>CAKAOJ020000007.1:3817500-4417500 GCA_916701645.2 Sebastolobus alascanus
TGAGCCGTGGGGTTGTTCTCGCACTGTTTCCATGTCAATATTTGCCGGAACGATCGACATGCATCATAATCGACTCCCTCTATCAAACCGCGGCTAAAGGCCCATCTCCATCAGGTGACAGAGACCAGTCAGGTGATGAATTCCCCCCCACACACACACACAGCCAACCACGAGGGGAGGAAGTGGCTGGAATAAGACAGGCATGTTCCCACAAGTCTGTGTCAAATCTCTATTGATTTAATCATCAACAGACACTCTGTTGGCTTACACAGCATAATGTCACCTGATGTGGTGCAATAGCTAACTTTTTTAACCTCAAAAGACAACAGGGAGAAATTTGCATCAGTAACATTGTTCTCTTGATACATTATAGTCAAATTATTTGCACATTTGTATACCGTACACTGCATGGCAATGTTTCAGATTTAGATTAAAACGTTGTGTTTCCTTTTTCCAGTTGTATTGCCCACATTATATAAAGGATAAGACTGGCAGTATTCTATATTTTTCTTTTTTGTCAACAAATCCCATGACCACAACCAATGCCAACAATGAATTGATCTTACTAACAAGTATTGACTGTGATATGTGTGCTTATTCCTCTATTCCAGGCCTATTCAAATACTTTTTAGAAGGACCAGATTTAAAAAATATTGAAGTGCCAAGGGGCCGGACATTTACATTTCCTATGTCTGATCTGCAAAGCTAAGAATGTAAATGTGAATACAATACACCTTTTTAATCTTAGCAGGTTGTTGTTTTAATAAACACAATGCTGCATTAACATCTTTTTACTCAGTTTGACTCTCCTAAATTCCCTCTGCATAAACAGCCTGGGTTAAAACTTTTTAATAAAATAAGTATTTCTGTGCTTAACAAGACATAACTAAAGAACGGGCTAATTAGCCTACGAATAAAATAATGATCTTCTAATAATCAAACAATGTACACATCCATAAACGTAGAATGTTAGCAGGTTATACGCAATGATATATCTTTTAACAGTCCGTAACAGCGTCAATAAGAAAATCTTATTAGTATTTTTATATAGCCTTTTTCATATTCATAAATGATCGAAGGGGCGAACTGAGGTCATTAAAGGGCTCCGATTCGGCCGCAAATTGAACAGGCCTGCTCTGTGCCAAATACCTCCATTGCTGTTTAGAAACCATCAAAACACATTAATTAGCCCTGCCATTGCTTTGGGTGACATGGTCCCTCCTTACGATGAACACGGGCATTGTGGTTTATTTTGAATCCTACGTACACAGTCCTGTTGTCATAGAAACTCACCATCACACTAAATGTGTGTTCATCCGCAGCTGAAAATAGTCCTCAACCAAGTGTACATTTTACTCCTGTTTGGGTAACATCTGCAAACCACTACAGTGCCCAGCTGTTTTAGGAAATTAGTAAGTCCTATCTAAAAATGAAACTATATATTTGTGACCCATATAGTATAAAGATTTATATATTCAATAGGAACGAATAGGCTTGGGGCTGCGAGCCACAGACAGGGGGGGGAAGTTGGAAAGAAGTGAGAAACAGACCAATATATTTTTTGTCTTGGTTATTTCCCGGGACTTGTTGACAATAATGATTATATAGAATAACGCCAGCCTTATCCTTTAATTAAAAATGATTTCAATGAGCTGTAACTGGTTTCATACCTATTGAAAACAACAAAAGTGGTTTGTGCTAACTTCCACCCTAAACACTCCCGTGCTTCTGTCTCATTGAGCACGGAATAAAGAACGCACCTCAAGCGTGTCCCGTGAAAAACCCTGAGAAAATGCATACATGCAGTACTGGGATTTCAACCCCTGCAAAGTCAAGTGCTCAATTTTCGCTCCGTTCTCCAGCGATACCAAAGAAGCTCAATCATACCGGGACAGTAATATGTATCAAGGACAGCTCACTCACTCTCAATTGCAGCTTGGTCTAACTGGGACCACGGGTAAAGCAGAAACTGGGTTCTCAATTCAAATGGGAGAGCGAGTAGGCCAGCCGGACTCTCCAGCACGTCGCAAGGCTGATAGATTACCTACTGCACTAAGGACAAAGGGAATGAAGATGACTACTCTGCCAAAGCTGGCTACAGATGAGACATGCACGGCTGAATGACCATGGTACACCTCACCCATTTGTCTATGTGTTCAAGCTTCGCACTGCGTATGACAAAAGAGTCCGCACGCTACACTATTGACATATAGCCTCACTTTTATATCGTGGAATATCTTGTTCCAACTTTCATTTTGAGTTAGATTTGGAGCATGTTAGAGCATCCATCAACTGGATTGGCCACTTAATGTTCCATACATGCTGCTATTTATTACGCAAAATGCACTATGAGGGCATAAATCCAAATTAATGTCAGTCAACTTTGTCTCAAAGGTAAAACAATACATCAAGTAAGAAGTTTATGCAATATTTGTTATGACTTTAGCTGTATATATTAACTTCAATACACAATCACTTGCACATACTATGAAATACATTCTTTTTGAGGTATTTTGTTTGACATTGGAGGCCTTATTCGGTGCATAAAGGCATATAATTCTGCGAGCCAGCTATTTTTTTTTGCACCGAGTACATGATGTGCCATCCTCAGAGATTAACCTAGATGTTCTTGAGGCCAGGTTCACTTGTATCTGAGCCACAGTCGTATATTACAATGCAGCTGAGGTGGCAGTGGCAGTAACTCATTCTTTTCTATTCTATTCTGCCTCTGCATATTCCACAAAGCTCCCGCTGCTCTGCACTTAGAAGGTCACCTCTTTCATCAGCTATGCTATTTGCATTCCAAATCGTACGTACATGAAAAATGTGCCACTGAGTTTTCGCGGCGGCCTCTTTCGAAGGCAGATTAGATAGAATTTGCCATACAAACCTTATGCATGCTAACCTTTGCAGATGGCCCCACTATTGTGGAGAAATGGATTGCCTAATAAACCATATCATCCGACATATTTGCCGCTTGGCTGACCAAATAGAGGCTGTGTTTTTTGAGCAAATTCCCTTTGTCAAATTTGTCAGTGTTCACGCCGCCGTTTTAGGTTTGGGTCACAGAGAGGAGGAGGCGGGATCTTTAGTGTATCGGGTTAAAGTGCAGAGCAATTTGGACTGTTTCTGAAGATGAGACAATTTTTCCACAAGATTTATTTCATCAGGGGGAAATATTTCATATGCTCTCCATTTGTTTGTTGCACGTGTCCTATTCCATTCTCCCCTCACGTACTGTGCAGCCTGCAGTGTGTGCAATATATTTCAACACCACTGGACAATAGTTGGCTACTTATTCCACCTGATTAATTGAGACAAATAAACAGTGTACTGTTGGTAACAATAAGTTAGCACCCTCCATGTCACCTGCATTATCTTCTGCCTTTTCTTTTCTCTGTAGTACGTATTATGCACTGTTATATGAGTATTTAACATGCAGCATCTTTGTGTCGATTACCATTTGGAGCATTAAAATCTCCATGAAGCTATTGCTTCTACAGGTCAGCTATTCTGACATTCATCTTTATCATTCATCATTGAATTCCCCAACATAATTTCACCTCTATCTATAATTACCGTCGGGCTAGACGGCAGTAAAGAAACAATGCTACTTCTAAAACCTTGCAAGGTTTTCACCAGAAATCTAATTTCACAGCGAAGCCCTAATTCATCGCTCCCAGAAAAACCTCTTTCATCAAACTTTGCATATGAGCAGCCAAGTGATGCACAGGCTCTTAACGGCATGCTTTGCCTCCTTTGGTGAGTTGGCCAACCAATCCATCTTCCTGAGTGTGCTCAGAGCCGAGGAGTGGGCAACCGATGCTCCCGTCACCGGGCTCCTGCGGGAGATGGATTGGGGCTCCGTCGCCCACCTCCAGTCCGGTACCGGCCCAGTGGCACAATCTGGACCTCGGCGCCGAGAGCCACGTGGCGGGCCTCGTGGGGCTCTACGAGGGGGCTACGGAGGACGCTGTGTCTCAGTCACTCATGTAGAATCCAGATCCTCTGCTCCACAGGAGACGGAGCTGGACCTCCTGTTTGTGTTCCACAGAACAGAGTGAGGGTGTCCAAGTCATTGCCTGCCTGTGCAGTCGCTAATGCGGGCGTTTCATCTATGACAGAGTGTCACACAATAATGTGATCATCAGCAAAAGAAAAGAAAACTTACTGACACACTGACTCGTTTAACATATTAAAAGGCAGAAATTGCAATCTACTGAATAAACGTGTGACCTCCGTCTTAAATGATGTCCTTCATTGGCTATTAGTCACTGAACTGTCTGACGGGACAACAAATACAATAAATGATAGCCCTGATTCCTCTTAATCTAATACGTCTTCGAAAATGTACATCCACCCTTAAAACAGCTTGTCCTTCAGCCGGAGGAGGAGTCCTGTTCCATCCCTTTGTATCGTTCATCATGACTGCCTTTGAAACTGAAGTGAAAGCTTCTTTTATTAATCACAAAGAGCTCAAGTCAAGGCTTTGCACTCCGTCGCTTGCATCCAATTTACAGCGGCGATAATTCATGCTATGCTAAACATTTCTTGTAAAATGTCACTTTGTGTTTGCAATTAATTTCTAAATTAATAAGCGAAATCTTTGAGTTATGGCGTCAAACCCTTTATCTCGGTCGCTAAACAATGCATCAAGGTGCCACCTGGAATGATCGAGGCGATAATAAGAATGTGACGATGAACACTTCACAGACTTGGCAGGTTGTTTCATAGTAGAGTAAGGCAAAGTACAGATTATCTAGCTCTTCTCTCTTTAAAAACTTTGAGAATAGCAAAAAAAAATAACACGCCTTCGCTCTCCTCTCCTGCATATTAGCGCTGTCACTCACTCTGCCTTCTTAATCTCGCCGCTGACCAGGGTGGCCTGGTCCATAGGATTGCTAGCCGGGCTTCCAAGTAGGGCGCTGTGTGTTAGGTTACCTCTTATATGGGGTATCATGTGTCCCCTCATCTAATGCAAGCCACGGGCCCTTGATCAAAAGGAAACTAAAGAGTGGGGGGTCAAAATGAGAGGAAGAGACAGAGCGTTTCTGTGCCCTCCGAGGGCAAATGCACCTGTCACATGCCAAACAAGTGCACACATCCCCGCTTATAAATCAGATCCTTTAACTTCAAACTTTCTGGGCTGAGATGCTTTGGGATGTTAATCAAAGATGCTATTATAATGTCATCTTTTAAAGCGTTTCACTTTTTTTTTTTTTTTCCTTTGGTACAAGTAGCCCATCTCCGCTCCTTCAGTGCCATTGATGGCAACATCCATAACCTGTCCTCTGATATTTCATTCCCATACGGGTGCCATGAACCTAAGATGTAATCGATACACAGACACACAGGCCTCCTGTGTTATTACAAGGGGGACAATGTCTGCTCAGCTTCCCGTGCCGTTACACAGTTCAGGCTTCCAATTAACCTGAGCGGATCCCCATGCCAATCACACGGGGGCTTCTATCGACAAGCCGCATGAAAAGAATAATGTTGTTAGGATGATGTAGCTCACGGTAGGAGGGCCGCTTCTCCCCCCCCCCTCCCGCTGCTGACAGGGACGAGTGTTGTAGTCATTTATCACCTCCTCTCTGGTCACTGTGGGGCCAAACGGGGCTGCACGCCTCTCACAGCCTCCCTTTGCTCCATTGGACCACAATCTGAATAAGTCTGATTACAATAATGTCGCCAAGAAATTAATCTGAATTGTTTCAAACATCCTTGAATGTACTCTGCAGTTAGATGGAGACAATCAGTATCTCGGACAAACTCATGATGTCTGTAGTCCCAATTTAGCTGTTTAAATAAGATCAGTTTACCCTCTTTCTTATTCTTTATTAGGGCTGGGACGATTCACCTATCTCCCGATTCAATATATCACGATGCTTGGGTGCCGATGCGATATGTATTGAGATTCTGCAAGTATTGCGATTTGATATTGCGAGTTATTGAAGTCAAATATATCAGTCATTGTCAGGCATTATTTATTACATTTTTTCCAGCAACCCAAAAATCAAAGAAAAAAGACATTTCCCTCACAAATTAGTTGTATTTTCTTTTTAATTTATAAAGGGACATGTAATGTTTTATACTTCTGGTGAATACAATCCAATCAATCTTATTTCCATATATGTATGTTGTATATACAGTTCCCTTTGTTTACTCCTTATTTTGAAAAACCGGACATAGTCATACATGTATACTTCCGCTAACTTCGCCAAGTCCGTCTCTAGCTCTCCCTGTCAGCTCCGTTCTCTTTATACATCCATGGTCAGCTCCATCGGGGCCGTTTGAATGCATTTAACATAATCGTCAGTATAGGGGTGCTCTACAGTTGTAGCGTCGGCTGATTTGACCACGGAGATGAGAGTGACGGCTGGCTTGACCGCACGTTACCGCAATACGATAACGTTTCCTGTCCATGACGGAGTTAGCATGCAGCTTTAGCCGTGATGTCTAGCCCTGCTTTTCCTGCAATGTGTGAAACCCAAAGTGTTTCTTTATTTTACTGTATGTGTAGTGTTTACCACTTTGGATTTAATATGTGAGGGTGCAGGATGTATCCACGCGGACCCTCCACTGTTTTCTACTTTTTCTTTTCGGCTCGTTCTGGCTGGCTGCGGTTTGTTTTGGTTGACGGATACGGAATGGATATGTCGTCACGTTACTCAGACTACAACAATAAACGCGGTAACTTCCTTCTACCTCCGTATAGATTCTACTGAAGCAAATATATCGATTCTGACATTAAAAAAAAAATTTCAAAATCATAAAAAAAAAATTGCGATACATAGGTGAATCGATTTTTTTCCCCACCCCTATTCTTTATCCCGTATTCTTGTTGTTACCCTTTCACATATCTTTTTCATCACCTGTTACCAACAATTATCGCTTGCCTTTTTGTGTGATAAACACAATTTTCCCCAAATCTTTCTCAACTTCTCACATTTGTC
The DNA here is from genome assembly GCA_916701645.2 of Sebastolobus alascanus. Lineage (NCBI taxonomy): Eukaryota > Metazoa > Chordata > Actinopteri > Perciformes > Sebastidae > Sebastolobus > Sebastolobus alascanus. The sequence continues at coordinate 3,824,457 of CAKAOJ020000007.1, forward strand.
AAAACGGCTGCAAACACAGCTCAGTGTTGAGGCTGTGTTTTCATGGTATATTAGATGAATGAAGGTATGGTGTGATAACAATATAATCCAGAAGTTGTGAACGTACCTGTTTATTTGTCAGCAGTGACACTTTTTTCTATAAATCCTGCCTGAAAACAGATGTGCTGTAACTGTTGGACTGGGACGGGCAGATCAATCCATTCATTTTTCCCCACGTCTACCGAGAGACAACATACAAATTGAGACTGTATCTAAGTTACAATAGCAGCCAAGTGTGGCCTACTAGGATTTCAGGAGTGATTGAGAGTGTGTTTAGATGCTCAGGGCCAAACTCTAAAAGCACTGTTACATTGACAAGGCCGACGCGGAGAAAGAATGTCTCTCTACGTTTACTCCCCCCCTTTCTTGGGCATTGCTGCCACTGGCGACTTTGATATTGATTATTGTGAAACAAAAAAATCAGCTCAAGGAGCACGATCATTAAGACAAATGCAGTTCCACTCAATGCCAAACGCACAAAGACCTGAAATTCTCTGAGACTTCTCAGTGTCGCACTTCAGAAGATACACCGGTCCTCTATGCACTTTGGTTCTATGGCGGAGTCTATACAGAACAATTGCTTATAAAATACTATATCTATACTATATATATACTGTATACTATACTATACTATACTATAGCATCTAATTTTGTCCATTTTTTTAAACACTAAAAAATACACAAGGGACTGAAGTGGTCAAGAAGTATTCAGATCCTTAACTTAAGTAAAAGTAGCAATATTGCAATACTCCATTACAAGTAAAAGTCCTGGATAGAAAATGTCACTTAAGTAAAAGTACCCATACTACGCAAGTATTATCAGCAAAATGTACTTAAAAAGTACTCGAAAAATGGTCCCTTTGAGTGTTAAACTATCACATAGTACTGCATTATGATTACTGATGCATCATTGTATAAGTATAAGTAGCATTTTACTGTTGGTGGAGGTACAGCTAGTTGTATCTATATACTGTTGTTTTATCTATAACATTGCATCATATGCTTTGTATGAAAAATTAAAGTCTGTACAGTAACTAAAGTTGTCAGATAAATATATCGGAGTAGAAGAAGAAAGCAGCACGAAATCAAAATACTCAAGTAAAGTAGAAGTACCTCAGATTTGTACTTAAGTGCAGTACTTAAGTAAATTAATTTTAGTTATGTAAGTTTATAAAACGGGTAGCTCAAATTAAGCAATCTGATTGGTTTATAGCCGTGATATAATACCCACATACCACTGCTATGACGTCTAATTCCTTTGCACTTTCAGTATCACTCCGCGTCTGAGAAAAAAACGTTAGACTAATGTGTTGTCATGGTTGCTTAGCGACAGGGTCACATGGGGATCACTTCTGCCAACATGGCACAGGTTACAGGTACAAAGTAATAAAGTTAGCTGCCAAAACCTGCTTCAAAACTGAAACATGTAAGGTTAACTTCTATAGAGGGGTGGATTGAGCAGTGTCCTTCTCCACCTGCTAAACGACATGCAGCGCTACGTAAAGAGGAGGTTCGACAATGTTGCCCAGAATATGTAAGCAAGCAGGAACGCAGCAGAAACACACCAACCACTGCCTCCGCAGCACCACGATTCAGACACTATCTGATGCGGGTCTTGACACGAGACAGATTATGGGTGTATGTGGATTGGCAACCGAAACTCGGGGACCGGAAAGTTAACATCCTCTCCACACCAAGAAACACACTTCCACCTGACAAAAAAAGGCAAGCCTAGTACTTTATCAAAGTCATCCTACTGATGCTGGACAGTTTTTCAGTGGTCGCGCAATAAATGGCAACATACAATAAGGTAAATAAAGAGCAAAATAAGGAAATTAATATAACGCTAGCCTGTGATGAAAAAAGAAATACGCTAGCTGCTAGTGTATGTTCCCTAGCAACCACCGTTCCATAGCAACTGCCACCTCTTAGTGTCGGGCCAAACAACGCCCTTTAACTGGGATATAATCACAACATACATACCACGGCCTGACGTAAACTATTACTTAAATAACTCACATTAAAATTAGACAGCAAAATTAAAAGAAAGTTGATCTAATCTGCAGATCTGTCGTATGTCATTCCAATAAACAGCCTCTTATGAGCCACATAAGACAGAAGAGACATGAGAAGATAGTTGTGATACTGTTACGGTGTCAAGAACATTTTACAACTTTTGTTCCCTTTTGATTTGCACCCATTTTCTCTCTTAGCCATCTTCAGAAACTGATCTTGGTACAGTTGCCAGTCTTCAGCTGGCACATTAATGCCTGAGGACAAATCATCCCTGTCTGCCGTGGTTTAAAATGAGGACAACCTGAAGTGGACGGTGTTAAATTACAGAGCAAGTTCAGTATATCACCACATTATGAAGAACGCTATAATATATTACAATTTTAGGACACATGGAAAAATACACTACATCAGATGTATATGATGTACGTTATTATGAACGGCGATATTCCGAAACTTTACTCATAACTGCGATCAATTTTTCTTGTTTAGCACAGACACGGCTCTGACTTGCGGATGTCATTGCAGATTTAATGTGGCCCCATACCTTTAAAACTTTCCATTTGTTATGTTTGGTCATCCCATTAGTTGCCATTTATTATCATTAGTGTGATAGAAGCCTCTTCCTTGCAGAAGCAGGAGGGGAAAAAAAAAAAACTCTACATTTTCACATTAGACAGAGCTCCACTGGTGCGTCAGATTAATGTTCCTTTCACAAAAACAGAAAAGGTAGGTGGAACATCAACTTCAGGAGCAGCGCCACAACTATTACATTATGCTGTCTGTTTATTTGCTTATTTCCTTGATGGTCGACTAATTCCTAGCGTATATCTCATGATGGTTAGAATTATAGCTCGTCTTTGGTCTAAGTGCATTTTATGAACCTGTAATTCATGCTTTGGTTGTTTGGTGATACTACAACCATCAGTTAGGCTGTATGTAGCCACAGGTTAAGGAGCTAGTGGGGAGATTAGAACACTTTCATGGCTCAGATTTCAGCAAAAATCATCATTTTGCATATGATAAATGATTTTTTAGTGAGGGATTTGACTGATTTGATCAGGAATTATGCCGCTTTTAATATTCGCCTAATGAAAGCTTTAATTTGGCCATGATAATTTGGTCAATACAAATCCTACACACTGTACATACGGTATATATACATCTTTACATGTAAATACTGTACATAATCATCCAGCCCATTTATATCCATTCAGTATTTATTTCTTTGCACTATTTGTATAATTTACAACTTCCAGAACACTTGACTTGTATATAGACAATGTATTTTATTTTATTTTAATATTTTATTTTTAATTTATTGTTGGTCATTGGTGCTTTTTATATATATTTATATAATATTTATATATACACCTATTTTTGTACATAACAGTCCTGTCTATTCCTCACCTTTATTTGTCCAGCTTTGTTGTCCTTGTTATTTCTATCACTGTATAAGTACATTGAGAGAGCTGCATATAACCGGAGTCAAATTCCTTGTATGTATGTATTTGGCAAATAAACCTGATTCGGATTCTGATTAAATGAAACATGCTACATTCACTTCAAAGAGAAGGAAGTGAATAACTGAAAAAGAAACAATATAGAAAGAGAAAGAAAAAAAATGAATCCTAAAACAAGTTTTGAAAAACATTTTGTAAGCCTGACTGAACTGTATCCGTCTTGCTGGAGAGGGCAGGTCTGGATGTGTCCGCCTCAGGTTCGTGTCCCTGTCCTGCCCAGTGTGAGTGATAGGTAACAAGGCCCCCAGCGAGCAGGACAGGTGTGTCGCTGATTCACTCTGTATTACACCGTGATTAATGGTTTTCTTAATGTACTCGTGGCAGTAATAGAAGTCTCTCACGACTAACCTTGCATAAAAATGCAAATGAATAGAGACAAACTGCGGGAAAAAACACAATGGGCAGGGCTAAGCCTGGAAGCCTTGGGAAGTGGGTGTGCATATTTCTTTATTTCAGGGAGAACAACTTAAAATTGTAGATTAGCCCTTGTTGTGCTGGAATAATTATAATAATAATTTGGGGTTTAAGAGGAAGGCCACCAGAAATCCAGACATGTAGGATCAAACAAATGACCCAAAGCCTTTCTATTTTAACAACTATTTCTTTGTTATAACCAACTGGCTACCACTTTATTTTAACCCCCCATATTAAGTATATTAATGTATTTATCAACAACTATAACGAATGAAGCATCTGTAACAGATAATTAATTATTTTCAATATAATATAATGTAACACAAGTGTAATAATTTTATATGAATATGAAATATGATGTATTTAATATTTATTCTTATTACATTAACTTCACATAATTATATTTAAAATGTTTATTAATGAAGTCATTTATAAATACCTCTTCATTCTCCATGACAATAGTGCAAAAACACAGGCACTGACGAAGGCCATGGGATGCAGCTGAAAGCTCTACAAGAAATCGAGTGAGTGACTCAAGTCACCTTGAGTGAGGATTTTTTTGTTGTCAAAAACTACTATTTCCGAGGTCACGAATGTTGCTCTTTAAGCTTAACATGTCTTCATGAGTTTTGAACACATTTATAACAACTGCTTATACACATCTGGATGATGATGTGCATGTGTATAAACCGTTGATAAATGCTTTATAATGCATTGGATTTATGGTAAATGGACCTGCATTCATACAGCGCCTTCCTAGTCTTCCAAACACTTTACACTACATGTCAGCATTCACCCATTCACACACACACATTCATACACTGATGGAGAGGCTGCCATGCAAGGTGCCAACCTGCTTGTGTACTATAAAGTGTCTATATAATCATTATGAATGCTAAATAGGGGGGTTACAGTAAAATGTTACCCAAGAGATATAAGACTGCACTACACTGTACGCTTTTACCATATTTTTCTCTTAACAAGGAAAAGTCATTTAAATAGAAATCCACTGTACAACCACAGTCTTCAGCTGAGCGCTTACATGGAATAATAAATATTGCAGAAGTTTACTTGACTGAGTACATCATGATTGCTGAGGCAGTCTGTTCATCAGTAAGTTTTTTTTTCCCTCTTTTATCATCATAAATAATGTTGATTAATTAGCAAGTCAAAATCACTGAGGATAATCCATGTAGAATATATCACTGTCAGGAGAACTGTTGAATATTGCATTTACACCAGGAGCGTTTTAATTACACAAATCTTAACATATTAATTAGGACTCGGAAGGAACATAACAGTTGGAAGTGAAGACCTGAAAAATAACTTGTGGACGTTCGAAGAATTTGAAATGCAGCTTTTGGTTCTTTCTTATTTGCGTCAGTAATTCCATTAGTATAATAAAACATGAGTATACTAGCTTCACCTTTGCTTTTTGAGGCAAGGCCTCCCCTTCATTAAACGATTTTTCAAAGGGATAATCTTAATTTTTCTTTTGTCACTAAATCCCATAAAAAGACCAAAACTAACAATGAATTGATACTAACAAGTATTGTCTGTGTATCCATAGCCAGACAGCTTATTCATCTGTAACAGACAGGACAGGGAAGTCAGAAAGTACTGAGAGTTTGGGTTTTGGTCTTTTTATGGGAGTGATGGACAATAACAAAAATAGTGGAGTTTTTAATGCTTGAAAGGAATTCATTATTTTATTATAATCGGTCAAGTATTTCAGCAACTCATCTCCTGGGTAATTTCAGATTCTGTATTTTGAGTTTGTCATAACCTGCGGTGGAAAGAGTACTGGAAAATTGTACTCAAGTAAAAGTACTGTTACTTTAAATACATTTTACTCAAGTAAAGTACTTAAATAAATGTAGCCTACTTAAGTAAAAGTAAAAAGTAGGTCAGTTAAAATGTAATCTGAGTAAACATTACATTTAAAAGGGGGGGAGGTGATATGATGATATATGATACTACATGTAGGATATACAGTATATGATGCTGCAAAATAAATTGCATTAAATGTCAACTTATACACAAGTGGAACAACATCAGCAACAAGACCCCTACTGTCCAAACCAACAGATGGACACTCTGCAGTCTGTGCATACAACTGATTATCAATTATACAAATATATAACTGACCTCCCCAGTGTAACCTCACAAGAATCAACCAGAAGAGAGACAAAACTCAGACAATAAATAAAAACAAAAATGATGGGACAATAAATAAAACGAGCTATGGACACCACAGCGCATGAAACATATATTAGAATAAACAGTTGAATAAAACATCACCAAAGTGGGCAACAGGGACGAGTTAACAATATAACCTCTGCGGCCTGCAGCCACTCACACACATATTAGATACAGGCTAAGCGCGTACAGGTAACTACGTTGCTAAGCAACGAAGTGGAAGTTGAGTTCAGCGGTGTGTTGTTGTCATAGATATAACGTTAATGGTTGTTGTACTCACCGGTCTGATGAACTGCACCGCGATGTCCTCCATAATCTGCTCCTGGTTCAACTTGTCCACTCGTTCATTCTCAAAGCAGAACCAGTCCACTCTCCTCTCTGGTCCCACTGCGCTCCTCAAACAGCAGAAAGTCCTCACACACCTCAATGAAGGTAAAAGTTCCTCAGTGAACAGCAGAAGTCACCACTGGAGGATGTTAGCATGTTAGCATGTTAGCATGTTAGCATATTAGCATGTTAGCATTTAGCATGTTAGCCAGACCCAGCTTGCTGCTACTGTTCAGGTTAAAACACCGTGGGTGTTTCTCTTAGCGTGCTCGCCAGGTTGCATTAAATCTGTCATTAATTAAGATAAATGCAAAATAAATTTAACCAAACCGAGTTGCAATAATGCTAAGTATAACCACAACCTATATTCAATCCTTAATTTGATTGTGCTTGAAGCGTAACCTAGCTTCGGCCCGTGAACTCGGCCGTGAACGCAAACATTTATGACGTATCATTTCCGGTCGTAGTGCAGACGAGTGCAGCGTGTTCATCCCGTTCATCCGGTGTCTCCTCTCTGGAGCTCCGCCCTCTAGCGGCCGCAGACACACCTGCAGCTTCTCCTCTGCTGCAGCTGCTGATTTATCTCCTTTCTTTTGTAGTTTATCAGGACGTTTTCATGTGACTTTTGTTTATACTCTGTAAGGGATGATACTTAAAATATAGATACTTGTGAATAAAATTACAGATTTTTAAAAAATACTCAAAAAAGTAGCCTACAAGTGGGCTACACAAAAAAACAACTTTGGAGAGTAAATGTTAAATATTATTGTGCTCTTTTGTATTTTGATGCTTTGGCAACACTGTTTTTTTTTACTTTCATGCCAATAAAGCCACTTTGAATTGAATTGAATGTAATTTATTAGCATACTTTCACTCCTGGATAAATCTAATCTGGCACATTGTCTGTGGTTCATTATCAAAGACTATTTATTGTTAGATTCATAAAGCCCCATTAAAAAACACATCTTTTTGGCTGGTCCCCCACATTCTGTTAGTTACAGCTTTAACTAGTGAATGTAATAAATCATTTGAATCAGACGTTATTTACAGCAGGGTCTCTAAAATGTTTAACTCCCAGTGAGGGGTTGTTTTGTAATAGGTCTGAGTTTAGTCTTCACTCCAGGCTCCAGAAGGCATGTTTTACTGCTTTATGAAGCCACGACACACACTCATATCATCCTTTATGAAGCCAGCAACCAGCCTTCTAACACACAGGCCCATCAGAGCCAATCCTATCAGAAGGATGTGGGGCAGAGATGAAATTGGGCTCTTTAACTCCCTGTACCGTAACATGCTAATGCAGGACAATGACTCGCTCATTGCCTGCTATTATGGAATGTACTGGAGGCCCAACATGAGGGCTGTGACAGAAATGATTGTATGATGACTGGGCCTCTTAAGAGAGCGACAATCCAACTTTTCAGGTGTGGCGTTGTTGAGGAACATCCTTTAAAGTTGGAAATGAAGATTGATGTCTCACATTGCTGTTATTAATATATTGATGGCGCTGTCAAAAACATTACAAATAAGATTTTTTTTACTCTATATTGATACATTAGCTCAGGTAATTGATGAAAATCCTGTAAAACTCTTTAATTTTCCACCCCATACAAGCTATTTGTCTACCATCTGCTCCACTTAGAGCTCCCCTGGGGATGGTCCTGATCGGTTGAAGAAATCACTGCTGATGAGAGTCCTGGGTGCTCACAAGTGGAGTATAGTCTCTTAGAAAGCATCATATTCCGTACAGAATAAATATTATATCTAACATTCAGCATGGAACAATAATTAAGCACAAATTTAGGTCATTTCAACACTTTAAATGTGTCTTTATGGGTCCAAACAACGTCAAGTGTTTAAAACTCCTCAACACTGTTAGCTGTTGTTAGCTTTACTCAACACTGGTCTATTTTGTTAGACTCCCTCACAGTGTCATTTGTTACAATAACTATCCAACTGTTGCCCCCGTGTAAACACTGTAAGGGGTAAATATGGCCTTAATAAAAAATGTCACAAAAATCACATCTAATACATCAAACATTGAACATAAATGAAACAAAAGATTTTATTTTTTATGTTTCAACACACTTTAATAAAACATGCAACACATGTAGCAATATGTGACATGGTCAGACATTCAATTTCTTTATTTATGTTATCTCCAATACACATACATACTGTAAATTTAGTGACACGAGTGTCACATTTATCTAAAATATCCTGTAAACAATGTGGTGATTTTTATGGCTCTGTGGACCTTCAATATCTTTTTCAGTCCACCAAACTCAACTCTAGAATTAACTTTCTGATAGTATAATGAATATGGGAATTACAAAGTGAAAATAGTCAACATAAGCCAATATCATATCTATCTCACAAGGCATTACTTACCACAGGAGGTAGAAGTGCTATTATAATATCTGTATGGTCAAGAGAGAGTTAAGACAGCCTTGATTTTCCTACTAACTAGTTCAATATACTAGCAAAGTTGTGGGGTCAAAGTTCAAAATCGAAAAATAGAGTTAAAAATATTTAGCTTTAGAAAAATCTCTAAAATGTAAAAACTGCATACAATGACATTGCTCTGGATCAGGCTCTGACCTTCGGTGAGATAAAGCAGATAATGCTGTTAAATCACAGCAAGCAAGACAAGAACACAGTAATACTCTCTTTTTTTAGGTACCAAAGTAATGCAAAAGGAATGGAGGTCCAAAGAGAACTGTGTCCTTCTAGGGCTAAATTTCATGAGGTTTGGGGCGCCGCTGTAGCTCACCTACCTTACCGAATCCTTACCGCAGCGGCCCAGGGTTCGAATCCAACCTGTGGCCCTTTGCTGCATGTCATCCCCTCTCTCTCTCCCCCTTTCAGTACTATCTCTGTCACTTTCAATAAAAGCATAAAAAAAAGCTAAAAAAAAATAAAAAAATTGTGAGGTTTTGTTCCATAGTGAAGGGAGGAGTTAACCAGTTAACACTCATGATGTCACAGTCAGTTTAAGTAGTCATAGTACATATATATATATACATTTCAGAGCATTGAAAACATCACGATGACACTGTCAAAATTCATTTAAAGGTGCAGTGTGTAGGATCTGGCGGCATCTATTGGTGAGGTTGCAGATTGCAATCAACTGAAACGTCTCCTGTGTGCCAAGCGTGTAGGAGAACTACCATGGCCGACGCCAAAACGTGAAAACACAAATGGCCCTATCTAGATCCAGTGTTTGGTTTGTCCGTTGCGGGTAGAAACATGGCGGCCGGCTCCCTGAGGAGGACCCGTTCCCTACAGTATGTAGATATAAACAGCTCATTCTAAGGTACGAAAAACACAACAATTCACATTTTAAGGTGATTATACACGACTGAAATCATACTTATTAATTATATATTATTCTTCAGATCTAAAACATGTATGTTTACGGGATGAGAGAAGCAGCAACGTAGGAAGGGGGGGAGCATTTAATCTCTCCGTAATCATGACGGGCGTTGGTGTGAAATGAACTGTGGCCACTCTCCTTGACCAGTTCGCAGTGGTCAGCGGTCCACATCCAGGAGACTAGATTGGATTTATTGCTACTGGGCCAAAGGTAACAAATACATGCAATATAAGGGCGGAGATGGATGTCATTATCACTGGATGGATTTTGTGCCCATCATGAGGGGCAGCCACATGGAATAGATTGATACTGCGAGCAATACTTTTATATTAGGCTTATATATCTTAACTGGACAATTCACCTGCAAGAAGGCAAAACAGGAAGTGGTTGAACAAAGCAAGTCTGCAGACAAAGGGAACAACTTTGATCAGAAACATATTTCTTCTTCTGTTCATTCATGAATTTTCATCATTTCTCTCATCGTTTAACTTTAAACGTGATGTAATCAAAGAATCAGATGGGTCAAACTCTGACTTTTGTGATTACTCAAGAACCATTATCGCCCAGAGGTTTCAGTCGGCTGAGGTGGAAATATCTTCATCTCATCATCAGGGTCGGCCGAAGGTTCCCGGGAGTCCTCGGAGAGATGAGATGGGGTTATGAGAGGTCATGTAGAACAGCTCGGTGTGACAGCAAATCAGAGGCCGCCCCTCCGGACGGAGTCACGTGAAACAAAAGGAAACAAGGATATGTAACACAAACACAAACCTCTGTGGGCAAACTCCACCGCCGACTTATGGCCACATTACATCGTCTGAAATAGAAAGAATTTGCCACAACTGATGTTCATTAAACACTATAATATCATATTTGCTTCTTTTTTTTTTAGAAATTCTTCTAGGCTCTCTTTATTGTGATCTTGTATTAGGGAGATAAAGAAAGCCTACATATATATAAAGTGTTTGGTAATAGATTTTTAATGTTCATTTGTCTACGCCCCGAAGGCTTGGATCTTTGACATTTGAAATAATTGTTGTTCGAAGGATCATCACCAGGGGAGGGTTTTGAATAGTGCAGGGACGATTTGAGTAAATGACTGTGTCAGCCTGTTTATTTGGAACATGATTGCCTCAGGCGCTGCCGCAGGACAGCTATTAGAGGGTCTGGCCATAAAGAGATAGAAAGAAAAAGCCCAGCGATCACCCAAAAGTTAGCACTTAATGTGACAACTTATCAGACAAAAGCTCCCCACAGAGAATGTGGAAATGAGAGAAAGAGAGGGAGGGTGGGAAGGGAGGGAGGGAGGACATCATTGCCCACAGACAGAATTGCCGGATAATATAATAAATGGCACGACGATGAAGAAGAAGAAACTGTATTATAATCACAATTATCTGAAGTGGCTGCGGTGTCAAAGATCACATGTCTATTCAGAGTCCCGAGCATCGTCCCCATATGTTTTAGCATATTGCACAAAGCTGTCCAATCCGTGTTGGCCTGAGGGGAAGCAGGGAGCAGAGGCCTGTATTTAATTAGATGACACTAATACCTCTCGCCTGTGGCACGGCCTCAAGTGTTAGCGGAGGATTTTTACTGCCGTCTGTAAGAGCTGCTGAATAAAAGCTGCAGGTCCCAGTGGGGCCTGAGAGGATGCATGTCACTCCCAAGATGTAAACACAACAGGAAGAAATAATTAGTGGGAGAAATAAATGGAAATAGGGGTTCAAGACCAATAGAAGGAGGTAAGGATGTGTGTTTTAAAAACAAATAATCTTATGGTGTTGAATATTTGTCACTGTCATACTATCATTATCGTTGAAAGCAGATTGCAGCTGTGGTAGTTACAGAGAAAGCAAGAAAAGCTATTTTATCACTCTCATTGCATGCAATTATCTGCATAAGTATCCGTGGATAGCTAACCTGAGGTAACAATCACGGAAAATAAAAATCTAAAATGGAGGAAAAGGAGCACTAAACACAAAATATTGCTAAATTTGTGTTTGTTACTGGCAAACTGTAGGAGGACGCTCACTTCCCCGCAGCCAAGTGCTAATTTCGACACTTAGGTAAAGCACTAAAAACACATTTAAATCAGCAGTGGGTAGAAATGGAGCAAATATGATTAAAAAAAAAAAGTTATTTTTGTAAAACGGTCACTATATCCTGACAGCAGTGCATGAGACAAGTAATCTGAAAAAAAATCATTTGTCCTCCTGTGTCCTCCGGTGCTCCTAATGGCATCTGCAAGATTTCACAGACCGGAGGAAAACAACCAATTAGAGCCGAGCTGGAGCCTTGCCGTCTCTGAGCAGCTGTCAATCACCAGTGAACTCTGATCAAATGGTCAAACTAGGCAGCGCTGATCAAATATGTATCAATATTATGTTACTGTAATGCCTATTTCTCGCCTCAAATGTTTTCAGAAACATCTTGTAGTGTACGGTTTAGCTGTAAAATGAGGACGTTTGTGACCCGGCAGCCAAGTTGAGATCAGTTGAGGAAATACCAAGCACCGCCCACCAGCCGGAGCAAACTGTCTCATTTTACAGCTAAACAGTGCACTACAAGATGTTTCTGAAAACATTTGATGAGAGATATAGGCATAACAGTAACAGAATATTGATTCATATTTCATCAGCGCTGCCTAGTTTGACCATTTGATCGGAGTTCGCGAGTTATTGACGGCTGCCTCCGTTGACTTGAACAGCCAATAGGAATGCTCTCTCTCTGAAATGACCTGTGATTGGCCAAAGTCTCCCGTCACTGGCTAAATTTAAAGCCTGAAAACAGAGCCATAAGGAGGTACAGAAGTCTAGATTTCTCTCAGAACACTATAACAAAATGCTGAAAGCTTATTATGGAATTTTTGCCCAATGATGCCAAAACCATCCTGCCTACCCTCGCTTTAAGGCTTGTTCTTCTCCAACAAAAATGACGTGCTGTTTCTAAACTCCCCGCAACAATCGAAACCATTGAAAAAACGCCACCAAAAGCCACAGACATGTTCGGAAAAGTGTCTTCAGAAAGCTCCCATGCAGCATCACAGGTCTCCACGACAACTGCGGCCCGGCTGAAGAATGCTTGTAATCTCTTCTGGCAGGGACGGATCCTGTGGCTCAGGCCGGCTGTGGAGTGGACAGTCCTATTGTTGCCTAAAACCTCAAAGGAGAGAGGGAAGATAGGAGGGCAGGCAGGAGGCGGGAAAGAAAAGACTGGGAGGAAAAGGGCTCTGGAAGCAGTTAAATATAGTGCAGGGATGGATGGATTAACGGTGCGGAGCTGACGGTAAGGAGCAGGTAGCATCCTCCTTTAATCCTCCTCATAAAACTCACCTTTTCCCTGCTGAACTGGGAAAACCATTGTTAGCCTGGCATCTGCCAACTTCGGTAATATTTACTAAATATTTTTTGTTTGAAAACATAAGAGGGTGAATTTTTGTCAGCTATTTAGTTATGAAACTAAAGAAAACTACTTTATGTTCCTGTTGACTGGTGCTTTGATATGGAGAGGATGCGACTGCCCTTTCTGTCATTTCCCAGTGGATGATGGGATGGAGAGGAAGAGTTTCAGTACAGAGATAGAGTACGTGTGTGTGTTTGGAGGAGGCTGAGGGGGAGGGATCAAGGTTTTTTGGAGATTATGCTAAATCAGGGCCAGTCAGAAGAGGGGGTGGAGCAGAAGGCCAGACAAAGACTGAGGAGGATGCTGCCACTGGCATTTAAATGGGCAAGAGGGTGAGGAATCGAGAAAAGAAGCAAAAGGACGAGAGAGAGAGACAAAAAAAAAAACAAGAGCGAGAAAAAGCGTAGAGTTTCTCCGGCATGGCAGACACTTTTTTTTTCTGGCTCCTCAAACAGATGCTGAGGCAGATGGTGGTGAATTAACAGAAGATGGGAGAAGAAGAAATGAGAAAGCCTAAAACGGGCCCATGGAGGGCAGACATTAAAAGATTGTGTGTGTTTGTGTGTGTGTGTGTCTGAGAGTGCGTGTGAGTGTGTGTGTAAGAGCACAGGTCCAGGGGAGAGGCTGTTAAACAGTATCTCAGCTGGGAGGACTAAAGAGGATGGGTGGAGGATTCCCAGTCAGAGATAGAGCTCGCGATAATAATCACAGGCGTGAAATTACAATGCTGATATTTGTTGCACCCCAGGGTGTGGTGTGGTGGGGCTACCAGAGCTCGGAGGGCCCACATATCACCAGAGGCCTGCGCCGGCTGACGGTCATCAATGATCAGAAGAGCGGCCCCTCGCCATCACACACCTCTGCCCGCTGTAGATCCACATCATCCAGCAGAGTCGCTTCACCTGTGGAAAAACTGGGGAAAATAGTTAAACATTAGTACGATTAAGATTGTGCCTTCTATGATAGATAATGTTGTTTTTCAATTAGCATTTTTTGGTTTTGGGCATGATTTGCAGTTTCGGTTCCATTGCTGAATTTAATATTACATTTAGAATTTAATTTTTTTAATTGTATTGAATAAAAATAAAATAAAATAAAATAAAATGATGTTGTATACTGATGAACACACAGTGTTTATTTTATTTTATTTATTTGTAAAAGTAATCCCAACACTATTACATGTTTCTTTTAAAATTTCAATGTCAGTTTGTCATGTATTATAGATAATGTTTTGAGTCTGACTTGGAGGTGTATACTGATCCCGTGGTTGTAGCCACACGCATGGATGGGACTACACACACCTGAGTCTGCTTGATTCCACTGAGCCAATTTGAGCTCAAAACGTTCTTTTTCTAATGTAATAAAATAGAACATTTAAAGAGAGCGTGTTGTGGGTCCACTGGAAGGCAGAAATCACAGTTACTGTTTTTTGGACAAGAAAAATGAGTGTGTTTTGTACATAGATTAATTTGTAAGGGGCAATATTAGACACAAATGTCTCCATTTGTTGTATTGTACCAGAGTTAGCTTAAATGCTACATGATTCATTCTGATATATTTGAGAGCATCAAAGCCTGAACAAAATGAACGATACACTTGAAACAAAACAAGGCAAATATTACTGCAACTATTAATTCAAGGTCTGTATTAGGGATGCAAAACCAAACCTTAAAAACAGAACCGTTCAATGACTGTACAAACCGAACAGTGAACTGTTGCACCACTACTAAATACAGGCCTGCTAATTATTTGATGAGGTGCCAGAGTCATAGAATTATCTGAACTTAGGCCTACTTAACCATTAAGTAGCCTTATTTCATGTATAAAATCAATGTTATGGCTTCATATAATATAGAAATATCATTCATTACTATAATATAGAAATACAATTCATTACTATCAATTACTCTATTTCTATCTATATTTTGGAGTTCAAACACATTGGAAATGTTTTTCTTCTCCCTAATTTGCAAAACAAACCGAACCAAATCCGAAACCATGACCCAAAAACCTCAATACAAACCGAACTGTGGGCTTGTTGAACCGCTGCACCACTAGTCTGTATGGACTATAAAAAAACATTAGACACAGTGATCTGACAACTTGACGCTTGCTGGAGGGTGGGGGGGGGGGGAAGCCATTGCAATAATGCTTGACATGTATAGAAGTGTAAACTTAAATTCGTTATAATCCAATTGAAAATGTTGTTGAGGAAGTTGAACAAAACTGTCAAAGGTGACCAAACTGACCATGTCGAGTTTCCTTATTGAAGTTTCTAACATAAATTATCATGCAGGCTTTAAAATACAGTGTTTTTTGATGAATTCGTGCAAACCTCTGATAAGTTCTGTGTAACCAGCTGCACTTTCCTGCATGTTCATGTCGTTTAACAGTGAAATCAGAAGCAGAGAGGTGGCTGGACGTACTTCAGCATGAATATCCTCTTGGCCAGGAGCCAGGCTCTGACAAGATATGACACCACATTTTCTTCCATCCACTCAGTGAAATGGGGGTAAAAAAGAAGCTCATTTTCATGTCCATCATCTCCTGCTCTTGCCACTGCCTCCGTGAAGGGAAGGCCCCCTCCGCCTCGCCTCATTTCTGGGGTGAAAGTGAAAAGTAGATGTGTTGTCAGGGCAAAACTGATAGTGGCAGCGGGACACAGACTGATCCCAATTGCCCTGCTTTCAGCCCCTGCCACCCCCCCGAGCTCCCCGCCACTAAAGGGTCCACTGACAGATGGGACGGGCCACTGTGGGACAGAGTGCTGAGTTGGCATAAAAAGCCCACCAAATAGGCCATTTTCTTGGCATCGGAGGTCTGCACGAATAGTTTAGTGTTGGGATCATTACTGTCTACATTTTGTCTTGCATTCATCACGGGACCCAGAAACAACTTCTTCTACTTTAATAGCAATATTTACAGTTCAGCAAACAGATCATGATTTTCTTAAAAGTTGAAATCAGTATGCTGAAGAGTGAAACTGGGAAACCGCTGTTTCATTGCTCTTGAATTTATGTTGATAAGTCACAGCCTTTGACTCCCTTTAGTATCCCTTATACCGTCTGATTAGCTTCTTATCAGCGTTGGGATACATTCAAAGCTGCATTCCAAACTTTGACTGAGTCTGGGACCAGAGCCAGCTGAGCACAGTACCTCTACTCTACCCTAATGTGTTTATTTTCTGCCATTTTGTAAAGTAGCCGGGTGCCCACAGTGCACGGTGGTTATCACTTCACAGGCCCATTTTCATTCAGATAATCTTCACCTCTCAGCAGAGGGACAGATAACTCAGGGGATCTATCACCAGAAGGAGCAAAAAAAAGTGAGGGTCATTATAATGTCATCACAAGTTACCAGAGATTGAATATTGTCCTCTGGGGAGCAGATAGAGGACATGAAAGGAAGAGAGGAGGGACAGTTATAGAAAGAGAAAGAGACGTGTTGACAGACAGGAAGCGAGAAGAGGAAAATATTTGGAAATAATAACACATTACAATAACATACTTATGCAGAGCCATGTAGCAGTGGAACAGGTAATGTACAAGCTGCCTGTTAGATTTATACCAGAGAGAATAGGCTGGTAAAGATGCACTTTATCTTCAGACGTGAACACAGCCCTTCTGCTCTATAGCACAATCCCACCAGGGGCTGGTGGGGAAATTGCTGTTTTTACATTTCTGTATCATTTTCCCCATAAGGAATATGGATAACAAATGAAATATTCAGCTCCATTGTCTGATTTATTCCTTTTATTATCCACAAATATCAGCCCGGCAGTCAAAGGCTGCCTCGCCTCGTTCGGGGGGCTCTTCCCACTTGGGGCCTGACAGCCTATCAAGTCTCCTCGCATAAACAGGTCAGGATCGTGTGAGCGCTCCAATATGTTATACTTTAAGGTTTCCACCATGCACGATCACTAAACAGAAATCGAAAATTACCGGGGGAAAATTCCCAGAGGTATCGTTGCGGGGCCCCTGTGCAAAAACTACACACATAAGAAGTCAAATAAACAACATTAAATCCACATAAGAGCCACAGACACTTAAAGCTGCAGTAGGTAGAATTGGAGCAAATATGATTAAAAAAAGGTATCTTTATAAAACGGTCGCTGTATCCTGACAGTAGTGCATGAGACAGGTAATCTGAAAAAAATCATGTGCCTCTGCCTCAGTGATTGACAGCTGCCTCCGTTGAATGAACAGCCAATAGGAACGCTCTCTCTCTGAAATGACCTGTGATTGGCCAAAGTCTCCCGTCACGGGCTAGATTTTTTTAAAGACTGAAAACAGAGCCATGCTGAGGAGCAGAAGTCTAGTTTTCTCTCAGAACACTTGAATTACAATATGCTGAAAGGTTATTATGGGATTTTTGCCCAATGATGCCAAAAATAATCTGCCTTATGCCGCTTTAAATAATGGGTTGCTTTTATCCCTAAAACGTGTCCCTTTCGACATGTGGTTTCTAGCCAGAAGTGTGTGATCCCGCTGCAGTAAAAGCCCCCCCGTGTCGTTGTGACGTCTGTTTGCAAAGCAGCAGAGACACAGATGCCCACTTACGGCGGCGGCGTAACACAATGAGCCTCATCAGATATTAGTAATTGACCATTAATGAACTCCCTGTGATAGCCCACTGAGGAATACACACAAGGGCCCTGGGGAGCACAGGGCAGCGGGGGAAAAGGGCCTCACGGCATTAACATGCTCCCAAGGCTACAAGAGGCTTTTAAATGGCCAATCAATAAAGAGCATTAGTTCATCATGCCCTCTGAGGGGACCCTGGAGGTGTCTGTTGTGTGTGTTGAAAGGCAGCACAAAAAAAAGGGGAAAAACGTGCAGTCAAGAGCCCTATTCTTTGTGAGTGATGAATGTGAGAAACCAAACATGAGCTAAATGTGTTGTTTATGGAAGTCTTATTATCTTATTTATCAGAGAGCAAATTCACAGCAGCGTTCTGTGAGCTTTTCGCCCGTGCTGCACTTCCCCAAAAAGCCCTTGGTACTTTTTTCCGAAGGCAAGACAACATCAACATTTTAACCGCTACTGTAAAACCAGGACAAGGGCATCACAAATATCATGTGACATTTACTGTACATATCCCATTAGATAGCTATGAATAAAGCTAGAAACCTGCTCGGCACCGGACGGTTTTATTCTTAATTTTCTCATTTGTGTTATATGGCACAATGAAATGGATATCATTACATAGAATAGCACTATCGTACAAATACCACGCTGTGTCCTTGAAGGCGGCATAATAAATGGTTCATCACTGGCGACCAAATGGCAAGACAAATTTATGGCCACTGATCTCTATCATCATCAGAGCAAAGTACTCAGTAAAATTTCATTGTAACTTCCAGGGAAATAAATAAATTTGCCCCCTGACCTTGAGGAAAAAAAAATCCCCTCCCACCCATCCATCTATCTAGGTGGGGGGTGTGCCTCCATCACTCCCCCCTCTCTCTTTCAATCACCTCAATACATCTTACCTTCTAGTGTCCATACATATAGTGCGCTAAAGATAGGTGTCCCACCTTCACTCGCTCTATACCTCGACCCCCCCGAGATTTGCGTCTCTGTGTCTCCTCTGTCTCTGTTGAGACCTCAGCCCCCCCCCCCGAGGAGCAACGATAGACAGAGAGGGGAGTGAGGATACAGAAAATAGCAGATCAGGAGGGAGGGAAAGGGGGAAGAAAGAGAGCGAGAGTCAAAAAGTGCGAGGGGTGGAGGCGAGAAAGGGCGAGGAATGACAGGAGAGGAATATGCAGAAAGTCTCAGTTTAAATCAAGATAAAAGACAGAAATAGAAAATAATAGAGGGAGCAAACCCCTGGACGCTGGCTCTCTCTAATGGAAACACATGGCTGAGGGCTGAGGTGTTGTCAGCAGTCTGCCTGCGCACACTGACATTCCTGCCTGATAATCTGGCCTGCCATAAAATTAGAATAGCAAATACCCCACTGACAGAGATGCATGTCCTCCCTCTCTTGTGCCACCATAAAAAACTCCTGCCGGTGTCTCCGAACGCCACAAACTTCAATTTAAATTTACAGCGCCGCAAAAAGGGAGAAGTGATATGCATTCAAAAATTTTAATAACCTATTAAGTTATGACTTCAATTTCGTTTTATGAATATTTTCCTTGGGGAGCGCCGCCATCGCCGGAGAAAGACAGAAATTTAAAAAAGATAAATAGTGCCATTAATCTATAACATTTCTTTCCCATTATTCTTGAAAATGAGAAGTTATTTTTGCTCAGATCGTCATATAATTAGCTCCTTATACTTGACTCACAAGCCAGAAAATGACCATGTTCGAGGAATTTGAAGGCTGTCATTTTAGCAGGGAATAAAAATCATCATTTGTCTTAATATATTGTCTGTCTGACAAGCAGTATTTGAAGCTGATTAGGTTTCAGTAGCTTTTATTAATAACAACTGCTGGATCAGAGGGGAGGTGAGTCCTCTACTGTGAGATGGAGCTGCTGCAGAGGTCAGTAAGTCTCCTTTCGTTTTGAAAGATCACTGTACTATAAATTCTCAGACGCCGTTTATAACCCAACGCCGTGCTTTACTGCGTAAACTGGTTTTAAGCCACAAAACTATTAAACAAGTCATCACAACTCCACTTTGCAGAGGGTGAATGTGGGAGTGCAGCAGGGTATAATAGCTTTAATCTGTCTGTTGTTTGTCTCATGGGCATTAAACACCATCTTGATATGAGTGAGACTACAGTGCGCACAGGAGGGGGTCCTCATAATATTTAATAGGTCATCAAAGGGAATGGGGGGTAGACTGCTGACATTTGCCTGGATAGTTAGGAGAAACCCCAGGAGTTGTCATATGACTCATTACCAGAGCGCAGTCGACTTGACAGTCGGTTGCATCATCGTTCAAAGAGACTGTCTGGCAGGAAAAATCATAATCCAACACGTAGAACTGTTCAAGTCACAATGGCCCCATTAACTAGCATGAGATCTTGATTCTTGTTTCCACCCTGAAAATAGAGACTAATCAGTTAATAAAACTCTATTACTGCCGCCGTGAATGAGACAGTGGCTGCCATTAGTGTGAAAGTGCAGCGGTGCTTCCCACAGATAGATACAGATTGATTCTATTTTGGCTCTTTCACTCTCAGTGCAACGTTGCCTCGCCACCTCCTCGCCCGCTACCTCTGGTCAAAGATTAAAACCTGCAGCCCAAAGGAGATGAAGGGACATCATTTAGAGCTGCGAGATTTTCCGTAAAAGAAAAAAACAATGAAATATGGTGACTGTGCCAGCTGCTGACCTCCTCAGGCCTGCTGGACAGCAGGTGTCAGAGGAGTAAAAGTTCATGTGAACTCCAATGTCTACTTTAATGGCAGGGTTGGTAAAGATTTTAGAAACATTTCTTGTTATATTTATTTAAATTCTCTTTACAGCTTGACAACAATCAATAAATCAAATGCTCTGACAAAAAAAAAGAAAAAAAATCAGTATCTGTGGTTGTCTCAGGACTGTAATAAGCCAGTCGGCCCGAATGTACTGATTGGACAGACTGGCTAATGCTGCTAACTAATGTACTTTCACTGGAAAAGAGTTGGCAACACTGGGCTGGGTTTTTCGGCTGGATCATTTTTAAAAATCTAGTCTACTCCTGCTAGTTTCTCAAGATCGCCCACCCTGCCTTTAACAGCCCTTAGATACATTAAAATAGAAATTAGAAACATATTTGTCATGATCATGTCACGTTGATGCAATAATAGGAAACAAAAGTTTCTGGTTTACAGATCAACATATTTTCATTGCTGTTACGTCTGCTCTGTACGCAAAACTGCTCTTTTTCCAATTATATACCTACAAAAGGTGGTGATGCTATATTTTGCAATATTATCACAAAAAAACATTTTGTTGTCAAATAATGATAAAATTACCCCCACCAATCTGTCAATCAATTTGTCATTATCTAACTGAATTTAAAATTCAGTGTACTCGTTCAGCCAATTAGAATATTAGGCAATTAAATATGTGTTATCGGTTGCTATAAGCACCATTGAAGTTTCGCTTTTACTTTTACAACATAGTAGGCCCCTATTGACCCACATCTATGGTGCTGATAGTGACCGATAACACCTATTTAATGGCCTGATAACAGTCAAATCAGGTGCAGTGTTGTTGTCATTGTTAAAATAAAATGGTGGAAACTAGAAGAAGTGTGTGGAAGAATTTTTCATTTGACACCATATATGGGAAATTTCTGGATAAATGTAAGTCTGTTTGCTGTCTTTTAAAAATGCAGCTGCCCAACAGTGATGTTAGCGCAGCAACAAATCTGAAGTCACCTGTGAGGTCGTCACTCAAGTGATGCAGCAGAGGAATCGTGACTGAACTGAGTTGTAGATCTGCCATAGTTTAGAATTAAGGATGCAATCGAAATAATATTGAAATATAAACATGCTCGTTCTCAATCATTTGAACGCAATTTTTTTTAATTTATTTTAAAGACGGCCCTATTATATTTATGCTAGCTATTTGGTTATGCAACAATCTGGGTTAAGGTTAGACTGTATTAAGATTGTATTCAGGGTTTGTATATGTTGTCTCAAAAGGATGGGCATCACAAAAAAACAAAAGAGGCCTCAACCCAATCTTTGCTTGATGGTTCAGCACCAAGATGGTGGGCTGTAGTGTTTGCTAGCACAAAATAATATTTACATCCTGTTACTGTAAGCTTTGTACAGTTGCATTTTGGAACAGCCTCCGTGGATGTCTAAATGCCATAAATCTACCTGTAGACATCCCAATTGTACATCAAACATTTGGAAACTGACCCTCAAAGTCTTCCATTTCAACTCAGAAAGTTTTTCTTTGTTAAAAAAGCAAACATGGACATTTCAAGAGAGAATTCAGCTGTCACATTCAAGACCCCTCAAACTTTGGACAACCCCCATAGCCCTGCACAACAGCCCTTACATGCCCCTCACACATTGATTCCCCTCCCGAGAGCCCGAACCAATTTCTCTTGTTTTCAGACACTCTCCCTGCCTGAACCTGCAGTGGCCATCAAAGACATTCATCCATCCGCCCAGGATGACTATGACTGATCTCGCCACCAAACGATCAATTTGTATCCCTCTCTCTCTTTCTCCTTCATTCTCTCTCTTGTTTTCTCTTCTCTTTCTCTCCTTCACTTCATTCTCTTGCTATTTTGTTGATGTGCAGAATATGATGAAAAAGTGAGAGCGCGGATCGCTTTGACACCGTGGCGTGTGAGAGTAACAATGCAATCACTATTTGACCTTGGAGAACAACTAATTCACGTGTTCATCTATCTGTATTTTTGACACGTGTAACTTTTCATTTTCAGGGAAAGCCTACAAATCACTCATGCAAACATACAATGATAATTCTTATCTTGCGGGGTTTGATTTTGTGGGCTAGTTGATCTTTGACACGCTGAGGCATCGATGCTTAAGATTTATAGACAGGAAATACCCTCAAAACTACACTGTGAGTGAATTCAGCATCAGTATGCCTGATTTGTTCAGTAGTATATGTCTCTCCTTCATTCATTAAGCTGTAATTGGATGTGATTCTCACCCAGGAATGCAGCATCCTCAGATTCCTCCAAGGCATGCAAGGTGATGATGACGGTGTTAGAAAGAGCTGTTAATCCATCTTGTAATTGCAGCGAGCAGACGGCAGGGTTGGTCGTGTCTGTGAAAAGACTGCGGAGAAACATTTGTCACCAGACGTGAACAATAGGAGGCATTATGTTGTTTTGGTGCATCTGCAATGAAAGCTTTTGTGCATGTGTGTTAAATCAAAGTGGATGGTGTGATCGTGTACATGTGATTCGGGTCTGTGCATGTATGTATGTTGATGCTAATGTTGTTTGTGTGTGTGTGTGTGTGTGTGTGTGTGTGTGTGTGTGTGTGTGCGTGTGTGTGTGTGTGTGTGTGTGGTGGGGGTCCCTTCTCCTTGCTATTCACAGACAATTTGTAAGGCCGGCTGTTGAAGCCCGGCCGAAGCCCGCGGAACAGCTGGAGCCCCTCCGTGATTGATAAACGCAGCGGCGAGAACTTCATCTCCCCCTGAATGAAGACAAAGGCCCCACAATGCTCAGCCAGTGTGTTACGCCTGCCTGTCGTTAAGTGCGGACTGCGGACCTGCCCCGGTCCTCAGCTGGGGGAGTCGAGGTGCCAAGAGGGAGGTCAGGACCCAAACTAATTAGCATTTTATGACAAAACGGTTCTTTTGTCGTCGTTATATAATTGATTTACCTTTCAGGGGGGAGATCATTATGAAGTGGCTTTGGGAGGGTGGGATTAAAAGGGGGCAAGAGGGGATTAGCTACATGTTCTCAATGTTATAAAATAACATTACAAACAAAATTGTTTACTATTATAAACGCCATAGTTAGAGAGCTCCAAATGAAGAGAAATTATATAAAATATGTTTGTTTGTAGGATGAATATTCTTAACAAAAGTCTTTAAAGTATTTGTCACATTTGATTTTTTTTTAAAGTGAGTTTAATTAATATTGAAACAGTAGAAATCACTGACCCCACGAGTAGATATGTGCTTTGAGCAGCTATGTGCATCCACCATGAAAATGATAGACAAATCAGCATCAATTGTGCATGATTTAAAAACATATCACCATGTTGTATTGATCCTAGCAGCAGATATCTGCACATTTCCCAGAGAGAGAGAGACAGGTTTTAACAGAGACGTGTTCAGAGGTCCGCTGCCTCGGTGTCGTAAACTTTTGCTTAGTTTGTGACCCATGCAGGACCAGGTCAGTGAGTCAGATCAGGGCCAGCTTTGTCAAAGTCACCATGTGGTGATAATCGTTACATTTGGCTTTGATGAATCCCACACACGGATCTGTTTCCTGTGACTACACATTGTACTGGAATGTGGTGGTTGGATTTTCCATTTTTAGTCGTCTTTCCAGTAAAAGCTACCCGGCTTTGAAAGGAGTTAGCTGCTAGTCCTGCACGGCGTTTATTCTTTGCTTTCATACATCTATTCAACGCATTATTTGCTGTTTGGGTATAAACCCCTAGTTCGTTCTGTGTGAAACAAATGATGTTTTGCGAACGTGCTCCCAACTTTCTTTGTTTGACTCGGAGAGCAATGTAGCCTGGGTACATCCATCCTTGACCTATTTAATGGCTGGGCTCTGTTGAAGACCCGCCGCGCAAATTGAAAAGTTTTCAGTCGCTAAGTGAAATGTATGGCTCTGCCTCCGGTCCAGAAAAAATTGGGGATTGTTCTATTTTAATTCCAAACTCAATTTCAGACATCCTCCGCCGCTGCGACAAAGTGGATTTCTGGCCCATCCATTGCGCCCGTGCTTGTCGACATTTCAGCTGCCAGGACACACAATGAATGAGTGAATATTGATGAACACAAAAGATGTACCATTTTTTTCCTGTTATTGTTTGGGGCGTGGAGGTAGGGGGGAAAAGAGGAGAGGCGCCCTTTGGATCCCCTGGGATTGAGGAACCCCTCTCCATATTCAGAATATTCCCTGTGAAGTTCAGAAAGAGATATCAATCTCACTTTGAGGCTCTGGGCCTTCATTTGTTTGGGAGAGATGCGGAGCGCTGCTCAGATGACTGTGCCAATTCTTCAAATCCCACTTACAGTAGGAGTTCACACAAACACACACACACACACACGCGTACACACCATGCACAGCAGAGCATCTGCCACTTTCCTCACCCTGCGTGTCCCAGGCGTCAGTGTCTTCAGCGCTGGAGTCTGCACTGTGGCACTCGGAGGTCTTGATTGAGGAAGCAGTCGCAGCTCTGTCGGCAGCTGAGGGTTAAGAATAAAAAATACACCATGGCTGTTTGAGCAGAAGCAACACGAGTCTATATTGGATAAATGGGTTAGTTTTTCTTTGTCACATTCTTTGCAGGAAAAGGTGTGCATGTGTGTGTGTGAGATAGAGAGTGAGGAAGAAAGAGGTAGTATGGTTTTATATAATAATTTCAAATTGCTTAGCTGGATTTTTTTCTCTCAATGAAGGGTTGGTAAGCTGATTTTGGGTATCAAAATACTTCAAACACTTGACCTCTCAACTACAGCATACCTGGATGCAGTATTTTCTATATTGACATTGAAGGTTAGGGGACTAGCGGTTTAAGATGCTGAACATGTAATCGCACAGGCTGTTCTAATACACCGTTCGTAGCTATACCTATGGAAATGCACTATCCCAGAAAATCAATTTGTATGTAATCCACGTAATTGTGAACCAGGAAGTATAAAGAATGAAAAATGTACTATATGCAGGAGATCGGGGTTGGATGGGTGGTAAAGACACCAGACTTTCTCCCAGGAAACCGGTGTTCGTATCCGGTGTGAAACCAGCAGTCAACATTGATTTATTTGTCACATAACTTCCATACTTAAGTACGTCACTTCTGTAGTTATTTTTATCCTATTTTTAGTCGATCTTTTCCTAAACCTAACTAAGTAGTCGTTTTGTTGCCTAATCCTAACCAAGTTGTTTTACTGTAAATATGGAAGTTTATTTTGAACGAGTGGAAAATGACACATGTTGCTACTAGACATTCGTAGAACACACGAAAATTGAGGAATAACTTTTCGTAAGATATCATAAGAACTGTTGTATGAGGATACGTTGAATCACAACGTCTGAGTCCGGCTAGTGATCTTTGTTGCACCTTACCCCTCCTCTCTCTCTCCTCTAATTTCCTGTCACCTCGCTACTGTTCCCTATCAAAACAAAGGCGTAAATGTAAAAAAACATAAAATAAAATAAATTACTTAGAATAAATTTGCCAAGTTGAAATTCAAATAAGGATAAAAAGTAATGGAAAATACACGTTCCACGTTCTTCCACCATTATTTCCAGGGCCTTCATCATTAAAATTGCAATCATGTCTCACAGCTTTTCTAACCGTGTTTTGTCTTGTTGCCTATTTGTAGAAGACGGAGGAGGTGCTTGCCCTTATTTGGAGCTCTGGTCTGATAATCATGATCAGAGGTAAGAGAGCAATTTGAGGGAAACACATGTTAGATTGCCACAGTGGAACATTACACTGGTGCTCTGCATGTAGATGTGAGGTTCTTAGCCGCTGACAGTCTACAGCAAGCAGGGCCAATAATGACTCTAAGAAGTGAAATAATTACACGCATCCCCACAAATACAGCCATTCTTCACCTCAATGAACACCCCCTCTCTGGGTCTCTCTCTCTCTCTCTCTCTCTCTCTCTCTCTCTCTCTATGGTGTGCTTGATGTGTCCTCATGTAG
Source organism: Sebastolobus alascanus (assembly GCA_916701645.2). Lineage (NCBI taxonomy): Eukaryota > Metazoa > Chordata > Actinopteri > Perciformes > Sebastidae > Sebastolobus > Sebastolobus alascanus. The sequence goes on from CAKAOJ020000007.1 coordinate 3,851,025, forward strand.
CCCGCTGCAACAAATAGACGCTCACTGACGTTTTAAAGAGGACCTATTATGCTTTTGTGCTTTTCCCTTTCCTTTAGTGTGTTATATAGGTTTGTTTGTGTGTAAAAGGTCTGCAAAGAATAAAGCTCAAAGTCCACGCCAAAGGTAGTTACTCTTCCCCACAGAAACACTGCTCCTGAACTACCTGAAACGCCTTGCTTGAAGTCCTGCCTTTTCTTCCGTAACGTGGTGATGTCACCAAGTAACACATTTGTATAATACCTGCTTAGCGGCTAGTTTGGCACGCCCTCAAACAAAGCTAGTTAGAGCAGAGCTGGAGCGGAGACCGAAGAGTTTGGTTCGGTTGACCAATCACAACAGAGTGGGCCAGCTGACCAATCAGAGCAGACTGGGCTTTTCACCTTCTGTCTGAAACTGAGCGTATCAGACAGAAGGGAAAAAGAGGTGCTCCAGCACAGCCGGTATGACGAAAAGTAAAACATTTTTTGAACCTTAAAGCAATCTAATAGAAACCTAAAATACAAGTATGCACCTGAAAATAAGCACAATAGGTCCTCTTTAAAAGGCAGTGTTTAACAGTTTGAAGTGTATTTTGGTGTATTTTTTTTTCATTATTTCCCCTCTTTTCTCTCTGTCTGTGTCTCTATTTTCACCATCTTTCCACCTCTCTCCTAAAGACACCAGTGTGTCAGGCGTCCAAACCTGGCTGTGGTTTGGTTTTAGCAAGGCAATGGGCCATGCAGGCCCTTTTTTTCCCCACAGTGGGCTCCTGAGTAGAGTCTTTGCCCTCACATGCGTTCAGTTGGGCCTGCTTTACCCACACTATTGATTGCAGGTGATGTTCTGGACTCAGTCCAGCTGACCTCGGAGGGGAGTCAGATACATCATTGTCCGGAGAGGAACCTCTGGAGACCAGACAGAAGCAGCAGCACACGTGGTAAGCAGTCTGACTTTGTCCAGCCGCTGAATCTGTCAGCAAATGCTTTGGACACAAGCGTCTGGGCTGCTTAGCACGGACCAGTAATTTCAATAGTGAAACTATGTAGTTAATAATGTGGATGCTCCACAGACAAATGCCTCAGCTGCTGTGTTTCCTGAATGGCCATCCATGCACCACACATTTCACCTTTTCCTTCTGCTTGCTAATTAGAAATCTTAATGTGCAATAATGTTAACATTGGATGTAATTTGTGCAGCGTGCATCTTTGTTTCTTACACACCTCACAGCAATTGATGGATATCCAATGAGACGCAGAGTCCCTGCCAAAGGGAGTCGCTCTGCAAGCTTGTGACACATCGCTTAGGCTGGGGGGGGGGGGAGTACGCCTTAAATTAATTAACATCGGACCTCTTGTAGCTGCTCACTTCTGTAAACAAACATTTTAATATGCAGTAATTAATTAAATCTGCCAAGCTCCTCTGCCCCTCCCATAGATCTCCCTTCATTCTTACTTTCCCCATCTTGTTAAAGAGTTTATTATGTGCCGCGCGAGATGAGGAGTAGATTCACAACTTTGCAGCTCCATCTCTCCAACACACAGATTTTTAAATTAGATCTGATGTGTAATATTGTAATTCTAGTCTCCTATTCTCCTGCCCCAGAATGCACCTTTCATATATGGTGAAAGATATAAGGAGCAAATGTTACTTGGCACTTGTGAGGAATGGACCAATAAATGGTACATCGCACCCGGCCCTGCCCTCTTTAATAGCTTCTGGGTTCTGGCTGCGAGAGAACAAAAAGGTACCAAAGCCTCTTGGGCTACTTTGACCGGCTGCAATGAATAATGTTTGGTCTGACAGACAGTCACAAATGTGTGTGTTTGACATCCAATATACTGTACTTGTCCACTGTGAGTGTGTGTGTCTTATTTTATGGTCCAGTAAGATGTTTTCATGAGATACACTGTTTTTTTCCTGTGTTCATTTAGCTTAAAAAAGGCAGATTTTGTGCAGTTTGATGTTAAATAAAAACAGTGGAATTGACTGTACTGCAAGTAGATAAATCAAATCAGAGCAATGTTAATACTATAATGAGCAAACAAGATTTATTTGGCAAGATTTCTTATTCAAGATGAATAAATTCAAACACTTCAATAAATCCATCAAATTATCTACAGTTGGTATTTTTGCATTTATCAGAGATGGGGTAAAAAAAAAAATTGCATGAGTCACGTAATTTCCGTACTTACGTTATGCCACTTCCGGAGTCATTTTAACCCAAAACATGATTTTTTCCTAAACCTAACTGCGTAGTTTCGTTGCCTAAACCTAACGAAGTTGTTTCCTGTGGAGACGGAAGTTTATTTTGAAAAGACTGTAGGCATGTAACGAGCGGAAATTGTCACGTGTTGCTGGACATTCGTAAGTAAATGCACGAAAAGTGAGGAATAACTTTTCGTAAGAAATCATATCAACCGTTGTATGAGGATACGTTGAATCGCAACGGCCACAGTCCGAGTTCGGCTTCTGATCTTTGTTCCACATTACTCCCAAAGAGTATAGAAGTTTTTCTTGTGTTAATTTAACTTAACAAATGCAGGTTTTATGTAGTTTTATACCTTTGAATGATGTTAAATACAAACAAATTGACTGTACTGCAAGTATAGAATCTCCTCAAGTAGATAAATAAAATCAGAGCAATGTTAATACTATAATGAGCAAACAGCCATTGAGTGGAATCTGTAGGCTGACACAACTGTGCCAAACGTCGATGGATTAAGATTTATTTGGCAAGATTTCTTATTCAAGATGAATAAATTCAAACACTTCAATAAATCCCTCAAATTATCTACAGTGGATAGTTTTGCATTTATCAGAGATGGGGAAAAAAAAAAAAAAAAAGAAAAAAAAAGATTGCATGAGTTTATGGAAATCCACATCAGCAGGGAATGGATGCGGACTCAAGGGGCATCGCTGCACAGGTAAGCTGCTTTTGGAGGGTTCATGTAAATCCTAAAGTCCAAAAGTCAATTACTGGGGCATCTCAAGCGTGTGTTACTGAAAGACTCTGATGTTTTATTGAAGAGAGGCTTTAATTCATCAGGCTTTCTCGGCTCCCTTTCATGCAGCTCGGAGAGAGGGAGAGCAAGGCACCTCCTTCAGATGGCCAGTGTCATATATCACACACACACACACACACACACACACACACACACACACACACACACACACACACACACACACACACACACACACATACACACACACACACAGAAAGAGAGAGAGAAAGAACACACACTAATGCCCAAAAACAACTCTCAGGTGGTCTGCTTCACTCCACTGACCAGACCATTACCCCCTACACACACACACACACACACACACACACACACACACACACACACACACAGCCCTCTCAGTGCAGACCACACAGACTAAACAAGAAATGCATCCATGCTTCTGCTCTTTCTGGGCAAAATTAACATTTCAAACAAGCCGGTGACAAATTTTATCCACAAAAAAAAATCATATTGTAACCACCCGCAGTTTGGCGGTCACCTTCCTCGCTGCGTTGCCAGGCCTTGAGATCTGACTAATGTGCTTTCTTTTTAATCCACATCACCTTGGTAGCTCATTTCCTCACAGCTGGTTTTTGGGAAGACGGGAGTTATTTCACCGTAGTGCCATTCCTATCTGCTGATCACACTGTGCTTTATTCCCACTGGAATATTAATAAACAAATACTCTTCACGGGCCGACACAGTCCCAGCACAACAGTCCTCCGTCTCTAATGTCTCCACAGCTGGAATGAAGGCTCGTGGTGGCGTTGCCCAGAGTGAGGCGAGCAGACAGCTTATTTTTTCCACCGTGATTAGCCAAACTGTGCTGCTCATATACAAATGGAAATGGGATGTGCATGAGTGTCCCCCTCTCCTTACCCTCTCTCTCTCTCCCTCTCCCATCTGTCAAGACAATAGATTTTAATCTTTAATCCATGAGCAGCCATTGAATACTAGAGAATTACAAATTACAGATGTTTTACTGTGTGTTCTTTCTCTCCCACAACACCTCCTGCCCGCTGTCTGTCTCCCCGCTCAGGCCCTTCAGCTACTATCATGATGTTGAAGGTGTTCGCAAATTTGCCACAAACAAATGTGCACAACAGAGACGAGGAGAGAGAGAGACACACACACACACACACACACACATACTCACATTACACACCCTCATTCTGTGCCATCATGGTACCATATGACACTGTCATCATTTGGTAATTAAACCCTTGCTGGCTTTAAATATGAAAAGCTGGCAAGAGCTGATGATGATGATACTGGCTGTCGCTCAGCACAGATTTCCAACAAACCGTCCCGACACCAGGCAGGAAACATATTGTCCCGTCTTAGTTTGGCCATCAGAGGAAGAAGAAATACGACACATTTGAAAATTCACACACTGTTTAGAGATGTAATATGTGACGGTATATATAACATTAAGAGATTTGTGCCCTTCAGCCCTGGTGTACGGTGTGTGATAAATGATGGGCACAGCCAAGTATACAGTGGCCTCCGAGTGAGGAGAGGAGGGGGGTGGTGCCAGGGAGAGATGGGGGGCATGAAGGGTGAAGGAGGGAGGTTTATTTAATGTTCAGCCCATGAGCAAGTGGGACACTATTTTTAAAAAGGGGAGAGGAGGGGACGGAGGTGGAGGTGTGGTGGGGGTTTTGGAGGATGAAGGGTGGAAGTGCAGGTGAGAACTTTAGCTGTCCGTGGAGAGGAGACAGGAAGAGAGGGTTGGAAGATACATACTTCAACATTAACCTGAACCCCCCGCTCACACACACCGCACACACACACACTCCCTCCCTTTCAGCCCCTCTGGCAATCTTGGACAGAGTAGATACCATTGACCAGTCTAATGGACTATGCCATAAGATCTCTCCCCCCCCCCACTCCACAACGCCGCGCAACCAAAATCACTCCTCCTCTCCCTCAATTTTCAATCTGCCTCTCCTGCAGACGCCGGTCATAACCCGTAAATGTGGTGTGCGGCTCTGAGAAGAGCTTAGGTTCCATTACTGACAGCCCACACAGCTTTATGGCCATTTAAGCTCCTCGATTTGGGTTCCTCCCATTCGGATGTTCCTGCAGACCCCCAGTGTGTCGCCTGAGCAGATCGAGGGGAGAAACACTTATTAAGATCATTAATGTGGAGATTACCAAGGCAGACGCAGCTCTTACTGCTGGAAATGTCTTTTTAATACTCGCAGCGATAAACAGTAACACTGTAAAAACAACACAATAGCGTGTCATTGTGTGTGTGTAAATCCAAGTTTGGGAATTAGCATAAATTAAACAGTTTCTTGTAGATTGTGGAATATTTTGAAGAACTGTACATATGAATGAACTTTATAAAAAAAAAGGAATTTGTGCACCACATATTTGGATAATAATTTCTATAAGTTTAACAAATGTAAAGCTCACTATTTATGCATTAACTTAATTTAAATATATGTTTTCCAGTCACATAGGTGAAATAATATTTAAATATGAATATTTAAATGACTAGAATGGATATTGATGTGCACCCCTCATGAAGAACTCATGTTTTAAAACAGCAGACAGCACAGAGAATTGCAAAGTAAGCTACTGTTTAAATGGCATGGGTAAGTAAAGAACAGGTCTTTTTTAAGCTCTTAGTATCTTAGATATAAAATGTTCCATAATATCCATTACTGGTCCTTGGTCCAGTGGCGGCCTTATTACCATTTCTGAACTTCAAGCACTGTAAAGAGTCTTATGATACAAAATGTTTGTTAAATTGCCGATAGAGAAGCTATAATCTTTTAATGTTGAATTTTATAGCTTTACCACGCTCTGCCGTTCTTGTGGATATTGTAATATTGCATTTTTACTGGTTATTCATCTGTTAATGTTCCAGTTACTAAGTTTTATACTCTCCCTTATACTTTTTTTTTTGTATTCCCTCACGCTGTTAAACACACAGAGAAAGTTTCCTCTGTGAAGTTTATGTATATCTGACTGGACTAAATGAATGGACAAAACTGTTTTAGAGCTAACAGTCAATGTGTTTGATAAGAAAAAATAAACATCTGTAGAAGCTCAAAATAACAGATGTGGTTGGACCGCTAAATGACAAAGTACCCTTGAATTCACTTCTGAAAATCAATTAATAAGTATTAATTGGATTCTAAATTCTTACTATTGTATTTTGTATGCCCCCCCTCGCCCCACCCACCACCACCACCCTTTTCTGTGTGTGTGTGTGTGTGTGTGTGTGTGTGTGTGTGTGTGTGTGTGTGTGTGTGTGTGTGTGTGAGAGAGAGAGAGAGAGAGAGAGAGAGAGAGAGAGAGAGAGAGAGAGAGAGAGAGAGAGATACACTCATTGTAATTTTCAAAATGTTGGCCAGTATTTTATATTATAAGCCTGTACCTGAATGCGTCACAGCTTAGTTAACCATACCCATAAATTAATCTCGTTTTAATAAATCATTATTATGGATTTCCGGTGTCGCCAAACTATAGTATTCATAAGTATGGGACGTTTTTTGGCATCTAAACTTCATGACGGCTGTCCGCTGATAATTTCCATGCATGTATTATTACATGTTACAAAAATTTGTCATAAATAATTTAACAATATTTAATAATTTCAAACTGAATTTAAGCGTTTGATAGACTGGCAAAGCTACCCAACCACAAACCGACTCAATACAGTTCATGTAAATAAACTTAAGAGTTTTCAAAGAAACAGTGAGTAATTGATATCAACTTTTAAAATATAAATTCAAACCAGTGAGTTCGAATTATGATGTTTTTTATCCATATATTAAATACTAAAATACAGTTTTAAACACAACATCAGCAGGTTTTATAGTTGCTTTTAATTCAGCACCTGCAACGCTCTGTGTTCTTTGATTTCTATTTTTTCTTTTCGTCCTTTATCGATACCTATAGTTCATTGGAGCAGTGTTGCTTCCGCTTTTTGTTGTCGCCTAAACCGTTTAGTTTTGGATGATCGGTCAAAGATTCTGACAACCAGCGGGGAGAAGCGCGACGCCCAGCCGGGGAGGGAGCGCAGGAGGCCGGACAGATCTACTGGGCTGCATCGGGGAGACGCACCATTAGACAAGTGGAGAGCCATGCCTCACAGCGCTGGTCGACCAGGTAAGGATTTCTGCCTCTGCCTCAGACTAATGTCACTGTTTGTTTGCAGGTATGTTGGTCGCACCGTGTGGGACAAAACAGTAAAGATGCTCCCTGTCTATATGTGTATTTTATTTTTGAAAATCAAACAAACCACATTGTGCTTTTTCTTTCATATTGTGCAGTGAATTCATGTATTTAAACATTATTTTTTGTTGTCAGAAATTAAGGTAAAAAAATATATTTTTATATTATTATTATCATTATTTTTATTGTTGTTGTTGTTGTTGTCGTTGTTGCAAATAATTGCTTAATAGTCTATTAACATTGGTGTAATTGAAAAACATAGATCACAATCTAATTCACCTCTCCATTTTGGGTTTAGATGGGAAGATCAATGGAAAACAGTTGTAATGATCTAATTAATTATGGCAAAATTAAAAGCAAGTACAAAATCAATCTGTGATGGTGTCGAGGATAGAGTCAAATTGATATCCATCTGCTCCCGTTATAAAGCACATGAATAAGCAATCTAAGGACGCAGCTGATATCCTGCAGTTTGGCATAGCCTACCCATATGGCTCTGGGTGTCAGGAGACACCGAATCATTGTGGGGCATTACATGTGACTCCCGATATGAGGCGGATGTTTTGACTAATAGGGGAAAAATAGATCCGAGGGAGATGTATACAGTATTACACTTGTGTAAAAGGAGCTCTTAAATACAAGAGTTGAGAGAGTTTTCTCGGTGTGTATACTTCACTGACACCTGGGACGCCTCAATGCTGCATATCTCATTGGAGATAGATTTTTTTTAAATGGCGTCAGTACAGATTGAAGTTGCTTACATTTTGAAAAGGTTCATACTGGTGTAAACAAATAAATAAATCTATTATTAAAATGACACCTCAATAAACCAAGTGTATACACAAACGCTGACGAAACTTAAGTAAACGAGTTTTACACACTCAAAGATAAACTCTGAACTTGCAGTGTGCAGTGGCCCCTAAACTGGGGTCAGGGGACCTTATAGGGCTCCTCAAAAATATTCCAATTCACTGCCTAGTAAAAATGCAAAAATTGTTACATTTCTATTAATCTTTTATTTGACATGTATTGCAACTTCCAGGTCAACAAATATATATTTAAGATCAAATAAATATCAAACTGTTTTTGTTTTTTTTAAATCAGTGATGTAAAGGTGATCAAGGGACCCTGACATGAACATGTCTGGGATCCCCTGCATCGTCTCAAACACGCAGTAACAGGAAGATAAAAAAACAGCAATATCGATTGTTGACGTGGACGCGCGTTACAGGCCATATGTTTGGAAAAAACGGAAGAAAAAGATTTGTTTTGTCCTCCGAGGAAATTCATCATCCTCCCCTCCCGCCCAGTCTGCTCTGTCATTCCACCTCAATATTTATATTAAAATACCCAAAACAACTCATTTATTATAATAATAATAATAACAACAATAATAATAATAATAATGATAACAATAATAACAATAATAATTATTATTATTATTATCATTATTATTATTATTATTATTATTATTAATATTAATAATAATAATATTTAGGACCATTTTTTATAACTCAATATTTACATTTACAATGGGGATAGAACATTTTTAGAGGAAACATGAATCAGAAAACAAGCCTAAAATTCAACCTCTGCATACCAATTAAAAACAACAGAAAGTTTTTTTATTATTCTTATTATTTGAAGTGTCTGAAATATATTAAAATCAATTGTTTTTATAGTGTGTGACAACTGTGCCGAGGCTCTTTATTATAATGCAGGCAGAGAAAAACAACAAATCGAAAACAATAATCGCATTAGGTCCTCGGTGGCTGAGGGTTTTAAAGGGGGTGAAGTCAGGACTAACAGTTTCTTAATTATCACGCCGTTTGTTTTGCTGTAGTGCTGTGACACGGGGACGTCGTCGTGGCGGTGCAGAGAGAGGTATACGGGGGGCAAATCGGGGTGTTGTGGGGGAAATAGCAGCAGCTTTAGGGCAAAAGTGCACTGACGTGTGAAATTACAGCCCATGGTGCTACATATTGTACCAGAAGCTCCCTCCCCAAAATAAAGCAGAAACAAAAAGAGGAATCGTCCTCAAACTTGTCCAGAGGGCAGCTGGACGCCACGGAGTCAACAAACCCACTAAATAACACATTATTATTATTATATCATTATTATTATTATTATTGCACCACTGTTTTTAAACAACAAATAAATCCATCCAAGTAAATGCAAGTAGGTTAGTTTTATACATCATGTTGGGTAACTTTACCAAAGTAAAACACTGTAAACAAACTGTGCTGCTATCATCAGTGCATAGAAATAATTTTGAGACTATTATGCTGGAAAAACTGCAGCTACTTTTGTTAAACAGCAGTCAGTTATAGACATGCAGAAGTTATGATGTTAACCTCAAGCTACAGACCTTTAAAATGCGCACTTTTAAAAATCTATGAGTCTTCTTTGAGTGTTTTTCTCTTTGTTTCCTTTCGGATTGAGTTCTACCGGAAGAGATTAAGAGCGCATAATACAGCTACAGTAGGTTTACCCCCAACCTTTGACCCGGCCAGCCCCAGCAGCAGCAGCAGCAGCATCAGCCTATACCTGCCCGCCTGCCTGCATGAGCACAGTGGGCTGCGTAACCCACTGTATGAGCGCCATCTACAGAGCGATGCTGCACACAGGCGCTGAGTGCACCATGATGATGATGATGGTGATGATGATGATGATGGCCTACTCACTGACTCTACCTCTGCAGACTGTGAGCTCACCTTGCACACATCATGTCTGAGGATAAATACAGTCAGGACATGACGCACAGCAGCTTTTTAGCCACTGAAAAATTGTTTTTTGCGTAATTATGCTGCTGAACTCACAACATGCAAAGATTCTTCGTTAAGTGTTTTTTTTTTTCTGATTGATTTAAGAACCAGAAGCTCGAAAAATAATGCATTGAGAAGCTGCTGTAAAAACACAACAAATTTTCCAAAATAAAAGAGATTTTATTACAAAAATGTTATCCTGTTTCTGTTTCATATTTGCAAAACACAACTAGATATTTGAGATTTTACGCTTTGAACCAGAGGCGCACAAAGTGGGCCACCAGGGGTGTTTGCAAAATGAGGAATAGTTCAATTATATTTTTTATTTAAATAGCAAGAAAATGTAGAGGGTTTATAATTATGATTGTTTTAAATATCTTGTGCAGAATCACTTTAAAAATGCAGTGCAACCTTCCCCATGTGAGTCCCGGTCTCACCGTGTGTTTCTGCTGTGAGTCCTCCATATGAAAACATTTGAGAAGCGTCGCTTTAAACAACACACAGCAGCCTGACAGTGCTTTACCTCTCTTCTACCCCCCTGCCTTTAATTTCCTTGATTCTTCACCCCCAAAGTCTCATCATTTCCCATTTCGTCTCCCTCCCCTTCCTGGCTGTCGGATGCAGGGACCTCCTCATTTGAGCTGCAGGTTTTTACGTGGGCGAATCACAAAGTGTTGGAATCTATTGCCTTTGTCTGACAAGTCATCCATCTCTATGCGAGGGGATCTGTGGGATGGAGGTAGGAGGGAGGAGGAGGAGGGGGTGGTGGTGGTGGTGGTGGTGGGGGGGTGATCTGTGGGACTGCAGCTTTTAGAAACAGACACACAGGGAGAGGGGTTTCATTCTCAGCCCAAAGCTTCGCTCAGGCACAGCCCATTCCGGAGGAGAGGGGGACGCAGCGCGCTGTACTCCGCCGTGTCCATGTTGTTGTCATCTCCGCCCCTATCTGATTAAACCACAGAGCCCGCCTGTGTGTGCGTGTGTGTGCGCGCCGTCAGAGGAGAGGGATTTCTCGGCCGCAGATTCCCGAGCGGACCCGGTGGAGACTCTTTTTGTTTTCCTCATGATGTCCTTTAAACGCAAACAGTGACCCCCGGTTCGAGTCCATGTTGTTGCTGCGACCGGTGCGCTCTGCACACGCGTGGGTCATGCTCTGCACCTGACAGCGCTTCTGCGAGACTTCTGAGTTTGAAACAGGAGGAAAACTTAGCATCGCCCACAAGAAGTTGCTGCGGAAGCTCTTCGCACACGGACTGTTCTACACCGAATTATATATACTTGTTTTTTTTACACCTTCAAAGCTGCATCACCGAGGCGAAACGGCGACTTCTGTCGATTACCTTTCCTTCCTTTGCTATCCAATGGATATTCACTGCAAAGCAGACCCCTTCTCGGCGATGCACCGTGAGTATACTGAATTAGTTTACAGACAGAGAAACATTACTGTGTTGTTGCTTTAATTCCTGCACAAATTAGATCGAATATGTTTGCAATGACCGTGGTGTAATTAACGCAGAAAATATGCAGTTAGACATTTTTAAATGTGCTTCAATAGCCTGTATATTGTGTCATCTTAAGTCCATTATTTGCTTTATTACTGCACTGAAGATGAACAGATCTCAAATATTAAACATGTTAGTATTTTTAGTTATTTTTCCAAAACCACTACAAATAAAATGTTTGCAAGAAGAGTCATTTCAAAAATAGATTAAGTTATGCTAAATTTGGTGATAATAAAAATGAGAATAAGGCGCAGAGAGAAGTGTTTTCAAACAGGGCTTATTTTTAAGAGCACATGGGTCCCTGAAGAGTTTTGTTTTTATTTTATTTTTTATTATTTGTTGTTTAAATCTTTATTGAGTTTAATGAAAAATGAGAAAATGTGAGCTAGAGCTATACTTTAAAGTGGCATAATAGAAACTCCCCAATTTAAATACAAAGCTTTTATTACCTGTGAAATGACACTTACTTCAGAGGGACACGTTGTGTGTAAATGGATGTAAACGTGTCACTTTATTTATCTCTCACTTTGTGGTTAAGAAGAATAAAAGTGACGCAGTTGCTCTGTTCATTTTCTCCATGTTTTCTTCTCCATACGATATGGGTAAAGAAGACCCGGGCTGCGCGTAAATTATTTATTCCTCCTCATTCGCACCATCCGCGTTTGTAATATGAGTTATCAAAGCTCATTTTAATTATTTACAATAATTGTGCGAGGAAAATTAAACAGGTTGAAACGTAATATCCGCGACATGTGTTAGGCTGCAGTGGAGGAGGTGCTTCTGAAAATAATGCGCAGGGAGAGAGGAGTTTTATTTTTATTTCTGTGGCATCAAAAGAATCAGTGAGGTGTGTTTATATATTTTTATATTTAATGTTGTGTTTTTTTTTTTTATTTAGTATTTTCTATATTTTAAAAAATATACTTGAATTTGACTCTCAGGCTGCTTCAATTTCTACCATTATTATTATTATTATTATTATTAATATTATTATTCCCACTACTGTTTAAAGATATTTCAGAATTAATGCAGCAACAAAGACTGTCCAAAATTAAAATGTGCATGCCTGCGTGTGTTCCTCTATGTGTGTATATATGCATTATAGCCTACTTTGTATGTTAATATGATTTAACCTTTTACACTAAAGAAAAATAATAATAACAATAATATTAATAATAATAATAATAATAACAATAATAATAACAATAATAATAATTAAATCCCAGAAAATAAAAGAAACCAAAATCCTCGTTTAGAGCCACCGTGTCCTCTGCAGGTATGTAATGTTATGCTCCCCCTGTGCTGCTGTTGTGTCCCACGCAGGGCACGGCGGTGTGAACCAGCTCGGCGGGGTGTTTGTGAACGGCAGACCCCTCCCGGACGTGGTGAGGCAGCGGATCGTGGAGCTGGCTCACCAGGGCGTCCGGCCCTGCGACATCTCCAGACAGCTACGGGTCAGTCACGGCTGTGTCAGCAAAATCCTCGGCAGGTAAAAGGGGGGATCCACCAACACCACCACCACCACCACCAACAGAGCCCTATGTGTGTCAAACATCAATCTTCTATAGCTCGTATACGCGCACCCAGCTCTATTTCAGCCTCAGCCATCGGTTATATAGGCAGGTCATTTTTTTTTATTTCTTTCTCTTTTTTTTTTTTTTTGCTTGAACACAGCAGTTCTGCGTCCGAGATTTTCTATCCATCACCTGCAGCCTTGCGAGAGAAAAGCATCATAATCATGAAATAAATTTTCGGTGGAGAGTTTACAGCTAAGCATTGAGGATAAAAAAATATCTGAGAGAAATGTGAGGCTGTATTAATATTATTGGTGATAAAGTGTATAAAGTAGCATGAGGTAACTTGAATTTTTCAGGTCTATATATAAAAAAAAAACACACAATCTAGGGCCAAACTCACCTAATAATCCTAGAAAAATACCGTAACTTTACGCTCCTATATTTCTCCATCACCTGATAAATTAGCTCTACATCACTTTTTACTTCAGAGCACAAATGCTGTGAGATAATATTTTGAAATATATTTTTTTCAGCTATCAGAAGGCATTTCAGAGGTATTTCATTTCACACACACTGAATGTTTGTCACCAACATTTACCAATAGGTCATGGTGGCATGTCGTGCATGCTACTGTAAGCTCATGGAGACTGGAAGTGAGCTCTAAACTGTCCTTTGTTCTGTCCGTCTCACTGCTTATATTGTGTGATTTTTTAATTACACTGCTTTTCGTTGAAAACCCGCTCTGTTCACCTTCCAGCTGACACTCCATTAGGCCCATATAACAGCACACTTCCACACCAATTAATAGATTAAAGCCGCCATCATGTTGTGTAGGTAATATTTTTTTTTATGTTGTTGCCCTGTATAACTGCAGAAGGTCGGCGGAGATTTGTTTCCACACACACGATATTTAAAAGCCACCTTTCCCATCAATCAAGACTGGATTTGTTGAATTAAGGAGGGATCCACTCAGGAACACTCGCTCTGTCCCCATGCAGGTACTATGAAACCGGCAGTATTAAACCCGGAGTCATTGGTGGCTCCAAACCAAAGGTTGCAACTCCGAAAGTGGTGGATAAAATTGCTGACTATAAGCGCCAGAATCCAACCATGTTCGCTTGGGAGATAAGGGACCGACTACTGGCTGAGGGCGTCTGCGACAACGACACGGTCCCCAGCGTTTCATCCATCAACAGGTAGGTGGAAATCATTTTATTCTATAATTAAAAGCATGCCGAATTGTTCCAAATTGCGTAAAAAAAAATCTCTTTTTTTTTTTAAATGTATTTTGTGCATGCATGAGAAAATGTTGGAGTGAGCCAAAAACAAAAGGAAAATCAAATGAGAAACAAGAGGGAAACCCCGTGCGTAAAAATTGGATAAATCAGCTCCAAAATAAGCAGATTTGATCTTCACATACAAGAACTATAGTCAGTATATGTATCCGGGGTGGTCTCACGTGTGCAATTCAATCTCCTGTGCGGCCCTCCACAACACAACCCAGCACGGGAGCCGAGGCTGGGGCCACGAAGAATCACATCTGTCTCGATGAAAACCGATCAATACCGCGTAACCAGATCCAGAGGCGGGAGGGAAATACCCAACAAAGTCGTTCAATACGCGGACCACACTGCGACAGAGGCGGCAGCAGCCTCTTTATTGCCAACCAATCGCTCTGTTTCCCAACACCGACACATCACACATTTAGGCTTAAAGTGTGGTTGGACAATTCTAAATTATTCAATTTTTTTTTTATCACACATTATTATAATAATAATTCGTTTTAATTACAGTAGAAATAAATAGAAAATTATATAAAAATCCCCCGTCCAAAAAAAAACAGTGTTGATCTCTGTGTATAAAAGAGTTTCTGTTCCACTGAAGCAGCTAAAGCAGTAGACACCCTACACCCTCACCTTTCCACATGAAGCGGGACAGCAGTGGACAAAGTGTCTTTAGACAGAGGACGCTGCCGGTGAAAAGCCCCAGTGCATGTGTGCGCAAAGGGGGGGAAAAAAGCCCCATAGTGCCTGCGAGTGATGAACTTTGGTTAGGAGGCACTGTTCCAGAGAGCTGGTCATCGGCATTACATTTTAATGAGCTGAAGAGAGTCTCATAACACATCCAGCTAAATGCAGGAGATGGATGAATCTTTACCAAAAAACAAAAAAAAGAGAGAAATATTATAAAATCAGGCTGTTGTGGAAATTATGGTTTCAACAGGTCTTTTGGCGCCGTTCTCTGTGTTCACCTGTTGTTCCTAAAACCAAAGTGCTCAAGAGTGTTTAATGTGTTACTATTAGAAAACATTTCTGACCATCTGCTTGGTTTGAGCTGCAGCACTATTTGGAGGAATGTTCTTTGACACTAAGTTGCACATTAATAATTAACATCACAGCTTGTGGCAATGCATAAAGCTGTATTTTTTTTATTCTTAAAGCATGGCCCCACAAATCACAACATAACAATCCCCCTAAAATTTATATTAGCATAGAAGAAAGGTTAATCGATATTTATTTTATATTTAAAAGAAATGTCATTAAATCTTGCCTTAACTCAAGTAATAGTTAACTATAATTTTCAGGCTATTTTAAAAGTCTGAGGTTGTTTTTCACTGTTGGTCTTAAAGGGAGGGTTGGGAAAGATGTGGAGGAGGAAGAAAGTGAGGAAGAGAAGTGCACGAGGCAGGCAGGGGGGGGGGGAGAGAAAGACACAGTGGATCTCTGGTGGTCTCTGCGGTTAAGGGTCTGACCTCTGCTCTGTTGACTAAAGAGGATGTCCTGGCTTTAAACACATTTTTCCTGCATGAATTATTAAAGATTACACAGAGACTGGGTTGCACTTTGTTGTTGTTGCCGCAGAGAGGAGTTTCCACCCGCTGCAACGTGCCCAGTGGACAGAGGCGCTACCCATAAGCGACTTTCAATCATATTGATCCACATTTTAATCTTTCTTTGGGGATTTTCTTTTTTTTTTTTTTTTTTACAACACCCAAACACCAAAGTCGTTAATTCACCCATCCAAATTGCTTATTCAATATCAACAACATAGACTTGAAACAAAGTCCTTGAATTTATGAGGCTCCCTGGAGTCATGAGGTCAGATAACTGTTGTGGTGGAGATGTTAGAAATTCAAATAAAATATTGATGTGTGTGTTTTCTGGAGGAGGAGGCTGCTGTAGCCTTTGTTGGCCTGCCTGGAGGAGAGAGCATGGAGGACACATGAGATAGTGAGGGGAATGAAAAGAGTCTGATGTACATTTTTTTGCCCCCCCTGAGGAAGTTAACCCCATCGCTGCTGCCTGATTCAGCTCATTGCTGGATGCTGCATGTGAACGCCTCATCTGCAGTCTGTAAAAGTCTGTTTTTGTCACACATCTCTCGAGGTGAGAGGGCTTCCATGTGGGATTTCTGTCGGTACACAACGCTGCCTGTTATTCAATGATCTCGCGTTCGTCTGTCAATCAAAAGATTACCATAGTCATGGTTTAATGTAATGCGATCATGTCCCATAAGAGCTAAAGCTGAGTAAATCCCACTGTACATAAGGCCTCATATTTTTGTCATCTTTAAAGTTTTCAGATCATTGTGGCACTTTCTTTTATTTTTTTACTTATTTATTTCAAAGTGCACCACAGATAAAAAATATATCGGATGTGGCGGTGGTCTCAGGTTGAGCCAATGAGACACTATTGCTTTCCTGTCACATATAATTTATAGATCACCATTTGCATTTGCTGTTCCTCTCTCGCCATTCGTCGTCAACTTTTCTATCCCGGAGTCCCAATCGATATAGGCTCTGATCCTCGGTGAGCCTGGAGGATTCCTGCGTGCTACACTGAGCAACAAAAAGACCAAAAAACTACAACAGACACCGGAGAGGTGACGGAGAATACAGGAGGAGGGGTGGGGGGGTATGAAGAAATGAAACAGAGAAGAGTGAAGATAGAAAGGAGGAAAGACAGAGATGAGGGGTTTGAAAGACAGTAAAACGGAGAGCACATTGGACGGTGGAGGAGAAATGAGAAAAAGGGGATGAGGTTGGGAGAGAGAGGAGTGAAAGATCAGGTCTGAGAGATGGAGAGAGAGAGCGAGGAGAAAAAAAGAGAGGGGAGTGGGGGAGCAGGGAGAGGGAGATTATTAGAGTTGGCCAGGTAGAGCCAGTGAAGCTGATCATTGAGGTGAATTGATGTGATTTCATGCTTTGTTTGCAAGATCATTCAGACCAAAGTGCAATGAAGACTTTCCCGCCACATCACATCTTACTGGTGTGGGGACTTTATCATATTTCTAACCTCAGAATCCAGCTAGATTGAATCCACAATCTCAGGGGGCAGCCCCCCATTCAGCCTCACACAGCAGCAGAGAGATTGCCCCTAAAGCCCCGAGATTGGCTATTTGGTGACAGGGGGGCCTGAATATGAGGATACAAGCGCGCCAAAAACGATGGAGCACTTGTACATGCACGGGTGTAAGTGGACGTGATGCGGCGTGTTTAAGCGTCCCGGGGCGGGCCGGCCGGGGGGGGGGGGCTGGTGTGAAATCTCCCTGCTCTGGAAGCGGTATTGATTGATCCGTGTCTGTTGTTCACTTTGCCAGGATTATCCGCACCAAAGTCCAGCAGCAATTCCACCCGTCCCCTGACGGATCTGTTACGCCGCTCTCCACGCCGGGCCACACCATAGGTAAGCGCGAATGAGGGTACAGCACAGTCAAATGAGCCAATCGGGGCTGCTGAAACACCTAAACATGACCCTGTATAAACACACATGCATACTGTACACACACACACACACACACTAACTCAGCTTTCTCCATCAGTGCCCAGCACGGCCTCGCCCCCTGTGTCCAGCGCCTCCAACGATCCCGTAGGATCCTACTCCATCAACGGCATTCTGGGCATCCCCCGCTCCAACGGCGAGAAGAGGAAACGAGACGAAGGTAAGGGAGATCCATTGTTTTTTCCCGTCCTTTTAATTCTCCCCATCACTCGTCTCCTATACTTTTTTTTTTCTTTCCCTCTGTGTGTGAAGAAGATGGCGTTTATGACAGCGCTGCAGCCAAGTGTGTTTCTGTGTGCCGTCTCCAGTGACTTGTTATGTTGTATATCAGGCAGGGGGCGAGTGTTGAGAGAGTGTTGCAATTCAATCAGCTTTTTGATGCCCTGCGTTTTTACCATACGCCTACAGAGCTGCATCTCAATTTTATACCACGCTCAGACGTACTGTAGATATATCCCATATAGCTGTCATACAACTCTAATCCCCCTTTGGCAAGACATCAGGCCTGCTGCTCCTCTATAACCTAACAAAAGGCAGGAGGAGAAGCTCTGTTGTGAGATACTATCAGTTAAATACCAGCCATTTTATATTCTGCACTACATTATTTACTGAATATTATTTTATTCTGAGCAGCATTAAAACATTCGATAATTGAGTATTTTTGTATACTAGTCTACACACTACCAGGGCAAGAAAATAGACCTAGATATGCTCAAAGATTAAGTGGAAGCCTATCCGGTCCAAGCCAGAATTTCTCATTCCTAGGCAAGGCAAGAGAGTGGACACACACCGCCTGAGGGCTAATAGATTATCGGTTTTGCAAACAATTGGCTTTTTTAATGCCTATGAATTAACATGTCCCCGGTGGAGGCCTGAACAGGTGTAGGAACAGACCGGTGGAGGCAGGGAGGGGGCTGCATGTGTGTGTGTGTGTGTGTGCCTGTCTGTCTTTGTGTGTGTGTGTGTGTGTGTGTGTGTGTGTGTGTGACTCTGTGGTAACTGCTTTGAGGTGGCTGATGGGATGAAATGGTTGAAAAATGATCTCAAAGAGCACTCATCACAACGGGCCACTTCCTTCTTTTATGTTTCTGTCTCTTTAGTTCACTGGAGTGGCAGCCACTTGGATGGAAGGAAAATAGGACACTGTAAGTTGAAGTTAGACAATCTTCTCTCTTTGCTTTTTGGTCAAATCAGATCACAACACATTTCCTCTCAATTACTGTTTTTTTTTTTCCTCATCTTTTTCTTATGGGTTCATGTGGACGAGGCGGGGGGAGTGTTTTTCTTTTCCAATAAATAATCTCCCGAGAAATTAAAATGAATTAAGCTAAAGTGAGTGTGGAAAATCAGGTTTTCCATGTAATGGCATGCAGTTCGATATACAGTAATGCACAGTGTAGCTTATTTAGGATTGTTATCAGGCAAAGATAGATGTGGATTTTAACAAGATGCAGTTTAATGTAAATTTTTTATTTTTTATTTTTAATAATTCTAAAAATGTCCTCTTAATTTGCACCATTTCAGCATAGGGCTGGGCGATATGGAGAAAATCAAATATCATGATATTTTTGACCAAATACCTTGATATCAATATTGT
Source organism: Sebastolobus alascanus (assembly GCA_916701645.2). NCBI lineage: Eukaryota > Metazoa > Chordata > Actinopteri > Perciformes > Sebastidae > Sebastolobus > Sebastolobus alascanus. Next base: position 3,870,380 of record CAKAOJ020000007.1, read on the forward strand.
GATGATATTGGAGGGTTGACCATTGGTGCTTTCACAAAATATTGACACAATGAGATTTTTGATAAATAATCATCAGTAATGTGGATATAATGACTAAGTGTAAAAGGCAAATAATAGAATAGTCTGTAATGCAGCCTTTAAAACCAGGAAAAGACAACAGTTACATTACATTATATTATGATATCCAAAATTTAAGACGATACCTACTCTCGTATCACGATATCGATATTATATATTGCCCGGCCCTATTTCAGCATTGTTGTTATTTTACAAAGCTGCAGGCGGACAATCTACCTGAGCTAGATAAGACTATGTCACAGCAGAAAGTTACCTGCTAAACTAACATGTTACCTAGTCAGACAACTTAATGAGGAAATAGATAAGTGAATAAATATATTAAAAGCAAGGGGAGACTTAGTGCAGCAAAGAGTTTTCATGTTGTTTAGAATATTCTACAAATTGTTGCATGCCTGTAAACCAATCACAGATTTTAAGCTTGAAAGCGTCACATGTTTGTGCCTGCATTGTGATAATTTGACCATGATGAACATGAAGAAAAGCATTGTTCTTGCACTGCTGGTGTTGTGACGGTGATGGTGATGGTGGTGGCGTGTAATCCCGGAGTGGCTGAAGTCAGCGGTTGCCCTTTGAGGAAGAAAAAGGTCCCCATTACTGGAGGGCTGTAGAGATAATGTAGTGTGACACGCGTTATGTACACCGGGCCCCCCGTAAGACGAGCTTCAGGGACATAGGTGCCATAAGAGCCATTAATCTGTCCTTGTCATGTGTTATTGCAAATTAAAAGTAGCATGTTACACCGGACGGCTCCGAGTGAAGATGGGAGGAGGTGAAAGAGAGAAAGAGGAGCGGCGGAGTGAGAGGGAAAAAAAAGTGAGGAGGAGGAGGGACGAAGGAGGAGGTCCTTGCAATGAGAGTTGAGCAAGAATTAGTTTTAGGATTTGTGCATGCATATACAGTACACACACCTATGCACGTGTGTCTTCGGCTTCAGATGCTCCTCACACAGTGAACATAGTGACATTTAAAAGAATTTGCAATTCTGCAGAGAAAAGCTATTAATTCACAAATTAACATCTCCCCCCCCGCTCCCTCCCTCTATCTTGGATGTGCAAGCTATCGAAAAGACAAAAGAAATAGCCTTAAGGGGGGAAAAGAGAGAGTCTCAGCCCTATCTGTGGAGAGATTGGTTTGCATGTCTGCAAGCAGCGATACCAATTATGCCAGTGCTGGGAGAATGCGTCTCAATGCGCCCCCTCCTTTGCCCCCCCCCCCCCCCCCCCCACCATCCTCCTCCTCCTCCCACCACCACCACCACCCCACCCCGAATCTATCCATAGCCAGATTTATTTGTGTATCTCATTACAGGAAATGGAATGTTGTTCCTGCCAAATGCATTAATAGTGAAGTGGGGAAATTAGCCTGTTGTACAGCGCGCTCTCGCTCAGTCATTTAAACCTATGGTGGAAGTGGAAGCCAAGAAACAACAGAGAGGATTGGGTGACAACTGCCGTGTGATTGTCAAAATGTGTATTACAGTGCTAGCACTCATTTAAAAAAAAAAGTTTGGGCCTTCGAGGATGATTTTGAGCTAATTATTATGTGAGACGTACCTGCTCTCTTTTGTAAAGGTTTCTATTAGAGCTGCAGCGTTATGTAAATTCAGTGTTTTCCTAGTTTTAGCAGCACACAGTGACAGGTTACTCCTGACCTTGCTGCTGTGTGCACGCAGGTTGATGTGACCTAACTGTATGTTTCTCTACGTCCTGGATGGAGCCCAGTGGAGCTCTGGGGAGGACAGGCAGTAGTGATAAATTAGATGGAGAAAGCAAAGGTCATAACTTGTGATTGTAGCGTGGGTGTGGGATGAGTGTGGAAGGAGCTGATGAGTGTGTGAGCGGGGAGGAGAAAAAAAAAAAAAATATGGCCTAGCAGGTTGTTCATTCATGACATGAAAGAACGATCGCGCGCAGCAGCCGGAGTCACATCCACCTCGTTCGATAGCTGGAGGAAAAAATGAATACAGTCGCTGTTTTGATTTGTTCAAATTTGATATTTGGCCCTTTTGGAGATTGTCCGGTGTGTATCTTTTAACACGTATGACCCGTTTGTGGAGTTTGAATCGGTTAGTGTATGGATTTGAACCCGGGCCTATACACTGGTTGGCTAGTCAAGCCAGTCCATGACAATGAGTCAATAGAGGATCACTTTAGAAAATAAATGCATCCAGAGCGAGACAGAAATAAATGGAATCATGAGCACCGTGATGGCCCTGATGGGGTGTGTGTGAGAGAGAAAAGCCCAGGTTTGAGAGGGGCCACAGAGCGGAACATAGAGACAAGAAGCTGTTAGGGCCCCGACAGTAGAGGTGGACACAAAAGGGTCCACATTGCATTCCTCCCCCTCCTCCTTCTCTACTCTCTCTCTCTCTGTCGTTCTTTCTCTTCAACATTTCATTCCTCCTCTCATCGTCCCCCTCTTCTCTCTGAGTCTTAACCATTTGCATTCAGCAACACGGCCGCGCTAGGACCCCTGCGTATAGTTGTAAACAATATAGAATGAGATCCGTCACACAAAAAAAATATAAGGAGAGGGAATTCACTCAATGGAGAGGAATCATGTCAGAGAAAAGTCAATTACGGGCAGCGATGCCGAGAATTAATGGAGCGATGCATTACTCAGCTTGAGGAGGGAGAAGAAGCCGAGAGGAAAAGAGGGGATACGTTAATTGCATTTCCACAAATACTCCACACACAGGGTGGCAACGCTAAACGGCAGACTGGTCCAGAGAGGAGGGTAGAGATGGAAGCAGAGGAGGACAAAGAGAAACATGAGATGGGAATGGAGTCGTACTGCAAAAATATCCTTCTTATCAAGTCATTTCTGTCCTAAATTACTTGTTTTTTAAAAGAGGGAAAATTATCATTTAAACTTTATTTCCAAGCCAAAGAGTTTGAAGTATTTTTTAAAATAAAGTTTATTTTTTTCTAGTTTGTGGTGCAGAAATCTTGCTGATTTTCTTATTTATAGACTTATTTCAAGATTACATTGCTATAGTCTCATTGTACTGGCATATTTTGATTTGATTAAATAGCTAATTTTGTACAGTGAGCAAATCAGGAGTAGTTCAGTGTCTTGCTCAAGGACATGTGGACAGGAGCAGCCAGGAATCAAATGGCAACCTTACAATTAAAGGCCAACTCTCTGATCTACAGCGCCCCTCCTATTAATGTTATAAACCCACAAACTGTATCCAAATAGTTACTTTTATTTATTTATGATCAACTTTCTGCTTCGGCCTGGATCTGAGAATTGAAATGAAAGTAAATAAAATAACTAGAGTGCTTCATCGACGCAGCCTCGGTGCCGGCAGTGAGCGCAAATATCAAATAAGCATCACTGTGCCTGCTGACAGTCAGTACACTGGTTGGTGGTGCTAAATCGAATTAATAAAGCTCTTAAACACGCCACAACATAACAGGATCTTAACAGCCATGGCAGCGTTGCAGCCTCTCTCTCTCCCCCACCCCACCCACCTCTCTCCTTTCCGCTTCACAGCTTTCATAAATATAGCTAGCTTACAGGGAAGGAGTGTTCACCCTCTGGGTATACCAGTTTGTTTGTGCTCTCTTCTGGGTTTTTTTTTTTTCAAGCATAACTGCATTTTTAAAAAACACCAACAAATGATCCGCAATTTGCAATAGCATCATTTCACCTATCGGCGGAGGACTCTGATCTAGGAAAACCTCCGTGTCATTGATTTACGGAGGGAGCCAGGCGGTGTGTAGGAATTCATTTGCCTTTCAAACAAGCCCCCACCTCCACTCTACACTGAGTTATCTTATCAGAGGGACAGGGGAGATGAAAGAAGGACATAAAGTGCCACCGAGCCACCGCAGGACGTTAACATCCCCCTTAGAGACAAAGCAGAACAGGACAGCTTTTGATACCATTGTGGTCGTCTCACAGAAGCTATAAGTGTGTGCGTACAAATGGCAGAAAGTGTGAATATTAATTAGAAAAGGGTTCTTTTTTCACAGTATTGTTAAGCAAGAAGAGTTGCAGTTGTACGGCTTTGAGTTGGTTAAGTCCATTTAAAATGTTTGAATACATCATTATGAAAACTTTTGGACACAACCAGAAAGTGCGTTGCTTTAGGGTTGATGTGTGAGTGTCACCGTAGGAGAGTCTTGTTTTTTTATTATCTTGGTTTATCTCCTAACACGTTGGTGTTAAAACAAAGAGACGCAGTCAGCTGGTGCTGTGGGAGTGATAAGAGAATACCTGCTGAGACACCCAAAGGGGGTTGAAGAAACACTGAGAAAATGAAGCCAGTCAATGAGGCACACACACACACACACTCACACACACACACACACACACACACACACACACACACGATCTGACAGTCGGGCTTCACACTCCACTTGACACGCTGACTGTCAAAAGGATGAATCTGATTTATTGCAGCTATCTTATGATATATGTCAAACATGAACCTCTAATGGCGATTTCGGAAAATAAATGATTTAGTGTTATTTCTATTTAAAGGCCAAATCGGTAGTTCTTTGACCACATAAATTTGAAATACATTCACATAAATAACTAGAGATGGAAAAAAAAAAATGTGTGTTAACCGAACATGATTAAAAATTCACTCCAATTTCTAAACCATTACTGGGGTAAACAAACCTTTAACAACGCCACAACGTGTTGCTAATATAGATTTAGTGGTTGTTTATTGTTGGTCCTGGTGTTAAAATGCCCGTCAATCAATTAGCAGGTTCCAAAATTGGAGTTTTAATTTAGCTATCGAGGCTTTTGTTTACGTTTAGATCGCAGGAAGTGCACCAAAAAGTGTCCCGTGATGGGAATCTTTGTGCTTTTGCAGCCAGTTCAGAAGGCCTGATTAAGTGTGAGAGGGGGGTGCTGAGTGTAAGCATGCTCCTCCATAGTGAATGACAAACACTCTTGCTATTGATCGAGCTCGCCTCTTTTCTCAGACCAGCTGATACGAGGTAATTAATGACTCCATTTTCTTCTGTACCACAGACGACAATTGAGTTTCGTACAGCAACACTAATGATGCAAACCCCAACCCTCCACCCAAGGGAGCTGTTTGAAAAAAAAAAAAAAAAAAGCCTGTGCTAAAATATTAACTGATGGTAGGAAAAACACATGTGGCCGGAGAAAAAACTGATTCCTTCATAAATGTTACACAAAGCTAAAGTCGATATATTTTAGCAGAACACACTCTCCCATCTACACGTACACGCACACTCCAATTGCAGCCCTCTATTCCATTCTCTCCATGGATCTATTTCTTGGTGCGAGTCGGGTTCATCCTCTGGCCTCAGCCATTGAAAAAAGGTCAAGCAGCCGAGCAGAATGGCAATAACGCCCCTGAAATGGTACCATCAGTGGAACATGATTGATCAATTGAATTCCATAGCACAGAAAAATGTGGGATTAAGTAGAGTATTATACGCACAATGAGTTGAGGCATGATGTTCATTCCAAGTTCATTTCGCCTCCCTCCTCTGCCGGCGGATCAGGCAATCAATAGCGGCCTTGCATATCATATATCACCGCCGGCTCGCCCAGGAGAGAACATAATCTGCTGCAAATTTAGAATGACAGATTTGTATGGGAGCTAAAGCCCTCATCCGCTGTTGGCGGCGGGGTATAGGGAGGAAGGGAGGGCGGCGGGAGGCAGCCAGTGGAGTGGAGGTTCCTGGGATGCTGTGCTGGAGGTTTTAGCTGCAGATTTTTTTTTTTGCTTTCCGTGCTCAGGACTTGATGAGTGAGCGGAGGGAGAGCTGCTGCTGCAGCGGCAGCGGCGGCGGCGGCGGGCTCCCTGGCCGAGTTGATAGGGTCAGAGATCAGGAGGACGAGGGAAGCATAGGCTCATTTGTTTATATAGAGTGCGGCCGAGTGAGGAAATGCATACGCTTGCCCCCGACGCCCCCGTCCTCATTCGGCCCTGAGTGTACCGTCCCCACTCCATTCTGTTTTCCAGAAGACAGGCAATATGTGGGTGGGGGGGGAGAGGAAGAGAGACAGAGAGAGGGAAGGGTAATATGTTCAGGAGGAAATAGTACAGTTAAATAATGGCCCTCCATTTCCCGCTGGCAGAATGAGAGGCTCTGTGTGTAATCGCCAGCCCTACTTTCTCCTCCTGAAACGCACGCTCTCCCTTACAAGTATATATTTGCACTGAAGGTAATCCATCAATTACCATAGACCTATCACATGATGACCGTGCTGATGGCGGCCACGACGAGGAGGAGAGGGTGGGGGGAGGCGGCTTGAGTGAGTGTGAGAGGAGGAGAGGGAAAAACAGAGAGGGAGATAAAAGGCAGACATGCTGGTGGGTCTCTCTGAATTTACCGCCGCTTCTCGTGCCATCACTCTCACACCCGTTGAGCTTAAAAAAAAAAAAAGATCTCCTTATGCTTATCTTACATTGTAAGAATAATATAAGGTAAAAAGAAAGCCCTGATGCTGAGTGTTCCCCCCCCTTCCCCTTCTTCCTCTCCCTCTTTCTCTAGATGGCTCTGATGGTTCAGGCCCGGGCAGCGACTCTCAGGGCAGCGTGGAGAGTTTAAGGAAGCACCTGCGAGCGGACGCCTTCACCCAGCAGCAGCTGGAGGCCCTGGACCGCGTGTTCGAACGTCCTTCTTACCCGGATGTCTTCCCCACTTCAGAACACGTCAAACCTGAACAGGTTCGCCACACCGATCTCTTTCTACTATGGCTGTCAATCGATTCAAATATTTAATCGTGATCAGTCGCATTACGGTCCATAGTTAATGGCGATTAATCGCAAACGAATCACAATTTTTTTTTAGGTTTGTCAAGTATTTAATACTCTTATCAACATGGGAATGAGCAAATATGCTTTCTTTATGCAAATGTATGTATATATTTGTTATTGGAAATCAATTAACAACACAAAACAATGATAAATATTGTCCAGAGACCCTCACAGGTACTGCATTTAGCATATAAAATATGCTCAAATCATAACATGGCAAACTCAAGCCCAACAGGCTAACAGGTGTGCTGACTTGACTATGACTTGCCCAAAACTGCACGTGATTATCATAAAGTGGGCATGTCTGTAAAGGAGAGACTCGTGGGTACCCAAAGAACCCACTTTCATTCACATATCATGAGGTCAGAGGTCAAGGGACCCCTTTGAAAATGGCCATGCCAGTTTTTCCTCACCAAAATTTAGCGCAACTTTGGAGCGTTATTTAAGCTCTTTCACGACAAGCTAGTATGACATGGTTGGTACCGATGGATTCCTTAGGTTTTCTAGTTTCATATGATGCATAAGTATCTTCACTCTGGCTTTAAAAGTGAGCCCGGTACAACCTAAAAAACGCAAGTTGCCTTAATGCGTTAAAGAAATTTAGATAACAATAAAGAATTTGCGTTAACGCGTTATTATCGCATTAACTTTGACAGCCCTACTTTCTACACATTGAAATCTCCAGCCCTGCACTGACATCCTGGTTTCTTTCCTTCTGTCTGTCTAGTAAAATAATGTTTAAAACATTTTTTAACATTATATAGAGAATAACCTGGTACACATGTGACAAAAAGCTCTGTGCAACTTCTTGCTCCAATCCGAGCCTACAGCCTATTACGGCGGATAACCTTTATTTACATGCGTTAGACTGTTAAACAACAAGAGACTATTAATTTTCCCATTGGAACTCTATGTGGGTGCCCATGCAGCCTTAGCAGTGCCCTAATTGAGTTCATTTTCATCTCTGCGCGATCGCGGGGAATTACAGCGGCGATAAATCAGAGGGACAGCCCCTCAGCCTGCCACGCAGCCCCTAATGCAGCTAATTACCAAAGTGATTTCTACGGCGAGATCAATACCAAAACGAATTGGAAATGACTTGCAATCACAAAGAGTGGAGGAGAAGGTATTAAAAAGGCGAGAGGACGGTGGAGGAGGGGGGGGGGGGAGGGAGAAAAACGGCATCAGAATGGTCCAGAAAAATCAGTTTTAATTTAATGTAATATTAATCAGGCCGCTTTCCACTCTTTCTGCGCACCTCCCTGTTCCCAACACCCCCCTCCTTTTCTTAAACTGGTGAAAAGGTGGGATATTAGGCTATTAGGGGCTTGTCTGGTGTCTGCGTCGGGGCATTAAAAAGCCATTTTGAAGAGGCCAGGCTGAATAGGCCTCATCCCTCCCACACTTCTGGCAGCCATGTGGTCAGGTCATTCAGGCCCCTCTGTGCTTGCCACTCGCCCCTCCGCCCAGCCCTGCCCAGCCCTGCCCACAAGCCCATCTGCATGACAAAATGGCTCTTGTGCTGCGGAGGCCCGGCGGAATAGAGAGGAACATCCAGCCCAGTGCCAGGGAACAGTTGTAAGCAGACAATTAGAGTTTATCTGGGATAGAGGCAGACAAGACCGGGGTCACCAGCTCGCCCCCTGTGGGACCCCCCCCGTCCCATTGAGACAAACAGATGCACACACGCACTCTGACTCAAACACTCGCAGACACAAATGTGTGCACACACACTTATCCTTTCAAAGAAGAAGAAGAAGAGTCGGGTCAGGAAGTGTCATCTCATTAACAAACGGGATTCATCACAGCTGCTAGCAGAGACTTAACTCGAGATTAAAGTGATAAATACTTAGAGACTAGTTTAGGGATGCACCGATACCGGATTAGATATCGGGCCGATACTGACTCAAATAGCTGGATCGGATATCGGTGACAATGGCGCCTATCTATTTAATTCAATTTTATACGTATTTACTAAATAGATTATATACTGAATTTAGATTCCTGTTTAAGTTTTGACCAATTTGTTGCTGCATTAAAAAGGTTTACACCTGAATTGTAATTCCTGTTAATTTTGAAGATTTTTACCAAGTGGCTGATGTACGATTTATTATTTTAATAATACATAAAAAATTCACTAAATTTATATCTATGTATTTATTTGTTACGTTTTGCTTTATAAAGTTAGGAAAACAATGTTTAAGTCACGCCTGATGTTGCCTTACACATAAAAGAATGGTCCCAGTCACTTCCACAGTGACACATACAGCTTATTAAACACTGTTATCGGATCGGTACTCGGTATCGGCCGATACGCAAAGCCCAGTTATCGCTATCGGTATCGGGACTGAAAAAGTCTGATCGGTGCATCCTTAGACTAGATGGTGGTTGATCCTTCCATGAAGTTTTCTGGCGCAGTAAAGCATTTTTTTTTTTTAACGAAAAACTGTAAAACATGAAAGATGGCTGCGGTTTGTTTTATCACAGTTGAGAAGATACGCAATGAAAACCTCCAATATAAAGTAAAAAACACTCATAAAAGTATGAAAGGTGTAAAACAATACACTACTGTTTTATCATGTTATTACCAGTTTTATGTGTTCATCCTAGAGGCAAAGCACAAAGGTTGATTTTGAGGTTGTACTCCCCTTTAAAAAACCACACCACATGTCTCTCCTGTAACAAAGCCCTGAATGTCTCCTCCCTTGACTGGTCACAGGGATGACTGCAGTGGAGCACAAAGAGCCAGCTGACACCCCGTCCTTTCACTCCTCTCCCAATCCCTCTCTCATCCCTCTCTCTCTCCTTTTCTGCCTTCTCCTCAGACAAGCCCTAATGCATGCATACATCATAGGTATTGGTAAAGCATGGGGAGCAGCGGGGTCGGGGTGGGTTGGTGAGTGGGGGGGGGGTGGTGGTGCTCTCAGAATTCACAGGAAATATTCAGAAGGAAACAGTGAGAGGATCACAGACAGCTTCCTCAGATACACCAGGGGTTTCCTTCACACATATTCCATATATAACTGGGAAAGCTGCTTTAAATCTCACATCCAATGCGGGCTTTTGCATGCAGTGCATGAGCGATATGAACCAGATCGTACCACAATCTGGTGGAATGTGATATAATTTGATATAAAAAGTGTGAATTGTTCTTTTTGATTGTGCATTCCTCCGCTGACATATTTGTTGTGTATTTGTCCACAGGCGAATGAGTACTCCCTCCCGCCCCTGAACGCCGGCCATGACGACGTGAAGCCGAGCCTCTCCACCAGCGCCAGCTCCGACCTCGCCTCCAGCGTCTCCCAGAGCTACTCTGTTGTGACAGGTACAATCTGACTCACGCTAGATTGATCCCTAAAAGAGTACACACAGCTGCGAGCAGGTCGAAAACATCTGCAGCAAGGTGGTCGAAACTTAGTAATGAGAACACAAACGCAGTGTGTATAGCTCTGCTTCTGCTGCTACGTCTTTCTATATTGTTTCATGGATTCCTCCTGTTCTCCAAAACCTGTGTAGTCAAAGTAAAATCGAGCACATCATACTCGTGATTATAGTCAGTTTTAACATTCTGTATCCCATTTTTCCAAATTCCTCTCCGCCCCTTCTCACCAGCCAAGTGAATCTGATGAACTGTTTTCCAAATTTTAATCATTCCTCATCCCTTGGATATAAAACAAATCAGTCTAATTAAATCCAATAATCACCATGTGCACCATGTGTACACTATTGCAGCTGTTAAAGATGGGAGCAGCTGACAAACGAGACTACACTGCACCTGAACTTTCTGAAAATGCACTATATTTTCTGTCATTTTACACCCAGATTACACTTAAAGTCACCGATAATACTGATAATCAGTCAGTTGATTGTGCCTTCACTTCTAAGCTGTTTTCCTCGTGGATTAAACTATTATAATATAAAACTCCACTAATTAAAATTAACTTCTTTTTATGATGTTATTCTCAACTTTGAAGAATCATCTTGATACTGCATCATCATTGAGTAGTGAAGGTTTTTGACTGCCGCCTCCTTACCGCGCTCACATTTTCCAGTTATATCAAATCCTTATCACCAAATGAAAAATCTCTTTGGAGCCACTTTTTTGAGGCACTCTGTGTATTTATTTCTGAGGGACGTAGTGAGGCGATATATATCATCTGAGCCCATTAAATCCTACAGGCCTTTTTTTTTTTTGCTGCTCCTAACTGGCTATTGCGTTAGCCCCGGATTGGCCCGATAACAGATTGACTGGGAGCACTTCTCATAAGAGACAGCTGCTGTTCTCGCCGCGACACGACGTTGTCATCAAAGGCTATGATAGCCTGTTGATTGACAGCGGCTGGAATAGCACTGTGGCTGGCTGGCTGGCTGCCTCACGCTTCCGAGAGAGAGAGAGAGAGATGAAACACTGAAATTACAGGGCTTTTTTTCCAACTTATGAACTGACTTCCACTGAGAGCCAACAGGTAATAGCAGGTGCGGCGTATCGAATATCTTGTAGTATTAACTATCTGTATCATATAACCCACACTGACCCACCCTGTATTGCACTATGGCTTCTTTTGCTCTGCTGTCGAGGTTGATGGCTGTCTGGTTAATTGAAATGTTGCTTCAATGTGGCTGCTGAGGCTCTTTTCCCAGGAGAGGTTAGGTTTACTGATGGCCACACTGACTCCACAGTAATATGCCAGTCTTCTAATAAAACACCCATAATTATGCACTGGGCATCAAAGTCAATGAGTCCACTGTGTGTGTGTGTGTGTGTGTGTGTATGTGAGAGAGTAAGTAAAGAGGAGGACAGCATGATTGAAAACTGCAGTGGCCCTTCTCAAATGATCCCTACAGTCCAGCCCCGGACCCAGACACAGAGCTATGGGAAAAGAAAGACCCCTTTTTTCATTCCTGAATATGTGGGAGGTAGATTTGCCCCCAAGAAAGTTGGGCCTCAAGAGAAGAAAGGTGTGTTTTTGTCTTTTATGCCGGGCTCCTCCTATGAAAGCGGTCTCGCTCTGGGGAGCACACTCATAGCAGGTGGCCTTCAAGCCACCTGGGGGCCGGGGGGGGGGGCCTCCTAAAGCGATACATGTGAGGGCCACAGATTGCATAATGAGGAGGCGAACTAAGAAAACTTTTCTTATAGAGTGGAATATGACAACATACTTTAGCACGAGCATTAGAAAGTGAGTATTTGGAGCTCCAAATTAAAGTCAGAAGTAATATCCAGTAAGCTTTTATTACTTAATTTTAACGACTATGCAAAGTAATGCATGAAGCATTTGATTGGGTTGTAGGTTGTTACTGCATAATATTATTTTTTCTGCCATTAGCAAACCCTGTAAATAGGAATGTATGCCAAGGCTGAAAAATGCTAAATTACCTTCCTCACTTAGGCTGCGATCCAATTATCAATAAATTACGCTCTCGTGCTGGATGGAGATTATATTCATTCTTTAAATGTTTTCTGCTCCCAATTAAAATTCATACAGTTATTGATCTTGTTGATTTTTATGTCCTGGAAATTTGCATAATCTATTAAAGATGAATGATTAATGAAGTGCTCAGTTTTGCGTTCCAAGGGCGCCATAGCGAAAGCAATGTCGGCCATCTTTTGTGTCCTCTGTTTACCCCTGATGTGTGAAAGAGACGGTTACCTACAGTAGGAAGGAGGGATGAGATTCAGGGCACTGGAACGCACCGCTGGGATTTTAGTAAGAAACACCAAGCATTTACAAATGATTTACTCTCCTGCACAATGACTCTCTTTAGATTTTCAAATGAAAATCATTGTTATGTTTACATTTTGTAAGAAGAAAAAAAGACTTAATCATCAATAATTCTTTGAAAGGAAATTATTCTCTTATCTAAGAGAAACATTACAAAATGTACCTTAAAGGGAGATTTGTCAAGTATTTAATACTCTTATCAACATGGGAGTGGACAAATATGCTGCTTTATGCAAATGTATGTATATATTTATTATTGGAAATCAATTAACAACACAAAACAATGACAATTATTGTCAAGAAACACTCACAGGTACTGCATTTAGCATACAAAATATGCTCCAATCATAACATGGCAAACTCAAGGCCAACAGGCAACAACAGCTGTCAGTGTGTCAGTGTGCTGACTTGACTCTGACTTGCCCCAAAACTGCATGTGATTATCATAAAGTAGGCATGTCTGTAAAGGGGAGACTCGTGGGTACTCATAGAACCCATTTTCATTCACATATCTTGAGGTCAGAGGTCAAAAGACCCCCTTTGAAAATGGCCATGACAATTTTTCCTTGCCAAAATTTAGCGCAAGTTTGGAGCATTATTTAGCCTCCTTCACGACAAGCTAGTATGACATGGTTGGTACCGATGGATTCCTTAAGTTTTTTAGTTTCATATGCTACCTTACCTTCACTCTAGCTTTAAAACGGAGCCCGCTACAACCTAAAAGTCGCAAGATGCGTTAAAGAAATTAGTGGCGTTAAAACGATTTTCACGTTATTATCGCGTTAACTTCCTGCAGATTCGCTGCATCTTGACTCTAGTTAATCCTGAGACTTTATATGTGGGACAAATGATAGTATAGTATTGTAGCTACTCATCAGTAGTTAAATAGGGTTAGGCCCGATGAGATTAGCGTAGTCTCTGTGAAGGCTGGGTTCCATAATCACTCTCAGCAGAGCCTTTGGGGATGCTGGGTCTAAATGGGCACCCCTCTGACCTACTTCAACTCTAGCAGATGCGAAGATCCACTGCGTTTCCATCTCTATTTCTACCTTCTTACCTAGCTATATCTCCCTCACCTCAACTGTACTAATGAGGTGAGAAAAAAAAAAAAAAAAAATGCTTTATTTCAGATTAATTTGAGCTGAAATGTACACCACACTCTGAGCTCCTTTTATGACTTGGCAGTACCAGCCGTTCTCTGCTGGGTGGCAAACAACAAAGCAGCCACCTAACCCGCGGTGCCTGGTGTGTGGCCTGGTGACAAACGGCGCGTCTCAGCTCAGTTAACGCCTCCAGCCCCCGAGCTCGGAAATTAATGTTTATATCACCCCTCCACAACAGCACACTAACCTTTGAGCACACATTTGATAATGAATGACTTTAAACCTGTGGATGGGGAATTCAAGCTATTTGGCCCTGCAAGTATTCTTTACTCACAAAGTGGATGCAGCCTTTTACAATTTTGTTCCTTTCCTGGTGTACGTGGTTATAAAGGGCCACCAGGAGAGTGAAGGCTGGACTTGCAAACATGAATGTGTCCCTGTTAAAGTAAATTTAACATGTAATTCTCTGTAGACTCCCCTCCAGATGCCTTTGCCCTACCTACACAAGACAGAAGGTTTGCTGTGATCTTGAACATACTGTAAGAGTGAAAAAGTTCTCCGTAGATTGAGTGTCAGCCTTTAAAAACAAGAGTTCTGCCAGTAAATGGTTTGCGCACCAAAGTTCCTCGGTGTGCGTTTAAAAACAAAATGCTCACTTGAGAGAAGGCTGCTGTAGCTATATCTGGACGCATCACTCCGAGGGCCGTTGTAGGTTCTTAACAGTCCATTTCTATGGTTGATGGGGTCTGTAGACGGTGGTATCAGTGGTGGAGCAGAGACAGATGTTGGAGAACTCTATAGCGTTTCCTCCACTCTCTCAGAGATGTGTTTGCTGGGGGAGAAGAGTCCCCAAGGACCCACGAGTTTATCTTCCATCTCCATCATCAGGGCCTGTGATTTGACAGGCTCCCTTTACCCGGGCTCTGCCTCGTCTCCAGGACAATAAGCAACACCATGTCTGATTAGTTTCAGAGTTCAGTGGTCTCGAACGCGGCGTTTTGTATCGGTTGTTGTTGCTGCGTCGTAACCGCTGTCTGTTTGACAACGGTTGCTCAGGCGCTGAGAAAACAGAAGCCTACAGGAAGTCTCAGATACAGTAAACAGACCTGGCCTGGGCTTCATGTTTGGCACCCTCAGTCTTTTTACTGAAGTTCAGATTAATGTCCCACAGGTTAAGTGGACCATGCAGTTTCACCCTGATGACACAGTAAGAGCTCCTTAAAACAATAACAGACTTGCGTGCGTGAGCAAGGTTCACTTAACAAAAGCGCTTTTCAAAATTGTGACACACTGTGATTGGTAGGGGTGTAAGAAAATATCGAAAATAACGAGTATCGTTATTATGTTTTGTGATACTGAATTGATTCTCAAAAAAACTGTATTGATTTTTAATTAGCCTAATAGTTCACATGCAAAGATTTACTCGGTTAGTACTTTATTTCATTTGCAAAGAGATGCGTCCTCTCAAAGTAGTGCTGTGATGTTGGATATTACAGGGACAAATACAGATCCCATTGTTCTGATTGCATAAAAAAGTAAACCATTTTTACTTTACTCTAAGATTTTATGCATATGGAAGTGTGCTCTTTTATGACAGTTTTCCTAAAATTATATAAAAAAATCGCAATATGTCGCCTTGCTTACAGTATCACAATATATCACAATATATTGAATCGTAACCCCTGTATCATGATACGTATCGTATCGCCAGATTCTTGCCAGTTTGGCCTAAGTTTGGAGTGTTATTTAGCCTCCTTTCCGACAAGCTAGTATGACATGGTTGGTACCGATGAATTCCTCAGGTTTTCTAGTTTCACATGATGCCAGTATCTTCACTCTAGCTTTAAAACTGAGCACGCTACAACGTAAAAATTGCAGTTGTGTTAATGCGTTAAAAAAATTAGTGACGTTAAAACTAATTTGCGTTAACGCGTTATTATCGTGTTAACTTTGACAGCCCTAGTTTTTTGTTATGGTTTAGGCTCGCTGTGATCGTGGGTAAAAAACGCAATGCCAATAATCAAGGTGTTCGTTGAATGTAGTGCTTTTAGGCTAACCCCTAACTTTATCTGCTGTATTGTCTTGTATCAATGAATGCCTGTTTTCTGGGGGTGGATTGGAGTTGTTATGCACACAAATCAACCTCAGTGGACTTTTGAAAGCTGTTTTAACTTTAAAGACTTTAACAAAGTACGTCTTAGATATAATTAACTGAAAAACAGAACGGAGCGCCAGCCAATTGCAATCATTCCAATAAATTCATGACATACTTGTACAGTGCATGTGACAGGCTTTAGGTCCATCCAATTAAATGCAAAGCCCACTCATTAGGATATATCTGTTCGTGCCAGAGATTCGAGGAAACCGTCTTTTTAATGATTTGATCACAAGTTAAAAAACGTACACATTGTGTCGTTCCCTCCATAACAATGCCATTTGTCTCAATAAGATGAAGTGTTCAGTGTAATTGCAGTGTCTAAATCCACATTTACAGCTGTCACAAAGACAAAGAGATCTGCGGGACCTGCTATAGATTTCTATGGGAAAGCAGTCAGTTGCGTTCCCTGGCATTAGGTTCATAGGGCTGACAGGGTTGCATCCCCCCTTTCCGTAGAACAGCCCTTATCTTAATGAGGAATCGCAACACACAGTCCTGTTGTAAAATAACAATGATGAGGGAAGCAGCTAATGAGGCTATCATGGTGTCGGGAAAGAGCCATCTCTCCCCACAGGCCCCAGCGAACAGAGCGGGCTCTGCGGCAGACGCGGCGAGGCCGGAGACAGAGCTCACATTGATTGCATAGGTTCAAGAGGCAGAGCCGGTGAAAAATGAAAGATGCCAAGACTCATCAGCCAAATTAGATCAAAGTGTGGAGTTTTCAACTGTCTGCGAGCCGATTGTTTGGTTATTTGCGGGAGTGATTTTGTTGTGAGAAAGCAGCCGTGAGATTATGTTGTTTGTTTTCCCCCAAAACCTTGGGGAAATTTTTTGCACATTTGAGCTTGATTGATCAGGCGCGATGTGTTGTTGCAACATTTCACTGGTGTATGTTTCCACTTAGTTGAATGAATTACTGCTGGGTGCATATGAGATTAGTATTATATGCTATGTAAATGAACAAATCAACTGCTAAAGACTACTTATCTATTCAGAATTCATATGAAATGTCTGGTCTCGAGCTGGTAATAGTATAGTAGCAACTGCACTTCTTGTAGTGTTCCATCTCCGTTAGGCTCCCTTTAATTCAGACCGCAAATCTGCTAAGGATTTGGAGTCCTGTCTCTGATTTATTGCCTTGTGTTAGTGTTTAGCTATATGCACGACAAATCTAAAAACTTCTGCAGCGACACATCTGATTTGTTTTTGCCTCTGCACGGAAGTTTCCCTTTTGGTTTATTGGACATTTAGAAAGACTCATCCTTCATTACATCTGAGTGACTGAAGTGAATGTATGTACAGTATGTGTGGCGTTGCATGTCTACATTATATCTAGTTTTTTTTTTTCTTTTTCTTTTCTTTCCACCTGGCAGACTCTCACCCATCATATCCACCTTCCATGTGTGTAAAGCGAGAGCCCCATGAGGCGTCCTTTGCCCCCTTCACCCCCTCCTCTGTCGGGGACTCTGCTCTAGCCGACATCTTGCCCCACCAGTCCAGCCTCTCTGTAGATGCCTCTACTCCCAGCTACCCTGCCCCTGCCCACGGCCCCCGCTACAGCCAGTATGCCAGCCGGCCCTTTATAGCAGGTACAACTTTACCCATAAGGCCCTGTAACCAGATCAAAACCCAATCAAGCTCTCACTCTTTTCAGTCGATTTGTGTTCATTTATAATAATTTATCACCAAATTAAAGCGTCCGCGTCTCACGTTGCAAAGCCGTCAATCCCATCATGCTTTGTGGCCCTACTGTTTTGTACACACGAGCAATACTGACTGTTTGCTCCTCATTAACAGCGACCGCTCTCTCCCCCTCTCGGGTTAACAATAGGCCTCCAGGTCCCTCCAGCCTCGTGACAGGCCCGAGGTCTGAGGGGCCAGCGGAGGCCAAAACGGGGGTGGGGATGTTGCCGAGGCAGAGACGTAGCTCTGATGCTGTTTTGGACCCGTATGTCCCCCGTCCTGTGTGCCCCTTCATGCAGCCGTGCCCGATACTGTCACTGTTAATTATAGGACTGAATGTGGAGCAGAGAGAGCTCTCATTGGCGCCATGCTCCTGTCTGTTTCAAAAGCTGCTTAGGACGTTGGTATATTAATGTTACAGCAGTTGTAGTCTCTGATTAGAGCAACAATTTAAGTAACTTTCTTCAAAATAACATGCAAATTGCTCTGTGATATGGACTGGTGACCTGTCCAGGGTGTACCTTTCTCCCAATGCATGCTCCAGTCCCTTGCAACCCCAGACTGGATAAGCAGTTCAGAAAATGGACAACATGCAACTTCATGAAACATGGAGAACATATTTGTGGTAATTTTTAGCAATCTTTTTTTTAACTATTTTTCTTTAGATTATTGCAAAATGATCTTGCATACTACTGTATAAGAAATTAAACGGTGTCATGCATTGTGACAGACAGTGGCTTGTTATTCTCAGTAATAATATGCATCACTTTGCTTTGGTGATTTTAGTGTGTGAAATATCCAACCCTGTCTCCCCTGTTTCCATACAACTAAACCCAATTCTCAATTACGTTTCGAGGGAAACATATTTTCTCCCAGATTACGGTCACAGTTTTAAATCATTTAAACATGTGGTTAACGTAAATTGAAACAAAACAAAACTACTTAGTTAGGTTTAGTAAAAAAAGCATCATGGTTTGGCTGAAAATGACCACGTAATTGAAACAGAACAAAAAACGCAACAAAACTACTTAGTTAGGTTTAGGCAACAAAAACTATTTGGTTAGGTTTAGTAAAAAAAATCCTAATGTTTTGGCTTAAAAATGACTACATTTATTACGTTATTTAAAATAAAAGAGCGCTGACTTTTAGTTTGACACTGCACACAAACAGCGGCCTACTGGGGGAAAGTTCTGTGTTTGTTTGACCCATTGACCCCCACTCGCCCGTAGTGAGCTTTCTCGCTTGTTATACGCGTTATTGTTCCACGTTACTTTCATTAACGGTCTCTCAATATACTACGTCACCTGCTCTGCGCGTCGCCCGTTGTACTACATCACTTTCTGCAGCCTTCCACCAACTATTATTACAAAAATATTTGTGATACGTCAAAGACAAACATAATCCGTGACAAAATACTCTTTCCTCCAAATGTAATCAAGAATTCAGTTTAGTTGTATGGGACTGTCATTTTGGGGAGACAGGGCTAGAAATATCATAATTGCAGCATTGAAGGAGAAATCAATTTTCCTGATTTCCTCCTATTCTCCTGATAGGAGTGGGAAAATGATGTATATGTTTAAGCTTTACCATCAAGTAAAAATAGGAAATATAGACTCATATTCAACTGTTCTGTGTTCAAGCATCCATGTAAGACTTTTCCTCCTGTGTGCCTGCAGGTCGAGACATGGCCAGTACCACCTTACCTGGCTACCCGCCTCACGTCCCCCCCACAGGACAGGGCAGCTACCCCACCTCCACACTCGCTGGAATGGTTCCTGGTAGGTGGCACTACTCCCTTTTTATGATGCCATTAATTTTACTTCTACAGGTTTTATTTCCAGCAGGTAGTCCCCTTCAGTTGATCTTGTTGAGGTCACTTTAAGCTAAACAATTGGTCGTGCTATTCTGTGATGTCTTTAACATGTAACACGTATAAAAACACATCCACTATTTGAGATACTGAAGAAAAGCGTTGCTCTTGACCCAAAGGATTGAGGCAAGCTTGTTATAGCTTTGTTAGACTGCGGTTAGCGTGTGGTTAGCGTCTGCGGACGAGGACATTAGATGAACTCGATAGGCGATCACCACAATCAGTGGCCGTGTGATAGGACAGTTCCTCTCAGTTACACTCCAGCTCCCAGCGCTCATTACCCTCGCCGTGTCCACACGGCGCACTCTCACCAGCCCCGTCGATAAACACTGCTTTTGCTCCTCTCCTCGCCTCCCCGGACACCCAGGGCTGCAGAGCGTATCTCTTTCCCCTCTACTTAACCTGCAGTTCAGGTTCACAGCAAACAGTTAAGGGTCAAAACACAGAGGCGTGGAGGGCCTGTAAATATTTAAATCACTATCTCTCTCAGGGATGAGCTCGAGTTACACGACCAGCGTAGTGGGGATGCTATAGCTGCCAGCGTGTGTAGATCTCTCCTCCGAACAACTGAAAACACAATTCCCTTTATTGCTCGGAGACATGTACCTTTCACACTGACCAATAATCACAGCAGCCGCGCGGTATTTACAAGTGAGCTTCAGTGTGCATGAGGGTAGCATTTTAAGATATACGTGGGGGTAAAAGCTGATATATGAAATTAAGAAAATGACTTGGATTATATGCCACTGGAGAGGATGTATTCATACAAGCACAGCTACCTTCTTAATCCAGAGGTTGTAGTTTTTTGTCATCTGGTGGTGAACGACTAAGATTTAGTGACTGGCCCCAAACACTGTTAAAGCAAAGGCCATTCTTCAGCAGCTTCATATAAAACCCAGCTTTTACAGTCTCGTAAAAGAAGGAAACCTGTGGACCCACAGCATCGCTCTCTGACATCCCCTCAGCCTCCCGTCCTCTACACTGCGACCTGCACTGGGAGGACGAAGCGCGAGTGAGAGTCTCAGAGAACCCAGTAGGGAGTTTTGAAGCGAAGCATCATCGCAGGGAAAAAAGGACTGACGTCCTCACTTAAGGAAAGAATAGAGGAAATCCTAAAGACTAACAGGGGACTAATAAAACAATCAATTCACCTGAAGGGACTGCATGTGGAGACAAGCTATACAAGCAGCCAGGATACAAATGTTTGTGACAAGACCGTAATGTAACTGCAATGTAACTTGGTGTAAAGGCATTTTTTACAGCTCTATATTTTTACGAAAGCTGTCAGTCATTTCAGTTTGTCAGCTCTTTGCTAACGTTTGTTTTTATTGATTCGCTCTCCAGGAGGGGACTTTTCTGGAAACCCTTACTCTCATCCACAATACACCACTTACAACGAAGCATGGCGGTTCAGCAATCCAGCATTACTAAGTAAGCAACTTTCTCTTTTATATTAAAAACTGTCAAACATACTGTAACATTAATAAATAAAAAAAACAAAAAAAACAGGCTCCATGTATTTTACACACGTGTCTTACATGATGTTTGACCTCGTGGTTTCCAACGGCTCGTTCTTCTGTTAACTTTCAGGTTCCCCTTATTATTATAGTGCCGCGTCCCGTGGCTCCGCACCTCCCACTGCTGCCAGTGCCTATGACCGCCACTAGTTACCATGGAGACCAGTTCAAACTGCAGGGCCATGGCTTCGGCCTCCATATTGTCCCCGTCTGAGAAACACTGAGGTCAAAGGGAAGCGAGGTGGAACCCTAAAGGAAAACCCCGTGATGTTACGCGATGCGGAGGAAGGATCGGCGAGGTCTACGGCCGGCGCATCTTAGCCCCCCAGCTTCAGCGTCACACACACCTTGGGTCAAAAGGACCCGCGGGGCGTTCAGAACTCACTCCATCACGCCCTCACTTCTCTCACAGGCCCGAACATTTCCAGAATGACTTTAAGAGATTATATAAATATATATATTATAAAATATAAATTGAAGAAAAACAGTGTGAAGAATACCATGTGGAAAAAAATGTTGTGGGTTTTTATTTTTGTTCCTTTGTTGCTGTTGTTGTTGTTGTTATTTTATTCATGGATCCTCACATTCCTTTTTATGTGATGAACTGCAGTATTTTTCTGCTCTAAAGAGAGAAGTCCAGGGGAGACGACAATGGTCCCATAGCTTGATGATGCAGCGACTTGAACCAGTGTTGCGAGGCCCCCCTTTGACACTCAGTGAGATCCTGGCTCCACACTGTAGGGAGGGCTTTACTCTGGTGCTTTGACTACGTCTTCTGCTCCCATTTCTCCTGTTCCCGCCTACATTATCGGATAAACACACAGCATGTCCTACAACGTTTACTGACCCTATATAGACCAATGGCAACATCACACTCCCTGTGGCAAACAATCAGATGTAAAAATGTAAATCATTTTGCAAAAGTATTAAAAACACGGTGAACACAAAATGACCCTCGCCGGAATTTTTAAATACTTTAAATTATTTTTTTCTGTCACTATTTTTCAATGTAAAAAAAAAAGGCTATCAAAGATTCCTTCAGAGTAGTTGTCACGTTTCCCTCATTTTCCAGTCATGTCCATGTCCATGCATGATTTGCTCTTTTTTTGCACTATAACCTCAGCTTATTTAATTTATTTGGTACATTCACTTAAAGTTTAATTAACCTACCGATCTTAAACATAAGTTGATGCTATTTATGTTGGATAGTGTAGGTGTGAAAACACAAAGCAAACAGACAGATAGACAGACATGTTCTTTTTCTGAGTAAAAGCGATGCTTTCCAGTTTCTGAGGAGTTTGTAAGCCATAGCCTTACATGGCTACACGAACAAATTCAATTCTCCTGGTTTATAATCCATTCAGCTACTTAGTCATACCACTAGATGCCTACACAGTTTAGAGAGCTGTACGCAGTTGAGCGAACCAACTGTAAATTAGCTTCAACAATTGCCTTACAAACCTGTTTTTCCAACGTCAATTCATGCTTGTTCCACAAAATTACTTGCCTTTACAAACACACATTCACCGCCCTCCTTGATTTACTCTCCATATAGGGACTGAAAGGAATTACTGATTCAGTTTGCTTTTTGGAAAATATTTTGTGAATGTACTTTTAACTACATTTGCCAAAGACTTAGTTTGATATTTAATATTTTATTTACAGTATATGTATGCATAAATAAAGCAGTATTATCTTTTAAATGAGTAGTCGACACTGAACATGTATGTCGTGACTTTTCAACATGGCGAACGACGCGACGCATATGACTGTAATGACAAATTCAGTGGCTCAATACTCCATCGGTTGCAACGAAATGCTGCTTTGTAGAATGATTTGTGAATAATGTGAAGACAATTCTTCTCTGTAAATAATATCACACACTCACCATCGCAGTATCATACTAATGTACTGGCTCCCTTTGTAGATAAACATTACATTTGTGTCTTAATGTAATGTTGTGCTCTGAGGAAGAGGCGCAACTACTGTATAACCTGTCGCTACATGTACTGTAGCAGCGGGTTTCAGATGCTAACATCACATAGGTTGTCTCTGTCATTTTATTTCTGTTTTCATGATAATGTCATGATGATGTTTTATGTCACTATGCAATGAGTTAAATGGCTTTCTGTATCATCTTTTGTTGTTGGGCTCAGATTAAGTAATCCCCCGTGGAGAACAGCATAAAAAGTTAACAAGTACAAAAGACCTCCGGTGTGAAACGGTTTCTCTTTCATTTCACTTTTGCTCCACAAAATTCCCTCAAATGGAGGTGCGATCAAACTGAAGTCCTTGGCAACAATCAAAGATATTGTCCTGTTTGCTGTTAGTAGATGTTGTGATCATTATGTTAATCCAAATTACAGTCATCTGTGCCTCCATGTATAGAAACGCATCCACAGTTATTACCCATCTCCCCTCCCTCCCTCCACTCTCTCTACCAATACAACACTTTTAAGATGAAGTTTACTTTAATTCCACACAAGCATATACTGTACATCATCTGGTACCAGGGTTAACTGTCGTCGCTGAGGGCACCAGATAAACAGACTGCGGTCCTGCTCTTCAGGAGAAGCTATCCTCCACAAATTGCACTTGGGATTCGCCTATTTCTGTCTACATGTAGCTCGACATATCTGAAAATGAATCGCGGGCGCAGAGTGCAAGCCACCGTCATTCAGGCGAAGTCTTTGCTTTAGGAAGCGGAGCACCTCTGAAGGAATTCTGCTGTTGTAAAGATGATACAGGAGACGTGTCATGGACATAAAAAAAGGATTTCTGATGAAAATCTATACGGAAAGCCTCGTGGCCTCAATCATTGTTCTGTTTCAGTTCTGTTCCAATTCTTTTTGTGCACATGAGAAATAAATTCTTTTATATGTCAGTCGTTGACTCGGTGTCCCCCTCATTATTAACCCCATAAGAAAATGATTCAGAGTTCAAGGTTCCCGGGGAGCGTTCCCGCTGCTGGTGTATTGATGTTTGGTTTTATGAACAGTCGGGACTACAGAAGGCACTCACACGGGTTACAGCTCTCAAATATGAAATACATGATAGACGCGGAGCACGTTGTTTGTGCGCATCATTGTGTGGATGTCTGCAGAAATCATATACATTACGATTCCTGTTAAAAGTAGCCTACAATAAAAGGAACAATTGCATTATGTTAACGCATGTGTGTTTGTGTGTGTGTGCAGGACGGAGAGAGAAAGTATAAAAAAGAAAGGGAGAGAGAAGAGGGTGAAACAAAGAAGCAGGACAGTTGGGAAGGCAGGAGAGCGTTGCCCCGGCTTCTGACTCCAGTATATTTAATGATGCATCGGTTTCATCCTGCTATACCACGCTGCTGCTGCTGCTGCTGCTGCCTCACCTCCCTCTCTGCACTCTCAAACACACAAGTGTTGTAATTCAATTTCCCTGCTTCCTCTGCCTATTGTTTATTTCATGGATCCCCTGTGAAGCATCAAAAGCTGCTGTTTCTGTCAGCCCCCTAACTGTCCTATGTGTTTGTCATTCAGGCCTTGTTAAAAGATAAAACACACACCCACACACACACACATACACACGAACGCTCTCTCCTCTCCCAGCTGAGAATTCCCAGTGGTAAAATTATTCCATTTAGATGGGAACTTTTTTTTGTCACAACCCTGTCTAAATTGGCATATCTGGCTCTCTCTCGTAGAAACCAATAAACTGTGAACCCCGGATGCATCTGTCAGTCAAGCTCATCTTTACTTTAGCGGGCCAGATGACAACAACAGGAGAAGAGACACACACACACACCAGCAGAACGGGGCGCACTGATTGGCTCTCATCAGTTAGGAATTACGAAAAGCACCTGTCATCCTCGGGGCTTCTCAAACCCTGCAACGGAGAGAGGCCCTGCCACGGGGGCCAATGGGCCTCGCGCAAGATTTACTCAAACACTTCACCCTCATTGTCAACTTGGCTTGGTGATGCCCTACAGCTAGGCCTCTTTGGCATGATTCATGTCTGTCACTGATAATATATACAGCGAAACAAGCCCATTGTGAAGAGCTGCTAGATGGACACAGTCTGAAGCAATCCCTTGCAAAGTTTTATTCAACATATTGAATTAAATATATATATATATATATATATTAGGGCTGTCAATAGATTAAAATATTTAATCGCGATAAAGATATTTAATCACGATTAATCACTCTTCAAAATGTACCTTAAAGGAAGATTTGTCAAGTATTTAAAACTCTTATCAACATGGGAGTGGGTAAATATGCTGCTTTATGCAAATGTATGTAGATATTTATTATTGGAAATCAATTAAAACAATGACAAAAATTGTCCAGAAACCCTCACAGGTACTGCATTTAGCATTACAAATATGCTCAAATCATAACGTGGCAAACTCAAGCCCAACTGGCAACAACAGGGTAAGACTCGTGGGTACCCATAGAACCCATTTTCATTCACATATCTTGAGGTCAGAGGTCAAGGGACCCTTTTGAAAATGGCCAAGCCAATTTTTCCTCACCAAAATTGTGCGCAAGTTTGGAGTGTTATTTAGCCTCCTTTGCGACAAGCTAGTCTGAGATGGTTGGTACCAATGGATGCCTTAGGTTTGCAAGATACTTTTTTTTATGATACCAGTATCATTCATTCACTCAAGCTTTAAAACTGAGCCCGCTACGGCCTAAAAATTGCAAGTTGCGTTAATGTGTTAAAGAAATAGTGGCGTTAA
Organism: Sebastolobus alascanus; assembly: GCA_916701645.2. NCBI lineage: Eukaryota > Metazoa > Chordata > Actinopteri > Perciformes > Sebastidae > Sebastolobus > Sebastolobus alascanus. The sequence continues at coordinate 3,895,989 of CAKAOJ020000007.1, forward strand.
AACGAAACTTTGACAGCCCTAATATATATACAGTATATGCTGGTTGACATCAGTGGTGGAAAGTACATTTAGTCAATACAATTTTGAGGTATCTGTGCTTTACTTGAGTTTTTCCCTGTTATGCTACTTTATATTTCCACCCCACTTAATTTATCTGATTTCATTCATTCATTTCATTCACAACATTTTCTATTAAAAAACATACAATCATAAAATACAATACAAAAACACCTTACAAGGAACCAGGGTCACATTTCAAATGTCTATGAGTTGTAAGCAGTCACACCAAACAGACATTTCCACACTAAAGTCCAATATTTGGACAAAAAGTAAAGATTAGAGAAAAATTCCCAAACTGAATACATATTTGTGTATAGGGCTGTGTATTGGCAAGAATCTGACGATACGTATCATGATACAGAGGTTACGATTCAATATATTGTGATATAAATCTAATTATAGGAAAACTGTCATAGTATAAAGAACACACTGCCATATGCATAAAATCAGAGTAAAAAAAGTTTACTTTTTTATGCAATCAGAACAACAGTGGGATCTGCATTTGCATTTATCACAGTCCCTGTAACATCCAACATTATAGCACTACTTTGAGAGGACACTGATACACTGAGAGGACGCATCTCTTTGCAAATGAAATAAAGTACTGACTGAGTTCATCTTTGCATGTAAACTATTAATCAAAAATCGATACAGTGTTTTTGAGTATCACAAAACATAATATCACGGAATTCGATATTTTCAATATTTTCTTACACCTCTATTTGTGTAGCAGAACTGTGTTTCATCTTCTTCCCCAGATTTATCTTGATACTCTTTAGATTGGAAAGCACTGGACTAAACTACCAAACAGAATATAAAGCAGTTAAAACTATTAGATTTTTAGCAGCCAGGTACTTTTACTGGATACTTAAAGTACATTTTGCTAATAATACTTGTGTACTTTTACTTAACTTTTGAACGCAGCACTTTTTACGTATTTCTAGGTTGTTGTATTACTTGTATTACTATCAGTGATTGACAGCGTGTTTCCTTTGAACGGAATAAACAGTGACGAAGTACAGAGGAAACACCTAGAATTCAATATATAATGATTTCTCTTTGTGTAAACATCCATGAGATAACCAGAGAGCAAGACTCTGTGAATCTTGAGGTGTGACGCGAGCGCGGTATTGTTCAGAGACGAGGAGCGGTGGTGGTCTGGCGGTGACGTCCTGTCATCTGCCTTCATGGGAGCCTGTCATCAGCCTCATCATGTGGCTGTCATAGTTGATGCTGGTGAGGGGAGAGGCCAACCCTGCTGTGTCAATCAACGAGCCCTCATTAGAAGCGGCTTTAATTAGTGGCTACACGGGCGCAGTATTGTTCACAACGGCGCCTTCGTTAACTCTGTTAATCCCAAATGGATTTGGGTTTGAGGAGAGGCAGCAGTACAGCGGTCCAGAGGTATAATGTGAAGCTACTTTATGCGTTGAAACGAGTTATTTCTTGTGTTGTTTATATCTTGAAAGTGAATATGTCTTAAATAGATAAAAAAGTCTTGTCCTTAAGGAGCACCTGCGTGTATGTCATCCTGGTCCAAAATTAGAATAAAGGTTTGTGAAATTGTCCATGTGGAAATAAATCACCATCTCATACTAAGATTACTTCAGTTTGGCAGCGGAGTCAGAGAGTTCAAGCCCGGTCTCTGATGATCCTGATCCTGACAGAACGATGATTATGAGGTTATTTTCACTGTCGGCGGGTGAGACCATCCAGGCGACAAGAACATGACTTTGTGATGTTTGTAATGAGTGAGCATTGATTGACTCAACACACAGCCTAAAGAGGTTTCCTCCATGTTCAAGCTCAAAAGGATGCTCGGGCTCCGCGTGCATCCCGTACTGTAGCATAGTTCGCAATTAGAATAATGAGCAGTCGCGGAGAGCTGTCTGGAGAAATGCAATTGCTGCGTTTCTCAACCCGGGCCTCATCATGCCAACTATATGCTATTATACCATTCCCATCCCAGTTAGATCAGTCAGCAGTGCAGAGCGATTTCCCCTTCAGGAGCTAAATTATCGTTTTGAATGGCCATTGTGCGACACATTGTGTAATTAAGCACTAAATATTCCTCGCTACCTGATTATGTCACTCTCCAAAAAGGGCTGAGGAGCTGCGGGGCGAGAGATGGTGTTTTGTGTGAGCGGTGGGGAGGGATTCGAGGTTGGGGAGGAAGTGTGTAGGGGCGTAACAAAAGGCCAAAATGTGTAAAATGGGGTAGCACTGACCTGCGTGCCCCCTTCAAGCTGAGAGAGGGTCTTCTGTCTGACAGAAGCCCAGCCTGAGGGGGGGCGGGGGGGTTGATTAGTTTGAGTCCCAACTGTTTTGGCAAAACAGTGCAACAAGAGCATCCAGCCTTCCGCAGCTCCAGTATAGGACGGAGGAAGAAGAAGAGACGAGGCAAAGAGGGGAGACAGAAAAGTGGGAGGCCACAATCACCAACCCCCACCACCTCTGACTGGCTCCCCACGCCGCTTCAACCCCCCCCCCAACACACGCACACTCACACACACACACACACTCCCCGACGCCTCCACCCCCTCCCCTACCCAACACCCAGTCACTGTCAGGCCAAACACATGATGAATTGCCCTGTCAACAGAATTCATTCAGGGACCAATTAATTCAGCAGAAATGAACTAGAGCCATCAGTCGCTGAAAAACTCAGTGCAAAGAGAGCAAAGTAGCCCCACTTCAGAAAACGAGGAAGCGAGGGAGGGAACGAGGGAGAGAGGGGTGAGCGTAGTGGAGACGAGAGGGCAAGCAAAAGAGAGAGGGAGAAAGAAAAGGAGAGGGAGAGAGCGTGGTGGAAGTTAGTCTGACAGAAATTGGTCATTTAATGCTTTAGCGCACTGGAGACAGCCCCTGTCATAGACGAAGGCATGGCAGGGGCTCCCCTGGTATTTTATTTATTAATTATCCTATGCAGCGAGGGGCCTTTAACTGTCTCAGTCCAGCCCCGTCAGCCCGACTCCCTGTCATTTTCTCTCCACAAACAGATCCTTTAACACCGCGCTCCAGGTTAATGGAGACAAAGCCAATATCCAACCAACCTTGCCTTCTCCCCCAAATACAGTATTCATCTGCACCTTATCCAGGTAATTATGTCTCAGACGATCTCCTGAATATGTCGTTGGGATGCTAATAAACCACTTTAGAGCTGGCGTGCAGAACACGTCTGACCTTTTCAACTCGCTGCTTCATGGTGGCTACGCCTCCCAAGGAGGGCAGCAATTATTTACACCTTATTGGGAACCGCGTGTCGTCGGGAATAAACACAGTTCCAAATAATTTAATGACGGCCGCATATTATTATCATTCGGGATATAACCGAGACAAACTCGTGCTTATTTCCTCATAATTGGCTGTTGATATGTAACATTATCCAATGTGAAATCTTTGTTGATAACAGAAGTGCACTGCCAAGTAGAGCTACCTGTCAGGGATGGGGGGGGGGGGATTTATGCTCCCAAATGTTTGTCACCTCAAATGCTCCCTCTCTGTTTTCCTCAGCAGCGTCGACAAAATTCAACAGAAAGCCGTGGCTTGCCAGGAGCTGTTTTGTTGGCGGTGACAAATTAGCACTGTGAAGGGCGATATCAACACCAGCTAATTAAGGTGTCGTGTGATTTTGGGCTCCAGATCAAGAATCTGCTGATTCATCCCACGGGTGATTATGATGTCCATATGGTCAACGTACAGCGTGCTACGCGGGGAAACACTATCGGGCCCGCTGCGGCGCTGGCTCTGCCAAAAGTTTGATCTCGTCTTTTGTGGCGGTGTTGGGTGGTGTTCATCAGGGCTCTGAATTATTAATGGCATCTTTTCTTTAAGCCCAGGATCCTCTAGTGGAAAACGCGGTGATGAGGGGCAGCTGGGAGGCTACCTGCGACTGGCTGCCCCTCTTCTCTGACATCAGGAAGTGAAATTCAACGCTGTTTCCACTGTCGTTCATTGATGGGCTTGTGTGTACCTTGGATGCCCCCTTCTTGGTGTCACTTGAGGAATTATCACACCTCATGCAGCATAAAGGTGATTTTAGGACAGGTGTTTGATGCTTTTAGTGAATTTGAAGCTTGAAAACTATAAATATTCCTCGCTATTAACTTCAATTCCTTGTGGCCAAATGATGAGTAATTACTGCGAGGACTCTAATAAACTCAATTCTCTCTCATTCCTCTCAATTCAGTCCTTTACTGTAGTGCTAAGCACAGTGAAAACACACCTAATGGACAACGCTGGCACACAAGCCAAGTGAACCTGACAAATGGAACAGAAAAGCTAACAGAGAAGAAAGAGGTGCTTAGGCCAACTGTCACAGGTAAAGTGCTTTCCTGATTTCTGTTTACTCACCACGCTTGAAACTCGACTTGTTTTCCTGCAGCTTACTGAAGAGATTCTGTCTGTGAGTCAGCTGGTCGTCAGCGTGTCTCGCCGGCAAAAAAAAAACGCTCATTTGGCATCAAATTTGGAAGGTGGAAAAAGTTACCAAGTAGAGCTTTTGAGAGTATGATAACACTCTCAACTAAAGTCAACTAAAGAAAGTGTTTTTTTCCCATTTAACTGGAAAGGATATTGTGTATTTCAACCAGAAGACAACTGCTTCTTTAGCTTTAACACAACCTGCTCTGCCTCTCGTCAAACTCCCATATTACTGAAAAAGACAACATGGAGAGACTCCTATGTTCTCTGCATATAAAGTGTAAGGAATTAGAGGAGTAGAAGGACAGGAGTGAGACCTACAGAAAGACTCTGCATATGAACAGAGAGGAGATGTGCTGTAGAATATAATTAATTAAATGAGACTAATTAGGAACATGAGAGCAGGTGCCAGGCTATGAGCTGACAGGGAAGACAGCGAGACAACATGCCAGCACGAAAAAAGAAGAGCACAGCCACACACACACACACACACATGCAAGTGCACAACCAAACACGCGTAATGCGCACAAACACACAGCTGCGGTTATGAGGGTGTATCGTGACAGGCACGGGGACAAAACAACTTTCTGCGTTTTGTCATGTGAAACCCCGCAGGAATACTCCTGACAGGAAGCAGAGACCCAGGCACCGTGGGGGTCTCTTGCCTTTGTCTCACACACATTCTCTTTATTATTTTGTTCTGCAATGGTGGAAAGAAGTTTGCACAAGCCAAAGATTCCTCTCCCCCCTAATTATTTCAGCACTTGCTCCAGACTATAGTGTAAATTCACAGACTGCTTTTCTTCCTCCTCTCAGACCTCTTAAAAAGCGTCTCATTTCTAGAGCTGCTGCAACAGGGTGTGTTTCAAAGGATTCATTTAAATTATTTGATATGGTAGAAATTTATTGGGAAAAGCCAATATTTCTTGTAGGGATGAATACTCTCAACTGAAATAGATTGAATAATTTCCTATATTTTTTAGTTATTTTGCTAATCAAACTGAATGTGGACAAAAGACGCAGAGCCTGACGTGACGGGGACATTTTTTAAAAATTCTTCATGTATATCACTGTGCAGATCAAGACGTTATTTTACGTTAAAGTGAGCGAACACTGACTAAAGTGACAAAAGCCTACCTTAGCCAGTTCTTGATTTTTAATCGTAACCTTAACCCCTGTGCAGAGCTAAATAGATGTAGCAGTACTCTCATTATGTTAAAACATAAACATAAACATAAACATTATGTTAAAACATAAACATAAACGTAACATGGGCCTGTTAAAACATTTAATTTGTATAATTGTTGAATGAACAACAATGAATCTACTGCTAATATGAAATGATTCAATAATTTGTGTTTGATCCAACTGAGGATAAAAATTAAGAAGAGCTAAAACAATTAGTTCATTGACAGAATATTAATCGGCAAGCTATTTTAATAATCTAATAAATAGGGGTGGAAGAAAAAAATACAGCATAGCATCGCGATATTTTGCGTGGCAATACTGTAATGATACACGGACGTCCATTACCAATATTTTATTATATAAACTCTTAACCTCTTAACAATGTGACGGCCCACCGGCGGGCCCGGCTGCTATTCTATCTTTCAGAGGTTGTAGCGGGCTCATTCTTAAAGCTAGACAGAAGAAACTGAAAAACCTAAGGAATCAATTGGTATCAATGTTATGTTAACTTTTTGGGAAGAACGCTAAATAATGCCCCAAATTTACGCTAAATTTTGGCAAGGAAAAACTGGCATGGCTATTTTCAAAAGGGTCCCTTGACCTCTGACCTCAAGATATGTGAATGAAAACTCTTAGATGAACAGAGTAAAAACTGTATCTCATTAGATAAAATAGATGTTGACAAACTGCATAATTTGCAGTTGAAAAGGGTAATAAATCACGATATATCACATTATATCTTATCGCGACTCAGCTTATCGCAAAATGTTTAAAATCGCAAGGATCCTGTTGTGACTTAAGTATCGTGATGATATCGTATCGTGGGGCCTCTGGTGATTCCCACCCCTACTAATAAAGTAATTGTTCAAGCTAAAATGCTAAATATTTGACAGTGCCAGCTTCTCAAATGGGAGGAATTGCTGTTTCTGTATATTTTATATCACTGAAAATTGAATCTCTTTGGATTTTGAACTTTTTGTTGGACTAAAGCACCATCACCTTGGACTCTAAGAAACTGTAATCAAGATTTTTTCAATATTAATCTATCTAATCTTATCAATAATCTATAGATTAATTAATAATGATAACAATCTTTAGTTGCAGCCCTAAACATACAAAGTGAAGTCACAAATGGTGGTGCTTGAAAGACTACCTACTGCAGGACCATCCGGCATTTAGCACTGTCCATTTATCTTCACCGCTGTGTTCTTTCACAGAGAAGAAGTAAAAACAGACCAAAAAGCCGACACCGTGCAGAGATGAAAAGAGCTTGTTCTTACTCTCGCTGCCTGGCCGTCACAATGAGGTTAACTACTTCTTTGCACAATGCCAGGAATAAAAATGTCACCTGTCCCCGACAACTAGAAACCCATGTTAGCGTGCAGCTTGTAAGGCCTCCAACGCAACTTATTGTCGGGTTTACAAAGTGCACAAGCTTCTGCACCACACAGCAAAACAAAGCTACACAGAGACACGTTTGACCCAGTGTAATGTGTGCCTGTTAAACATTTTCTCGAACTGTCCATGAACAAAAATCAACTGATTTGTTTTCACAATTTACCAAGGCACAGATTGCATGGCATTGTATTAAAGGGATAGTTCGGGTATTTTGAAGTGGGGTTGTATGAGGTACTTATCCATAATAGGTGTATTACTTACAGTAAATGACGTCATCACACTCCCAGTTTGGAGAAACAGACATGCGCACCGACACCGGAGCAAAGCAATACAGTGTTGTGGACGGGGCCAGCAGAAAAACGTACAGTATTTTAGCTACCTGAAAGAAAGGCTCACCTACAAAAATCGATATCTGTTGAAATGTACGCTATATTTAGAATATTTTCACTGCTTTATCTTTGCAGTCAGTTTCTTCTCCTTTCTGACGAGGAACTGAACTGAAAGTGAAACTTATCTATGCTCTCTCCAAAGCCAGTATAAATCAGTATAGATGCGTTTCAGTTTCGGTTCAGTTCGCCGTCGTAAAATATTCTAAATATAGCGTACACTTAAACGGATATAAAAAATGTTTAAGTGAGCCTCTCTTTTAGGTGGCTAAAATACATTTTTCAGCCATACCCGTCCACAGCACTATATTGCTTTGCTCCGGTGTCGGTGCTACTGTCTGTTTCTCGATGCTGGGGGGCACGCCGACCGTCATCTACTGTTGGTAATACTGTACACTGACTATAGATAAGTATCTCATACAACCCCACTTGAAAACACCCAAACTATCCCATTAAGGGGATTTAATAAATCACAATTTCTTAAAGACATCCAAATGGAAAGCAATGGTTTTGAAAGCTCAACAAAAGGAAAATTCTTCTCTTTCTGATGTTAGAAATAATTATAGCACAAAAGCAGTTGTCTTAGCTTGAGAGAGACAAAGGGGGGAAACCGTTTTGACGAGAAGAACATGATGAAACCTCAGCCTTTTCTGCCGTCAATCACAGCCAAACACTGAGGATCTATACCCAACTTTCTCTCCAGAAAACACACAACAGCATTTAGAAGGCTACGTGGTCCTGCAGCCAAGACTCTGCGAAGCGGACAGCTCAATATCTAGCCTTAGTGCGGCTTGTCAATGCAACACCAAACTCAAGACAGAGAGAGATGGGGGGCTGGTGCGGGGAAGGCTTTTTTAATTATCTGTGGTTGGGTCGGACTGTGCATCATCATTAGAGAGACTAAATAGCAGTGGTCACTGACTCAGGTAGTGGTAAACGGCACAATTAACAAGCTGAGGAGGGAGAACTGTATTCAATTTGAAAGCCTTCTCTCCTAATCCATCTCCAGTGATCAGCAGTGCTGCTGAGCTACGCCCTTTTACATTCAATTACATTAATCAGGTTATTACCCAGCAAAAAGTCAACATTTTAATCAAGAACTGGCAAAGTAGGGCAGGACGTTCTACCTAGACAGGGCTAAGTGACAGTCAGAAGAGGGGAGCGATGATCTTCCACTGAAGATAATCTTTAGCTCGAGGAAAATGGCACAGCACGGAGGGGTTTGTACGTTATATTTTGTTATTCGTCTGATTTTGAAATGCTCCGTATTTGTCAGCATTCACCAGAAAGTCATCTGTCGTCACGTCTACATTTGTACAAGTCTGAATTAATCCCATCTTTTAGTGGGCGCTCGTGAACGTGTACAGTACGTGTCAAGAAATCTGGCACTTTTTTGTTTTTTTGTGCCTCTCGCCTGCAAATCCTGTATATATAATCCTTGCAGGTGTTGTTAGCAGTACAGCAGGTGTGTAAGAAATGTAAAAACACAGCTGCAGGGTTCACATCCCAATAACTATCCTGATAAGATAAGATAAGATAAGATAAGATAAGATAAGATAAGATAAGATAAGATACATAGATCATACATACACTCATGCGTGAACGTGCTTAAATTCACATGTTGAGTGTGAGACAGTAGTTCTTTAAAATAATAAAAGGTATTTTCAATTACTAAAACCATGTATCATCATCATAACAGATAATAAATAATCAATTTACAATATATTAGTTCTAGGGCTGTCAATCGATTAAAATATATACATATACATATATGTATATATATATATATATATATATATATATATATATATACACATTTGTTCAAAATGTACATTAAAGGGAGATTTGTCAAGTACTTAATACTCTTATCAACATGGTAGTGGGAAAATATGCTTCCTTCATGCAAATGTATATATTTATTATTGGAAATCAATTACCAACACAAATCAATGACAAATATTGTCCAGAAACCCTCACAGGTACTGCATTTAGCATCAAAAGATATGCTCAAATCATAACATGGCAAACTGAAGCCCAACAGGCAACAACAGCTGTCAGTGTGTCAGTGTGCTGACTTGACTATGACTTGCCCCAAACTGCATGTGATTATCATAAAGTGGGCATGTCTGTAAAGGGGAGACTCGTGGGTAACCATAGAACCCATTTTCATTCACATAGCTTGAGGTCAGAGGTCAAGGGACCCCTTTGAAAATGGCCACGCCAGTTTTTTCTCGCCAAAATTTAGTACAAGTTTGAAGCGATATTTACCTCCTTCACGACGAGCTAATATGACATGATTGGTACCAACGGATTCCTTAGGTTTTCTTTAATTTTAGTTTTGCCCTAATGAAATTAGTGGCATTAAAACGATTTTACATTAACGCGTTATTATCGCGTTAACTTTGAAAGCTCTAATTAGTTCCCAATAAAATCATATCATATAATACTAGACCTACTTGTTGCTGTTTAATATTTCGACGGAATTAATGAATTTTTGTACCAGTTTAGCCGGCAAATTGTCATTCTGAAGCGTCTACCTGACGGCAACACCTCGAATTCAGGGTTCAGAATGTGTGTTGGATTATTTATAATCTTCTGTGCCTCCCTGAGCACAGATATTTCATATAAAAGGCTGAAGTTAGTGATGTTCTTTTTTCCCCTATGATCTTCATAGCTGTTTGAGTAAGACATATAGACGTACAGAATCATGAGTTAACAATTTACGCTAAAGAGTCTTCTCAAGCCTTCTCAAAAAATACATCCTCTGTTGTAGCCTCGAACACAGGTTTTCAACTTGCACATGCCATGTGAGCGAGCTGTCAATGTGGACACCAAGATATTTATAGGAGGAAACCTGTTTTATGGGTTCATTGTGAATGAATACTGGACTATGGTCACCAATCGACTTAAAAATAAAAACAAGACAAGCATCTCCTTAATGTCATAGATGCCCGAGAATTGATTTCTTCCCTGTTAGTGGAGAAAAAATGGGCGAGAAGCTACTGCTTAGCCAGAGGTTGACGCATCTTTATGGAAACTCTAGAAATACACAAGCTATTATTCTGGAAACAACTTGTCTAAATGTATGTAGAGCGATCCGACGTGGTCAGGTAGGGGACTATTTCATTCACTGCAGAAAAAAAAAAAGGCAATTTATATGAATATGTGCTTACTTCACAACCAGTTCAAGTCGACTTTGCTGACTGATTGCTGACTGCACACACAAAGTGAATCTAATTTAGTAGAACCTCTGGCTAAGCAGTAGTTTCTCGCCCATTTTTCCCCCCACTAACAGGGAAGAAATCAATTCTCGGGCATCTATGACATTCAGGAGATGCTTGTCTTGTTTTTATTTTACTCATTCCCACACTTCTTTTTTGCATTTTTGGCTTGTTAGGAGTTCTGTGATGGCTGACCCCGGGGCATTGGGTTCTGATTAATGGAGGGAAATTCTTGTTGTCCAGCCCATAATGAGAGAAGACAGAGGTGAGAACAGCTCAATAGGAGAGATAACCACTCTTTGATCCAAACGGTCATGCAGAACCTATACCCGCTGCATCATCAGAAAGTCTACTGTCAGGCTCCTCGCTTTTAAACCTTTCCTCATGAACTTAGAAAGGGACAAACACGCTTTGAGATAGTTGGTTTTACAAATTATAATGTGAAGTCTGTCTTTTGTTAATAATGTACTTTGCAAATGATAGCAAACAGTCTGCCCTTTGAGCATTTTGTTTCCAGATCACAGCCTGCAGACTTTTGCAATATAATAATTGACTTCTTACACTCAGTTACACACAAACAGCCGCCCAGCGATACGGCACCTTCACACATTATTCAAAAATATTAAAGTGTCTAAGTGCCATTTCTGAATCCCCACTAACAAGACCCATCTCAACTTAAGATGTCTTGTTAAATTGAGACCTTGTTCCCCAGTGGACTTAAATGTAAAACATATCTCTACCCTTGACAAGCAATGTTAATCCATTTAGTGTAACGAACTAACATGTCCCTAATTAAAATATGCCTTTTAATGATACATACTGACATCCTGGAAAACACTGTCACGCTTCCCTCCTTTAATACAGGAATATGCTAATTGCTTCGGTAACACTGGTGTTCAAATCCCAAGGCTACCGCCACATCCTGAGGGAGTTTGTGTGTTTCCGTTCCCCTTTAACATATACTGTTTCTCGAAGACTGTTTTTGGCCAGCAGGAAAAAATGCTCAGGGGCCGACACTGTTGATTTCCATTCATTTACAGACATTCAATTTGCCATTCAGGAGCCTCGCTCTACACCCCTTCAGTCCAGCACTTCACCTCGAGGTGCTGGAGGGCAGATAGAGAGCATCAAGCTTCCACCCCATCCCATGGCAGCTCATTTAAAACAAATCAGGCTGATTGCCGAGTTGCCGCGCTCGCACGGCCCAGGTGATAAAGCAATTAAAGCCCTCTAATTCTTCGGTTCGGAAAGGGCCGGTAGGTAATTAATTATATATAATGAAATCCTTTTGTTACCTCTCGGTTTCCTCCGCATTTGATTTTTGTTTCCTGATGTGCGAGGCTGTGCCTTTGACGGGCAGTGTAAGGGACGGGGGTTCATGTGGGTGGAGTCTGCAGCCCTCTGTGGCCGTCACCCTGGATGAGAGTAAGGCTTTAGTTAATAGGCTCTCTCTGGACAGATGAGGTCCATTAGGAGGTTAATTTAAAAATGAATAGAGGACATAGAGAGAGAAAAGGAGATGGAGATGGAGATGGAGAGAGGGCTCAGCGCAGACCACACAGATCACGGAAAAAACTACACATAGCATCAAATATTTATTTCTCTGCAAAGCAATGCTGCTAATTACACACATGCTAATTAAATAGCCAAAGATTGAAGCAGCTTCTCACAAAATGACCGAATGAAAACAAGGAAGCCAGCTCCACACCAAAGCTGCACAACTGAACCCGATCACTTCCCCATCCGTGAGGCCATTTCTTAAACATTGAGGCATTGTTCAGATGCATGGACTGCAGCCCCTGCCTCCCAATTTCCATTTCTCCCCCCCCTCTGCAGAAAGGCTGAATCTGATCCGGACCCATTGGTGTGTGGATAATGAAGGGGTTACCAGGAGCTGGGAGAGGCCCAGTAATTCCCCGCACCGGGGGAGTGGGTTTTTGGGTGGGGTTTGGATGAGTACCCCTGCTCCGTGATGCATGCACTCATGTGAGCTTGTGACAGCCTTTACCCAAATCCAAGGCCAGACATAGACGCTGCATGTATTATATAGAGATACAGTACAGAGCCCGGCTTCAAACCTTTTTATTGCTGCAGAAATGCTTTTTTTCCCCAACAAATGGAGCTCATGCTGTATATATTAGTGTTTGTATTACTTTGATCTTCTATTGGAAAGGTTTGTACAAGGGCTGTCAAAGTTAACGCGATAATAACATGTTAATGCAAATTCGTTTTAACGCCACTCATTTTTTAACGCATTAACGAAACTTGAGACTTTTTGGTTGTAGCGTGCTCAGTTTTAAAGATTGAAGATACTATGAAACTAGAAAACATAAAGAATCCATTGGTACCAACCATGTCATACTAGCTTGTTGCGAAGGAGCTTAAAAAGCGCTCTAAACTTGTGCTAAATTTTGGTGAGGAAAAACTGTCATGGCCATTTTCAAAGGGGTCCCCTGACCTCTGACCTCAAGATATGTGAATAAAAATGGGTTCTATGGGTACCCACGAGTCTCCCCTTTACAGACATGCCCACTTTATGATAATCACATGCAGTTTGGGGCAAATCATAGTCAAGTCAGCACACTGACACACTGACAGCTGTTGTTGCCTGTTGGGCTGCAGTTTGCCATGTTATGATTTGAGCATATTTTTTATGCTAAATGCAGTACCTGTGAGGGTTTCTGGACAATATCTGTCATTGTTTTGTGTTGTTAATTGATTTCCAATAATAAATATATACATTTGCATAAAGCAAGCATATTTGCCCACTCCCATGTTGATAAGAGTATTAAATACTTGACAAATCTCCCTTTAAGGTACATTTTGAACAGATAAAAAATGTGTGATTAATTTGTGATTAATCGCGATCAACTATGGACAATCATGCGATTAATAACAATTATATATTTTAATCGATTGACAGCCCTAGTTTGTACTAGAAAATCATTGCATGGGTTTCACTTGAAGGATGAATTTGTTTCTGCTTAATGACTCAAACAACTGATAAAAACATCGACATGAAATACAAGTTAAAGACATGCAAATATCCCTTATATGTCGTGCTGAGCTCATCATCCTCTTTTTTCAGCAGAGGTGGGAGTAACCCAGCTCAATCTAAGGTCACAAAAATTTGCATATCATCTGGCAAAAAAGGGTTAGCCAATGTGTGGGCGTCTCCCTGAGGGGGGTCACCTTAAACATCAGTGTTAAGGCACCAAGAGACCCCGCGTACTCCAGGGTTAAGTATCTCCACTTCATTATGATAAAGATGTGAACAACTACCCAACCTACCAAACGCTGTCAATAGACATTGAGCCCTGGCTCTATCCAGCCTGGCTCGCCCCCTCCTCTCTCTCAGGACCCGGCACGAGCCTCCATCCATCATCTGAATACTACGGGCCCGAATCATTGCCGATCATTATGGTAACAGTGAGAGTCCCGATGATTGGCCCGCAATTGTTAGATCACAGGGATCTGAGGGGTGATCCATCACGCTGGGTGGCACGCTAACACCTCTGCGTGATGGGGTTCACCTCGGGGGTCAGGGCCAGGTCAGCCAGAAGAGAGCCTCTCCACAGAGAATACCTCCAACGTTCCCAGTTACCTACCAAATACTCCCAAAGTGCAAGGTTAAATCATTACTATTTTCTTATTTGATTAGTCTTGTTGTACATTAGCAATCAGTAATATATTGATTTTTCAAAAATGTTCAGATATTAATACGAAGAGCAAATCCTTTAGTATCACTCGTACATCAGAGCAGCTCTCTCTGCCTCACAACACCACTGACCCCATCCGACTTCTTTCTCAAAACTGGTGCAACACAACACAGTAACCCGAGGCTATGTGTTGTCATCCAAATGAGATAAGTTTATTTTCCCTAGACCAGCATTTGTTCCATCAGCCTGTAGGGTCGCAGACCACACTCGGAAGCGGTGGGGAGTCCTTCTCAGCACCTGCAGCTCTAGCGAGGTGGCCCGCTAGCGAGGAAAGGCTTTGGCCGCTGCCCAAATATCTGCCTGCACCTTCTGTGCAAACGCACCAGCCTTAGGAAACCAGGAGGCAGCAATATTGTGGAACAAATGTCCCCTAATCTCAGCCTGCTGGTCTGGGGTCCTGGGTGGGGCCTCCACGTCGTCCCATCCACACATTTTGCCTTTTTTTGCTCTTAAAGTCCGACCCCGGATGGTTGTCACACGGGACAGCGTTCTTGGTGAGTAAACAGGACACACCTACAGAGGTGTCACTCACAGCAGCATCAGGATCCAGCAGCTCTACCTGGATAGGACCTTTTACTAGCAGCAGTAATGGGATGCTAATGATTTATTATAAATATGTTTATACCAACAGACAAGGAATGTAAACTTGTTGGCTTAAACTCACAATGAACAATTAGAATAACTTTATGCCAAATTATTTAACAGCAGTAACACATTGCACCTGTTAACATGATATTATATAGGAGATCTTACAAATGTGTCAAATTTCTTATTTAAGAAAGTTAAAAATCATATTTTTTGTGTAGAAATGTACAGTTGCTATCTTTTGCAAGAGTTCTGAAGAGGGTATTTACAGATGTCTATCTTTGGCCCTGTTCAGACCTGTGAAATGGACTGCTCTAGGTACGTCAGTTCACACTTGGTATTAGAATGCGTCTCAACATGCGTCTTGTGTGACCAGTTGTGATCGGATCTCACTTCCCTGCTCTATATGCAAATAAGCACGTATGAAAACGGCTAATACACCAGACGTTGCGACATAATATTACAGGAATGTCAGTGGTAATATCCTACATATTTGTGAATTTTGGAAGGCCTACATTTTATGAACATAAAACTATAAGGTTATTGTACACCAGCGGTCCCCGGGGACCTCAGTGCACCAACACCGACACCGACACTGGGCAACTTATATTAATGACTTATAATAGCTCACGAAAGTCATCTACTGTGAACCAGATTGTCCATTCACGCCGTTGTAAAGTTTATAAATACACTGATTTACTTATCATATGGAGATGACGGTCACTGTTCTTAGAAATATAGTGCAATTAAAAACAGATCAAATTATACAAAGTTGATTCACATTTCCCCATGATATTTACAGAAAATATACATATTTATTCTTAAATATTTGTTTGCAACCTCAGTGTTTGCAGCTAATATATGGCACTGCAAGAAAAGCAAAGTAATGCCACTATAAGAGTATGTTTAATTTTAATGTTTAAAAATCTTGATCTGTTATTTAAAGGTGCTGAATGCAAGATTGGGAGCATTTCTATTGCCTCCGCACTTCTCTCAACATGGCGACTGCTGAGCCGGCTGCTCGCAGCTAACGGTGCCAACAGCGCTAACATTGAAAAAAACGGCAAAAGTGCTGACAGAAATAACAGTGTTTACATGGGAACTGGAAGGTGGGTGCCACGCTTCCGCGACGACACTATCGGTTGGTAAGGCGTTACATGTTTTGGGACATGTTTTATATCTCTGGGATATCTTTACTGTATTTCTTTACATAGCAAATAGTTGTTTGCTGCTATATTAATGCTCTTGATATCGTACAGAGCACCTTTAAGGACTAATAGATGGTTACTTCCTAGGTCATTTTATCACTCACTTTATGTTTTTTTAGTTCACCATCTTTTTATACTTTAAAGTAATTAAATGTACTTGATACAGTAGAAAACAAACAATGTATGCTGGCTTTGGAAATAAATGATCCTATGGTATTCAGACATTTTCAAACTTGGAATTTTTCACTCAGGGAAGTTCCTGCATACAAAGCAAATACCAGTCCGTTCAATCAGTGAACAAGACCTTTGTCTTTTGTAGCCTGGCACACAAGAAGTTGCCCCGTGGAGTGTGTTATTGGAAAATAATATTTGAAATTATTTTCCTGATCACTGGTTTATCTCTTGGAATTCTTCCGCCTTCAGTGAAAAGTTCTGCAATTCGAGCAAAACAAACAGAAATGCAGTCATGTACAGTGACTGAAATTTATTTTTACTGTTCCAAAAACTGACTTTCCATTATTCATAATCAGTTCTAATAGATAACAATTAAACCTTAGAGTGCATGAAAGGAAAAGAGTTTTCTGCTTTCAGATTCGGTATTCATGTTGTTCAGTGTTCACTTTTTAGTTTAGTGGCTTAGGGAGGAGAATATAAAGAGAAGGAGACCACGTGAATATAGCCTGTATATATATATATATATATATATATATATATATATATATATATATATATATAAATTTATATTTATGTGTGTGTGTGTTAACTTCAAATGAGCAGTCGACTGGGGGTGGAGGGTGTAACTATGGCAACGGTCTGGTCCCCAGCTGTCACGGTGAAGAAGAAGATGGGTGCCATGAGCGAGGAGACCACTTAACCTCAGCTGCTCCTCAGCTTAGGGGAGTCAAGATGCTGCTGAAACCCTTACAGAACCTCACTTAATATGTAGACAATAACCCCCCCTCACCAGACAAAAGATGACTTCAAACCAGCCCCTAAAAAAAAAAGAGAGAGTGAGCTTTACAGCGACTCCTCTTCCTAGAAGTGGAGTTCACTATCAGAAGCTCCAACACAGCAGATGGAGTGTTTAGGGGTACGAGAGGGGGGAAATTGGCAAAAGCTAATTAGATCTGGTTTAACTGGAGAATCGCTTTAATCGTTAACTGTTAACTTCTGATAGAGGGATGCCATTTTGCAGCAGATTTTTAACTCTGCTGTAACCATCTGCTGGATTTACATCAAACTACACAGAATGAATACAAAACATTTCGGTGGAAATTAGAAAGCATTAGTATGTTATCTATGGAGGTTTCTCTTTAAAGAAATGAATGTAGGCTACAGTTGCAACACAGAAATTCTTTTTTAAAGGACTTGGTTAAGGTCAGGGAAAGACTGTGGTCTTGGTTACATTTGGAAAAAGTAAAAAACGAGACTAGATGTGAACTTCTTTGTTTTTAACCAATGTGCTTTTCTTGCCTAAACCTAACCACACACAAGATTAAGTAACCCCAGTATCAGAGTCCTGAGCTTTGTACACCCACCATCCACCTCGACCACTTGATTTGCATTTGCTTCATTTGAAAAAGTAAACATAATCCAGATTAGTAGTATATAAACGGAATTTCTAGATGACTTTATTGGTTTCTTAGTTTCCCACATTCTAAAAGGTAAAATTACACGTTTTTGTCTGTTTCTGTTATGTTTCGTACTGAACACTGTCAGTAAATACAACATCACAGCACCACCAAGGAAGGACACCAGTGGACTATTCACTAAAAGTCATACACTTATCATATATAACAATACATATTCAGGGCATGACTTGTTCGAGCCATAGACTGCATATAAGAAGTGGACAAAGTCACCGTGACGTCACCCATCGGTTGGTGAACTGCCTTTTTGAAGCCTTGAGTTTGGCTTTTTGGCTGTCACCATCTTTGTTTTTGGCTGCCACCATCTTGGTTAATTTGCAACCAGAAGTGACACGAGAGTCTGGAGCCAAGTACAACCGTAGGATGAATAAGACATTTATAGGCGACCAAAATGTTACAATTAACTTTGATGAACTGAAACCACACTGTGAAAGGGTTAAAGTTGTAAGATGAAAACAGGGACAACTCCAAGACCGGACAACGCAGTGGTAGCAACCTGTCAATCACAAGGTAGCGCCGCCCTAAAGCATTCCCTGCTTTATGATCTATTTGACTCTAAATGGGACCATAATTTACTAAATGAACATCATACTGTATTGAAGAAGACTTGAAACTAGCGATTGAGACCATAAACTCATGTTTACAATGTTTACTGAGGTAATAAATCCAGTGAGAAGTAGGGTCATTTTCTCATAGACTTCTATACAATCTGACTTCTTTTTGCAACCAGAGGAGTCGCCCCCTGCTGGCTATTAGAAAGAATGCAGGTTTAAAGCACTTCCGCATTGGCTTCACTTTTCAGACTGGAGGTTACCCACTGGTTCTAGCTATAATAGCAAAATGGAAAAAAACAGCATAGAGTTGTAAAGATGTCGTTTAGAAATTTAAAATGTCAGAAATTAGTGAATCACAATTTCCTTATACCCAAGGTGATGTCTCCAAATTACTTATTTTGTCCAACCAACAGTCTGGATGCAAAATATATTAAATATAATTATATTAAATATAAAATCATATAACTCAGATAAAAGCATCAAATGCTCACAATTGAGAAGTTGGAACCAGAGAACCAGATTTTGGTATGTCTCGAAAAAAATGACTTTTAACATTTAACTCAATCAGCTGCTTATTAATTTTCTCTTGATCGACTAATAGATGAATAATCATTTCAGCTCTAATAATGTTATAATCAGTTGTTTCCGATATTCGTTATATTTGTGTATATGTGAACAGATATTTCTTTCCAGCACCAGTTTAAATTCAAATCAGTTCCAAACTTTAAAATACACCAATATGAAGCAAAATAAATAGCAATACTGGTCATGGCATCGAGGAAACTTGAAACTCCTCTGTACTTTAGTGTGGAGGGTTGAATCCTAACTTATTCCCTCGACCTCTCTACCAGCACTGTGGAGCTTTTGAGCAACATTGTACCAGTGTCAGTAAAATGAAGGACCATAAACACAAGATCTCCCTTTATCACACCTGCTGTTCAAAAAGTGAATAATTTGGGGTTCATCAGCTGACAAAGGTTGGACTGACGGACTTGAGGTTGGAGGGAGGGAGGGAGGTGGGTGATGGCGAGAGGGAGGGAGGGAGGGAGGGGTGGGTCTGACAGGGTGTCGTCGCGGCTGTGACACGTATTGCCGGTGACAGAGGTTAGGGGGTCAGACAGGAAGGTCTGTTGTTATGAAGGGGAAGCGGGCGGCATTGTTCAGCCCTCGCTCCCTCCCTCACTGCGCAGCGATGGCCTAATCAGGCTTTGTCGCTGCTGCTCGACATAGACAGCACAAGCACATTCTGTGTTTTCTCCTTTATCTACCATTGTCTCTTTGTCTGTCCCATGTCTCCATTTCTGTCTCTCTCCCCCATCTTTCTCCTGCAAGCAATCTTTCTTTCTTTCTTTCTGTCTCTCCCTCTTTTACATTTTCCTTCTTTTTTTCTCTCCACATCTTTCTAAGTCTATCCCTCTGATATACCTCCTTCTGGCTTTCTGTATGTGCATGCATTTGTGTGAGTGTGTGTGTGTGTGTATTCGCCTCAGGCCATCCCATGGGAGGCTTCACAGGCTTTAGAGGCCAAATGAAGTGTAAGTCTATTAAAAAGGCAGAGCCAACGTGCAGATTCCCAGCATGGCATGTCGTTCAGGTGCAGTTAATTTCCACTTGATCAACAGTAGATGTGTTACAGAAGTGAGCGCTGGGAGACTGACAGGTCAGCGTCGACACATCCACCATCTTCCCGCCTCTCTTAGCAGCCTGAGGTGAACCTTTAAGGCCTTTCTATGCTTAAGCTACAGCCGTTACTGTTACAAAAACTATGTTACCGATCACGCGCGGAGGTCCGATCTAATTCCAAACACTGTCACAAGTTTGCACATAAATTCAGAGAATGACGGATCGGTGCTGCATATCTCCGCAGTTCATTTGCAATGGAGATTCCGTTGATAACCATTCAGCGGAAACGGGACAAAACAAGCATGTTTGTAGGCTACACATAGCCTGCTGTTAGCGTATATGTGCCACAAAATCCCATGGAAGGACAGAGAGATTAAATGGGCCTGTTTATTCATATGAAGATGACAGATGTAGTAAGCTGGAGGAAAACGAAAGGCTCCGAGGACACACTATTCATTATAAGAGCGCCTGTGGGTCATCGTGTTTTTATCTAAATCAGGTCCCAGCCCATTTTCCGAACCACACCACCAGGCTAGACGCATGAGTTTCTGCTTAACCTACTTCAGGTGTTCAGGTAGTGTTTTGAATACATGTGCCATTTGTCTGCATCCATAGAGAACATAATACGGATGGCCAGTAAAATATGCTGATAAACCCCCCCAGACAAAAATAATAATAATACAAATTGCACTATTTTAATTAGATATGAATTATAATCAGCAACTGCTGTGAGTGGGTCTAAGCAGCAGTGTGTGTGTGTTGGGAGCAAAGTGACACGAGCAGCGTAACCAGAGTCTGTCAAGGATAATTACAGGTGATTCTGAGTGTAGCTTGCACTGCTAAAAAATTTAATTTGCTATTGATTTGATACTTAAATGGTCTACGTCCGTTTCTATCATTATAACATGGAAGCAGGGCTGCCAATACGCAAAGACCACTGACTCCTCTCAGGGTGACTCCAAAAGGCTGCGAGGGAGTTTTTATATACTCAGCACCAAATGAATTCACAGAATCTCACTTTGCTAAGTCACATATGACAACCCCTTCTTCAAATACAATATGTTATGATGCAAAACTTTGTTGTCCAAATCAAAGCAAAACAAACACATTTAACATGCAAACCAACAGAGGTGGGACCAAGTCATTGTTTTGCACGTCACAAGTTCTGAACTTTGAGTTTTGAGTCCTAAACAAGTCGTAATGCGCTCGCCACCAAATGTGATGTCATTTGCGTTTCTGTCTGTAATTTTCAGCCCACACGTTTTCATACTGCAAATTGTTTTTTGTTTACCATCACGTCGTTTTTGTACACGAACGAAATTATCTTTGGTATCATTTTTTCCAACTGGAGCTCAGTAACGTAACGTTAGTTCTTCATGGTTCTCTCCTGCAACTTGATTGAATGCTGTCGGATTGGTTCTGACAAAGTGGATCTGGGGAATTAAGTGTCGACTTGCTGGAAATGAATAGAGTTCAATGTACTACAACCTACTCTAGAGCTTAGTCAGGTCAATCACATTTTAACACAATTTTAACACTCATGTTCTTAATGTGGCTGTGTTTTATATGGTGTATTATTTATTTGCTTGCTGTGTGTTCTGTCCTTTGTATTTATTGCAGCATATCCCTGAACTTAGTCGGGTCTAACATCGGGTCTAACACTTTTAACATCCCCGTTCTAACTGTGGTTGTTTTACTTTTAATGTTTATTATTTTATGTGCTTTCTGTGTGCTTTGTTCTTGTATTGTAGTTCAATGTATTATTTTTTATTTTCTAATTGTAAAGTGTATTGGGACAATGCTGCATGGTGATTCCGCACTTTAAATAAAATTGATTGATTGATTGATTAACGTTCGTTGATTCAGGAAATGAATTGATTTGTGGCACACTTTCTAAATAACATACTATTCCATCTTTTTCAAGTCCAAAGGCTCAAGTCCAAGTGAAGTCATTGGTGTTAAAGTCCAAGTCGAGTCTTTTTTGATTTTGTCAAGTCAAGTCTGAAGTCATCAAATTTGTGACTCGAGTCTGATTCGAGTCCAAGTCATGTGACTCCACACCTCTGCAAACCAATACAACACATCTATAAGCCAATGGCCCCTACGCCCCTGTAAAAGTAAGAAGGCACTCGTTCGGACCACGTCCATCTTCAAACTCAGCCTTCATTTTGTTCTCAACAATACCAGCGTCACTGTCGCGGCAGGTAAAATCCCAAATCATACTGTACATCCACAGACTTGTATTCAGATCCCGGCTTCAATTATTACTGGGCCAAAAGGATTTCTTGCAAATATTTCTAATAGGACTCACACACACATATGCCAAGTATATTCAGCTGTGAAGAGACTTACCTCTGGATTATCTGGATTTTATCTGTGGAACTTTCAATGTTATCACTTAGTACATTTACATTTACATACACGTTAGTATCCCGTTTTTTGACTCTTATCAGGTGTGATCTTAATCAGGATATTACGTATACATGGAACACGAGATGAGACACCTTGTTATTCATCTCTGTATACATGTTTCATAACATATGATTACTGGAGTTTAAAGACAAGAGCGATAATAGAATTAAAGCTCTACATTGCCTAAGTCACACTTTCACCTCATTTCAGTGCTTTGATCATCATTTTATTGTTTCTCATGATTTTTTTGTTGTTGTTTTACTGACAAACTATTATGTAACTTGAATTGTGCTGCAACTACAAACATGACAGACACTAATCACAAAACCTGGATAAGGTGTCTCATCACAGTATCCCAGTTTCTATTGGAAAATCAGGATAAGTGCTTATTCAGGTTTCTCAACCTACTCCTGTATGAAAGGTAAAGATAGTTCCTCACAGGGAAGGAGTGTCTGACTTCTCCTGTGATGGATGTTTCTAAATAAGAAGATGATTCCCCAAAAGAGAGAGAAAACGAGTTCATGAATTTTAAAGCCTCATTTTACATGGCACTAAACAAGATTGCAGGATCTGTTGAACCGTGCAGTGATGATGAGCTGGATGTGGAGGTTAACCGGCATGACTGCGAAGGTAAATTAATATTTGAAAGTCTGCGTGTTGGTATGTTTTGATAAAAGGTGGGGTGGACACAAAAACTGACACCTACCTCTGCGTCAGCGGAGAGGGGGCGGAGGTCAGTAGCCCAGCTCTGACCTCTCTGGGCCCATTTCTCCAACAGACATTTGTCACTCTGCTGAGGGCTGTGTGCCGTAATAGATTATTGACCACCTCAGCAGTCCCATCACTCCGCACAGCTCAGATCCCCAATACGGCCACCTTTATCGCCACACAGAAGCCACAAGAAAAGACAGAGAGCAACAGTATGAGGAACACGTTACGATGAATGAAAAGCTGATGCTTCAAACTGAAGCGTCCGTGTTACATTATATGCATGTGAATTATTGTGTCTTTATGAATCACAATATCAAATAAATCTCACCGCATACAGTAGAATTAGATGGCTTTTTCAGAGTTCATATAAATCTCTGGATTGCTGAACACAAGAAGAGCAAACAAGCATGAGTGTAAATGGGCTAGACTGCTCCTTTAAAAGAGGATGGGACGCTGCTCTGTCTCTGGTGAATTAGGGGGAAAGTAGGTCTTTCCTCCATATTGTGTCTTTTGTGTTTTGGCACATTCTGGGCTCCTTAATTGTATGATAATTCATCTCGGAGCACTAATTTACCCCCTGCCAGTCGCTTTAAATGTTGGACCATTTTGTGAACCGGCATTCAGAATTAGAAATGAGCCGATGGCTCAAAGAAGTGTGTCTCCCAGCTAAGGAGCATATTTATACCCATATTCTTAAGTGTTTTTTTTAACATTAGAGCTTTGGGCACACGAGTGCACATATGTGATATTTTCTCATAGAAAGACATTTAAATGGTTGATGATTTTCCTCTCTTCCCAATAAAGTTTAAAAATGATTGTATAAAGGGAAGTAATGCTTTGGCTTTTCACAGTGAGGCTGAGAAAGAATTAGTTGTTATATTTAAAAACAAAAATAGCAGGAAACATTGTGCAGCAAATGAGCTTTTTTATTCCTTCACTGAAACGCACACATAATGATTCAAATCCAGTGCAGTTTGATGGTTTTGATGTGGCATGTTGGGTCTGCAATATGTCCCTCTCCAGCAATTCATATAATAACTACCTGCTGTTCGGATTCTTGGGCCCTGTCTGTCATGCGATTGGGGGACATTTAGGCTTATTTCGCCATTGCTTATTTAGCCACGGGAGGCCTATTAATTTCAGCAGGCCCTGTCCTCTCCAGGGGCGATCGCTACCCGCAGCACGCGCGTCCCATTGTTTAGATCCATTTACATCTGTGGTCAATGAATAATGACAGCTCCAACACAGCAAAACACATACTTGCACACAAATGCACAGGAATAGACACAAGCTGAACACAGATTTCCCAAATGTAGGGTTATCAAAAAAAAAGGAAAATAAAATTTGCGGGGTTGCTTTTGCTTTATCTGTGGAGAATTATGATTAAACGCCGCATAATGCCAAGCGGAGCTGTGACTCTTCTTTGTGATTCTCCACCCTGTTAGAGATTCTGCTGGTGCGTCTGTTATTTTGGCAACCTCCCAACCGTATTTGACCCATTAAATTAGCCACATTGGTTGATATGGTGCCATGCTAATGTTGAGGGTTTCTCTCCATCGGGTGCACAGACTCCTGGCACCCGGTGTTTCACTCTGGCTGCGCAAAAGAGGCTGTGCCACTGCTACCACACATCATAGAATATTAACCCTTTTCTGTTCCCTGGCAAATGCACCAGATGGCACAGCACAATAACAGCTGTCAATTTCAAGGCAGTGACTCTTTGGTGGATTTTTTTTTTTTCCCCCCTCTTGCTCTTTGGGACGCTGGGAGGATTTTTTAAGACATAATAAGCGAACTGATGTGCTGTTTCGGATCGTAATGAATCAAATGTTACAGCGGAGCAAGAAGCGTGTTTCCTCCCTGGGAAACCAAAGAGGTGTTACGGAGCGAGTGCAACAGTCGGCTGCAACACACAAACACATAAACACTCACACACAACCAGTGAAGGAGCTGTGGAAGAGATCTTGTACATTGAAATGTACGGCGCCAGGTTGAGGTTTCCCCTCCTTCCACCCGAGCGATCGTGGCAGTCATGAGATGAGGTCCCTGGTGCCCCCTCAGCTGCCACTCTAGTTAAATTAAAACTGAGGCCTCCAAATACATTCCTCATTGTAGGCCTAAAGCGCAGGAAAGTTGTATTTGGCTCAAGTGGCGGCTGGGGAATTGTCCCCCTAACCCAGTCCCATTCGCCTTATTTACATGATAAAAGATGGAGTCAGGAAGAGCCACAGGCTCCGGGGCTGCGGTGCTTTTTTTTTCATTCGTTTATTCATTTCTTTACCAACATCACTTCTCCTTCATCAGAGGCGAGTGACGAAATCATGGTAGCAATTTAAATTTAGTTTAACACACTCCCTGGGAAACAGGACAGGGAATTGCCTCTGTGCCCGTCACGTGTCTCCACCTGCATCTCGCCTTCCTGGAAGAGGAGGGGAGAGCGTTTTACATACCTCTGGCTGCACCATCATGTTGCGATTTGCCAATAGCCGGGGCTTAGCCAGTCATGTTTTCAATGGCGCCCTTTCTCCTAGTGCTCTTTCTCAAGAGGACTGCGAGAGTATGAAACGAGTATTATGGATTTTTTACCTTAGTCTCCTTTGCAGTTCAATCAACTGACTTTCTTCAGCTGGAGTTATGAACACAGACTGTATAACTGTCACCGAGGTCATCTATCCCCTCTCATACTGTGCTTTGTAACTCAATTTCCCACCTGGCTTGAGCTGAGGGCGACACACAGAAGTCAATTCCAATAGCGACTCCCCCAAAGTGCATGTCCAATCGAGAACTCTGCAGTTTAACCTGAACGGACTTCATCAATCGCAGAGTTGAGGTAAATCAATTTCGAATTGACCTATGTCCCAGCGCTCTCTCTCGGGTGACACCGCATTGTCTATACGCGCTGGCTGTCCGCACCTGACTCTGCTAAACGAATCTGACTTAATGACATCACACTGGAGCGTATAACTACCAGCTATCGTCGCTCTCATCTTCTTCTCGGAGAGTCTTTTCATGCCACAGGTTTCTGGCCCCCAAGGCTAAGAGGAGAGAAGTGCAGTCAGCAGGAGGTAAAAATCCATACACATCTCCTGAGATCTCATCACACCCATCAGTGTAAGAACTCATATAATCCTGCTAATGTCTGCGTGCCTGTCAATAGCAGCTCTCACTGAGACAAAAGTGTCCTAATTAGAAAATGAAAGTGCGAACACACTTTATCTGCCTGTGTGTGTGGCGGAGGGAGAGAAAAAGAGATGATGAAAAGCTAGTTAGGCGACGAGAACACTGGAACACACACATCATTGAATTTGCATGAGTGGATCGTCTATTTGTAATTTTCATAATTAGCGGTATACCTTTCACAATCTACAAACGCCCTCTTCATATCCCCCCTGCCATTTCTCCCGAATGGTATCCTCCTCCTTAAAGATTAATTGAAGCCGGGATAAAACAAAATGGTTCCCAGGGGGTGGCCCACTGTTTGTTATTCATGTGGGTCTGAAAACAGCAACAGTAAATCCTCTAAGTTGTTGTTAAGCTGGGGATATTACCATATGTGTGCCATTTCCATAGACTGACAGCTCCCTCTGGATCAACTGGGGACTATTGATCTTGCAGCACTCCATTTCAAGTTAATTGTGCTTGAAATGAGGTCCACACTCCCAGGCATACCTTTGTTTGAAAGGTGGATATTCATTTTTATTTGGCAGGATGTTGATATCAAAGACACAGGATATATTCTATATTTAGTTTATGTTTATCCTGCAGACGCAGTTTCTCTCGCAGCGATTGGTCAAACAGTCAAACACTTATAATAGGCTGAAGAACGCCGGCGTTCGGTTTTAGGCGTGTTTTTCTCGGTTGTGATTGGACAGAAATAATGCCCCTCTAACACTGATAAAGTAGGCAATAGAAAGAGGGGAACATCATTTTCATTATATAGTAGAAATGTAAGGTCCAAATTCTCTTTTTCTGTGTGACAGAGAAGGGGTTTAAGTGAAACTTATAATTTCTTATTGACTTTAGTCATGGAGAAGAGAGGATGATAGGCTGAAACAGGATGTCACGATAACAGAGATTTAGTAGTCGATACCAATACCAGTGATATTCCACGATTCTCGATACCAATTTGATACCATGGTAGAAGACTAAAGTAAAACAATGAATCCCTGTACTTCAACATCCACTCCTTTGTTACCGTTTGTTTGGTTTTTGTTAGGAAGTTAAAAAGGTCATAATTCACTCTCTATTATCTATTTTATATTATCTATTGCACTAAAAACATCTCCTTCAAACTGGATTTAAGTTTCTCGCCAGAAACTACATTTTACAAGATTACATTTGAATGTTAGAATTTACATTTGCACAATTCTCATTTTTACTGAACATAGCCTGAATGCATCCTAATGTAATTGAATTCAATGCACTTCCCTTGTTGAAATCGACATGACAAGAGCTAAATAGCATTAGCTGTTAGCAGCCAGTGGGCAGCCTAGTCCTGCACAGAGCTAACGGCTAACGTTAACTAGCTCCCATCCTGCCGATTTCAACAAGGATTTGTTGTTTGCAATGTAGCATTATGACGGTACCAGCTGTACGAGTACCGTCATATTTTCAGAATTTTGGCATTGTCTTGGTAACAAAGTATCGGTTCTCATGACATCCCTAGACAGCAAATTGCTAATATTTTGTACAATTTGTAATAATGAAACATCTATGCGAATATACAGTATGTATGCATTACTGTATTTTGTAACATAAGCTTATTTTGGGTTAATGTGACCACGCATTTGTGTGCCAGCAATTGCTTTTATTTACAAGTTTAATGAAATGTTTTATATGAAAGACTTTGATATAGATATTCATTGTTATGTATGTGTTTTTCCTGCCTGTATTCTTTTCACCTGCTTTGAACTGAGCGCCTGACACAGGAGCAATTAGTTGCCTCTACTCACACTGTTTAAAGCAAAGAAAGCAGACTTTCCCACCAACTAGCCAATGCACAAACAAACACTTGAGCCAGTATTTCATCTACTCATTTGCGGCGATTATTCAAAGAAAAAGCCTTGAAAGCTACTTATGCAAGAGTCCTTAGGATTTCTTCTCTTAGCCTTGTTATCCTAATCAGAGAGAAATTGTCTGCCCTGCAAACTTGTGCCAGACTCAGAGGAAAAGGTGAACTTTGCTGCTGGAAACCACAGAAAGAACAGTGAGAGTTTCACAGCGTTGTGGCTACTGTACGTACAGCATAATCCTTGTCATGATCCCTGTGCAAATCGGATTAGCATATGTGACATATGTGTGTTTTTACAGCTACTTTTGACAGCCCGACAGGAACAGAGTGTGAGAGGACTTCCAAGGAATGAAGCAAAGTACAACCTCATTAAGACAAAAGAGAAAACGGTGAGGTAAGCTCTGTTATGGCCCAAATACTGCCACTCTCACTGATTAAACCTCTCAGTCTGAACTGCATAATCCGGCCTGGAACTCATGATTCTTTAGGAGGTGAAAAAAAAGGGATGCCAAACGAGTGTCAGTCCCAATCTCAAGACCATCTTGGAATATTCCCATTGCTTATTCCTCGGAGGCAAAGAGCACTTTGCCGGGATGAGAAAGGATGCAAATTCCATCTTCCCCAGTAATCAGTCCCATACCAGTCTGATGTCCCTGACTGTTGCTGGAACCATATCTGTTTGCAATATCAGACCACAACAAATAAAAGGTGTGTAATGGAGGACATTAGAGGGGCCAGTGCATAGAGGCAGGATTTAATTTGCATGGCAGATTAGCCTTCTAGTCCCACTGGTGGGGCCACAGCCTCGGGGGCAAAGTCACCCCTTTTCTCCTTTCCTCCATCTCTTTTATTCCTTTATTAATAGGATCTAGTCTCTTCAAATCCATTAAGTCAATTGAGCAGGCCCACATATAATCTGATTTCAAATCCAGCATGAAAATGCTTAACCAGTGGCCCCGGCTCCATGCTGGTTTTCCTCTTCAGGCTGCTGAAGGGTCCAGGGAGGGAGGAAGGAGATGAGAAGGCGACACAGGGAGACGATATACAAATCTCTGTTCACTGAGAAGATGCAAGAAAAAGGAGACCGCCATCCAAAGCAAAAATAATCAGTCGTTTCAGCAAATGCCAAAAAACAATTGTTTACGTTCAAGCACAGACTCTATATAAGAAGTAGACATAGTCACCTCGACATCACCTATTGGTTTGTGGACTGCCATTTTGAAGCCTCAAGTTCGGCATTTTGGCCGTCGCCATATTGATTTTTTGCAACCAGAGGTGACACGAGAAGGTGGAGCTAAGTACAACCGAACACTGAATAAGGCATTTCTAAAATGTTATAATTAACTTTCATGAACTGAAAACACACTGTGAAAGGGTTAAAGTTCGAAGACGAAAACACGGACAACTACCAGACCGGACAACGCTGTGGTAGCGACCTGTCAACCACAAGGTAGCCACGCCCTAAAGCATACCCTGCTTTATCGTCTATTTGACTCAAAATGGGAACATAATTTAGTAAATGAACATCATGCTGTATTGAAGAAGACTTGAAACTAGCGATTGAGACCATAAACTCATGTTTACAATGTTTACTGAGGTAATAAATCAAGTGAGAAGTAGGCTCATTTTCTCATAGACTTCTATACAGTCAGACTTCTTTTTGCAACCAGAGGAGTCGCCCCCTGCTGGCTATTAGAAAGAATGCAAGTTTAAGGCACTTCAGCATTGGCTTCACTTTTCAGACCCGGAGGTTTCCCACTGCGTTCAAAGCCCTCTAGAGGCCGTAGGAATTATGACTCTTGTTCGTCAGGAGAAAAGGAGGAAATAGTGTAACATAGTCCTAGAGCCACAGAGGGAGGAGGTCAGGGTTGACAGATGGGTCAACAAAACTTCAGACTTTGAACTGTTCGCTTCCCGTTTCCTTCAAATAGTCAACGTTGCTTTCTTTTAACTATGACAATCGTTCGCTGACCTTAAAGGCAACTTTCTTAGCAAATTTTGGAGCTAGTGCTGCTAACTACTTTCATTGGAAAAGAGTTGGCAACACTGGACTCAGTTTTTCGGTTGGATCATTTTTTAAATCTAGTGTACTCTTGCTAGTTTCTCAGCATTACCGACCCTACCTTTAACCAAGTGGTTATTATTGTAGCCATGACGACAATGTCATTTTTGTACCTAAACCTAACCAAACCATAATCATAGCTGTGCAAGACTAAAAAAGCAGTTTTCTTTTTGATGCAGTGATTTGTAACTGTCCTGCTGATACACGTATGTGAGATCAGAAAAGGCGTTGTTCTGAAGGGCAGCTACTAACGATGCATTTTGCCGTTTAATTTGAAGGACTTGGAATTGGCACATCTTAACGAATCATCCATAAAGTTGATGGTTTTTTTTTTTTTTTCTGTCGGCCACTGCACGGTCAGTAAAATGTACTGCATGTGCATTTACAAAAAGGCCAAAAAAAATCCCTGAGTGTTGTATACAAAATAAATACTTGTTACATCTTCCGGGCTACCTACTTCCAAATCCCAGTGGAAGAGGGAGAGATTGAAAGAGAGAGAGAGAAAGCACGGCTGGAGGCTTTTTGGTCTCTGCCCTCTGCGCATTGGCCTGACTGGGGCCAAGTTTCGCCTCAGTGCCCCGGCGAGCCTCAGCTTTACACAGGCAGACAAATACACACACACACACACACACACACACACACACACACACTCACACACTCACGCTCACAGCTGGGGTTACCAGTTATTAGACAGCAAGAGGAGAGAGCCAAGTACACACTTTCACAAAATCATGCATTCATAAATACATTTACACATCCTGAAGTCTTCTCTCTACGACACATAACTGAGTGACATGGAAGCGAGCGGCTTGACAGCTTGAAATGCTGCATAAAAGGCGCGGCGATTATAAACACAGGGGGTTTGTAATGAGCTGCAAGGGCTTTCGGTGTCAAAATATTATTGAATATACGAAAATAATTTCCCAAATACCATGTTTGACAATAAAACTTCTAATCTAAAATCATTTTGTCATCATTTATCCGAGCTGCCTGATGATGTGAAATCATCATCTGTGAGCGACTGCTCACAGATGATGATCATCTTCTGTATTGACTTTGAAACTTTGCCTAAGGTCTGCCAAATATCCCTCACTATAGGTGCATTATGAATCCTGTGATGTCAACCTTGAATTACATCTGTGCATCCCCCCCCCATACCTCCCACCCCAATCCACGTCTTATTAACATAGAAGGCAACAGCAGCAGCAACAATGTTTTGCTAACAGTTCATGCATTACTACTCGGGGGAGGGTTAGCACCATGCATCCCTGCATCTCAAACACACACACATGTTCCCCAGTGTGATTCGGTGGGAGAAGAAAAAAAAAAATAACACAACACTGCTGATCAGAGCTGCTCAGCCCGCCTGCTCTGCACTCGGGGCCCCTGACAGAAGCAGTGATGTTTGAGATGCAGGGAGCCCTGAGTTTGTCCATCACTGATTAGTAAAAACTCCAGCTCTTCCTACCCAGCTGCAGCTGATATCTGTGGGTCTTGACACACGCTCTGAACAAGCTTATTTTTTACAATAAGACATAAGTGGACACACACAAAGGCACGTGTAAACGAAGATGCACAAACACACGTGCGTGAGGCGCGTGCACAGACTCAGACGAATGCTCTGCAGTGCGCGAGAGCTGTTGTTTAATTTGTAAAACACTGCTCGGCAAAGCCGGAGCAAAGCAGGCAATTAGAGACTCTTCTTCCTGAGCACTTGACTGTATTCCTTTAACCTTTACACAATGATTTATGTCAAAGGATTTGTCACCTTCGCAGTGGGGCCTTCACACACAGCTTTTCAAAAACACACAATAGGGGAAAAGGAGGGTGGGGGGAAAAACTTAAAATCCTCCTGTGAGGATTTGGGAACTTATATAACTCCCAATTATCAAAACTTCTTGCAGCCTGTGCAGGCCTCCCCTCTGTTTGTAAGACTCACAAAATATCTACAGTGCCACTGAAGAGTGTATAATGCCTGTATGCCCACATGACTGGCGAAAACACTCCTGCTCTTTCTGCCCCGCTGAGTCCTGCTGCATAATGGGGGTCTTGAAGGCTCTGGGCTCAGAGCAGGCCTGCCTAACAAAGCCTTGGTGGCTTGCAGCAGACAGGAGAGTGTGTTTGCGAGCCGGTTGCCAAAAACTAATTTCCAGGAGGTTTTCTGTGGGATGCAGTGGCAGCGGCATGACAGTGTGAGGTTTAGATATCTTGGTGAGCGGGGAGGGCTGGGGGTGAGATATGTAGGTCTTTTGTAAAGGTCCAGAGAGTTGGTTCGAAAAAGAGGAAGTTCACAAATTGGTTGTTCAGAATAAATTTCAAAAGTAAGTTTTTACTTTTTTTGTTTGTTTCATTGCAATTTGTATATTTCCACCAATTCATTGAGTTTTGTGGGGGGGGAATTAATTTCAGATTAACCGCACTAAGGAATCCACTTTCACATGTCCGTCAGCTAGTCTCGTATTCATTTCACTCGCTCTGTATCCATCTCTCATGAGTATTTTTATCCTCTATCCCCCTCACCATTCACTTTCCTTTTTGCTCCACAGTAATGTACCTGTTTACCTGTTGGGTGGTCTTGAGCTGGGCTAAACTAAAGCCCCAGTCCCTGCAATCTAAGTGTAGAGTAGCTGCTAATCCGATTTCAGGAAACAGCCAAGCCCCCACCTCCCCCCCCCCCCCCCCCGCCCCCCCCTTGCCTTTCACCATCCCAGCTTACCCCTTCTCCTCAGAGAGGGGAGGAAATAACAGAAAACATGAGTGACAGTGAAGGAGTTGGGGAGGGAAGAATATTTGAACTTGGTTATTGAAATATTTTTCAGCATACTTCAGGACTACATAACCCGGGCTCTTACGTGTATCTGGCCCTTTAATAAGGTGCGACACTGAGGACATATTACCTGCTCACTGACTGCTCTCTCCTCTGAGTCCACTGTGCCCTCTCTGCTACGTTACCGAGGCCAAACATAAAGCAGTGTTTCATGGTGCTGGGGCTTATCTGGGCTCTGAAAGTATGTGAGACATGCCAGGAAACAAAGGAGCGTCTCTGCGCCCACTAGCAGGGTGAGCATATCCCTTTCACAGGCCACACATCTCCCCTGGCTTTACTTATTTGACAGGCTCATGGTGGTTTTCAGAGGAGAAGGTCTGCACCTGGAAAGAGGCTGACCAGCACGGCACATGGACCACCGTTGTTGGGGGGAGAGGCAGAAATCAGACTAAGTATCCAACATATACATAGTCATATGTGTAAACATGTCATGTTTGTGGTGTAAACTTATTTATTTCATTAATACTTTCTAAGCCAATGTGCTTTGAGGAATTTCAAATTCCAGTATCAAACATGTTTTAGTACTTAAATGGTCTTAAAATCAGTGCCAAAGACTGAATTCGAAGAGGTTCTAATTAAAATTTTACAAAACACCGTTTTTACAGTTCTGGTTAAAATCTGGAGATTGTTGAGATTTGTGAGTATCTTTTGCAGGTTATTTAATTACAACTTTGTAATTTGTTGTAATGACTTCTTTACTTATGAACGGACGATGAAGAATAAACATCTTGAATCCTGAACGCACGTCAAATTAACAATACATTTAATAGAAATGCTCCAAAATTTATAGTAAACATATTTGCAGTAAAATGTAAGAAAACATACACATACTGAAGAATGGCCTCTTGTGGATTTAAATTATTAACACAATGACCAGCAAGAAGCATTTTAAGGTGCAAAGCATCGTATTTTCAGCATATAAAACCATATTCTACAAAGTAGTAAGTATAAACGAAGAGAAGAGCACCTCAAAATTTCGTACCGAATTTGAGTAAACTGTAGATACTTTTTTACTTTCCACTGCTTCCCAAAGTGTATATACGTATATAGGCTATAGAATGCAAAATGATTGAAATGCTTCCAGTTGCATGACCCATATATACAGCTGTGAGGAAAGAAGTGGGCCAGAGTGACGGTATATGTTGAGGCTGGAGTCAGACTCTGCTTACCCTGAGGAAAGCATGGCCTCAACTGGCCAAACATGAGCAGTACAACTCACAGCACATCCCAGCTTTCCCTCTGTTTATACAGACACTGACCAGGCAGTATGAAACCTTGCAAATTATACGAACAAAAAAAAAATCTTTTGATGCATTTATTTCTCAAAATGTTGAAGCAATGAGAAAAAAAAGGGGATATTAGTGTGGCAGACACGTGAAGGTGCATACAAGACAATGTCATACTGACATGAATAAATCTGCTTTAGTATATGTGACATGATGAAATCCCACAACACACACACACACACACACACACACACAGAGTGGTGTTAGGACAGCATTGTGTGTGACATGAGGGGATCGGTGTCACAGCTGATCCCTTGTGTACTGTCAGACAGCAGAGACCCTCAGGGCCTCCTTTACTGCTGAGAATACAACAGTCCATACGGCATCTGTCGTACCCACTGAAACACAAGCGAGTGTGTGTGTGTGTGTGTCTGTGTTTGACATGCATGTGTGTGTGCTAGGGTATGCACATTTTGTTGTGCATTTCTGATTCTGACTACATGAGTCATCTTGTTGCAATGCCCAATTTCATTAAAATGCCTTTCTCATGCCCTCATCCGAGCTCCAACTCCCACCCAACACACCTCATCCTAACCTGCCAGCCACCACCTGCCATTGTGGCTACCTGATTAGCCCCATTCTCCGGAGCTCTTCCTGTGTTTATTTGTCCCATCTTTAACGACAGGTCACTGTGGTTGCAGCCACTGATGACCTTGTTCTAGCACTCCTGACACAGGAGGATTGCTCCATAAACAGTCAGTAAAGACGGAGTGTCTGGGGGTTAAAAGCCTCCACTGTCACAAACAAAGGTAGGTTAACAGTGACTTGGTTGTGATTGTAGCGGGGGCTTCTGTTGCTTCTGGTACGACTGTTTCCTCAGGTTCCTTTTAGGGGAGAGTTTATTGCCCGATTCAGAGACTTACCCACTGCTCTAAAATCAATAATTTGCTTTCTCTATATAGGCTAGAGTGAGAATTGAACACCATAGAGGTAAAAGAAAAAGACTTTGTTTTTGCACTATTTGTCTAGTGTGGCATATCTCAACAACTATTGGATGGATTGCTGTGAAATTTGGTTCCAACATTCATGGTCCCCAGAGGGGGAATCCTATTGATTTTGGTGATCCTCTGACTTTTTCTCTAGCGCCACCAGCAGGTTGACATTTTGGACTTTTAGTGAAATATTTTTATAATATATAATATTTTTTTTGTTATATATTGACAACTATTGGGTGGATTTCCATAAATTTGGTACATTTGGGAGTAGGGCTGTCACAGTATCAGATTTTTTTCTACACGATCGTGACAAAAAGAATTCACGATAACTATAAAAAATTGTATTTAAAAAAAATAATAATGTTAATCAGTCAAATTCATCTTTAACTTTCTTTTATTGTGCGTTTTTGTCTCTTTTTCTCAAATGAATTACACATAATATACGAGTGTAGGGAGGTGTAAAGAGAGTCTGTAACATAACTGTATGTATAAAATGATTTAATATCACTTAAATATTTAGGGGGATCTATTGGCAGAAATGGAATATAATATTAATAAGTATGTTTTCTTTAGTGTATAATCACCTGAAAATAAGAATCGTTGTCTTTTCATTACCTTAGAATGAGCTGTTTATATCTACATAGGGAGCGGGTCCTCTTCTACAGTAGCCCAGAACGGACAAATCAAACACTGTGTTAATTTTTCCTGCTTGGGCCGGAGTCGATAATGTTACTCGTTCCGGAGTTAACCACCGTCACTCCACTCTGCCGGGAAACAAGACACGGGAGACGTCTGTTGGTCCTGAAGAGCTGCAGCATTTATTTCTGCACAAACTGCAACTTCCACTGTACATTCACTTGATATTCTCAAAGCTAAACTAACTCTGTCTTCTGCTCCAGCAGCTCACTTGTTCGCTCACACACGTTTGTCATCGCTCTCTCTCTCTCTTGCTTCACCACTCTGCTATTCTCCAAATGACCTACGCTACTCTTACAACAACTGGCTCTAGATAGGGCCATTTGCGTTTTCACGTTAGCCACCGTAGTTCTTCTACACGCTTGGCACACTGGAGTTTAAGTTGGTTGCAATCTGCAACCTCACCGCCAGATGCCGCCAGATCTTACACACTGCACCTTTGAGAGGCGCTGGATTATTTACACGATATTATCATATGTGTATTATAAATATGATATGTCATGGTAATGATGTAATAATAATGTATGTCAATACCGGTATATTGTGACGCCTCTATTTGGGAGATTCATGTTCCCCTCAGGACGAACTGCAATAACTTTGAAGGTCCCTCAACTTTTCATGCAGCGCCATCATCAGGATTATAAATGTACTGCAAAACTTATTTCATGACATTCCAATCAGCTTTACTTTGTGTTTAGTGCTATTAGCAATTATTAGCATGCTAACACGCTAAACTAAGATGGTGAACACGGTAAAAAATTATACACGTGCAACATCAGCATGTTAGCATTGTCATTGTGAGCGTTTAGCATGCTCACAATTATGTTAGCATTTAACTCAAAGCACTGTACCTAATGTAAGTTTTTTTTTTGCATGATTAATTCGCACGTCAATATCTTTTTTTGAACTGTTGTTCTTGTCATAAGTACTTTGACACAGACCGCGAATATCATGTGGCGAAAAAACTGCGTAATTTTTTTTCCGGAATGATGACGATTTTCTGAGCATCAGCCAATCATGTTGTGCTGAACCGGTTGAGGTGCACCTATACGTATATATGAAACAACAACACGGAGGCTCCGTAGTCCAAACCAGGACGACAAACTTTACTCCTTTCAACCTTGACAAAGGTAGCGCAGACACCTTTCACAATAAAGGCCCTAGTTGTATAATGTTCACAGGCAAGTATTTCGCATTTCTGTTTGTATTTTTCAAGCCCCTGGTGTGTAAAGGCCTTTAGTCTTGTTAAAAAATAAATTCTGATATTCACGTTACTTCAGTACTTGCCTTTTCCAAAATTTGAAGGGTACTATGATAAGACACGGTAAATGATTAAATCAGCAACCTTTTTCTAAAGCCTTCAAACTCAATAAAACAGTGACCCAAAAGGCTAACCACTTATTTGTTTAACCACTGTGTCTTCATCAGGGCGACTGAGAAAAGTGCTGATCTAACACTTCTATAGCTGCTGTGAGGAGAAACCTCTTGAGAAGGCACCAAGGAGCTCGGTCCTCTCCCGGGGCAGACACAGACAGAATGCTCCAGATTAACTGGTTTTCTTAACGTCTCCTCTCTGGCGAGGTTTCTTTCAGAGGGCTGAGAGGCAAACAGGACTCACTCCCCATTAGTGGAGGTAAATGGCTCTTCTGTGAGCAACGGGTTAAAGCAGGGCGGGATAAAGGGCCTCTCCACACACTTCTTCAGCCAGATTAGAGAGGTGACTCTTGTCTCGAGGATGTAAATGTTTATACGCGCACAGGGGAGCACTCTACCGTAGGAACCTCAGCGGTGTCACTGTTACGTTCATCATCAGGAATTCACGAGGCTCTGGTCGTCAGCGAGGAAACAGCTCATAATAATGCATTTCATAGTTTAAGCTACACTTTAAGATTAAAATGTTATTATAACCACTGCTTTAGTATTAAATGTTGGAAGAAATTGGTTTAAACTAATGGAAAATATGCCATGAAACTCTGTTTGACCTTTAGGTGCTATAACAACTATTGAAAATAATTCTTGGAATACATGGGAATGGATTGAGAGTAACGTTAACAGACTTGATTTTACAGCTATTAATGGTTTCATAATTTGTCCCTTTATGTATTATGTATTATAAGTTTATACATATAAAAAAAAAACATTTGCTTGAGTTGCCAAACTATTACAATACATTTTTTTCCTCCCAGTTTTTCAACTCTAACTCTTCCTTACTTCTTGAGAGGAGGGAGAAAAAAAAACCTGCACCTAATAGCAGGCTCATTGCTTCCTTGCCAGCTACCAGCCCCTGATTGCATTTCAGCCGAGAAGTAAATACTACATGCTCAGTTACCAGGTGAAATCAAGCAGGCAGATGTGTCTGCAGCCTCAGTAGACACTCGCTGGACCCTGCCTCTGTCTACCTGTGACACAGAGTTTCTAGCCAAGTCAGCTGCTGCTGATCCATGTTGCTGAGTAGGTATATATATATATATATATATATATATATATATGTGGGTGTATGTGAGAGAGAGAGATGGAAAAAACTAGAGAAAGGGTACGTCGACTTTTTAAGAAATAGACATGGAATACAGATCAAAAGTCATGGGAATGTAAGATGTTAAGTGACTAAATACACCTCCTTTTAAATCAATAAAATAATAACTCAAATACTTCAGATTTCTTCCCACTGCAGAATCCATCAGGCCTGTTTGTTATGAAGAGCGTACAAAGGTAGAGAGCAGCAGAGGTATGTTTGCCAGAGAAGGGGTGAGAATACAATAGCCCTCCTTCCAAGGGTCTGTAACCATAGACTCTAATAAAGTCACTGCCTGCAAATAAAGAGCCACTGCGCAGCTCGCGTTACAACAACAAGGACGCCATTATACAACTCGGCTCTTGTTTTGAAGTACACCACCAAATGTTAGAGAGCAACAAACACAGCACAATGCACCTGATCTAATACTGATGACAAAGTAATACCCTATAGTATTCTAATTTGTAGAACAGCTGATAATGCATTTATATTATTGATGCTACTGTCTCGTGTTGGATAGTTTCAGGTTGGTTCGTGCACTAAAAGCTGGTTTACTGACAAAGAATGACGGCGACTGGGTGAATTTTTACACCCATATGCTGTCAGATCTGGATCATTTTATTATCCTTTTACTCACAGACTTTCACAGACAGATTGGAGAGTTTAACTTAAAGATAAATTAACTGAACTACGAAGTAATAATGCTTTAGATTATTGACATTTACATTTCTAACATTTAACATTTTTGAAAGAAGTAAAATATCAGACTGACTCAATGATTGATTCATCTGTTTTGCATCGACCTGTCACGGGGCAAGTAAAAGGCCACTTCGAGCTAATAAATCTAGCTACTCACTTTCCCGACCAGGCAAGTGGTAAAACAATAATTAAAAACATCGTTTTTTTTCCGGAGCTGATGATGGAAGTAGAGCCATCTCGCTCCCTTCTCATCTCAGTTGAGAGTTGCACACGAGCAGTTGCGATCTGGCACTCACGAAAAAATGGCATTGGGTAAAGAGGATGTGGGCGAAACTCCAGATTAATTTATTTAAATAAAAATTATACATGACAATTAGTCTGTTGTTATTTGAGAACCACTAATAACTAAAATAGGGCTGTCAAAGTTAACGAGATAATAACGCATTAACGTAACTTTGTTTTAACGCCACTTATTTCTTAAACGTAACTTGAGATTTTTAGGTTGTAGCGAACTCAGTTTTAAAGCGAGAGTGAAGATACTGGTATCATATGAAACTATAAAACCTGAGGAATCTATTGGTACCAACCATTATATTATTATACTATTATATTGTACTAGCTTGTCGCGATGATGGCTAAACAACACTCCAAACTTACGCTAAATTTTGGCGAGGAAAAATCGGCATGGCCATTTTCAAATGGGTCCCTTGACCTCTGACCTCAAGATATGTGAATGAAATTTGTTTCTATGGGTACCCACGAGTCTCCCTTTTACAGACATGCCCACTTTATGATAATCACATGCAGTTTGGGGCAAGTCATAGTCAAGTCAGCACACTGACACACTGACAGCCGTTGTTGCCGGTTGGGCTTGAGTTTGCCGTGTTATGATTTGAGCATATTTTTTATGCTAAATGCAGTACCTGTGAAGGTTTCTGGACAATATTTATCATTGTTTTGTGTTAATAATTGATTTTCCCGTAATAAATATATACATACATTTGCATAAAGCAAGCATATTTGTCCACTACCATGTTGATAAGAGTATTAAATACTTGACAAATCTCCCTTTTAGGTACATTTTGAACAGATAAAAAATGTGCGATTAATCACGATTAAATATTTTAATCAATTGACAGCCATAAAATAAAACAATTTGTATAGGGGCGAGTAAAAATTGATGCACTTGCCCGACCAGGCAAGTGAAAAAAAAAAAAAATTAACGTTGAACCGTGCACTATGCTATGCCACAAGGCTGAATTGAGTAGCATTGGTTGTTGAATTTAATGAAACTTAAAAAAAGTTGAAAATTGAAATAAAAGTTGATCATTAACCTGCAGCACATTTTAAAATCAAATTATTAAAACAATAGTAAAGTAATCTGGTGTTTCTTTTAATAGTCTATCTGACACCATAGCGAATACAACTCAATTAATCAAAAGTTAAGTACTAATGCAAACAGACTTGTTTGAGGTAAAACACTAAAATGTAACAATGGTGGATTTTCCTCTAAATGATAACTTTCCCTAATAAACACTTGTCTGTATTGTGTCAATAGCTGTTTCCAGCCAAAGTTCGCTGGAGCCTCTCTTTGCAAATTTCAGGCCTCCCCGTTGCTTAAGGTTGTGACCCCTCTTTTTATTTTTCCCGGGGCTGTTGGGTTAATGAAGTAACAACAAACTGGGCCTGCGGCTAATTTGGAGTGGCATTTCCTGGCCCCTCCTGTCTCCGCGAAGACGTATTTCATTTTCTCTTATCTCTGCCTCGGTCATGTGGCTTTCCGCATGGACGCCCATGTCTCCCCCAGTTGCGCGACTAATGGAAACTTCGTTAATGTCATTAATCTGCAGACCGGGACATGAACCAAACACGTTTAACCTTTCTGGGCAGGCCTCTGCCACCGACGCTGTAGCGACTGTCCACACACTCTGTACTTGTGGCTCAGTGTGACGTGTAACGATACCAGATTCTCTTGTCCACATCAATTTGAGCCACTGTAAAGCCACGTGGGACAAACATGGGACTAACATGGGACCAACATTCAACACGGTTTATACAAAATAAACTTTGCAACACGTTTCATAATTGGATCACTAATACCAAAGTTTCACCACGAAAAATGCTCGATAACGCGTTCTGAGGAGATTCTTGCATCTCTCTGATTTCACTGAATATCTATCTTTTCTAATGAGCCTCACTTGACTGAACGGGTGTTTAAAGATGACAGCACTCTCACTTCCACCATGCACATTTAAACAATGGTAATGTCAGAAGACTGCTTAATGACTAATCAGGTGGCTGTGATTCATGCCTCATTCAAAGACCTTATTCACACATTCCAGCCGCTCCATGAATGGACACTCTCAGCCCCACATGTCATATACTTTCATTCATAAAGAAGAAAACAACGAGAGGGGGAGAGAGGTTGGGAAAAAAAAAAAAAAGGGAACCTCTCTTGTAGGATGGGTAACCCAGGGGACATTTTCTTTTGTGCGGCGCTCAGCTTATGGGGCCAAATGCCAGCAGGCTTACCTCCACACTGTCTGTCTGTGTGTGTCCCCCTTTTCCTTTGCACACAGTAATTAGGAGGATCTTAATGGAGAGGGGGTTTATTAGTGTCTGAGGAAGGCTTTAAACGTCACTTTAATTAAGGGGGATTCGGCAGACAGCTTGTGTGGCGATGTCACCCATTTTATAAAATCCTTGTTTGGGCACAACAGGAAAATAGAAGTGGGTCTTTAAAAGGAAGGGGGGGAAAAAAAGGCTTTCCAGAGGAAGGCCGTCTAGACCTGCGGTCAGAGACAGAATAGATAGTCTGACCCTGGCTGAGCATTAAGATGACGGTCATTATCCACCAAGAAATTCCACCATGTGTGCATGCAGGGAGAAAACGACCCCCCCCCCCCCCCTCAAGAAAAGAAATCAGCCAAACAAACCGCCCGCCCCTCTGAAACTGTTAAAAGATAACCTCACTGCTAAAATTTTTGGGGGGGGATTAATTTATTCTCAGCATATCCTATGGCCATTCATGCAGGATATAAAATCCTAGATTATTTCCTGCTTGGTTAACCCGCATCCGGCCAGTCCCTCTCACAAAGCCATTCTAATGTTGCCATTAGTTATGCTCCTCTGGTGGCCAAAAGATTGATCCCGGAGACTTGGAATCCAATAAATGTGTACATGAATGGCAGAGGGAGATAACACGTTTCCCACAGATAGCGCGGGGGGCCGATCGGTGCTGAAACGCGATTGGTAAAAGATGAATAATGATATAATATTTGTAAATAACCTCAACATGAAATTCTTCAATGGGCTTTTGACCTTTTTTTTATTTTTATGTTATGTTTATTATATTATTCACTCTTTTCAGAACACCAATATTAGTATGTTTCTCTAGTTGTTTGCCAAAACCTGATGTGGCAGGTGTGTTGTAAAATTAAATTTTACATTTTATTAGATTTCATTTGATGAGGGAAAAGAGAAAGAAAAATTAGGGGGAGCTTCTCAGTAAAAAAAAAGAAAAAAAAAAGGAAACGACCACAAGACAAAATGTACTCACTCATAAAAGCTGCTGTTGTCGCAGACATCATGGGGCTATAAAAGTCGAGTCTTCCACAATAACTGCAGCTGCTGGGAGCCTACAGAGGGGATCTGATAATGGGCCTGAGGGGAAACGACGACGTGCTCAGGGACCAGGGATTGTCTGGAAGACAGATAAGAAGACACGGGAACAGGTTATCAGCTAGTTTATGAGGTGTCACTCTGCGCAAACACTCACCTGTTCTGCAGGAAAACCATCACAAACAGGCGTTCCATTAATTCATGCAGGTATCTCGCTGTTATGGATCATATAAATGTTAATATCTTTTACACCTTTTTATACCAGGTCTCATACATAATGTTTAGATTATTTTATACAGAATTAGCTCTATTTTGT
The DNA here is from genome assembly GCA_916701645.2 of Sebastolobus alascanus. Classification (NCBI taxonomy): domain Eukaryota; kingdom Metazoa; phylum Chordata; class Actinopteri; order Perciformes; family Sebastidae; genus Sebastolobus; species Sebastolobus alascanus. The sequence goes on from CAKAOJ020000007.1 coordinate 3,939,090, forward strand.
GAAAAGAAAAACACATTATTTTACATAAAAACATATTTTGCTTATAATTTATTTGCATGATGTGTTTGCAAAGAAAGACCAGAAACAGTACCTACATTCAGACACATAACTGACATAACACTAAGACTTAATACATCATCATTCGCACTGTAATCCCATGTGACATTCTGGCTTCAGCCAGTGTGTAAACTGAGAAAAAGCCTCACGTCTAACATGTAGGAAAATTGATGCTGTGCTTCAAAACAAGTGAAAACAACTCAGAGCAGGAACTCTTGGGACTCACGGGGAATACAGTATGTCCACCCAGAACTGGGTTTTTTATATTATTATTATTGTCTAACAATGTTATAAGAAGACATTGTCAAAGTTAAATGGCTCGATTTTTTACTTGTCACTTCAAGATATATAGATACATGGTCCAACCCTGGCTGGTTTAGTCAGCTGTCACAATGCACTTAGACAAACTCCTTAATTGGCGCCAATCATTCAACAACGCAGTGATTTTGCTGTTGAATAAGGACTGAAAAACACTGAAAAACATACAAGCATGGAAATACAATCTGTTTATAACTTGACATAACGTGTCTGAAATCCATCTTTATAATTTTATACTAAGAAATAACTTTGTTTCGTGCTTCGAGTGGACGATACTGTTGAGCAGTGAGGAGGAATTAGCTGAAAGAGCAGCTTGACTGACTGAGATAAATGGCAGCTGACCTGGGAGTACACAGAGGTGATGTGCCTTGTGGCGCTGCTGGACAGGTACTCTCGAAACACTTCCTGTGGAGGTGGAGAACAGTGGCGTCACCTCACCCTGGGCCATTCTGAAAGAGAGTCATAACACAAAGCTTTTGTTGGCAATGAATTTCAGCGGCCGAGACAGCAACCTTTTACGCTTTCTATGAATGCTATTATACTTGTTTACTTTGTTTTAAATTACACACACTACTTCATTCCCTCATACAAAGCCGACAGAATAAAAGACTAGTTTCAGTGCGAAGAGAAATTGCATTTTCCACAAAGAAATCCCTCTAAAACAACAAGAAACAATGCCAATTTCTCTTTTCCAGTGACTTCTTCCACGCATGATAACGATCACCACATCATGAATAATTAAAGAGTAGTTTTTGTTATCATCTTTAAGCAGCTTGCCCCTGTACACTAACGCACGGGGAAATGTATGCTTACTGAAATGTTTAATTGCGAAATTTTCCTAAAAACTTCTTTTACTTTTACACTAAATAGCCTAGTGACATGACATGCCTCAATGTGCAGACTATGAAGCCACTAAATCAGAGAGAAATGTTCCTTTCCATGAAAAAAAAAAAAGAAACGCAGCCCAACTGTAGACTGCTCAACTGCATGGGTACATTCTCCAGATTTTTTTTTATCATTACGCTTTCACCCACATAAATGATCAAAACAAATGACAATCTCTATGCAAAGAAGAGACGGAGCCCACAAAAGGGAGTCTGACAGCCATTTCCACAACAGATGTTTTTACAGAGGGGTGTCTTCTCTCCGCTGAGCAGTCTCACACATGAGAGACCCCCAAAAGCTTCAGAGAAACGTCCAGAAAACCAACATGTAAATTTGTAACTGCCATGTCTCCGACTAGCGGGCCCACGCCAATTTTATTTCTTCAGTAAAAAAACAAGGGGAAAACGAGAAATTGTTAGCGCCCAAATATACATATCGGTGTGGATGATTTAAAAAGGCGGAGGAATAGAATTAGAGCTTCAATATCAGAAAAAGACAGCAGACAACATCGTTATGTGTTATCATGAAAAGATAAGTCCCTATTGATCCAGGTTGTGGGCAAAGGCTGCACTATTGACAGGAAGACGGAATATGTCGGAGGGGCAATATTTCATACATTTGGCCTGTTCACTCCATCACTGCGAGAGGGTGTTTTTCTGGGCTGTATATAATAACACGTGTGCTCTTTATTTCCTTCAGATCAATGGTAATGCGAGGGGGGCCACACAAGATGGATGCCACAGGCAGGTTAACCTATCGACTGCTCAACAGAGACACACAGACCAAGACAAGGGAGACCAACCCATTTACTGAGATGAACCTGAGCTAGTGGGGTTTCGAATCGCCCTACTTATTGCACACATACGTTGTGCCTTATTATGCCTAACAAACCTTTCTTTTACTGCAAAACTGCAAATATGTAACATCTTACATTGTTTACTTTCATAGATTTGTCTACCGTATGTAACGATTAATCGATTAGTTGTCAACTATTAAATTAATCGCCAGCTATTTTGATAAGCGATTAATCAGTTTGAGTCATTTTTAAGGAAAAAACTGTCAAAATTCTCGGATTCCAGCTCCTTAAATGTGAATATTTTCTGGTTTCTTTGCTCCTCTATGACGGTAAACTGAATATCCTTGAGTTGTGGACAAAACAAGACATTTGAGGACGTCATCTTGGGTTTTGGGAAACACCGATCAACGTTTTTAGACCGAGCAACTTATCGATTAATCAGGAAAATAATCGACAGGTTAATCGACGATGACAATAATCGTTAGTTGCAGCCCTACTCTATATTCATCCACTGTATATCTAAATTTCTATCTGCATTAAATAAAACAAAATGTTCAATTTGATTTGAGACTAGTGTTTGCATGCTTCATGGTCTATACCTCTACTCTTGGAAGTTGAAGTGGAGGGGAAAACATGGCAACGGGCTGCCTGGTGACCACTTCCTGGAGACCGTACAGGAGGCAGACGGGAGGGCAGGCTAGCCCACACAGGTGGCCCGGATCTGGATCAGGTCAGCCGCGCCCCTCGGACAACCGGCCAGCTAATCTCACGCCCATGCTCCAAGTCCCTTCAAGTCACTAACCTGCAGCTCTTTATAAATTAAAAAAGGGTAGAAATTAATTAAAAACATGCCAACTTTGATTTCACAAGTGTTGTTAATACTGTACTTTTGTAAAAAATCTACACAATAACGCCTTTGAATCACCTTGAAAATCAAGCAGAGAGAGGTGAAGTGATTAGCAAGTCTTAGATTTGATTAAAGACGGGTTATGATTGTAAAGGACGCCTCATATTGTAAAAGTTTCAATTAATTAAACTGTACTGTGCTTGAATTCACTCTGTAAATGCACCTTTTGTGATGCTTTGGAACAGAAGTGTTTAAAAATTTTAACAAATTCTCTCTCCAAATAATGTGCTGATCCCATCTCATGCTGCACAGGTGATTCAACTGAAATTATCAGCCTTTCTATTGTGGATGCAATGCCACACACTCGCTAAGAAAATACAATAAAATCTAAATATGAAGTCACTCTGGCTGAACTGCAAATCGAACGCTAATAGAATAATACTGTTCCGACAGACAGCTCCGAGCATTATTGTCTAAAGTTGGGTAAAGGGTAATTAATTTGGCAGGAAATCATTCAGTGTTTTGGTGACTCTGATGAGAATTGTAATCTTTTTTTTTTGCTCAGACATCTTCCCCCCCCCCCAGCCAACCCCCGGTCCCCATTGTCTGTGTGAAAATGGAAATCTTTGCCACCAGTACAATATCCACATTATGTGCCCTGCCTCGACATTGTTGCATGACATGCTTGATTGTGCCCTGGCATATAGGAACAGAAATGTGTAAACATACCACAAGCACATATTAAGGTTTGTCCTCCACTTACATTAATGTGTAAAGTATGACTTTAGAAGTTTTTACATGATTTATCCTGTGTTTGAATAAACTATTAGTAGAACAGTCTTGTTCTTATGCCTAAAAGCAGAAGAAATGCATTAACTTCCAAATTTGTTTCCCTTCGTATTCGAGCTTTGGATAAACTGAAGCTGTCCATTTCAAACTTACATTAAATACATTTTATCAGAAATATGCAAACATATTTAATTATCTATTTTTACTGTCACACAGATGCACAAAACAATCACAAGGATGTGGTTCTGTCACACTGTTTTAACTCAACCATTCTACTTGTTTGTGCCTCCCTCTATGGCAATTTTTATTAATAACACTGCTTGAGGCGCGATATGCTCCTTGTTATTATTGAAGGTATATGACATTTGTATACATTGATTTGACTTATGGTGTGTGTTTATATGTTATACAGTGATTATACAGCTGAATGTTCTGTTTATCTCTCAGGAGGTTTCATATGATACTGTTTGAGGAGGAGTGACCGAGACAAACAGCCCAAAAGATGGTTTAACCTTCATCATGAAGTGGTTTCTATCTTTTAAGTGAGGCTAATTTCACCTGAGAGATGTGTGTCCTCATCTTAGTGAGATAAAATCAGAAATTTCCTCTTTTGCAAGGTGTTATTATGCAGTAATTTAAACATTGATTGGAGAAGTGCATCACTGGCTGAGGATGCTTAGCCAGTAAATGTGTCTCGCTCTCTCACTCACACAAAAGCATGGACTGCTTAACCACCGCATGCACAAAGATGTGTGAAGTCCTTGCTCATAAAAAAAATGACAAATCAGGAGAACTGACCAAACGTAAATGACTGTTGCAATCTGAGTTGTCCCCTGATAGGACAGGACAGTCAAAATGAATATCCTCTTCCACAACAACGTCAGACAATGGCAGCTGACCAAATTCAAGCTCAGGAATGCTGCTTCTTTACTGGTGAACTCCACTCACAACTAGAGCTGTACCGATTAATCGATTAGTTGTCAACTATTCAATTAATCACCAACTATTTTGATAATCGGTTTGAGTATTTTTTATAAGAAAGAAAAGTCAAAATTCTCTGATTCCAGCTTCTTAAATGTAAATATTTTCTGGTTTCTTTACTCCTCTATGACAGTAAACTTGATATCTTTGAGTTGTGGACAAAACAAGACATTTGTGGACGTCGTCTTGGGCTTTGGGGAACACTGATCGACATTTTCTGACATTTTAAAGACCAAACAACTAATCGATTTTAATCAATGAAAATAATCGTTAGTTGTAGCCCTTCTCACAACTTCTGTCTTTTAAGGTTAAAGTGTGTAACAGATTGAATAGGGCTGTTTTGAAAACGCCAATAAGAGTCTTTAATCCCCAAGAGACGCTATAAACTATTGTGGATCTGATATTAGAAGTTGGTTTTGTTTCCACTACTGGAAGGCGTGAAGAGTAAACCATCTTTCAGAGACGTGGATGAGGTCCTGCTGTCACTAATAACTCAATGCTGCCACCTTGTGTTGGGACACATTTTACTTTTTTTTTAAAAAAGAAGAAAAAAAGAACCACCAGTTTCAGCTTTAGTAGGTCTGTCAGCATGAGTTCATATTTACCACTGAATTCTGTATTGGAGAAGATGAAAAACCTGAATACCCTTACCAAAAATAAGTTTATTCAACTGTGCTTTTAGTATACTTGTATTAAATTTAAAATAAGAGAATATACTTATCAGAGATATACTTAACAAAAGTGAGCTTAAGTTTACTTAGCTTATACAGAAAGTATACAGAAAAGTCTAAGTATACTTGGCTTATACTTGTACTTAATCTTTTGATCGAGATATATTTTATAAAAGTATAATTAAGTATTCTTGCCTTATAGGCCTACAGAAAGGTAAATACTTGGCTTGTAGTTGTGCTTATTTTTTGATAGAATAGCCTATTAAAGTGTGTGAGAGTTTGAAAATGGATGTTTTTATATGAATTTACTTCAATTCATCAAGATTTTTGTAAGTTTTTGAATTCTTCATTCACCATGGAGGCATGCAAGAAATCATCATAAAACATGTAGTCAAATAGCATAAGGAGCAAGTCTCTTTATGTAATACATAAATCAGTATACCTATAGTATAGTTTAGTACAAAATAAAACTCAGATGTTAACTAGTAGTGTACTTTTCAGTGTTTACTATTCTTACACTTAAAGTACACTTAAAAGTATACTTTTATAAACTAAAAAGTGGGCCAATTTAGTCCCAAGAAGTATTGAAGTAGTACGCTTACAATTACTAGTACATTGATATTAGCATACTTACTACATAAAGTATACTTGGGAAAAATATACTTGAACTTTACTTAAGTATGCTTCATAAAATAAATGTTGATGTATGCTACTTTTTCGTAAGGATACAGAGGATCCAGGGTGGCTTTCAGATCATTATTGTTTGGGGCTAAATGTGACAGTGCAGTTAAGAATTGGCTTTGTATGTAAAAGTGTAAACAAATGTTGCCTGGAGCTCGAGTCTGTACAATTTTAATACAAGTGTGAACATAATGTTCCAGTATATTGATGCTCCTGAGTGTTATGTGAGTGTTAGTGTGTGTTTGCAGGCTGCTCTCAGTGTCAGATGTTAACACACGGGGAGAAAACCGAGATGCTCTCCTTTGCTGTAGATTTTACACGCTCTCCTCCGATACCTCAGCCCCACCTGTCTAGCCATGAGCTCAGAGTTGAAACGGAGTTCAGCCAAGTTGAGAATTGTTCTTGCTTGTTTTATCAGCAGCGTGTACCATATTTCCCCCCATGAAATACTACAGCCGGCAAGAGATACCGCCAAGGGAATAAGGGAACAATTGAATGGGCATTAATGATTTACAGGTACATATCTGCTATAATACCAACACAGGCGGAGGTAACTGAGAGCAGGATCTGATGACATCATTGATGTTGCCTCAGATAACACCTTGATCATCAACTATGTATGGATCTGGCAGAAGATATAAGATAATGTCCAAGTGAGAGTAGACCTAATGTAGGCTAGACCAATGTTCAGACACTGAGTCTGGAGAGGTGGGTCACAGAAAGCTTCACATTTATTGAGGAGAAAGTCTAAACCGAACGTGTTAGCTGTATATTTAACCCCTGAGACCAGCGATCCCGACCGATTTTACTGTCTTTCAGAAGCTGTAGCGGGGTCAGTTTTAGAGCTAGAGGAATATACAGATATTATGTGAAACTAAAAAACCTAAGGAATCAATTGGCATGGCATTTTCGAAGGGGTCCCTTGACCTCTGACCTCAAGATATGTGAATGAAAATGGGTTCTATGGGTACCTACAAGTCTCCTCTTTACAGACATGCCCACTTTATGATAATCACATGCAGTTTTTTGAATGCAGTATAAATGTGTTATTTTCACCTATTCTAAAAATTATGTGTTTGAATATTTCTGCATACTGGGGTCCCTAAACAGTCTCGGAATGACATAAATTGGGTATCACTGGAAAGCCGAGACTCTTGTGGATCCAATGAGCTGAATTGTTTTCATGTGTGATGATGTTAATCCCCATTGTAGCCATTTCATTGTAGTGAGACCCTTTTTTGAAATTTGACCTCACTGTATAAAATGACCTGTTGTGACCTCTAGGATAACCACAGCCTCGTGAAACTTGGAGAGCCACAAACTAGAGACCTAGAGCATTCAGAGGATGGATGGCTTCCCTAGGTAGATTGATAATAAGGGGGCTTAAGTGCTCGCCATCCAATCGCCGAAAAATGCAAATCTTACAGAAATCTCCAAATGTCAAAAGTTTTTGATACCACATCACAGCATGGCTTTTTCTATGGTGTTCTTCAATGTCTTGGTGTCTTAATGTGGTATTTTGGAGGGATTATTGATCAGTTTTATCAATTCTCCAGTCGTAAAAAATTGTTAAATTTAGCACCAAATCTGTGTAACAAATGGTAACAACAAACAACTTATGAGACATAATAGAGCATGGGAATGGCCATGATATACTTATATATCATTATGTTCTAAACCCTAATACACTTTCACAATTTATTTTAACTAATTCATTCATTTATTCATGTTTATTTCTGATTTATGACTAGAACAATTTGACACACAGTGCTGAGCTGCATCTCAAATTAATCTTCAGGTTCCCAGCTTTTAGATGATGTTCACCACTTCTATGTGACATCTACTGTTGACCTGCTATCTCCCCCTAAAGACCCCCTGTACCCCCTAAAAGAGACAAAAACTGGTCTATTGTGGGTCTCAGAGGGTTAATTGTAAAAGCCTAGGTCTAATATTTCTAAAATAAAATAAAAATTAATATATATAAAAAAATATTCTAACATTTTTACAAAAGGCTTATGTAACCTTGAACAGCTGTTGTACACCACATACAAGAGTCATTAGTATGTGTTTCTGATGCAGCTTTCATAAAACAGCAGCAGAATTTATTATGGAATTACATATTAATTGTTTTAGCCTATTTAATTTTACTGTGTTTGTTTTTGGGTCCTGCTTTTGTTTAGACTTACCAAAACATAAGGAATAGGTTCATAGTTTTCTGACATCCTCCTGAGATTTTTTCGTTGCCATGAAGCATATTGTTTGTAAAGAATGTTGTGACATATGAAATATTGTTGATAAAATAGCTAACTTCTGTGACGTGGACAAGTGTTGTTAACCATATAATAAGCAGCATTTTAAATCATTTTATTTAGTTCATTAAGGATAAAACTTAAAATGAAGGGAATTTGGGGATGAGAAAATGATTTTCAAGCCCATGCCTGTAGTCTTGATAGTTTTGAAGATTTTTTCCATGTAATGAAGGGCAGCAACTAACAATTATTTTCATAGTTGATTAATCTGCCAATTTTTCTCTAGATTAATCAATTGGTTGTTTGGTCCAGTGCCTGAAATGGGCCAGTACTCACCAGTACTGAGTACTGGCACTTCTGATTTTTGTCCACATGAGTACCCTTACTTCTAATTGCATACCGCCCCCCCCTGGTGAGTCTAGGTGCGCACCCCTAAACACCTGTGTAACTGCATCTCTCTGTAAACACTTAGCTAGCTTAATGCTGAGAAAACAGTGCTGAAAATGCCTTTGGTATTCCTTCTCATTATCCAATTCAATTTGTGGGCCAACTTATATCATATTTTGAATTGGTTTTATTGTAGCATAATATGCAATATTATATTTATGTACAATTTGATTTGTATCAATAGCTACATGAAAAGTTTTTAACCAAATATACATTTATGTACAAACTGTGGGAATGTATGTCGTATGTAGACCTAATCTATGTAATGAAATGCATAAATACATTTGAAGTGGGATATATTACCAAGATATCCATCCATCCATCATCTGTAACCGCTTTTCCTATTCAGGGTCACGGGGGGCTGGAGCCGATCCCAGCTGACATTGGGCGAAGACCCTGGACAGGTCGCCAGACTATCACAGGGCTGACACATAGACAAGATATACATATAAATATAAATATATCCAAGACACATGCGATAATCATGTCAGGCAACTGCTGAATTAGGGTACTGTCACCCATTTTGGTCCAATTCAGGCACTGGTTTGGTCTGTAAAATGAAAGAAAATTATGATAAACATCCATCACAGTTTCCAAGGGCCAAAGGTGAAGCCTTTAAATGTCTTGTTTGGTCCAAAACCCAAAGATATTCACTTTGAAATGATATATAACCGAGAACAACAGAAAATCCTCACATTGAAGCAACAAGAACAAGCAAATTTGGGGCATTTTTGCTTGAAAATGACTCAAATGATTAATCGATTATCAAAATAGTTGCTGTTCAGCAACTACAAAAAAAGTCCCTCAGGAGTATTCAGTTCTGAAGGAGTCCTGTAGGAATTGTGCGGGTGTGCAAGACAGTGAATTGTGAACCACAACAACACATAACACTCTGCCTTTTATTGACTCCTCTACTTCATATTTTTTTTTTTTTATTATTATTATTTATTTATTTATTTATTTTTAACATTTATCATTTGATATTCCAATATATTATTAATTGTTTCTATATATATTGTAAATTGCTTAATGAATTGTATATATGTATATATATGTTTTTGTTTTTATCTTGTTCTTTTTTTTATTATTATTATTGAATTGACGCTTTGGCAATATTGTTCACCTGACATTCATGCCAATAAAGCATATTGAATTGAATTGAATGAATTTTCCGCAGGACATGTATTCTGTTGATAGATTGGTTAGTAAATCAATTAATCGACTAATTGTTTGAGCTCTAAAAAATGCTTCAGTGTCTAAACTTTGTAGCCTACTGACCTGGTGTAGTCTCTTTTTCAATAGTTCCACACAGCATTTCAAATCCATGTTAAACTCTAAAGAAGTTTCACACACACAGCCAGAGACATTCTCTTTATAATGAGAGGAAATGACGTGCCGATGTTTTGAATCGTAACAAGCAGCACGGATAGCACAGCAACCACTGCACCGACCAGCATCCCCCTGAAACATTTGGGGAAAACGTAAAGCTTCATGTCCCCATAAATACTGTCACGGTAAGTTTTTACTCCATTAAGAGTCGCTCCGATATAGAAACCCGGTCTGGCGTTACGGGATAAGCGTTACCTAGCAGCTGTTGTTACCTAACAACACTTAGCGGTTAGCTAGTTGGCTAACAACCTCCCGTTATTCCTCTCAGAGGAGACGGAGATGAAGGTTAACGTGGTTGATTAATGGACACTGATAATGCTGAGTAAATATGACAGGGTGTGGAATAACTGGCTGTGTGAGAGTGAACAACTGTTAAGCTAATGATGGCTTTAGTGGCGTTAATTAAACATCCTGTTAGCTAACTGTGAGCTGCGATGCTAATAACTAAAGCTAGCAGGGTTATTATGCAGCAGGACGTGAGTGTGATGCAGAAGCAGTTTGGTGACATAAATTACATGTTATGTAAGTTTACTTTGATAACTTACTTTGTTTAGTGAAGACGTTAAGTAGCTTCCTCGACGAGTTTAATGGTTTTTTGTATCGTTGCATCCTTGTTGCTAACTTGACTGTCGATGTTTGTTTGAAATGAATCGTGAAGTGAACCAGCTGAGGAGTTCATGTAACCTTTAGGTGGGTCGTAAAAGTCAGAACTGACCTGATGCTGCAGCGGCAGCAAGCTTTCACAACCAAGCTTTCGTAAGACATGCTTTTGTAACATTTCCCTGTATGTCTGAGCTGATGGTGTACCATATTTGGTACATGAGGGACAACTGTTTGGTTATTTAAAGCTCCCATATTGTAAAAAGTGACATTTTTCATGGCTTTTATATTATAAAGCAGGTTTAAGTTGTATATAAATACTGTGAAAGTATCGAAACGCTCAATCCACAGAGAAATACACACAGCCCGTATTCAGAAACTGAGCTTTTGAAACAAGCCAAGTCAGGATTTCTGTCCATTTGTGATGTCACAAATCTACAATATTTAGACCATTTCAAAGTTTTAAACGTAAACATTCTAAATGGGTCTCAGTTTATTTCCTGTTGCAGTGTAATGTGAATGACATCAGCTGACAGGAAGTAAACATGGACCCAAGCTGTTGCCTAGCAATGCAATTCTGTTGCAATTCCATTACAATTCCATTGAAATGTACTAAAACGGAGCGTTTCAGACAGAGGGTAAATGCAGGTATATTCAAGCAGACAGCATGAGGAAAATAAAGGTTTTTTTAAACATTAAAGTATGTAAACATGTTCTAGTAGAAACCCAAAATACAAGTATGAACTTGAAAATGAGCCTTGATATGTCCCCTTTAAGGTTTGCGGTCACGGCTGCTCACTATAACTGCCCTGACCATCTGCTTTGACTCTGTATTTCCTCTACTGCGCAGTCGGAGAACGCAATGGAACTCCACAAAATCATCCACAGTTCCCTGCACGAATTTATCAAGGCTTACATTCTTGATGCTGATCTCAGGTAAACAATCCCCTAGCTTTTTTTTTTGCATCCTTACAAAAAAGTCCAGTTCATTCAGTTTTACCGTAACTTTTTTTTTTTTACCACTCAATGCAGCACACTGGATGATGTTCTTCTGTCTTACATCACTGGAGTCCTGGAGGATCTGGGCTCCCAGCAGAGTGTTGAGGAGAACTTTGATGTGGAGGTCTTTGCAGAGATGCTAGAAGCTTACATACCTGGCTTTGCTGAAATTGACAGGTAAACAGACAGTCACACTTTTTTTCTATTCTGATTGTACGTGTCTGTGATGAACACGGCCAGACACACTACACTCTGTCATTTGTTCTTGTTGTTTTTTTTCTTTTTGCAGTGTCAAAGTCTGCGAAATGATGTTCAATCTGGCTTCAAAACTAGCCATTGCTCGGACCTCAGGTAGCGCTTTTATTATTATTTCTAATAATGCATGCAGTACTGTTGCAGTTTTACCCTTTCCAGATGGTTTCTTCATTTTCATAATGTTACCAAAGGAGTCACTAAAATAAACTTAAATCTGCAGTAGGCAGATTACTTTTGGCATCATCGGGCAAAAAATCCATAATAACCTTTCAGCATATTTTAATTCAAGTTCTCTGAGAGATAACTAGACTTCTGCACCCCCTCGTGGCTCTGTTTTCAGGCTTTAAAAAATATCGTGATGGGAGACTTTGGCCAATCACAGGTCATTTCAGAGAGAGCGTTCCTATTGGCTGTTCATTCAACAGAGGCAACTGTCAATCACTCGCAAACTCCGAACAAACGGTCAAACTGAATTAATATTCTGTTACTGTAATACCTATTTCTCACGTAAATGTTTTCAGGAACATCTTGTAGTGTACTGTTTAGCTGTAAAATGAGAAAGTTTGAACCAACTAGTGGGCGGTGCTTGGTATTTCCTCAACTGATCTTAACATGGCCGCCGGGTCACAAACTTTCTTATTTTACAGCGAAACAGTACACTACAAGATGTTTCTGAAAACATTTTAGGCCAGAAATAGGCATTACAGTAACAGAATATTGATTCATATATGATCAGCGCTGCCTAGTTTGACCGTTTGATCAGAGACCGCAATAGACTGACAGCTGCTCACAGACGGCAGGCTCCAGCTCGGGTCTGATTGGTTGTTTTCCTCCGGTCTGTATAATCTTGCAGATGCCATTAGGAGCACCGGAAGACACAGAGGCACTTAATTTTTTTCAGATTTCCTGTCTCATGCACTACTGTCAGGATATAGTGACCGTTTTATAAAAATAACTTGCCTACTTCAGGTTTAATGGCCAATCATTTTAGATGGGGATCATCAGCCTAACATGTATACTACAGTGTGCTGATGTTAATTTGTTTCCTTCATAGCTGATGAAGAAAACATTGAGCAGAAGGCAAGGACAGAAGAGATATCATTGAAACTCACCACCCTGCCTGTTGAACCTCCACCAGGAGACACGCAGTGCCTTAAAATACAGACAGAGGGCGCCACTGCCAAGGTTATCATTTCATCACACATCAGCACGTTGTTTTTTTCTTTTCTTGAAGCATTTGAATCACTATAATTTAACTTAATCTCATTGCGCGCCCTACTGTTGATATCTATAGTTTACATTCATCAAAATCAGAGCTAATATAAATGTGTATGATGTCCAGCTACCGGTGTCTGAGTGGGAGTCCCAGGAGCAGCACCTGCTGGAGATGTTTCCCAAGTGTGGTCTGTCTGAGGCTCGCAGCGCCCTGTGTATCGCCAAAGGAGACATGGAGGAAGCTGTGCGACTTATCATAGAGGGCGACATCCAACTCAGCCCCACTCCTTTTAATGTGAGTCTCTGCTACACACAGAAATACACCGCCACTGTGTATGCTACCTTGTGGTCTGATTTGATGTTGTGCTGTTGCCTCAGGTAAACCACAGGAAGAGTATTTCCTCACTAGCGGACCATAAACTCAAAGAGAGCATCCTTGAGAAGTGAGTAAGATTGTTATTATCCCGTGGAGAGCAGAACTGGCCTCGCTTCTTCTTTGTTTTTCAGTTTATGTGACTATGTTTCATCTCCATAGGTACATGCTGGTGGACAGGGAGGATGATAAGATAACACACCGGCCTGTCGCCCCAAGAGATGTAAGTTATACTCCATATTCACAATGTATATACTGTGTGTTTTATGCAATAAAACTTGCATTCTGGTGTGATTTCTACAGGCTCCAAAGAAGCTAGTTCGATACCACGGTAACCAGGTGGTAACCACAAAAGGAGAGCGCTATCAGCTCGTGAAGAAAGACGAAGCAGAGGACATGAAGAAGACGTACGTCAACCTCAAGCCTGCACGGAAGTACAGATTCCATTGATGACGAGCACATTAGTGCAAGAGCAGCTACTGACAATATTGTTTACACTTTTTTTTATTTATTAAGTTTATTTTGCCTGATTTTTCCCAAGTAAAGGAACATATATTTGTTAGTGTGTCAGTGGCTTATTTTAAAATAGTTACCATTATATGCCTTGGTTATCTCGTTACAGTGTTTCCGTTGCTTGAGGAGCTTTTGAAATTGTTGTGTGATATTTTGGTGAGGATGTTGTAACTTGTGTTCTTGTTTGTGTAACAGCCTAACCTATCTACTTTTTGCCATCTCAGCAGGTCTGACGTTGCACTGACATTACTGTCTTTTTTTTACCTCTTCATTTTCTTATTTTTTTTATCTGTATTTTCTTTAACTTCCAATAGACGATATACAGTAGACTCATAATTATGACACAAAGTTGTAGGGATGAGTCTATTGTCATTTCTGTAAATAAGTTCTTGTGGTGCTGTAGAGTTTCTTCTGGACGTTACAAGTCTCAACTGCTTTTTTATGTACCTGTCAAGTCATTGATGCCAATTTCATTTAAAGATCTATTTTTACATCGTAGAGAATACAGTGCTGCGGATATGTTTGTTCAAGCCCTGTGATTTGGGTAGTTTGTTGTGCTACAGAATACACTTTTTATGAACATTTGTGCAGCGGGTAGCCACAGCAATCCTCACCTAAGGTTTTGATATGTGGTCTCCCTTGGTTGGATGGTGTGCTACAGATGTCTAGCTTATAGTATTTATGATACACCTACAGTATTGTTTTACTTACAGAGACGAAACTATTATGTGTACAGTACTGAATCTGTGCTGCACGGAGCAGCTTAACAGGATAAAGTCATCTGGATAAAGTTGCTGAATTTTTCAATCCGTTACAGATCCGTATCCAGATAACTTTTGCTAATGAAGGAGGTTTTATGCTTTCGAGGCAGACGAGTGCCACCTTGAATTGTCCTCATAACAAGTAAATATGCTGCTGGCAGTTAAGTCCACAAGAGGAAGGCAACAGTCCTGATTGTTTTTTTTATGCCTCCGCGCTGGCGACCGGAGGCGTTATGTTTTCGGGTTGTCCATCCGTCCGGACCATTCTTGTGTCGAGATATCTCAGGAACACCTGGATGGAGTTTCTTAAAATTTGGCACAAACGTCCACCTGGACCCAAGGATGAACTGATTACGTTTTGGTGGTCAAAGGTCGAGTACAGTGCGACCTCACGTCCGTCCCATTCTCGTGATATCTCAGGAACGCCTTGAGCAAATTTCTTCAAATTTGGCACAAACGTCCACCTGGACCCAAGGATGACCTGATTAGATTTTAGTGGTCAAAGGTCACCGTGACCTCACAAAACACGTTTTTGGCCATAACTCAAGAAGTCATACGCTAATTATGACAATTTCACAGATATGCTTAAGAGGATAAAATGATGAAGTAATGACATTTTGGACAGACAGATGTAATGTGCAACTTGAGTGGTTGACGGAGGCGTACAACTGCGAGGCGGTAATTCTAGTTTATCTCCTATTTCACCCTTTAGTGTATGTGATAAAAAGCCAAGTTTAACACTACATAAAATTATTTTTGTTAATTTTTAAAAATTAAAAATAGAAAAACATGCTTAAAATATTTTGAAACGTTTTGTTGGCCCGTCTCTACGACCTGAGAGACCTATTTTCAGTGACACAACTGGACTCTTGACGAAACAAGGGTTGCACCTTTAAATATGATTTTATCACTCAGCTTGAATGGAAAACACTGTATGACTATCAATAAATTAATTGGCAATTCATTTTCTAGCACAACAAATGTAATTTTCATGAGGTGCCCACACTATTACAGTACTATCATTTTTGGCATAATGAAGTGGAGGACTGTGGTTGCCCCCTAAATGTTAAGCGAAACATGCTGCAGGAGGACTTGACTTTAAAGTTCATTCGAACAGCGTTGTCTTTATTTTTGATATAGACGTTTAGATTTGCAAAGTCTCCAATCATGTATTTATTGTGAAGAGGGCCGTTGTGATGCTTTCAGGGTCGGTTTACATGCTGTTACATAAGTGGTCCTCTATCACGACCCCTTTCATCTCATTTGTGTTGTGAATTTTGCTTCGCTTGTGATTGTTGGTTGTGGGAGTTATGATTATGATTGGATTCTTATTTGATTCTTGTTAGTTGTATATTAGGATAAATTGGTTGGTCAGGTGTTTTTTACAAATATATATATTGTGGTTTAGTTGTGTTCCCATCTGCTTCCATTTCAAGCAACTATAAGCGATCGTTTTTGATTGATGGTATAATCTAGTTTTCCTGAGTGTAGGTGTAACACCATCGAGTGTTGAAAAGATGTGTTGTTCTTTAATTACTCTATGAATCTGTTTAGTCAAGTTGTTTTCAGAGTTTTAACCCTGCGCTTTGAGAAACCGCTGACGCACAATTTGTAGTAAATAAATACTAATTTTTGTAGATCATTCACATCGTATTCTTTGAATTATTCATACTAGTTCAAAAGCAGCAAATATTTGTATTTCATAGCTTTGTGTGTAAGAAATCATCACATCATTCAGAACTCAGTAGAACTTTGCAAACAAACTTTAATCAGAGGAACAAGGAGAGCACATACTGTATGTTCAAAACAAACAAAAACGGGCTTCCATCAATAAAAGCATGCCTCTACCTCTATGAACCTTTGTCAATCCCACATTTAAAGCTGTTTAAGGCCAGAGTGAAAACAAATATTTTGACCATGAAATAAAAAAATTTAAAAAATCAAATCATTGCAACATTTAGTGCCATGCCATTAAGCAAGGCACACACGTACAGTAAACAGGGTTAACGTAGCAACAGGAAAGGGGGGTGAAACATCAGTCTTACGTCAGGTTTACAGAGGAAGCGTCTCTGTTCTATCATCGTCCAATTTGAAACAAACAGATGCACGATATCAACAATTTAAAGGTTAATCATTACAAAACCCTGAAAACTTGTATATTCCTGGTGAATAATGTGCTTGGATGTTCCAATTGTATAGTTCACCACTTAACTGATTCATCCAATGTCACATGCAAACAAAGCTTTCTGAATAGGGCCATACCCATCTACTGGTTTGTATGTTGGTTTGGCACATACAGCACAACATGTGACATTATAATCCCCTTTTGATTAATGTACATTTTTACGAGAGCACTTTAAACTTGCACAGAAACAGCCATGTTTCAAGATGCTCTCACTTAAAGGTCTTCAAAATATGGCTGCATGTAAGTAAAAATCATTGCATTTCTGAGGATTGTTAACTTGCGGTACAGATAAGGTACAGGTTTCCAACTGGTATTAGACCTTTGTACACATTGCAGCGTCATTTTATCTCAGATCTGCTGCATTTAATACAGCATGTTGAATATTGGTATTGCAGCAGTATAGTGCATGGACCAGGTAACTATACAACTTGACCACTAGATGGTACATTGTGTTGCACTGATACATAAACTACATCCCAGCAGATGTCCCTGCTTGTTCAGTCTGTTAATAAGATTTGAACATAAATCTATTATTCATCACTCTGACTACTTTTACAGTTCTAACCATCATATTCCCAAGAAAACCTCACCAGTAGTCACTCTTCTTAGTTTCCCCAAAAAACAGTGACTTACTGTATTTTCTTTTATTTCTTTCAGTTAACTGTATTTGCGACTAAAATTGCAGTACGCAATTCGTTTTCAGTGCCGCCTCACCTATTACTGGTACGCAGAATAGCACATTCAATAAAGTCAAACAAATCAAACAAGCGAGAGCATAAATAAACACAAAGCAGCATAGCTCTGCTAAAACATCTTAGCTGCAAGCAGTCACATATTCCTTCAGCTTTTCTACACCCACACATATCTTTGATCATATTCCAGCACAGTATTTTAATCACTGTACTTCTATGTTTTATTACCGTGCCTCTGATGTCAGACAATTTGTGCTGATCACTCCCCAAAACATGTAGGTGGGCGTGGAGATAATGCGGATTATAAATATTTCAAAAACATTTAAAAGACCAGCTGTCTTTAGAGGTATGAACCAAAAGAGTTTTAAAGCTGTCTGTGTGATAAGGATGGAGAATACAATATGAACCCTCCACACTTAGTAATCAACTCAACACTGTGCTATTACATGTATGTAAGAAATTTATTTAACTGATGTGCACTGTATATATGTATATATAAAGTAATAACCCTTAAGTTATCCATTAGTGGTCAAAACATTGAGGTTGTTCCAAAGGTACCGAACTTCTATTGACTGGGTGAGCAAATGCACCCATAACACCTTACATAAGCTTGAATTATGCTGAGAAAAGACTTTACATAAATATATCTAGACTACAGGCAAATTAGGCCTTCTTCTCAAAGACAAAAGAAAAAAAAAAGACTTCTTCAAGTAGGGCGAATTCCCATGCGCTAGTCAGACGTTTTCTTCTGTGGCTGATGTATTTGCGACGACCATGGCACTCGCAGACGGCTGAAGCAAAATGGTTTCAATATGGCCGCTTATTGCCGTGCAGTGACACGCATAGCTCCAAAGTCAGAATGCGCATAACGCATGCAGCAGTCTCACTTTCACACGGCACACAGTTTCCAAAGCAGTCTAAAAACAGTTTTAAAAGTGGGGGTCTAACTGAGATCCTGGTCATATCGCCCCTTGATCATCGTTTTCAGTAAAGGTCCAACCTACGGAACAATAAAAGGACTCTTGGTTAGCATAAGCTACTTCGTGTCAGACATATTACATAGTTTAACTCATTGCCCCAGACTGCACTTATCTTTCCTTTGTACTAAATCAGGTAAGCCATAAATATTCGCAGTAATTGGGTTGCTGGAAGGGTCAGCGTGCCCCGGGGACTTCATGTAACAGGTGACCTAAATGTGGATCTGATTTGATGTTCTAGAAAGCGACATTGTGACATTCAGGTCTGACTTTATGCAACTGACGATAGGAGAGAGTTTGTATTGTAAAGAGGATTTAAAAAAGCAAGTGCTTGTACCTCATGCGGGTCTCCAAGTGCTTCTCCCAGCATTTTCTCAATATTTCTCATGATGGCCACCTTCTGGTGAGCTCGCAGGGGGTATTCTATCCTCTTGGGTGTGGAGGCTCCCTGAACAAATGAGCAAAATAGGTGAGTGATCACGAGGAAACATGCAGTGGCAAAGGCAACACAAATGTTAACGTAACGGCTGTAAAGACTCAAACGTGCGTACTTTGTACCAGAAGTTTACAGTGATCGTCACTCCCCCGCTCAACAGGGATTCAATGTGATGCCACCTGAGGAAGGAAGACAAGTATAGTTAGTGCTGGGCCTATTAATAAGGCACAATGAACAATTAATAAAATAAAAAGAAACATTGATGATTCTAACAGCATGTTGAGGAGTTAAATCAAAGAATATCATAATGAAACGCAGAGCATGAAAAGCACATTAGCTGGCAGTGCATCCAAGAAACTCACTGCCCTGGAGAGAATCATCTGATTTGATGGTGGGGCAAATTTTTCTACATAAATAATACATCATTTTTCTAGAAAGGCCATACAGAAATACTTCTTACCAATACATGGGGATGTAGAGCACATCTCCTGGGCCCACGACAGCCTCATAGCCAACAACATTTTTAAAATTGGGAAACCTCTCGTAATCGGGGTTATCAAAATCGACCTGTAAATGAAAAATATGGATTCATTACAAAACATGAACATACTGAACCTCAACTTTATTAACTGTAAAAGACATTTAATTCCTTCCTACTTTTCTGACATTTGTTTTAAAACAAGTCGTACTGAAGAATAATGTGCCAGTCTTTCCAGTTTTTATGGATGTCCTTATTTCAAGTCATCTTAATACAGTAATCTTCATAATAACTTTCCCTAAAGGGCGGGTCCATTATTTGGGGTTTTTATATCATTCTGTAGCTTCCCAGTGGTGTTATGTATTCAAATCTGAATATGCAAATTTTGGTCAAAGTATGTATGTTTTAGCATCAAAATGCTATTTTCCCTAGTGGCCCTTCTAAAAACTTTTTTCCACGTGACCTGATATAGGTTTCTGCATGATGACGCTGCTACATGTACAGTATATATGCATTCTTATAGTCAGTGTATTAACATACACAACATACAGTAACTTAGATGGCGGTCAGCATGCTCCCAGTTTGCAGAAGCAGACAGGAGTACCGGCACGGAATCTAAGCAATGTACTGCTGTGTGGACGCCACGTTAGTTCGGATCCAAAAGTCACACAATAACACAAACAAACTAACCGATCGATGCAGCGGTAGACCAGTAACCCCCGTGTTCCGCGAGGTAAAATGACTGTTTTTGTGAATGGAGTCTGGTGGCTTTGAAGACAGCGATATAACGGCTTCAGTTCCCTGTCAGAAAGGGCTGTCTGATGGCGAGGTAAAGCGGTGAAAATACTCTAAATATAGCGTACACTTAAACTGATATTGATTTCTTTTAGGTGGCTAAAATACGTTTTTCCGCAGCTCCCGTCCACAGCCGCTTTACCTCGCCGTAAAACAGCCCTTTCCGACAGGAAACTGAAGCCGTTATATGGCTCTCTTCAAAGCCACCAGACTACATTCACAAAACAGTCATTTTACTTCGCAGAACGCTGGAGTATACATACAGCCCTACTTCAAAAAATCCGAAATATTCCTTTCAGTTATTTCCAAACGTAGCACAGCTAACTTTGACTCAGCTAGTGCTAGCGTTCACATTATTCATAACCTTATTGATTAGCTTACTTTGGTAACCTACGTCACTGCTTTTTGCAACGGCTAAGTGGGCGTTTCCATTGGGGGAAAGAAACAGAACAGATGGACCCGCCGTTTAATGTGTAGACATCATTGTACCGTGAGAGCTTTGCTGTGAATTATCTCTACCACTACGGATGAAGATAACAGAGCTCAATCACAAATAACTAGGCGATAAATTAACAGTATTAAACCCTCGGTGTATTTCTACATATCTGTGGCTTACTTGGCTCTGTCTGTCACAGGGGTGGTGCACAGGGTACGGATAGAGACACTCAAACTGGTCTGGAGGGAAGAGGATGCACCTCTTGTGGCCTTTGATCTGTGCAAAGAAGTTCTGCTGCTCGTCGTAATGTGCCGGCGTCACATTGCCTGCGGGGAGAGAATATTAACAGAAAATGTGATGCGTGAAACACCTTGAGGACAACATTATACAGCAGAAAATGCATCCCTTTCACAGTGGATAACTCCTGCAAGAGCCCTTACCCTCCATGCCTATGAGCAGCAGGTTGGATGTCAGCTGTCCCCAGTTTCTCTTGGCTTGCTGCTTGTTGATCCAGTTCCAGTTGAAACCAAGGAAGTCAACAACAATCTTCTTCCCCACTGTGTCATTCAGGGTCTGCTGCAGATACACCCTTCATATGCACGAGAAAAGAGACATGCAAAATGTATGAGCCACCTTGTCCTACTCTCCGAGACATGAAACAAGTCGAAATGCAGCTAATTCTCAAAAAGTGCTATGAATTTGTCTGCAGGATAAGATTGTTTACGAGGTATTTTCAGCAGACTACATCTCTTTTAAACCATGAGGAACAATACGACATTGAAGGGAGTGGACAGTAAATTTCAACGAGATAAGAGCCACTGTAAGCGTCGGCGAGTCAACAGCAACTTCACTCTAGTAAGTGATCTGTGTGGGTGCCACCAGGCCAAGTCAGGTCACAGAGTAATAGGCTCCTCCTCCTGATTCTCCTCTGTGAAATGCTTAGTCATTTGCTCCACCTTCCTGTGCTGAATTACATTTCATGAGAGGAAAAAACCCCCTTCAGTGTGAAGCACACCTGCAGCACAGTCACACATTGTATGTCCGTGTGAGTATATCTCACCTCTCCTCTCCTTCCATTTCCTCCATTATATGCATTTTATCCACAAATTCGGAGAATTTCATTTCCATCCGTTGCGACTTGGGGACAAAGTTCTCAAAATTGGCCATTTTTTTCTCGTCGTAGTAGAGGAATTTGTGGTTTTCTGCGGTGTAAACAGAGAAGTCTCCATTCCCAATGTTCTCCCCGAGGTATGCAATGTCCCATTTGAGAGCCGGATACACGAGGTTCGTGTCTGTTAAAACCACCGGTTCCTGAAAACAGATAAAGAACATTTCAATACAGTAATATTACAAAAACTAAAAAAAAAAAAAAAAAAAAGAGTTTATTTCAATAGAATGAGCCTACACACTTAGAAAAACAAGCAAAGCTCTCTATATAATAATGCACTATATGGAATAATCACTGTGAGACTGCTGAAAAGGGCTTTATCACTTGTTGTCCATACTAAATGTAAAGTTCTTTGTGGCATTTTATAATTATCTATTATCATGATTATAATGTAGGATTTTTTTCTAAATCTACAGTGGTTGCAAAAAAAACTGCAATTAATTAGTTTTACTTTATCACATATTACTGTTAATGTAGTTCATAAAGGTGAAATATAATTGTGCTTTAAAATATAATTCTTTTAAAGTTAAATACATGTACATTAACATTACTCTGCTGCATGTGTATCAGCTTGATATCCCAACACTGGTATTTATATCTGTCTATAATAATCTTTCATGCAAAAGGGAACATAACATAAATCCTAACACATGCCCGCGCATCGAGCTCCGAGGGGCTACGTGACTGACTCAACGTAGACCGTTGGGCGCGCTCCCGTTGCCTCTCTCTCTCTCTCTCTCTCTCTCTCTCTCTTACTCTCTCTCTCTCTCGCTATCTCGCTATCTCTCTATCTCTCTCTCTCTCTCTCTCTCTCTCCCTTGCAGGGTATACAGGAACATGCATTACGTGTCCCCGGGTTTCAGCGCTCCACACTGTTTTAAAGCGACAGTATTTGGACGAGCCATATTTGGACATACTGTATCAGTGCTGCTAGTATTATAACACTCTCGCAAAGCGCGCGTATGTGATTGGCCGGTGGGAGAGTTCTAGAACTGGAAGCTAAAATAAATAATGATATACATATAACTTTTCTTTAGGGTAAACCATACATGAAATGTATTCATTTATTCGTGTTCATGTTTGAAACAAATAGGCTAATATTAACTTTCATCCTGTTTTAAATATATAGGCCTATATAATATTGTATAAATATGCAATATAGTGCAAACCATGCCCACTGTAGTGAGTGAAATGATACATGATGTATGTATACATGCATGGGTTTTTATCTTTCACTTTTATGTTCCCTCAATAATATTGTATAATTATCTGACAGAAGACATCCATCCATCCATCCATCCATCCATTATCTGTAACCGCTTATCCTATTCAGGGTCGCGGTGGGGGCTGGAGCCGATCCCAGCTGACATGTAGCTGTACCTGTATGTATGACAAATAAAGGTTTCTTTTTCTTCTTCTTCTTCTTCTTCTTAAAATTATGAGTCTCAGTGTCAAAGGCTAACTTTGGTATTTTTTGACCTTCCCATGTTTTTGTGTCTAACTGACTAATTGGGACAACAATTCCCTGAAACTGGTCCAGTATTGAGGGAGAGCACTGGCTGCAATATGGTGCTATTGTGCTATTGGGGCAAGCTGAAACCGTCATTTACGTCCACTAAAAGTGCTTGATTTTGCCATTGACTGCTCTGATTGTAATGTCTGACAACAATATGGAAAGAGTCTCTCGCTCAAGGAGAGGTCTCGTTCTGAAATCTGGCGAGGTGACGTGGAATAGTAGAACACATCCATGGTGGAAACGTGAGTGCCAGCCCAGCAGAGTTTGTTGTGTTGAAGATTGATTTTGACAGGTTTATTTGAGCCAGAGCACACGGATATTCAGATTTCACAACAAGACTTCTCCTTGAGCGGGACTTGGACACAACAACAAACAGACTGGATCAAACGAAAGGCAAGAAAAAGGTTTTATTTCTCTGTAGGGTCCTTTCCATAATGTTGTCAGACAATAAAAATAACAATCTGAGCCTGTCAGTGGCCAAAACAAGCACTTTTAGTGAACGTCACGTTACACTGACGCTGCTCACTTGCCCTCGCAGCTCGTTTCACGGCTGCCAGTCACAGCGCTTTCGCTCAGTACTGGACTAATTTCAGAAAGTGTTGTCCCTATTGGTCACTTAGACACAAAAACATGGGAAAATAGGGTCCAGGTTGAAAAATACCAAAGTTACCCTTTGACAAAAATGTTTTTCTCAGTATTTCAAATTATGCATAGAGCACAAATTCAGTCAAATCAGCACTAGTGTAGGGTATCACTACATGAAACATTTTTTAAATTGGTTTTGAAATCACATAGAAGAAATATGATCCTCTCCATAACATGTTAAAACAAATAATCTGCCTGTTTGAACATGTGTAAAATGGTCTTCACTTCACTCGAGCCACACTGAACACATGAATGGGAGTTCAAAAGTGGCATGTGCGTAAGTCTCATAGGAATGTTACTATTCTTGTAAACTGTTTCTCAAGAGCTGAAAACCGCAGGTTACAATCATTGAAAGCAGAGTGGAAATAGGGAACCTGGTCAATTTTGAGAAGTATTGATGATGACACATTCCTATTCCTGTGTCCACTAAGAATCACTAGATAGAAGAGAAAGGTTCAGTTCTGCTAATGCACTATTTTCCTATGTTAAAGGTACAGTGTGTAACCAACTGAGTACCCCTCCGCTCACTCCTCCCTTTCCAAGACTGAGGTAACGTGAGCCGCCGAGTGCAAAACCGTGGTAACGCTGTTTGCCTTTCTCAGAGCTCATCCTTACCTTAATAACACTACTTTAGGCGTAACGGAAGTCAGACGGTGGCTGGCGGTACCACGGTTTGGCACTCTGCGGCTCACGTTACAGCAGTTTCACAAGCGTGTTGGAACCACGGTGGCCTTCAGGTAACGTAAAAACGTGGTTGGTTTGAGCAACATGGCGGACTCCGTGGAGAGGACCCGCTCCCTATGTAGATATGAAGGGCTCATTCTAAGATAACGAAAACAACAACAACTCTTAGTTTCAGGTTATTTTACACTAATGAAAACGTAGTTATGAATATTACATTCCCTTTCTGCTAATAGATCCTCTGAAATGTTACACACTGTTCCTTTAACACATCTGTTTGCATCTGTATCTGGATGAGAAACACTTAAATGAACTCCTGGAAGTTTCCATTTTCTCAACAACCACTAACATCAATACGTATTACTCAAGTGAATAGGTTCCCCCATCACAAACGAACTATGATTGTGGCTAATTAAATAAAATAATAACATGATGTGTACAGCACTAGTTGACAATCCATTCTGCTCTCTGAGAATGCAATCATAAGAAAACAAACTAACAAATCAGTTAGCTATCAACTGATATATTGTTTTATCATCAGTCAAACAGCCCCATCAAGGCTCTTCCTTCATTTTTCATGCTTCGTTCGGCCACCATCATGTTATATCTGAGCTTCTTGTGGCACCCCAAATTATCCCAAGAAAACCAAATGTGTCCGAGCCCTCTTCCATGTCTTAAGCACAGTAAGAGAAAAGTGCAAAATTTACGGGGCAAATGTGAGCTGTAATTTCTAGATTTTCACCGGAACCTTTTAGAGTGGGGTGAATTGTCATTTCCTTTGAAATAAATAACAAATGACAACAATGTCATGCACTTCTATGTAAGCAATGTGCATACTCATTGCCCCATCAGGAGCTTTCTACCTGTTGTCTATGTTGAGCAGGAATACAGCCCTCCTGGGAAAGGCTCCAGCTGACATTGACACTGAATAAAAATAATGAGAGCTAGGATGAACTTTGTCTCCACAAGTGGAAAAAATACGGTCATGCATGTATTCCTATCGGACACACCTGCTCATCAGGTTTATGGGAGTTAAAGAAGGTTGTTCACGGCTTCCAAAGACAAATACCATTCTGAAATGTAATTATGTCATCCATGCAAAAGGTTAGCACTGGCTCAATCTGAGTACCTGTACAGTAGAGCCAGCATTTCCATTTGATTTGTCATGCTTACACATAAACCTACAGCTGTTTCACCATAAAGATAAGAGTTAGAAGGGGAAAACCACATTAAATCACATACAGTTGAAAACTGCTGCTTCTAGCGTGTTGCATTTCTGTGTAAGCCACAATGATGTCAGCAGGTGTTTTCAACCAGATGTCAAAGGCAAACTACCTGAAGTGACATCACTGATTTCATTACCCTTTCACTTGAATCTCAGTGGGCTTCGCCGTTTTATTGTGCTGTCATTACCAAACTACAAAAAGCCAACTGATAGCAAGTAAAGTCACACAGGGCAGCCACCAACGATTATTTTCATTGTTGATTAATCTGTCGATTATTTTCTCGATTAATCGATTAGTTGTTTGGTCTATAAAATGTCAGAAAATGGTGAAAAATATCAATCAGTGTCTCCCAAAGCCCAAGTAGACGTCCTGAAATGTCTTGTTTTGTCCACAACTCAAAGATATTCAGTTTACTGCCATAGATGTGTAAAAAAAAAAAAAAAGAAAATACTCACATTCAAGAAGCTGAAATCACAGAAATTTTACTTCGAATATTAATCGTGATCACAATTTTGGCTTCCCACAATTAAATGAACATGATCGACTGCGATATTGACGTTTAAAATGCGTGCTCCACTCATAGAAAACAAAAGGAAAAATGCACTGAATGCAGGTAAAGAAGAACCTTATTTTAAGTCTTATTTTGATGCAACAATTTGCAAATTAGCAGGAATGTAGTAGCACAACATGAAAGTTGAGTGCTCTGTAGATTTTATTTGGGGTAAAAGTTATGGTACAATTTTATTTTGCTTCTAGGAGATGCACCGTGAATAAGGATCAATCTTTATTTTGATGCACAGATTTGTACAGATATGTAGCACAACATGGAAGCGAAAGCAGTGTTGTTTATTTAAATGTGAACGTGCAATAAAAAAATGTTGTCCCTAAAATCAATGAATAATCGTGATAAATAATCGTGACTATCATTCTGTCCATAATCGTGTAGCCCTATGATGTAGGCATTTATGCTTGAAAATGATCTCAACTGTCAAATATCTTTCTGTTAAAGCTGCAGTATGCGAGAACGGCGCAAATATGAATCAATATTCTGTTACCGTAATGACTATTTCTCGCCTCAAATGTTTTCAGAATCATCTTGTAGTTACTGTTTAGCTGTAAAATGAGAAAGTTTGTGATGTGGCCACCGTTGTAAAATATGTTGAAGGAAGCCAAGTTCTGGTCACATGACCGGAGCACAGCCAATAGGAACTCTCTCTCTCTCTGAAATGACCTGTGATTGATCAAAATCTGCAGTCACGGGCTAGATTTTTCTAAAGCCTGAAAACAGAGCCATGATGAGGAGCAGAAGTCTAGTTATCTCTCAGACCACTTGAATTACAATATGCTGAAAGGTTATTATGGAATTTTTGCCAAATTATGCCAAAAAATTGTTGCCTACTGCCACTTTAATCAATCGATAGTTCGATTTATTGTTTCAGTTATTATCTCAAATTACAAATTGAGCTACTTGAATTTAAAATTAGGCTACATCTTTGAATTAATTTCCCTAGGGGATGACTAATAATGAAATCCTTCACTCAACACCAGGCTAAAGAAAAAAACCTTAACACAATAATATACGGTTCACTTTCACTTTCAATACCTCGCTGTGTATTAATAACATAATGTCCGCTGATGACTCAGAGCAGGGTATTTGGTGCAGGTCCACCTTTGTGGGTTCTTGCTATGAAAAGATCTGAGGTATCTCAACTGTGAGAGGGCAAGTAAGGCTCAAGTTTCAGCAGCTAACTTAGTGTGTTTACCTCGTTTTCTATCAGCATCTCTGCTCTGGGGTCCGTGTGAGACAGCCTGGGAATGGGCTGGGTCGGGAAGGAGTATTTTCGGAGCTGAGCCTCGTCCCAGTCCCGGCTCTGGACGTCGGTGAAAGCGGCGCCTCCTTCGCTCGCAGCCTCCACGACGGTCGCCGCTGCCATGGTCTCCGCCGCCGCCTCCGTCCTCCTCACAATGAAACCACCACACCACGGGGCTTTTCTTCCGGTCTCTACCCCCGCTCGGCTACAGAGTCAGCAGCGGGACTATTACACAAGCTTTCCCATTCATAGTTATTAAATTCATAAAGGGAATATGTACCGTGCTGCAGTAGACCCTCCTCTCTCTCTCTCTGTTCCGTGTAGGTGGTGTTTACCCACCGTGTTGACAGCGAGGAAACAAACGACTCCAACAAAAAAGGGGATGAAGGGAAACACTGCGATCATTGTACAGCCGGGATATGAGACAGCGACACCTAAAGGACTGGGTGACTCACTGATCCTACTGTAATAATGGGCCTTTACCACGAGAGAGAGCTATTGTACTGGGTTTTATTGTAGCTTATCAGAAAAATTGGTCGTCAGATAAAATTAAAATAAATAATAACAATAAAAAGAATAAAGTAAAAGGAAGAAATAAAATAAATGATAATAATAATAATAATAATAATAATAATAATAATAATAATAATAATAACAGAGATAAAAGGAATAAAATAAAAGGAAGAAATAAAATAAAATAAATAATAATAATAATAATGATAAAACAATGATAAAATAAAAGGAAGAAATAAAATAAAACGAAGAAATAAAACAAAAATGAAAAATAATAATAATAATAATAATAATAATAATAAAAATAATAATAATAATAATTATAATAATAATAGTAACAAGAATAAAATAAAAGGAAGAAATAAAATAAAAAATAAAAAATAATAATAATAATAATAATAATAATAATAACAAAGATAACAAGAATAAAATAAAAGGAAGAAATAAAATAAATAATAATAATAATGATAAAACAATGATAAAATAAAAGGAAGAAATAAAATAAAGGGGAGAAATAAAACAAAAAATATTATTAATAATAATAATAATAATAATAATAATAATAATAATAATGATAATAATAATAATTATAATAATAATAATAATAATAATAATAATAATAGTAACAAGAATAAAATAAAAGGAAGAAATAAAAATAAAATAAATACTTTTTATTCAAACATATAGTTATCTTAGAAAATATGAGGCATTGTATAGAGTAAAATGCCAAGCAGTTATAATGTAGTTGAAATCGACTCCAATTAGCAACATTAAAATGCCACTATAGCATGTCTCTGCAACCATAATAATAACAATAATCCGACAATATATAAAAGTTTTGATTCTTCCATTTGCTGATAATGCTTTTGTACTTTTACAAAGTAAAGTTTTGAATGCACTGTATAAGGAGTACTCTAATGCCCTGTTCATGCAGACCTGGTATTAACATGAGTCCTCAGTGATCGGATCACAAGTAGACAGCTCTTAGTACAGGTGTGAACGCACTCAAGACGCATTGATGACGCATTGAGATCCGATTGCTCAGACCACATTCAGAGGTGGTCTGGGCCATATTATGGCCACATTCTTATTTAGGACATTACTACTGACATTCATGTAATATTACGTCACAACGTCTGCTGTTTTAGCAATGTGTGTACGTGTTTATTTGCAAATAGAGCGGGGAAGTGAGATCATGTCACAAGTGGTCACTCAAGACGAATGTGGAGACGCATCCTAATACTAGGTGTGAACAGACATACTTAACCCATAAGAACCCAGACCCATTTCTCCTTCAAGGAAAATTATGGGGGATATAAAACAGACTAAACAAACCACATAGAACACATTTCTGACATTTTTTTCAAAATATCGCCCCCTAGTGTTAAAGTTACATATACGTAAAACATTGGGGGTTAACAGTAAATTTATTTCTCATTCGAAAATGAATCAGCCTGACAGTCTTTTTCTGTTTGGTAACAAAAACTTTACTGAATTGAACAATATAAAATATATTAACTAAATATCATTGAATCACTTAAATTAACTGAGCAGATCACAATCATTCTTTTCATTGAGACATATATTTCACATTAGGTTTTCCGTGACAATTTTAAGGTTAAAGGCCCGATGTGACATATATGTCACAACGATATTTATCTGATTTGTTTTATATACATTTGTTCAGGAAATGTGTTCACAGCAGGTTAAATGTAATAAAGGACATGTTATGTAAGCATTAGAATTCTTAAATGGCTTGAATCTTACCTTTAGCAACAAAAAACAAGCTTTTTTGATTTAGCTAGTTCTGTCACATGTCTTAACCTGGCACACAGACATCTTGGAAATGTTGTTGTGTGGATACAAAATCACATGACCTGTCATATGACCCACCAGAATGTTCAGTATGTGTCACTTAGGGACTTCATGAGTTAAAGTCAAGGATAAACCTGTATAAGGAACTTTCCAGAACATTTAAAGGACGTGTGACACCTGTGTCACCGTGGGTTCTTATGGTTAGCTGTCCACTTGTGATCAGATCACTGATGATGCATGTTAATGTCAGGTCTGAACAGGGCCTGAGTTGTGGACTTTCTCCGCAACATGAACATGAACATGAGCTGTTGACCCCGCGACCCGACCCCAGATAAGCGGTTGAAGATGAGTGAGTGAGTGAGTGACCCAAAGGGCTCCCTGGTTGGACTCAAACAAACAGCACTGCAGTTCACCATTCGGTCACATCTTTAACACTGCTGATTTTGCTCCATCTCCATCTGCGCTCTGAGTGAGCATGATAAAAGCTGCATACAGGGTTTGAAATTATATCAGAAAAATCACTCAGGTATTGTACTTAAGTACAATTTTGAGCTACTTGCCCTTCACTTAAAGGAACAATGTGTAACATTTCAGGGGATCTATTAGCAGAAATGGAATATAATATTCATAACTATGTTTTCATTAGTGTATAATCACCTGAGACTAAGAATTGTTGTGTTTTCGATGGCTTAGAATGAGTCCTTCATATCTACATAGGGAGTGGGTCCTCTTCACGGAGTCCACCATGTTGCTCCACCATGCTCTACAGTAGCCCAGAACGGACAAACCAAACTCTGGCTCTAGAGAGAGCCTTTCATGTTTTTACGTTACCTGAAGACCACCGTAGTTCTCCGACATGCTTGTGAAACTGTTGTAACGTGAGCCACAGAGTGCAAAACCGTGGTAACTCCAGCCGCCGTCTGACTTCCGTTGATCCTAAAGTAGTGTTATTATGGTAAGGATGACCTCTGAGCGATACGAACGGTGTTACCGTGGTTTTGCACTCGGCGGCTCACGTTACCGCAGTCTTGGAAAAGGAGAAGTGAGCGGAGGGTTACTCAATTGGCCTCAATCTGCAACCACACCACTAGATGCTACCAAATCATACACACTGTACCTTTAAGTATTTCCATCTTATGCTACTTTTTACGTTCTACTCCACCACATTTACTTCACAGCTGTAGTCACAAGTTACTTATGATGCATTGTCTTAGATTGTGGACAGTATTCACTGCATTCACAGGACTTATTTGTGCTCTCTGTCCCGAAAGCTTGGACACAAATTTAGGAAAGGGCCTTTGCATATTCTGCACCCTCAGCCTGGAATTTGCTCCAAAATGACTTGAAAATCAAGGAGCTGGTATCATTAAACATTTTTAAATCTAAAATGAAGGCTTTAGAAGCAGACTCTATGGCATGCTAATGTCTTTAGCTTCCCTTGTTGTACAGCTGACTCCCAGAAAAGTTCCTTTTTGTCCCAAAGTTTAGTGCTTTTAGTGTTTGTGAACTGTATTTTTGTCTCTGTTTGTGTCTCTGTCTGCAACTTGTGTTCTTGCTGCTGACTGTCTTGGCCAGGTCGCCCTTGGAAAAGAGGTTCTTAAAATATAAATAATCTTAAATAAAGGTTAAATAAATAAATAAAAAAACAAAATAAACTACACATACAGCTGTTGAAATCAGTTCCACCTGGATCAACTACAATATTGAAGTACAACAATAACACTGTTGGGGGTCATTCTGCATAATACATTAAGTACTTTACTTTTCACACAAAGTACATTTTGCTGGTAATACTTATGTGCTTTAAACAATCTATCTGAATACATTTCCCACCAGTGCTCCTTCTAAACAATGCTCTGTACAGTAGGAAGCAATAATGCACAGTAAAGTCATTGATGAAGTATAATACAGGACACAACACAATGTATTTTCATTTTTCATTTTTTTTCATTTTCATATTAAGTTGTCCCCACTCTTTTTGTCTCTCCCTCTATGAGAAGATATGGCAATAAAAGACTGAGCAAACACTTTTGAAATCCTGAGCCAATATTTAACTATGGTCACTATTGCCTCAGCATTTCTGTATTGATCACTGTAGGCTACCTTGCTCACTGGACTGATCAGCTGACGGAGCCTCACTCTGTTTCATCAGTGACAGACAGGTATTGAACTCGAGTTCATCTTATCAACCACTGTGATCACTGTCACTCTGTGTTTTTGACCTTTTTTTCCGACAGCTTTCGAAAGCAACAAACGTGCCAAATTTTTGCTCAAAAGCATCTCCTGATTTTTTTTTTGTAAAACCTGATACATCTTGTATGTTTTCTGTTGATTCAGGCTTTATCAGCAGGCTTCCACTGCGGGGACTAGTTTGGGGCTCCCTGGTGGGTTCCCATGCTCTGTGTTTCCTGTGCAGATCAGTGAGCTGAGCTGAGCTGATCCCCCTGATGCTCCCCTCTCCCCCATTCTTCTGCAGATAGAGCCGGGAGATCGACCACCCTGGTGAGCCTCAAGAAGCTTGTATCTCTCAATCCTGCTGATAGCAACAAACATACACCTCTGCTGCCTTCTCCCCAGTAGATGGACTGCTGTCAAAACAAAGACCCTCTGGAGGAGATACTGTTACAGTGAAACAGTTTCCTGGTTGAGTGAACGCATCTGATGTTTCCTGAGTTGAAGCAATAATTGCTAACAAACCGACACAAAGATGCAACACAGGAAACTGCAGATTTCACTGAGTTTTCTCATCTGTGTTGGCTTTCTCTCACATTCACACTGACCCTCGCCCCTCTAGGTGTTGTAGGTCCAGAACCCCTAAGCCATAAATCCTATTAGTCGAGGATTCTCTGAAGCATTATAAGTCGTTTTCCCATCTTTCATTGATTGCTTTATCACTTGCCTACCTGAGAGAAATCTGCCCCTATATTATTTATTTATACTGTATGTCACAGTGGTGTGTTGCAGAGCCACAAAAGTACAAATTTAAACATTCCACCTCTACGTCTCTCTTCTGTCAGTACTGTATAGTAAAAAAAAAAACATGTACACACTTCTATCAATAGTCTTTAGTGTTTATACAGAAGTTTAAGGTTAGACACCCCCGGCAAAAACATTGTTTTTTATGCATTTTGGGGCTATTTTGCTTCCATAACATGTCTTCTAGCGGAAAGAAAACACCCAAAATACTAAGTGTTTATTTAACTACAATTTGTCCATTTGCGTCTGTAGATTTCTTCTAAATTCACCAAAAGTTAGCATTAAATAATGCCTCATTTGCATATTTAAACCTAAAATTTCAGAAAACGTGTAATTAGGGCTGTCAAAGTTAATGCGATAATAACATGTTAACGCAAATTTGTTTTAATGCCTCTAATTTCTTTAACACATTAACGCAATCAAGCAGGCTTATCATATGAAACTAGAAAACCTAAGGAATCCATTGGTACCAACCAGGTCATATTAGCGCGAAGGAGGCTAAATAACGCTCCAAAGTTACGCTAAATTTGTCATGGACATTTTTTACCTCTGACCTCAAGATGAATGAATGAAAATGGGTTCTATGGGTACCCAGGAGTCTCCCCTTTACAGACATGCCAACTTTATGATAATCAAATGCAGTTTGGGGCTAGTCAGAGTCAAGCCCAACAGGCAACAACAGCTGTATGTGTGTCAGTGTGCTGACTTATGATTTGAGCATATTTTTTTATGTTAATGCAGTACCTGTGAGGGTTTCTGGATCATATTTGTCATTGTTTTGTGTTGTTATTGATTTCCAATAATATATATATACATACATTTGCATAAAGCAAGCATATTTGTCCACTCCCATGTTGATAAGAGTATTAAATACTTAACAAATCTCTCTTTAAGGCACGTTTTGAACTGATAAAAAATGTGCAATTAATCACAATTAACTATGGACAATCATGCGATTAATCGCAATTAAATATTTTAATCGATTGACAGCAGCCCTTGTAACACAAAAAAAAATTGTCTTAATGTAAGTAATAAACTGGCGAAGTTTCATGGTGATATATATTAGTTAAACATTTTTACCCTATTCACGTGTAGTGTCTCTCAAAGTGTATGGAATTTAACAATACATATCTTTAAAGGCTGTTTTCTCAAAAACAAAGAGTTTTTTCTCATACTCTGAGCCAGAAATCTTCACTTCAGTAGCACTTATATACACCAGACTTTCCAGTTTCATTCCTATCTATATTCTGAAGGTTTCTACAGAGGGGTTTGTTCATACAGTATATCATTCATAGCCTGATTTGTATGCAACATTTTATTCCTGAAAACATGGCTGTTGACAGTATTTTCTGATTTATAGAGTGATAAAAAATGATATCCAAAATCCCCTCTGTAAAAATCTTTGACTCTAATATGTCGACAAAACGAAATAAGACTTTTGAACCTGGCTTTATCCAATGTTCAGATTTCTGTTCTGGAAATGTGTGCAAATTAGTACATATTTGATAAGATAATGCCTCATTTGCATATTTAAACATACATTTTCAGAAAACTTGCAATGCAAAAAATAATCATCTTAATGTAAATAATCAACTGAAGTTTCATGCCGATATCTATTAGTTAAATTTTTTACCCTATTCAACTGTAGTGTCTCCCCTTCGATTATTCGAGGTCTGTGAGAAAGCATCTGCTCAAAAGCCCACTCTTCCTCTGTGGTGTCCCCTCTCCCTCCGCCACCTCGGGCTCATGTGTTAACGGCAAATTGGACATGGCAGGGCCGGCCCGAGAGACGGAAGTTCAGACCCCTCGGTCGAAGGTCGCGTCACTCTCTGGGAAATTATGTGTCACGATCAACATCGTGTGCTGTTTCACACGCCGCTATAATGTGTTTTCTTCATTCAGCTCACCTGCCTTCCCTTTTGGCATTTGTGTGCTTGTTCATTTGAGGGAACAAAACTGACAGAGAGATTGCTGATGATAAAGACATGTTGCATGTTTTTGCATGTCTGTAATTCAGGTTTTTCGCCTCTGGTTGAATCATAAAGTAGTCCATTATGAGCACACAAGAGATTAAAGACAAATAGGGAAGTATAGTGCAGCAGGGTAAAGGGTAAGTGGCAATTTTGTGCAATATAAGCATTAATGTACTCTATGTCTCTTTGAAGCTGAGATCTTTTGCTTCTGTCAGTCCATCACCTGACATTAGGTCTCCAGGTTAAGCACAGTATTATCTTCATATGCTGCCCACTAGAGCAGCTCCCTCTCTTTCATCTCTGCTGCTGATGCACAACTGATTTTGACTTGAATAAGCGAACGGTTCCACAGGTGTGTGTGTCAAACTGCTGAACTTTAAATCAGCCAAACGTGTATTTCTGTCTGGCTTTCCAAAACATTGACGGATTTGCTGTGTCAGCAGGCGTGATATATTTGTACATGTGGGTATAAGTCTGCAATTTTCTGCTGATAGTGAGCCAGCGCATGACAGCATGACTCACATACTTAACCAAAGAAAGAAGTCCAACTAAGAATCAATGCATTCTGCATGCCAAGTGGCTTTGAGGCTTTAAGTTTAATCCAAAAATGCATGTCCTAATTATAATTGTGCATCACGTTTAAACTCCTGTGAATGAACATGTTGATGTGCCCCTGTTGTACTCCCTGTCGCAGTAAATTGCAGAACGTCCACAGAGCCGCGGGGCTAAAGCTTGGTATGCTGGTTCTTTTGTTGGTGAGAGGGTTTTTGCTGCATGCCAGGCCGAGCAATCCAGCCGGCCCACAGGGGTCACCAGAGGAGGGAGGAGTTTTGATTATGATCATTATTTGGTAAATAAGATGTCAACAAGGTGTTTCCTTGACACTTTGTCGAGTAAGGAGGAAGGTGCAGAAATGAACGCCCCCTCTCTCAATGGGAGCTCTAATCTCCTCTTTCATGTCCCATCTCGTCTGAAGGGTTTCGGCCTCGGCTGCCATGTGCTAGTCCGCCCGGGCCTGGCACTTCTTACTCGCAGGTGGGGTGAGAGTATCCTGGCAAGCATGTGTTTATAAAACCCACTTGTTTGGGCACAATACTTGAACTAACTTCTTTTGAGAGAACAGTGTGAATCTGTGCAAAGCCTTTTCCCAAAGTCCTTTAGAAGGCGACGGCCCATTGAGAGCGGAGAAGAAGGGATTACCTTCCTCGACAGTGGTGCATTTCCGAGAGAGCTGATTAGCTCTGCATTCATTGTTAAATCGAGCAAAGGAAGGCCCTAGAGGAGTGAAAGGATCCAAATAGGTGGGCCCAGAAATAAAACAGCCGCAGGAAGCCCCGCACAGGCAAGCCCAAAGTTTTCCCAACATTTCTTTCCCCCCACTCCTAAGGAGGTGCGGCGTGAAAAAGGAGATTAGCATACAAAATTAGAGGCGGGATGATTTTTAAGGGCAACTTGCCTCATGCCCTCCACCCCCACGGCCCTGCTCTGTCTGGACAAAGTTAATTAAACTAGTATTAAACAGTAAAGAAACTTCCAAGCGCTTGGGAGTTAGGGGGGCTCTTTGAGGATTACCACGACGAGGGAGAGAACGGGGAGGTATTTGTTGAGGCGAAATTGAGAAAGGCGTGATGGAACGAAGAGTACGCTGGAAGGTTTCTATTCTTGTCGGGTTTGCCCCGAGAGTATCCTAACCCCAACGGGAACAATGTGAGGAGGAAGATTGTGTTTACTGCAACCCATCAGGTATCACTGCCACAAAGAGGAAAGAAGGATGCTATCTTCTC
This sequence comes from Sebastolobus alascanus, assembly GCA_916701645.2. Classification (NCBI taxonomy): domain Eukaryota; kingdom Metazoa; phylum Chordata; class Actinopteri; order Perciformes; family Sebastidae; genus Sebastolobus; species Sebastolobus alascanus. Next base: position 3,976,023 of record CAKAOJ020000007.1, read on the forward strand.
GCTGAATGATATAGAAGATTAAGGGATTTAATATTCTTTCATTACATTTTAATAGAAAACAAACCACAACTAACAATAAAGCAAAAACTAGGAAATGCTGTGCAATAAATTAACAATGTACAGTACAAAGTGCTTCATTTTATATACAATTAAATACATCAAGAGGGCAGCAAAGGTAAGGGCGAGCCAGATGATGGGAGAGCAGACTGTCCCCAAAAAATGTAAAAATGTTTCTAAATAAATTCATAACTTGGCAGTGATGGTTGAAAAATACGAAGGTTACTGCTCGGCTAGGCATTCGTGGGAATATAACCTGACGGGTTCTTGAAAATTGTGATTTTAAAAGCTAATTATGCCGTCAGAGCTTCCATCACTCAAAAACGAATAACTGTTTAATTTTTCCCCAAGGTTTATGTGTATGAAAATAAATAAATCATGTTTGTGGAGAATTTTGAAGTCAGAGAAATACTCCTCAGATGCTCATTGAAAATGTTGTAAAAAAAAAAAAAGTATAAAAATATATCTTAAATACATTTATACCAAAAATTCTACAAAGTTTTAAACTTCTCTATCACGCGGCTTTGTGCACTTCCCACTGTCTTAAACTTTCAATACAAAAGAGACAATGAAGATGGTCTGAAATTGTATTTTTCTTAAGCTTTTGTCCAAATCACACACTATCTGAGCATGCACAGAGAGTTTGGGTGTTGACAGGAGCTGCAGTGGTACAAACATGATGACAGCATGATGAAGATGCTCAATGCTTCTTCCTCAGTCTGAGGTTCTTCCGGCGGCTACTGGCGCTCTCGTTCCTTCCCCTCTGACCTCCTTTCTTCACGCAAAAGTACTTGGTCACCGTCTTCCTGCACTGCTCGCACTTCACCGCACAGCACCAGTGGAATTTACAATTGCAGCTCGACACCATCTCGACTTTGCGCTCCTCCACGGCCAGCCCGCACTCCCCGCACAGCCTCTTGCAGCTCCGCTTCTCCCACTTGCTGAAGTTCTTGCCCTTCTTGAGGCACTCGCGGCCCTCTGTGCCCGGCAGGCCCAGGGTGCGGTTCTCCAGGCAGTAGTCGGGGGAGTCTTCGAGGTGGACCAGCTCCTTGCGGGAGATGGAGCTGAAGGTCTCGGCGACGGCCCCCCGGCTGGCCGCGCTGTTCCCCGCTCCCCGGAGGAGATCCAGCTTCAGGGCCCGGTGGTACTTCTCCTTCAGGTAGTTCCCCACCTCCCTGAACTCTGGCAGCTGCAGCCAGCAGGTCTGGGTGGTGCAGCTTCCTGACACCCCGTGGCACTTACATGTCCTCTGCATGGTCCCCTTCACAGCCTGGAGACGCAGAAGGAAACTTAATTAAGATGTATTTATGGTTTTCTGTCTTGAAGAAGTTTTAGTATGTAGGTTTAGTGTGTTAGTTTCATTTGAAAACTGCCAAAACAAAAATATTCTGTGGTTGTGAGTATGCATTTTGCACTCATATGTATGTCTATGTAAGTATATGTGTGTAAAAGACAGGATGTCCATTGTCTCTTGATTGATGTGTTGTCAAATTAACTGATTGTATTGTCAAAGTTTTCCAGTTAAGCAAAAAAAGGGATGAATACACTGAAAGGAAGAAATGATAGCTGCGTTTCTTTGTCGTCCTCAGTGTCTCCTGACTTTACCCGACACAAAACAGCTGTCGGTTGAAAGGGGACGTTTTCTTTCCGCGAGGAGGGGATGAACTCTCTGTTGAGGTGAGGCTGAATCAAAGTTTCACATCGAGTCCCATTGTCCCCCCAGAAGAAATAGGAGTATTTATTTAGCATGTTCATTATCAACATGTTTTCTAGTGTGAGAAGACCCAATGGAGAGTCTCCATTGAGTGGAGGAACGAAAAAAGGAGTTTTTTTCTCTCTTTCTATCCCCATTTTTTTCTGTTACAATGATGCTCCAGGTGCCATGGGGATCCTCGGGCCCCGACAGGGGGGAGCAAAGGCACCGTAAACAAAGAGCACTTCAGCTGCACGCCTGTGGTCCCCTCAGACTCCCTCGGGGCCCAAACAAAGACCAACATAAATGTGGGATCCTTATTGCAAGAATAAAAACTAAACACTTATTTTAAAAAAGCAGCATAATACAGAATGCCGTGCAATGTCTGGCTCCCCAGGATCTCTAATTAAGTTTGCACCAGTGATCCCGAGATTCTCGAGTTGAGGTATTGTCATAAGGGGCATTCAGCGCTGGTAAATAGGCCCTTCTGGTACACCGAACACACTGTTATTATTGGGGACGAGTGGCACCTCACTTATAGCGACGTGAAAGGGATGCTTGGGTGGCACACTCGCTGGAAAAAAAATGATTCAAAAGGTGCTTTACACTGTGCAATCAGTTGGAGGGGCCAGGAGAGATTCCCAAAATGTCAAGCAAGCCGCCACCCAGTTTTAATACTGTATGGTTCAAAATCAAGGCATTAACATCACATACTTGTGCTACATCTTATCCCAAGGGCTCATCTCTCATCATCACCAAGTGGACAGAGTGAATTAACAGCACCCACTGTACCTTGCGCCCAGCCTCGTTGTTGTGGAGATTCATAGCTGCTCGTGAATCCTGTCCAGTCTCCAGCGCGTCAACAAACTGCTTGGAGATGGCCTCGCCGAAGCCAACGTTGTCACTGCAGCCGCCCCAGAGCCAACCATGACCACCTATAGGAGAATGAAAAAGAATTTATCATCTGTGCAATTTGATTCAAAAGTTGGCATTTATGTACATACATGTGTATTCCTCTGACCTCGCTGTCCGTTCCTGCTGTCGTCGCAGCCACAGTTGTCAAAGTCTCCGAGGCTGCAGTTCCTGGTCAAAGTGTACATGACCCCGGCGGAGCTGATGGCGTGGACGAACGCCGTCTCCCGGTTTGCTGTCAGCAGAGAGACTCATTAAACTAGCTTGTCTCATCACACAGATCCCTCATTGCCGGTTAGGAATTTGATACATTATGTCACAATCTCCTATCTCTTAGTAAGTAAAATTACCTGCATCTCATATCACATATTCAGTCCTATTTTTAATTTATAAAACGGCTTGAAAAAAAATGTTTGACTTAAAGGTGATTTTGATAACATTCAGCCACTAGATGTTGCATTTTCCCTCCCCCGTTCCATTGCACTGACATCAAGTCGTTGCCAGGCACTTACCGTCAATCTCAGCCATTTGTCCGTTTTTTCCACACTAAACTGACGACACAGAGATACCACGTGATACCAACGTCGTTATACTATCGGCTCACAAGCCTTATTGTCTTCCACAGAGATAAACAAAACCCTCATTTTGGACCCGCCAACATTTTTTAAATGATTAATTCATAATCATAATAATTTTTTTCTTCAGGAAAACTTTTATTCAGCGCCTTTCTAACGGCTCTGCGGATGTATTATTATTTTTTTTTTTAAATAATTGTTTACATAAAAATTTTATCAAAAAGACCTTTAATTAGTCAACTCCCATATTCTGTTCAGGACAATAAAACCAGTATGTCAGTGTATTGCTTTCATAAGCTGCAAATAGAGGCAGTGATTCAGGGAGGATGTTGGGAAATGGATTAGTGTGTTTGTTTTGGCTCTATAGCGACTGTGCCCGCTGTAACCATCCCAAAGGGTGATGAGTGCTTCGACTACGCAGACATCTCTATTTCACAAAGGGAAGAAACATCTCCCCTCTAACCCAGAAACTTGAAACACAAGCACACAATTACAAAACACTTTTGAAAATTATTTGAAATTCTGTCAGCCACGTTTTCCCATTTAGAAGTGGACTCTCTCTCTCTCTCCCTCTCAGCCTATAGCTGCAGTGTAGAGATGTTTGGCGTCTGAGGACTGTGGACTCACCGCTGCGCAGGCTGCTGTGCGTGGACAGCTGCAGGGCCCTCTCGGGGCAGTTCCAGCGGTCCCATGCAAACTGGTATTTGCACTCTTCGATGCCACTCTGAGCTCCCGCTGCCACGCTGCTGGAGTAGATCAGGTAAGCCTGCAGCAGCAGAGACATAAAATAATGCACAAGCACCCCACATCTGGCAACAATAACAACATGATATAAGAAGTTGAGATGGTTCTGAAGCATCTGGCATGATTTGATACCCAGATATAAAAAAAACGTTATTACTTTCATCATATACATACTGGCACATACAGTACATGAAATTTGACCTCTGCATCTAAACCATCCTAAGCATTCAGGAGCAGTCGGATGCTGTAAAGCGCCCGGGGAGCAACTTGTGGTTCAGTGTCTCGCTCAAGGACACTTTGACCTGTGGACAGTAGGAGCCGGGGATCACACCGCCAACCTTGTGGTTAAAGGACGACCACTCTACCCATTACGGATGCACCGATACCGGATCAGATATCGGGCCGATATTGACTCAAATAGCTGGATCGGGTATCGGTGACAATGGGGACGATCTGTTAAATTCAATTCTATGTTTATATAATATACAAATTATAAACTGGAATTTGAATTCCTGTTTAAGTTTTGCCTAATTTGTTGCTGAATTAAAAAGGTTTACACTTGAATTGTAATTCCTTTTAATTTTGACGATTTTTTACCATGTTGCTGGTGTACGATTTATTATTTTAATAATAAATAACAATTTAGTAAATTTATATCAGTGTATTTATTTGTTACATTTTGTTTTACTAAGTTAGGAGAGCGATATTTAAGTCAATCTTGATGTTGCCTTACACATAAAAGAATGATCCCAGTCACTTCCACAAAGTGAGGCATTCAGCTTTTTAATTAAACACTGCTATCGGATCGGTACTCTGTATCGGCCGATACCCAAAGCCCAGGTATCACTATCGGTATCGGGTCAGAAAAAGTTGGATCGGTGCATCCTACCCACTGAGCTACAGCCACTTTAGATTATAAAAAAAAATTAGCATTGTTTTCGTGTGAAGAATTATCTGATGCAAAAATGTGAGTATTTGCTAATAAATCCAAACCAATTAATAGTACATAAATATATATTTTTGAATAAATTACACAAGTCTGAAGCCCAGAACACAGAGTTCAGACATTATGCCACTTAAAGACAATCAGAGGTCACATATCCAACAAATCATGAGAGCACTTCTGGTACTTCTGAACAAACTAAGGGTTCACTAAATCAAATATGGTATGAGAAGGAAAACTAGGAATAGTGCTGTGACAAATGCTTTGCTCCTCAATGTGTCTTTCCTTCTCTAGAATTTCAAAGTGGATAATCAACAAGTCCTTAATGTGGATTATGCTTATTGTCAGTTTCATGACAGAAACAATGTGACCTGATTCATTCTACTTTTTAAACTCTTATCAGCCGCAGAATATGCTGAATTGTGGAGCTCTCTCAAACCCGTACGCTCTTTCCTTGGCTTTCGCCTGCCTCTCTGCGGCTTGTTCACACTGTGTGAACGATAATATAACTAATATGTCTCAAGTGGCCTTTGGGGGAGATGGAGTGCCACCTCTTTCACAGGCTCACTAATGATGACCACCCACTATACAGCAATGCCTGCCCTCGCCTCTTAAAACATTCAGATACGCAGAGCCTCTGAATAAGGTCAAGTGTACGGAGGGTGGGGGGAGAGAACACAAAGGGGCAAGAATATCACTGATATATCATTAGTGCCATACAGGTACAAGAGCTTGTCAATACACTTGAGTTCAGATATCACAAGGACAACACATGAAACCATGTTTTCTCTCTCTCTCTCTCTCTCTCTCTTTTGGGAGGAAGGACAGGGAGAAAAGATCAAAAGAGAGTTGGCTTACCTTGGGTCCAGTCATCAAGAAATTATTCACTGACCTGGAAAAGGAGACAGCTTATTCACTCAGGGAAGCTCAGTGTCCTCCACAAATTCCTCTGCTAACATCTCTCATTAGTGCGCTTTGTAACATGTTAAACCGCGACACCAGCGGGCACCCAAACCTCAACGAAAAAATACTGACGAAATTGTTAAAAAATGTTCCCGAAATGTAAGAATTGAAGGTAATGATTATGTTATTAAGACTTGATTACTTGAAATTTGGGGTTGCCAGGTTGTGAAAAATCCCATTGACTTGCGTTCATCCTTTCTATTTGAAAAATAATGCTTTTATGTTGGTAATTCATTTATAAATGCTCATGGTTTCTAATAAGCCATCAAGTATGTTGTTATAAAAGTTAATAAATGGCTTTAACTCATCAAATCTGCAGTTTAAAGTGTTGATAAGTTAATAAATGGATTTTTGTTCTGCAGCCCTTTTCTAGAAATAAGCGCACAGATGGTAGAAGGGAGTTTTCACAACCTGGCAACCCAAAAGTTGTTCTTACAACTGATCTATAAAGTAAATGATTTGTTCACCAATAATAAAGCCATTAGTTACAACTTATCAATCCTTTATAAAATTCACCTTATTAAAAAGTCATAAAAACAAATTTCAAGAAATTCAAACAAGTTCTCTTATTTCCAACTGCCAAATTGTTCAGCGAAGTGGTTTTGTGGGTCATGTTATGCCTTTTGAATAAACGATATGAGAGAAAAAATATATAAATAAATACATAAATTAGGGCTTACAAACAATTTTATTCTGAAAAAAATAGATGTTGCAGCACTTGCCATGAAATGAACATATTTGGAGATGAACATCATCAGGACACAAAATGAATCTGCAAAAAATAAAAATATTTCATGATAAATGCAACTCACCAGCAGCAGTAGGACCTCATGTGAGCCAGGAGGATGAAGATGTAATAGAAAACCTCCAAATGCATGAACATCCTGCCAGGTGAGGGGGGTGACGGTGACTCTGAGCCCGTCCAAAGCCTGCAGACTGTCTAACGATGGAGAGGAAACTGAGCCACACCAGCGCATGAAACTCCACCAGGATTCAAGGAGGGGGCTCTGAAATGGAGCTGCTCTCGTCCCAACAAGAGATTATCTGCTTAATTAAAGATTTTCCCCCTTCTTACTCTCTGGGCCAATCACAAGTTGTGCACCGAAATGATCAAAAGGGCACCCTGGGCCTTCAGGGCCGGGCAACGGTGGCTTCCCTGCCTCCATTCAGCAGCGCAGGAAGATCTGTTTAATCCTATAGGAAAAGTGTAACACTGATCCCCTGCATTTCTGAAAAAAAAAAAAGTTTATTTAACAGCTGATTGTCAGGGATTAGTGGGAGATAGTCCTCTGGATGACGAATTGTTAGTTTGATAAATCCACAGATGTTGTTTGTTCTCGAGGAAGTAATTTAACAAAGGTGTGATTGAATCAATGTTGATCAGCCTGAAACACAGGGACTATTACTCACACGGAAGACCACAAAGCCTCACAAGTGTCATCTGATCGTTTAATTCCAAATCGGCGACATATAGGCGAAGTTCTTTCCACAAAGGGATCAACTGCGCAACTGTTTCTTAGAATAATCATCATTTTTTTTTGCGCAGTTATGAAGCAGAATTGCATTGGATGTGACGATATTTTAGATATAATTTCGCACACCTGCAAAAGAAAATTACAGTTTTTTTTATTTTATACAATGTGATACATCTATATGAGGTCATAATAAGGAATCAATAATCACGTTTTATAGTTATGCTCCGTTAGGAGACATTATTGAGACTTTTTCATCTCTATTCCAATTTTCACGTTTTCCTGCAATATTTCAATCATGACTTTCGTTTTAGAATTTGAAAGAAGAGGGAATTTCTCGACGCGATGAGATGGGGACAGAGTGAAGGCCTATAGCCATTGATCAGATATATGGGGCATTTGCATCACTAATCCAGACGGTCCCTACCTAGCACCGCATGGAGGATCATTCCCCAATAACCCCGTCTGACCTTTAGGACCCTTTCCTTTGGCCCTTTAGCAATCTTCTTGTGTGCAAATTAGGATTAGAGAAAAAGTGATTTGGAAGAGAGGAGTGGGGGGGGGGGGACTTCTGAGGGATGTTTTTGGATTAAGATTTAAAGAGGAATGACAAGTAAAGTTAGACAACGGCAGGATCCATCCTGTTGTTTTAGTATTTTTAATGCAAGATTCCTTAAAGCTGCAGTGGGTAGAATTGGAGCATTTTTATAAAACAGTCACTATATACTGACAGTAGTGCATGAGACAGGTAATCTGAAAAAAATCATGTGTCTCTGTGTACTCCGGTGCTCCTAATGGCATCTGCAAGATTTCACAGACTGGAGGAAAACAACCAATCAGAGCCGAGTTGGAGCCTTGCCGTCTCTGAGCAGCTGTCAATCACTCACAAAAACTAGGCAGCGCTGATCAAATATGAATTAATATTTTGTTACTGTAATGCCTATTTCTCGCATAAAATGTTTTCAGAAACATCTTGTAGTGTACTGTTTAGCTGTAAAATGAGAAAGTTTGTGACCCGACAGCCATGTTGGGATCAGTTCAAGGCCCATTGAAAGAGGCTGGGACACGGGTCACGGTGTATGGGGTAAAACACATGCAGCAGTGTAACTGGAGCTGCGGTCGTGCGTTGTGATTGGCTCAATTTCGGCGAGTGCAGACCAGATTTTAATGCGTATGCGTTGTACCCCAAAGATATGACTCGTGATTTCTCCTCTTTCCACCCTCCTTGGATCAGTTGAGGCAATAACAAGCACCGCCCACCAGCCGGAGCACAGCCAATAGGAACACTCAATGGGAACGCTCTCTCTCTGAAATGACCTGTGATTGGCCAAAGTCTCCCGTCGCGGGCTAGATTTTTTAAAACCTGAAAACAGAGCCATGAGGAGGTGCAGAAGTGTTCTCTCAGAACACTTGAATTACAATATGCTGAAAGGTTATTATGGAATTTTTTGCCCAATGATGCCAAAAACATTCTGCCTATGCTAAAGCTTTAAAGCATAATTTAAAGCTGGCCAATATTTTATCGCAATTAGGGCTGTCCCGAATACCATTTTTTGGGCTTCGAAGCTTCGGTGAGAAATATTCGAGGGTCTTCGAAGCTTTGCCGTGGAGCCGCAGGCTGACATGTTCTTCTGTCTGTCCGTCTCCATCTGCCCTGTTTCAGTGCCCAGGACAGTTGCCGCACTACTGTACACACATGCACCAACCAACAGCGATATCTGTCTGACAATAACTAATAAAAATTAATGTTGAATATGAATAATGATGTGGGATTATTCCTTATTTCCTGGGCAATTTGAGGATTTAAACATTATTATTACATACTTGTAAAAAAAACAACAAAAAATACAAAATCATTCGAATCCTGATTTGGAGGTTGATTACCATGGCAATGGTAGAAGCTTCGAAGGATTCGGGTCAGCTCTAATCTCAATAAGTCATTTCCCAAGAGCAAGGTGTCAACAAACTTCCATAATTGTCTCTAAATGTGAAAATAGCGACACTTCTTTTGCATGCATTTAAGCGCCTGAGCATACTGAAAATGTGCATCTAATTATAGATGATTGGAATTAAACATATATCCTGAACATATGCGTGTGTTACATCACATATATCTGAATCATTTCAAGTCTACTGAATTGTGCCATCATATCCCCTGAAAAGCGGTCAGCTGCAGTAACATTACATCAGTTAACAAGTCCAAGTATGTTGTTGCACTGTCCACAGTGAGGTTTCCCAGCTCTGACCGGCAGCGTGACTAAACACCGAGGTGCTACATGCCGTGGAGAGGATGGCCTGACAGTCAGCAGCCAATGGACAAAGGGCTGATGTCACTGTTGGGGCAACAGACATCAGCAGTTGTGGGACCACTACAACAGGCTACATTTGGACAGGACTTAGTGGCTGCACTCTGTAGCAGACTGCAGCATTTTCTGCCAAAACCACCAAATGCAACAAGCAAATCACATTTACTGCTTTTACACAGAGGTGATAGACGTGTTAGCTGTTTCTTTGACTTGCTATAAAGTCATTCACCAGCAGAGGGAGCAAGTTCACAAATACCTCAAGTGGTTGAAATATGTGTTGAGATCAAACACTAAATCCTCTTTATTAAACACCCTCAGGAAAGAAAATTCTCCTTTTGCTCATCCAATCAGGCTGTAGGAGCTGTCTGCACGAGTGGACACATTAAGCTGTAGCCTATCTACGGCCCTCCAGGAATGTTCAAACAATATCTGCAGCTATTTTAAATATGTACGGTGTGGTGTCACAAGTGCAACAATGTCATATGTGGGTGAGACAAGTGATCCAAGCGTGAAAGGCAATGTATCGGTAGATATCAGAGACGAGGCTGTCCATTAACAAGTATGACAGGTCCAACAACAGGAGCGGCAAGATGAAGATAAAAACACGTTTCAGAGATTCTTAACTCATTACTGTTGGGCCGACACACGGGATCAGTATAGAAAAGCGTACTGTGCAGACGGACACAACTGTCAGTAAAGATCCCAATCATGTCAAATAACATACGTCACTATACTGCACTATGTGTATGAAATAATACCCAATGGAAGCAGCTTTGCACATGATGAATTTACATATTAGCTGATGGGCTCTTTGGACATTTCAGATATGAAAATATTGTACGTCACAGTGCATTTTGTCAACATAGATTTCAATTATGATAACCTTTAGCCTACATTTTCCATTTAATAACTTAGCACCACATTTCTATCATTTTTAACATCTGTTTTATTCTTTATGGCACACACTGCAAAGCACTTATTGCTTTTAAATAGTTCTTTATAGTGTAGTTCACATACTAAATTTAATATTTAACATCATCAGTAGTGGTTGTGGTTATTATTGTAGTATCTACTGATAAAGGATGTAACAGAAATGGTACGGACATATTTTTTTATTCAGTACAAGAATAAGGAGTATTACAGGATTACAACAAAAAACAGCAAAACATATTTTGTCACAAGTAGAAAATTTGGTTTATTTACGGTACATATACAGTGGGCTAAAACATTCTTTGAAAAAAAAATGTGCCATTTTTTTAAGGCATTCTAACTTCAAGAAGTTAACACTGTAAAAAAGTGTTGCTCTGTATAATAGGAAGTGTGACAAAAATTACAACATTATTATTTAATGATATAACAAGTTTGAATTCTTGTTTTTAGAGCAAAGGATTTGTTTGTGTAACCCATTTTTTTTTTAGGATTTGTTGAATGGTCCCTCTTTTTCATTATAAATAAGGGATTTTATTTTTTGAAGTGTTCCTTAAAAAAAAAACAGACACCAAACAACTGTGATTAGACAGAAAATTTAAGCCCTAACTAATTTCCATAACTTGCACTTTGAATTTTTTTTTTGAATTTTTTTTTCTTTTTAAATCAGGTGTGCAACCATCATAAGGCATTTGGGCAGAGTCCTGACACATGTTTCAATAATATATCACACAGCACAAAAAGGTAAATGCACCCCCTACACATGCCTCATTGGCCTTATCATAGGGAGAACTTATCTCTGAGTGCATTTCAAAAGAATGCAAAAATAAATGCAAATAATTATCTCTTTTCAGATTAAGAGTGAGAAGTCTGGTTCCATGTTTCAGTCGGAGGAGGAGGAGTCTGAGGCGGCCTCACTGCGTTACACCAGAGACCTTTCTCCTCATTAAGAACCCCTCCTGTACAGTTGGAGACAGTGGGTGAGGAAGCATCCCAAACTATAACACATCTGTACTGCATTCACCCAGGGTTACTCCGGTGTTATAAGTGGGGACAGTTCAATAGAGCGTTGACTGTCTCTGCGTTCGCCTTGAACACGGTAGCTTATGGTTTAGTAGCCTAAGACTACAAAAATGAAGAAATCCTTAGCTTAAAATAGACAAACAATACTCAAGATGAAACTCCACTCCCTGTGGAATGAGACAAAGCAGTACTGACAGAAGTTAGAGCAAAAGGCCCTCAATATTGCTTGTAGAGAAACCTCACTGTTAACGGGTTTCAATAAAGCTTTCAAAGTGCCAAAGACTATTAATAAATAGCACATCAACAAATAAGATATACAGTAAATCATTACTGCTTTTACACACCGCTCACACAGACTTCTTCTGGTCTTTCTGCCATAAGAGACTTAAATCCCAATTGGCCCTTTCCATTCTCTTTGTGCCCGTTTTATATATATTATGGTGAAAAAACTGTGCTTGCACATGTAGCCAGGTCGCTGGCTGTGGCTAATAGTCGGTGAGGACACTTCAAAACTTAAAAATAGACCCACACAATTTATGGAAAGGGTCTACAAATCTTTAAAGCCAATATTAGTCTCAGGAGGAGGTTTAACTTATAATCAGAAGCATGGTAATCACCCCCCCCAATCACCACCACCACCACTGAAATTCTGCTATACCTGCTGCTATGTTCTGTCTCGGTTCGACACGTCGGTATCAGTCGCAGATCTTGTCGCTAGCGTAACTCAGCCACTTTTGTTGCTGCTGTCGCCCGTTCGCTGCCTGCGTGCCATGATAACTTCCTTCGACACCCTCTTGGGGTTGTAGGCCAATCCCAGGAAGCACATGGTGTTGATAAAGGCGGTGGTGAGGTTGAGCTTGCAGCCAAACTCACTCGTGGCATAGTCAAAGGGGAATGTGTGATGGTAGTTGTGGAAGCCTTCCCCTGAAAAGCAAAAAGAAAGACTTGAGTGTTTTGCTTGCACGTCAACAAGTTCATTACTTGAATGGAGACATGTATGCAACGATCGTACGGTACATTTACGCTCATTTGATCACAGGATTGTAGCACAGTGACGAACAGCTATTGGCAGCATGTGACTGAGAGTGTGATTTGATGCTAAGTGGAGAGAATTGGGGACCTATTTTGGGATTTGAAAAACTTAAAGGCTGACTGTCGTGTAATGTAATTTACAAGCTACCAAATACCAAGCTATCAGACTTGCTAAATTAGTCTTTTGTTATGACTTGGTTGTCATGGTAACAGCGCGGGTGTGCCTGCAGCCTTAGGAGATATGACACCTACGAATCCCATGGGGTATTGCACTGGAAAACATCTAATCAACAAGCTTAAAATGATGTCGCCCACACAGGTAATAATGTTGCTGGTAAAGTGACAGGCTGAACTCTGTACTTGTTGGATAAATTGAGGTATCTGTCATTCAAACCTCTGGTACCCAGTAGTAAACAATCCAGGATCATGAGAAACTTTCAAATGTGAACTTGAGTGTAAAATGCTTCCAGAGCATGTGACTACAGTCTTTACTACTCCATTTACTCAGAATGTGTTTACTATAGCTGCTCTGGGTGCAGTGGGAACAAGCGAGTAACATGGAAAAACTAATTAAAATGACACAATAGGTGTGAATTTAAAAAAAAGGTGAAAATGGACTTCGGAACGTAATTGTTTCCAATACATTTTTTTTTTTCCATTTGCTCTCACAGTTAGTAGACAGCATGCAGTTAGGTGCAGTACAACAACAAAAAGCAATCTTGCTCTTAAACTTGGTAGATAAAAAGTTAATTCAGCATGGAAATACAGTTGAAAGCAATGATAAGTCTGTCAGAATTGTGCATTCTTTCTTCAATCACTAGTTAGCTTGTGAGTTAAATGCTGTTTTGCAGCTAACAATGCTCGGTGCTGTTTGCAGCATCACTCCCCCGCGGTGTCAGCCACCACAAATAAAGTCTTGACTCGTGGGAAACAATGATACTGAAAATAACCCCAGCAGTGTCCAACTCTAAAAAACGGACTAAATACACAGCTCGAAAGCTGACCACCTCTACAGTTCAAAGCTAAAACTGGCACAGCCGGGACAAAGTAAACATCAGCAGCTACTGGATTAGCAAACTGTCCCACTGCAGATGCCAGACTGGATCAGCTTTGAGGGAGCCCCCAACTGTGGTTGACTTGACAAAAAAAGCTTTCAACAAGTGATTAAATTTGAATATATTCCTCAGGCACATAAAGGAACTACATTAGATAAAATGCTTATGTATCCACAATAGAGTATAAGCATATTACTGTAGGACCAGTGGACAACCTCCGGGTCTGAAAAGTGAAGCCAATGCTGAAATGCCTTAAACTTGCATTCTTTCTAATAGCCAGCAGGGGGCGACTCCGCTGGTTGCAAAAAGAAGTCTGATTGTATAGAAGTCGATGAGAAAATGACCCTACTTCTCACTGGATTTATTACCTCAGTAAACATCATAAACATGAGTTTATGGTCTCAATCGCTAGTTTTAAATCTTCTTCAATACAGCATGATGTCCATTTAGTCAATTATGGTCCAATATAAAGTCAAATAGACCATAAAGCAGGGGATGCTTTAGGGCGCGGCTACCTAGTGATTGACAGGTCGCTATCACGGCGCTGTCTGGTCTGGGTGTTGTCCGTGTTCTCATCTTAGAACTTTAACCCTTTGACAGTGTGTTTTCAGTTCATGAAAGTTGATAATCGCCAAACGCTGTCTTATTCAGCGCTCAGTTGTACTTTGCTCCATCCTTTCATGTGACTTCTGGTTGCGAAAAAAAACAAAATGGCGATGGCCAAAATGCCAAACTCGAGGCCTCAAAACGGCAGTCCACAAACCAATGGGTGACGTCACGGTGACGTCATGTGTAGGACCAATAATAGTGAATAATGATCAGAATGTTTCCTTACCTATGGCACTGAAAGCAACCAGTGGGTTTTCCCTCGGGTTAATGGTCTTGTCGTAAGGCCTGTTGCCCCATATGTGCGCAGCGCTGTTGACCAGCCAGGTGGCGTTGAGCACCACAGCGTATCTCAGGAGTCCGGGGACGAAGTATCCCACGGTCAAGGATTCGCCCCAGAAGTACCAGGGCACAAACATGGGCACGAAGAAGCAAATCAACAGGACAGAGAGCTTGTAGTGCCTGAAAAAAAAGAACAAACTGTATCTCACACAGATCCATTCTCACCTGGCCATAATTCAATCTGAGGCAAAATGAAATAAAACTGATTTTTAAATGATGTAACACAGACATTTTTTCGTCTCCTAGCATATTGTGGGATCAAATACACCATATAATCCGACAATACACTATAAGGTTCAAATAAATATTGCATCTCATGTGTTTGATTTAAACAATTTGATTGCTAAAATCTGTACCCATGTCAGGGTAAAGGGTCACACAAAGGCCACATATGTAATCCTACATGGTTATGAGGGCCATTAAAAACATAGACAAGATTAACCCCTATTGCCTTTGAGCAGAGGTGAAACTCTTGGACTGTGCCCAACAGAGTAGATATGTTGACCGTGGACACTACGGGGGCAAGAAGCATCTCTTATCAGTAGATCGAAGATATCAAGTGTTATCATGGTCAATATAACCCAGACTATAACATCCTGTACAGCTTGGCCCAGAGGGGAAATTACTTTTAATAACAGGACGCAAAACGAACCCTGCGAACACATTTATATGCATCTATTCTGCCTTAGCGATATATTCAGTGCAACATTCAGTGCAGCAAAGGTGTGAAGTACAAGGTGATGAATGGGTGTTAGCGTCGTGCCTTTGACACCAGATGGTGCAGGTTCATGGGTCGTCTCAGACTAATAGTCAGTTTTGACATTTTTATTATGAAATCAAGCAATTTAGCTGCAAAATAAAGATATTTAAAAAGGGTATCCACATTAAAAGTGTTGGCAGTTCTGTAGAGAGGTTTGTATTTTGTCTGATATGCTGAAAAAATATAATGTAGGTAGTGTTCATTTTTGCAGATGAGTTCAGGAATGTCCCGTCATAATCCAGGTGGCATTTCGTTTCCCCCAAACAACATACTTTGCTAATGAAAAATAGCTGCACAGGAGACGAGATTAGTGTGGAATAAAAATGAAGTTTTGATGACTCTCATTATGGATGACTAGGATCTGTTTAGTCTGCATCTTTGAGCTCCTTTCAGAGAGACACATTTGACAAGAACAACAGCAGTAAACCCCAAAACAACTCTGGGTAACGTTCGCTCACCGTTTCTGAAACATGACCACGTTATCTGCCCTCAGGTCCGACAGCTCCAGTTTTTTGCCCTTTTCGATGACGTCGGGATGTTTGCGAACCATCAGCCAGCCGATGTGGGCGAAGAAGAAGCCCCGCGTGGCGTTGTGGGGGTCTGCGTCCGTCTCGGAGAACTTGTGGTGGACCCGGTGGTCCCTCGCCCACTCGTATATGTCATTCTGCACACGGAGACAGGCAGAGATAGGGAGGATTACGTCAGGCATGCATAGATATGCATGGGACTTTCAGATCAGCAGATTAAGGTCAGAGATAACAGTGGTAACAAAACAATAAATGCATATCACTCAGATAACAGAACTTTACTGAAATCATACACAATTATTTGAAAACCATAGAATCGCCACTTTATTTTTTGATAGTAAATGCTGTAAAGTAATGTATGTTTTATGAATAATAAATATTTTTTTAATAATACTTTATTTGTTTTTTCTCGAATTGCCTGATTGATAAGTGTTAAAAAAAAATGTTAAAATTATATCTACTCCTTCTCAAGTTTCAACATCACACTTTAAAGTGTAAAGTGCATATTGAATCACGATTGGCTTCCAAACTGGTTGTACGTCCATGTGTTAAACTCAGATTTAAGGTGACCACAAGGATGCTTTCCCCCCGTTCAGCAGATGAATGTGAAACAGCCTTTCAATGTCAAACTCACACACATCATTTTGCACAGTGAAGCTCAAACATCACAGGCAAAGGTCAATAAGCAAAACACATTTTTGAGTGACTTAAAGATGAAGTAGCAGCTGCCAAGGAATACACATGGAATATTTTGTACTGCTGCGGCAACCAAATTTCCCCTCTGGGGATCAATAAAGGCGCGACATATTTTGTATTGACATTTGTTCCTGTTTTACCTGAAAAGCCATGGAGTTGGCGAAAGCGAGGAAGACCCGCAGGGGGAAAGAGGCCTTGTAGGCTCTGTGGCTCCATAATCTGTGTGCACCAGCAGTCACACCGAGGGCACTGATGAAGTAGCACACCACAGCTGGAAGGAAGAGAGGTGGAAAGGACAGACATCTTAGGGGAAACGGTCACCAATTACACTGAGATTAATCTTATACCCATGAGAATAGAGTCACTGGGACACCATGTTCTTTCCATCACACCCTGGCCTCTTTGTTCAGAGGAAAAGTCATCAATGTGTGGGGGAGATGGGACAGCGGGAGCACGCAGGTCTGCCCTCACACGTTTGTTGTTCTAAAACTGCTGAATGTGTTTCTATGTGAAGCCCAGACAAGACTACCCAGGATTTGAGACCCGGGGGCTTCAGACTGGCAAAGAGCATTCTGTTGTTGGTGCCACACAGCTCACAATGGGATGTCTATGGGAATGGTGATTGTGCTTTGTCTTCCCCGGTGAAATAATATGCAGCTCAGCATTGCAAAGAGAGGGGAAAATTATGCAGCGGCCAGAGTGGAAACAAAGTTGAGACTGTTCGGGAATTCGAGTCATGCCTCAATAGTCTACATATATGGGGCATACATTACAATTATTCAGCTAACAGTTTGTCTATTATCACTGGGATTCAAATACTTCTAATTTGAGACATGCAAACACATCCCATCAAGCCCAAACAATCAGCCACAGGTTTGTGCTCTTAAAGAAATAGATTTGGATGGATGTGTTAAAATGGACATGACAAGGCCAGGGTGACTCATTCTCCATTATTCCCATAGGCCCCCTCAGGCTGTATGTATTGTAGTTAGCAATGATCACACAACATCAGCACATTCTGTTCGCCTACTGTGGCCTACAGGGAGAAAAAAAAAAAACACAACAAAATGCTGCACCGCTAGCTGCTACAGTATAATACTTACACCATGCAAGAGTTGGAAGCGACACAGAGGGAACGAGAAGCAGTCCATAGAGCGCCCCCAAATGTAGGAGGGACATCAGTATGATATTTCTCCACACTAGCATCCTCGGCGGTTTGGGACCCTCTTTCTCTTTATAGGTGTCGTCGAAAACATCCTCCACCGTCGATGTTTCTGCCATGGCATCTTCGATCTGTTGCTTGCCAACGTGATGGTTCCTGGCTTCCGTTTCGGGCATTTTTGGTTCTATAACAGTGGTGCGCAGCAGGGGAAGAAAAAGAGAGAGAGAGAGAGAGAGACAGAGAGAGAGAGAGAGAGAGAGAGAGAGAGATGTTGCTCAGTTAAATGCGCACGGCGGGATGCAGAAACACAGAGAGAGAGAGAGAGAGAGGAAGGTACGGCAGCTGACAGTGTACAAGCAGCAGCAGCCTCTACAGCAGCGCCCCAGATAGCAAAGTGGCTGAAAAAGCGATGCCACTCTTGCTCTACTTGCATAATCTGAGTGATGTGTCACTGTTGGTTTCTGCCGCTCGACTTGTTCGTGATTCTTATAATCGGTATGTAACATGCTCCACTGTAAGAAGTTACACAACTTCCCACCGCCCATATAACCGATAGACATAGCCCACTAATGATTATGATATGTGCGATTTAAAACGACTCGTTTCCCCGGATACCACTTTCACCGGTTGTGTGCCCCTCCTATTAGTGTCATATGTCGCTGTGTTTTAACCTGCAGGCGCGTTAAAACCCTCCTCATCCACTGCCCGGCGGCTAACGACACGTCCTAACATGAAAACGTTATATCACCGCCTCTGTAGCACCCACTGGGTAAACGTGTAGCTCGGTTTAATACCACAATACTGCACTAGAAGATAACCATTTCCGGTTAGAACGTTCAACTTTTCTGGTTGCTAAGCAGTAGCACTGGTTAAGCTATAAGTTTAACCGTTAGCTTAGTTATACCAATTGGCGCGATATCATGTCATTTTTAAGTTTATGAACAAATAAATTAAAGTTCGTACTTGACTACGAGACGTGGTCTAACGTTATGTAACGTTACGAAGCGGCAGAGCAGAAGTTACAGCAGCAAGAGTCGTTAATTATCCCCGGTGGACATCTGCCCCGGTGTTTCGGTTTAACGAGCGACCCGTGTTAACTGGTGACTCTCAGCCGAATGTCCCGTGGTTGCCATGGATGTATTAAAAGAACGTGGTTGCTCATAGTGACGGCAGCTGTTGAAAAACATAGGTGTCCTCGTAAAAAGCCTTCAATTTTACTTCAGTCAATTCATACTCACCAGTCAACACGGTCATTCATTAAAGCGAAACACCCGGTCAGAATAGGAAGCGACACCACTAGTCAAATAACCACTTACAGTTTTGCACACGACACTCAGCGTCTCTTCAAAAAATGTCCATTCAAATAAATTGGTTTTACTTAAATGGCTGCTCAGGTTGAGAACTACTCACCGCGTGCTCTCCAACCGCTGTTCACCGTGAAGCTGCAGGGGATGCGAGTGCACGTGAGATGCAGGTAACAGATGAAAAAGTAAAAGACGTGTTATTCGGTGCGTTGATCCCCGGTTACTGATGTCCTCTTATTGCATATTCTGAGGTCGTTTTAAAGCAATTGGTCGATGAGGTAATCGATGCCACATGCTCCGAATATCCTATTGGCTGTTTGACTACCCTCCTTTTTTTTTTCCCACAACCACAAAGTCTTATCATAAATGCCCATTGCCCAGTCTTTCAAATCAACCCCCTGGATCTTAATATGACTCTTTATCTATCTGACGAAACTTTTGCAAGATATTGTAAATAGGTCATCTAGTCTGCCACCATGATGTCATACAGCAAAGTCTCAGTCTGACATGTGGCCATTGAAGAAATTTGCATTCACATGACTGTGCCCTGTTGCCCCTGTGGCCTGTCTTTTCTTTCCAAACAAGCACAGACACTGTGCACTGCAAATGCAATTTTGCTGTTTTGCAAGCTTCAGTTAACAATTAAAAAAAAAAGTCTAGTCTGACATGGTTGTGGACCAAAATATCCCAACTTTAGTACATTTAAAAGTACATTAAAGAGATTTTTTTTCTCAAATGTTGACACCAACAGTCAAAGATATAGAAAAGGCAGAAAGGTCTTACTGACAATGTTTAGAGTTGTGTGAATTTTTGCAGTTAAAGTGGCAGTAGGCAACAATCTTTTGGCATAATTTGGCAAAAATTCCATAATAACCTTTCAGCATATTGTAATTCAAATGTTCCGAGAGAAAACTAGACTTCTGCACCTCCTCATGGCTCTGTTTTCAGGCTTTAGAAAAATCGAGCTCGTGACGGCAGATTTTGACTAACCACAGGTCATTTCAGAGAGAGAGAGCGTTCCTATTGGCTGTGCTCCGGTCATGTGACCAGAATTTGGCTTCCTTCAACAGATTTTACAATGGCGGCCGCGTCACAAACTTTCTCATTTTACAGCTAAACAGTACACTACAAGATGATTCTGAGAACATTTGAGGGGAGAAATAGGCATTACAGTAACAGAATATTGATTCATATTTGATCAGCGCTGCCTAGTTTGACAGCTTGGTCGGAGTTCGCGAGTGATTGACAGCCGGCTCTCATAGACAGCAGACCTCAGATCAGCTCTGACTGGTTGTTTTCCTCCGGTAAGTGAAATCTTTCAGGTGCCGTTAGGAGCACCGGAGGACACAGTAGGACACAGAGGAACATGACTTTTTTCAGGTTACCTGTTTCATGTACTACCGTCACGATATAGCGGCCGTTTTCTAAAAATATTTTTTTTAAATCATATTTGCGCCAATCTCGCATACTGCAGCTTTAAGATGTGATTATAATACGTAACAGACTTTTTACTTGCTTTTCTCAAGCACATGATTTTGGTTAATTGGTCAAATTAGCCAGAACAGAAGCAGAAATGATTAAAATATGAGAATAATGAGCACATTGATATACACCCCAGCACCCTGGCAGTGGTGTGGGGTTAAAACAAGTTCATTTCCCAGTCCTTCTGCTGACCCTGCATGAGCATCATCATCCCATTACTTGACTCAACTGATCAAAGGACATCTGATATAAAAGCCAAGGCTGCCCTGTCGCAATGCATGACCTCACATAAACGGTGGTAACCTATGAGGACGAAAACGTGGTCCACTCATACTGTACTCATGAAGTTATTGACCTTTAGTGCACTGGAATGAAGGGGACTTTCCTCATAGGATGACTCTGAAGAGGTTGTAATGGCACCACCTGCTGGACAACAAGATTAATTAAGGTGTAATTATTCAATGCCCCATTAGCTTTCTAAATCAGAGTTATTGAAGGGTTGAAGCCCACCTCTGAACAAAAAGCATCTGCTACCTCTCAAAAAGTAGCACCACTTCACAATGAGGAGTGTGTGGGAACATGTCCACTGGCACAGCCAGAGTTGGAGAAAACGCCTCTCCTGTGAGTTTCCTCTGCGGGTCAGGAGGACAACACAGCTCCCTGAAGTTCCTCATAGCCTCCCCGTCCGGTTTACAGGAGACGTAGACCAGCCTGCGGATGGCAGGTTGGTTCCGTAAAGCTCGGACCACTTTGTGGTGCAGTCCGGCTCGAGCGGGGTTTACCACAGCTGCTACAAAGCCTCCACCCGCGGAGCTCAACCGAGACATTAGAACAGGAAGCACCACCTCTGCCTTCCCAGGGATAAACTCACAGTTCAGTACGTTATTAAGAGCTGCGTTGTGTCTGGCATCTTCCACTGCCTGTTCTACGAGCTCTATACCGACGATTCTGTCCACTCTGGGAGAGACGGTAATGCCGATGGCACCTGTCCCACAGCACACATCTAGGAGAGTACCACCGACTTTTGTTCTCTCTCCACCTTCCTCACAGTTCGGGACGCACAGATGTCTCACTGTGCTGTACAGCACCTCAGCAGCTGCCTGGTTCACCTGGAAAAAGGCATCGGCAGAGATGCGGAATTTGAAGCCCAGCACCTGTGAATGACAAAACAACAGCAATTAAAAAACATAATGTATACATACATGTCTATTATCATCCCAAATTCAGTAGCTACTTATAGGGACACCACCACCACCGCCAAATTTACATGTAGATGTCATGATGAACACAGACTGTGAAAATAGTTGTATAATAGTATACGAGTTGTGTAAATTTTATGCGTAATCTTGGCTTGAGTTTGGAGAGTAATAATCTGGAACAGAAATCCTGCATTACAAACAGCATGTGAAGTTTGACAGACATTTACCAGGTAAGGAGGGTCCAACGGAAAATGCTATCACATTGCATTATGGGAACTGTAGGATCCAGAGTTGCTGGAACTTGATCCACATTTGCAAATATATAACAGGATATCCTGGTCTGTGCTGCATCAATTTTGACCATTCTTTTTAAAAAGCTGTCTCTTGCAAGTCCCCTGACTTTATGGTAGTCTAATATTGAATCACTGGAGTACTCTGGTACAGTATTTTTTAGGGCTGTCCTGAATGCTTCGAAGCTTCGACCATTGCCATGGTAAACGACCTTCAAATCAGTATTCGAATGCTTTGTTGTTGTTTTTTTTATATAAGTATGTAATAATAATGTATAAATCCCCAAATAGCCAGTGAAATAAGGAATAATCCCACAACATTATTCATATTCAACATTAATTATTATTAGTTATTCTCAGACGGACATCGCTGTTTGTTGTGTGTAGAGGTGCGTGTGCGTACAGTGGGGCAGCAGCGGCACTGTCTCGGGCACTGAAATGGGGGAGATGGAGACAGACAGAAGAACATGTCAGCCTGCTGCACTGCTCGGCGATGCTTCGAATACCTTTGAATATTTCTCACCGAAGCTTCAAAGTCCCGCAATGTTATTCGGGACAGCCCTAGTATTATTTTTCCTGCTGACAATTGGCTGTTTTGGGGAAACATTTTCTTCCAGTATCTCTAGGATGGTCCCTTTAATGCTAACATTAAATTAGCAACAGAATAAAAGTATCACCATCTTAAAAGCACGTGAGATGGCATGTGTAAAAAGGTAAAGCTATTTTGCACCTGGAGTTGTATCAATACAAAAATGTAACAGCAATTATTATCAAACAGTACTTCAACATTGTCTTCTGCAGTTTGACACAAGATTATAAAGTCACAATGCTGCAGTGTTCTGTACGCTATGTGAAATTCTGTCCTGATGGTGTATATTACCTCCTCGTATATGTGTGGCTGACCATGCAGGAGCTGGTAGGGGGATTCCTCATGAGTGCAGCGAGTCATGGCGCTCTCCTGGAAAAACAGTGAGTCCAGCTGACAGACTGATCCAGGCCCCCGTGTGAAGTAATCCACCAGGTCAGCCTTATGGACCGCCACCTCCTCTGGGATGAGCGTCTGTGGATGAAAGTACACTATAGCCATGGTGCGTCCCTCTGCGTTGGTCCTCACCGTGACCTCTCTCCAGTGACCCCCGGTGTGGAACAGCAGGCAGGGCTCCAGGGAAGAGAGGCGGATGAAGTCCTGATAACACCTGGCTACCAGTTTGTGCTTCTCCGGCATGTTGAGCAGGTGGTCTCCGTTGACGCAGACAATGTTCCCCTTCCTACCCGTGCCCACGTAAAATCCAACCGTCTTCGTATTCCCATCTACTCCTTTGTTAACAGAAAACGTAGACTTGTTGCGGTAGCCATCCCTAACCGGCGACGGCAGAACAGGCAACACGGGGAAGCTGAGTTTACTTCTGTCAGGTGATGATTGTAAGTCACCTGAAAGATGCCCGGAGAGCTGAGACAGTATCTTTTCCTGATGTTTTTGCTTGAGCTCAAGTTGCTCATCATAACTCATCCTCCACAGAGGGGTGACCACATCGGCTAGCCTTTCCTCCCAGGACAGATGGTCAGTCCTGGGCGGTTTCTTGTGACTTTTCCACTGTTTTTTGGACGGTGGTTTACTCTGGCCAGCTATAACAGTGTCATTAGTTGAAAACAACAGACATGTTTTCCTCAAAGTATACAGAATCTTGCGTTTGACAAATACAACCGACCTGCTGCGTGTAGCTGCCAAAGCCATTATGACATTCAAAGAAGGCTAGCTAGCTATTATTATTCATTTCAAAATGTATTTCGAACATGTCAAATAATAATAATAATAAAAAAAAGAGAATCATCATACAACAAGTGGACTGCCAGAAAAAAAGCAGTATCCACATACAATGAAAATCATAAGCAAAAGAAATTGTCATAAACACTTGTCTTGGTTTACATATTCAAAAAAAGGAGTGAAGAAGAAGTACAAACGTATGGCTGATGTCAGCTAGTGTCACAAAGACGACAAGTGCAGCTAGATATACAAAATTCAACACCACTGCCTTTAAATATCATAGTTTAAAACCCTATTTTCTAACCGTGTGTATGAAGTACATGCTGGCAGGTTCCGGTTCTACTGTCGTGACGTATTATTTACGAGCCAGGTAGCTTTCTTAACGTCATCACCGCGCGTCCCGGGTTGCAAGTAAACAATTTCCGCTGTGTGTCGCGATGGACTCAAACAAGGACGAAGCGGAGCGGTGCATTAAAATAGCCCTGATCGCGGTGAACAACAACCAGCCGGACAAGGCCAGGAAGTTCCTGGAGAAAGCGCAGCGCCTGTTTCCGACAGACCAGGCAACAAGTAGGTCGAATAAAACGTGTGTTTCGGTGTTAATTTGACGTCGGGTTGTTTAGGGCCGTCGCTTTGAAACCGAATCAGCTAACGTTAGCATTACCGTGTTAACGTTACACCAGCTGCTCCTCACCCACACTGGTAGTTGTAGTTTTATTTTTCAGCCTCCAGGCGCAACATAGCTGGTTACTTAATGTCTCAAATTGGTGTTTTCTCATTCGTAGTTCGCTTTGACGTCCTTGTTAGCAGCTAGCTGTTAGCTCGATGTGCTAGGTGAATTATCTGATTATGATGAGCAAGACTCAGGTTGTCATCCCTTTGGAATAATAACGTGGCTCCACCTTCCTTCCTTCACAGACTTGTTGGAGTCGTTAGCGCGGAACGGAAAGCCTCCGGACGAGAACGGCAGTCCTGTGAACGGAGACGGACCCGGTATGAGGCACCGCAGCGGCCCCGGAGAGGAGCCCGATGTGTCCGCTCAGAGGGCCACAGACTCGGCCAAGCCGTTCACCGCAGAGCAGCTGGAGGCTGTCAGAAAGTCAGTGCACACGTGTGGATCTGTTTCTGTGGTTTTTAGTAATAACGTCACTACTATTGATGGTTTTCATTAAGAATGTCATAAGAACAAAGACCCCATTATTTTTTTACCAAAAACTATCCTTTAGTACAGATGCACACAATTATTCCACAAGACATGCTGCTTCAGGTTGTTTTACTTTACCTAGATCCAAAACCAAATCAGGTCAACGTACAGCAACATACAGAGCAATGCAAGAATGGAATTCACTCCCAAATCATATTACACAACAAAATGACATATATGGTTTTAAAAAAATACTAAAAGAGCATAACTTAAGAAGAAACTTGATTAATTAATAGGTATTCTTTGGTGTGTAAGGGTGTTATGGGCATTCCATGTTAAATGATGATATTTATCTGTTAGAATATGATAGATTCAGTCGGAGCCTTTCTATTTTCTTGGTGTTTGTGTTATTTAAACTGTGTCAGTTGTTATCGTTTTATTTACAGTAGACGTGCATTACGATGTGTTTTGTTAGTGTATTGTGATGAGTAGTGTGAATGTGTATTTTTTGTATTGTCACCATGTAAACTATGTGGACCCCAGGAAGAATAGCTGCTGCTATGCAAAAGCTAATGGGGATCTAAATAAACAAACAAACAAACGCAGTACTACAAACGACACAGTAGAGCTGACAAAAATTGAAAATACCACTACATGTTTTCCTCAGTATGCTGATATCAATCAATTAAAGGGACATTTCAGATATATAGTAAAGCATATTCAATCTTTTCAGGTGTAGGGAATGTGGTCTCTGAAAAGAGATACAGTAATTACAGACAGTGTACAATTACCCAGCAGCTAGAAGCACTGGTGGTTTATGTCACTAAGCTGGAGCAGTCAAATAAATTCATTTTTAGTTCTGCCTTTAGATCACTTAGAAAGATCATTTGTATTTCAATGATATGAAAACCACAATCCGATGTGATGTTTCAGACAACAAGATAAGAGAAGATATTTAATGATTATGATTTTTATTGAAAAAAAAATAATAAAAAAAATATCATTTTAGTATCATCAGTGATATGAGGATATTTCAAAGTGGCAAAATCAAGTGCACAAAGTGAAGCCAGAGTACAGTTTTTCTTTTTTGCTGGCCGACCATCCACTGTGAGACTGAAGTTGTCATAGAGAGCAATCAGCATTCTCAGAAATACTGTAAAATTGCACAGATTGGAATGATCTCAGAATTATTATATGGTTTGCTCATACAGTGAAAAGTGTTTGTGTTATTACTGTTAGCTTAATGAGGAATTTGAAGTAACATTAATATCCCAGGTAGGGCTGACCCGAATGCTTCAAAGCTTCGACCATTGCCATGGTAATCGACCTCAAAATCAGTATTCGAATGCTTTGTTTTTCTGTTGTTGTTTTTTAATACAAGTATGCAATAATGAAGTAGAAATCCCAAGATAGCCCGTATTCAACGTTAATTATTATTAGTTATTCTCAGATGGATGTCGCTGTTTGTAGAGGTGCATTTGTGTATCGTAGTGCAGCAGCGGCACTGAAACAGGGGAGATGGAGACAGACAGACAGAAGAACGTGTCAGCCTGCTGAGATGCGCCGCGCCGCGAAGCTTTGATAACCTTTGAATATTTCTCACCGAAGCTTCGAAGCTCAAAAAATGGTATTCGGGATAGCCCTCATCCCAGGGGGATGTATCTATATGTTGTGTTTCCATTTTTTTCTCTCAATCTGCTAACTTTTTTTTTTTTACTGCAGGATTAAGAGCTGTAAAGATTATTACCAAACTCTGGGGGTTGAAAAGACCGCCTCAGAGGAGGATCTTAAAAAGGCTTACAGAAAGCTGGCTCTGAAATTTCACCCAGATAAAAATCACGCACCTGGAGCCACAGAGGCATTTAAAGGTAAATTAAAAGTAATCTCCAGTGCTGTTCTATGGAGGACGCGTTAATGTAAGGCTTACTAAGTGCAAACATGTGGGGGCTTTTTTGTGTGTGTCTTTCAGCTATTGGTAATGCTTACGCTGTGCTGAGTAACACTGACAAACGAAAGCAGTACGATCAGTATGGAGAGGAAAGATCACACCCAAGCAGACACAGACACCATCGTGATTTTGAAGCAGACATCTCACCTGAAGACCTCTTCAACATGTTCTTTGGTGGAGGCTTCCCATCAAGTAAGTAGAGAGGCCAGATGAATAAAGGGCTCGATCAGGATGTTGTTGTGCAATGTTATGGAGGCCCAAGAGTATTTTGGTTGAGTAACATGTTTACACGCCTCAACAAGCCATTTGAGAGCAAGCCAGGCTTCTTAACTGCATAAGAGTGTTGACTATGCTAGTGGTTTTGCGTGTTGTATGCTGTTGGCTCTACTCAAACCTAATCAGCAATCATTCTCTGGTCGGAGTCAGTGAGACAGAGCTGTCTGACTGGCTGTTCAGCTTTGTGAATTTCCTTCTTTTTTTTTTTTTACTCCGCCTTTGCTTTTCATCTTCTACAAGCAAAAAAACACAGACGGATCCCAGTGCAAAACCAGGCTAAACACAACTTTATAGTACTATTATCTTATCATTAATATCTTACTGTATAAGGCAGATTCACAGTTGCATGAATGTGGTTAGCTAGTTGTTTTGTTTGCTTCCCTGTGACGTTCACTGGAGTAAAAATACAGACTCCTTAGTAGTTATCTCCTTTCATCTCCTCTATAATTACTACATCCGTTGCACTACGGTGTAATGTAATGGGTAATGTCCTGAAAATAGATTAGTTTAACCAAATACCATTTTGCGTGCTTTACCAATCTGGTTAAAAATGGAACTCTGCCTGTAAACACAGCTCCTAAACACTTCCTTCTCTCTGATGAAATCAGCTGCTGAAAACATGCAGTCTCTGCACTACGGAGTGCCACATTATAACCATTTAATCTTCATTTTCTTAAACACTTTTCAGGTAATGTACACGTTTACAGAAATGGAAGAATGCACTTTGCACACCATAATAGGCAAGAAAGACGAGAACAGCAGAGAGATGTAAGTCCTGTCTGTAATACTTTAATTACACCTGAATTCGATACTAGCTGATGTACTGTGTGGTCTGTAATGAAACAGTGATCACAGTTTTTCTTTTCTCTCTCTCTCTCTGGACAGGGAGGTCTGGCTCTGTTTGTCCAGCTGATGCCCATCTTAATCCTCATCATTGTTTCTGCTCTTAGTCAGATGATGGTCACCCAGCCTCCCTACAGCCTTAGCTACCGCCCGTAAGTGTTTTACCGCACTCAGAGAGCTTTCTGAGGTTGTGTGAAATGTCTCGTCTGTCTCACTCTCAGTTGTTATGTCTTCCCTATACATCAGGTCAGCTGGACATATTCACAAAAGGCATACATCGAACCTGAAGGTGCTTTTCTATGTGGGAGACCGTTTCAATGAAGAATATTCCGGGAATAACCTGAAGAATGTGGAGAGAAGCGTAGAAGAAGACTACATCTCCAACCTCCGAAACAACTGTTGGAAGGAGAAGCAGCAGAGTGAGTTCACAGCAGTAGGGCTGTAATTATTGATTAATCTGCCAATTAATCAGTTGGTCGTTAGTTAACTAGTACTACTTTACAGTGCTGCAACTGTACAGTATGCCACCTTGATTTTAAGTGTTCTGAGTTCATTGGTGATATGAAAAAACACTTTTGAGTTCATTACAGCAGCTTAGAAAGGAGGAATTTAACATCTGATGTCATATTTAAAGAATAGTTGATTTAGACCTAGTACTGACACACTCTCCTCTTGTACTTTCAGAGGAAGGCTTACTGTATCGTGCTCGTTACTTTGGGGACTCTGAGTTGTACCAAAGGGCACAGAGGATGGGGACTCCCAGCTGTTCCAGACTATCTGAGATTCAGGTTATATTGGATGGCTAGAAACCAGTTGCGCACATATGGGTAAGTCGCCGCAACCATCACAGTGTGACATCTTCTTTATTTATCATATGCACAACAATCACAGCAAGCGGTCGTTGGCAATCAATGGAAAATCTTGGGTCTTAGGTTCTCTTCAACAATACTCATTAAAAATACATACATATATATAAAAGAAGGAAAATTGCAAAATGAGAATCAAAGACATTAAATAGTGCAAGTTGAAATATAGGGCTTGAATATAAACATACATAAATATAATGTAAGTAATGTAAATATAAGTTGCGGACGACTATTTCAAATGGATAAACTGAATGTAAACAGGATATAGTATGTACTGTATATGCATGATGAGAAGTAATAAATATATACACAGAGGTGTAAACAGGAAGGTAGTATGCACATAATGCGAAGTGATAAATATAGTAAAATAGTGAACGGTACAAGAACTGCATACATGCCAGTGTTTTGCATATTTTATCCCACTATTTACAGATCACACACACTCTTCACTACAGTTGGCAGTTTTCCAAAACATACCAAATGTTTTTGGACTGATTCCCAAGTTTCCAGGCTGCTGTTGCCCTTCATTTTAATTAAACTACTCGCCGCCAAGATGTAATCCATTGCAGCGAGCATTTATTTTTGACACATGGAAATGCAGTTGCAAGCAGGGACACTTGATATTTAAGGGTCAGCTACGTTGTCTCGGATGTCGGCGTTTCCCACGAGCACTTCACTGCACCGACAAGAAGAGTTTTTGAAACATGTCCTGCTCACAGCAGCATTACCATGTGACGGCAGAACTTTGACTAATAAGAAAAGGCCATCAATAAAGGCAACTCAGGGGTCACTGAGATGGATTAACTATATCGAGTAAGGGTCAAGTCTCTGCAAGTTTAATACTGCAATGAACAAAAACCAATGGCTGCCTACAAGGTAGGAAATAACTTGAAAACATATTGTATGATGTTTGAAATAATAGTTAATTGGCTAAAATATGCAAAATTGTCAGTGATCAATTTCTTCCTGTAGCTGTTACTGAGCATTGCACAAGTGCTAGTGATAATGAATGATTTGTGTTGAAGTTTTTTTGACTGTCTGTGCATGTACAAGAATCCAATAAAAGTTCATCCCATGTAGAGTGATCGGCTGCAAAAACTATCATAGATTCTTTTGTTTTTCGCAGGTTCGTCGGTACTTGAATCTAATTAGAAGAAATCGGTCGGAGCCCACTCAAATTGGAGCGTATTTCTGCAGCAAACCAAGAGAATCAAAAAATGCCTTACGTGCAGTGGGCAGCAGACCTCATCAGGGAACCTCTCTGCAACTCGGTGTAGATTGACTTCCTGTAGAACTGTGAGAAGCTTTGAGTTGACTGCTGACATTTTCTTACTCTAGTGTCTTCAGGACGGTGAGAGTCCGCTGGGCGTCACGGCGGAAAGTAAGAGCATAGTTGTCTATTTGAACGGTAAACGAAGCTGCTAAGATTAGCTTTCTCTGTCCCAGTCTTTTTTTGTTTTCCTTAAACATTTTGAGAAACCTCATGGCCTTCTCATAGACAGACGTCTGAGCCACTCACAAGGAACGTGTGTAATTTTTATAGTTCTTAACCAATGTAAATATTCATTTTACTTTTAACAGTGCAGGGTTCATTGGAGTTAATACCATTTACTATAATGTTACTTTGTGGATTTGCTTGTAGCCTGTTGGATCATAATTATTGAAAATCGTTGCACAGATAAAAGTAAACCATATTTATTAAATTAACATGCTAAAATTGTATAAAAGTTTCTTTGAATTAAATTTGTCCGATGGTTAACTGGTGCTTATTTTCTCTTTTAAACAAGACTAACAGTCTACAGCCATGCTAGCGGTTTAGTGAGGCTGTTCCATGGATACATACTGTACATGGACTGTACTTTGGCACAGCGGTGCTTTGAGCTAAACGCTAACGTCAGCATGCTTACATGCTCACAATGACAATGTTGACATGCTGATGCTAAGCAGGTTTAATGTTTACCAAGTTCACTATTTAACTCCAGTGTGTTAGAATGCTAACATTTGCTTATAATTAGGGCTGTCAAAGTTAACGTGATAATAACGCGTGCATGCAAATTTCTTTTAACGCCACTAATTTCTTTAACGCATTAACTTGCGATTTATAGGTTGTAGTGGACTCAGTTTTAAAGCTAGAGTGAAGATACTGGCCATTGGTACTATTGGGTTTCTGGACAATATTTGTCATTGTTTTGTGTTGTTAATTGATTTGATTGATTGCATATATTTGCATAAAGGAAGCACATTTGCCCGCTCCCATGTTGATAAGTGTATTAAATACCTGATTAATCTCCTTTTTAAGGTACATTTTGAATGGATAAAAAATGTGTGATTAATTTGCAATTAACTATGGACAATCATGCAATTAATCGTGATTAAATATCATAATTGATTGACAGCCCTACTAATAATCCCTAAACACAAAGTACAGCTGAATGACATTAGTTTTGCAGGTATTTGTTCAGAAATGAAAGTATTGGACCAATTTTGGCCTGATGATTGCAAAAGATAAAAAGTCATCATGAGAGGCATTACAATTCTTTTGTGTGGGACATGAATGTTTAAAATGATGATGAAGATTTAAAGGCAATCCAACCAATAATTGTTGAGACATTTTCACTTAAAACCACACATTTTGACCCGACGATGGTACTGGATGAAAAGTTAAGGGATCGCCAAAGGTCATTAGGATTCATCCTCTGGGAACCATGAATATCTTTTATTGCAGTCCATATATTTGTTGAGATATTGACCGACATCGCCATCCCTGAAGCCACACCGCTAGCATGGCTACACACATACACACTCACAATCATGCTTTTCTGACAAGTCATTGATTGCTCACCAGTTAGAAACGGATACAAAATAATTTATTTTTATGTTCTTTAAGTCGTCGAAAGTACAAAACACACGTTTCATGTCATATTTGACTATCAAATACATAAGCCGTTCCCTTATGGGTGTGACTTTACATTCACAGGTAAGAAGTTGACCCATGTTCAAACAAAAGTCTTCACTGTTGAGTCGCCTGCAACCAGATGGGTAGCTGCCATGAGACATAAGTTGCTTCCGGGGAAACCTTGACACATTTGTAATACACCAACACAGATAAGTACTTGCTAATTCAGGATCATCATGTTAGTGCTGTAAGATATTGTCTTAAAAAAGACAATGCTTGACCCACCAGTCTCTTTTCACAGTAGGGCCTACATACTGTATGTCAGCAGCACTCCTCTATGAGCAGCTCCCCTGAACTATACAGTTTCCTCTTGATTGCCCTAAAGCTCGCACTCAGCCTCAGAGTGTTTTGGTGCCTTGGAGAGGTCTGTGGCGACTTGCTACCCTTGAAGAGCTTCTGAACCTTTGGCCACAGTCCACTGGACTCGAGCCTCAGCACCAGGGTCACATGGAAGGTCGGGACCAGGGTGGCATCCACCGCTATTTGGTCCAGACTGCATAGGGATCCCTGGTCCCCCCTGTCCACGCACAGGTCGATGAGCGCTCCCCTGAGGCCGCACGGCTCGCTGGCAGCCAGGTGCAGCAGCCATCGGCTGATGTTGTGCAGTAGACAGTCGGGTAAGAGGAGTTTGGAGCAGTCCAGGATGTCAGATGCGTCGTTGAGACTTAGTGCTATTGTTGCTACGACCTCAGCAGCCAGGGTCTCCTCCAGGGGATAACAGAGGAAACTGCTGTCTGATTCTGACAGGGACATGTCTGCCACAGATCCTAAAACCAAAAGAATACAGGTTAAATATATTGTCTGGTAGTGCAGGACTCACTGTAAAAAATGATGTCATCAGTAAAAGCATCTGCCTTCCTTTAACCCTTTGTTCTTTTGTCAATTCATGCTTTCTCCTTTAACAAGTGTAAACTGAAATAACATCTTAGTTACAATGTGAATGAAAGACAAAGACCTGCAACACTCACTAGTTTCACAGTGATAATCTGCTGCGACCTCCTGATCGATCCCCTTCAGCTCAGTCAGCCTCTGCAGCAGGCTGCCCCAGGACAGCCGCGTTGGACCCGTGTCCTCCGCTGGGGACGGAGGAAAGCTGCCATCCAGGGACTGATTGCAAGAAAAAGCCATTTTTTTTTACAAACAAACAAAAAAATCCGTTTGTTAAAAAAAAAAAAAAAAAGTGCAAAAAAATAAGTGCGATGGCTTCCAACGGTGGGTCGCCCCTCCTGAGCCAGACCAGCTGGAAAACACACTCTGCAACAATGGAGCAAAGCTTTAAATACCCGAGCCGGGAGGCCCCGCCCCCCTGTATTTCTCAACCAATGAGGTTTCAGCTCACGTCTTCAGCTCTCTACCCTGCCTGGTAACATTTTTGGCCCCTTCGATGAGGCCAAAGCCAGACCTGAGCCAGACCCCACGACCCCTGCAGGCGCCCGACCCCCAACCAAACTTCTATGCACAGCTTTATGGGTTGTTTTTTTAATAATTTGACCGTCAAATATGAGATCAAACAGGCAAATCGACCAATCAGCGCGTCAAAATGCCATGAAACAACAAAAGGACACACCCCCCTCGGTTTTTGGAGAACAAATGATGAAATATCTTTGGATAGATGCATTCCCGTCAGTGCCAGCTCAGACTGACACGCATCGCACGTACACCACGTGTTTTCTGCAAATGATCGGAAATGTGAGTGATGACCATGAATTATACACTTTTTTTTTCTTTTTGTAAAATCACTGCATCCAAAGTAGGAGTCACTTTATGAGTGGTCACAAAGCCCGACAAAAACTCATTATAGCCTATCGGAGTTTCAGGTGAATTTATTGTTATTATGAACTATTATGATCATTTCATAAAATAAAAAGACAAATTATTAAGATCTATGTTTTCCTTCTAGAGGTTGTTGTAGCCTATGTTTCACACAGAATCAGTAGGTATATGTTAAATGTGTGTTGTTTTGTGTGGGAGAATATTTTTTTCATGATTTCCAAAAATTTGCCTTTCTTATTAGATAAATTGAATGTAGCCTTTCTGAACTTTAGGATCAACTCCCCTGACTCCTGATTTCGAGCACGTAGGCCTGGGCTACACTCACGGACCCTCCCCCATCCCTTTAAAACACTCCACTGTTGCTCAGGAGAGAAGTTAACTTTATTCATCATCAGTTGGTGCACGTGTTTACAGGAGCATAGGCTATGTGGTTTTTGTTTTTTGCATTTGTGATATATTTTAAATCAATAGTAGTTCATACAGTCTATTGTGGTCTCCTAAAGCTGAATTCTTTCTTTGTGTTTCAAGTTTGATAGACACGGGAGTAGGCTACAGCCTATGGAGGACAGAACCTTCAGAAAAAAAAAAAAATCAATGAATAAATAAGTAAATGAGTCGATAAATAAATATGTCATTAAATGTAGCAAAAATAATATTATAAATGAATGTAGCCATTAATTAATTGATCAAATGTGACATAAATTGGTATTTTTGGTTTCATTTGCTTCTTTATTTATTTATCTTTGTATTAATTCCCTTATTTATTTATTTTTAAATGTGTGTATTTATTTATTTATGCACCATTTTCCCTTTGCATTTCACCCCTTATTTATTTCCTCAAACTTATTTATTTTTGTATTCTTTTCTTTATACATTTCTTTACACGTTTCTTTTTACATTTCTTTATGCATTTCTACCTCTTTATGCAAATGAGGGGGCTGTCACTCAACGTTTATTCTCTTCTTTATACATTTCACTACAAAAACTACTGCATTTCTTTTTACATTTCTCTGTGCATTTCTGCCTCGCTGAATGGGGTGCTGGTCAAACGCAGGCAATATGAAAGTATCTAAAATGAATAAAGCTTACTGCACACTAAAGCTCAGCTCCAGGCCCATTGAATAGAATTGATTTGACCATTTTTGCAAGGAAAGCAATATCCAATGCTGTTATAGATTTTTTTTTTTTTTTTTTAGAGCTGTGGTAATCCTATTCTGTCTGTCCTAACTTGTGTAATACACCGCATATGCAGATGATGGCGCCACTGCACCACCTGTAAATTCCAGACAATGAAGAAGCTTGTGTGTGGTGTGCATGTAAAATGTTTATGCCTGAGTGCACCTATTGTTTAGAGTAAATGTGCCTATGAACACACAGTTTTTGACGTGCACTTTAATAGTCACAACTGTGTTTTTTCTGTATCTTTACTGTGTCTCTGCACTCTGCGTATGGATGGGAAAGGTTGGAGGTAAAACAGTGTTTGCGTCATGTCATGGGTGAAAGAAGTAAAATATAAGAGGAAATAAAGTGTGACAGGCGTTGTGTTTTACAGCTCAAACAGGCCTGAGAGAGCTGTTAGGCTAGCCAGCCTCAGGCAATGTAATTCATGTATAATAAATCTACTACCAAATGGATTCTTAACAATGGATTTTTTTTTTTCTCGAACAATTTTCTTTATCTGAGGTGCACTCTGATGAATCACAAAGACAACCCTTTGCTTCCTATATTTTTCCTCTCGAAAGAACTATTTGTTTCAGTAATTGGTGTGAAAAGAAGCGGAGCAATTATGAGGCACTTATATGGAGAATGCAATATATTTACACCTGATTTAGCTCAGATACAACCTTCTCCTCCAGACTCTTTCAAATATGCTCATGCTGTTAATTAATTCAGGAGGGGGTAAAAGGGTCCCTGGATTGTGTTTGCCAGGCTGTAGCTATAGCAACAGCATGCTGTTGTGAGCAGGGTCCATCTGAAATGGTTTGTTGAAGCTAGAGTGTAGTAATCTTGGTTGCCTCGTGTTTTTATCATTGCTCCTGACATGAAAAGTGAGGTTGTTTCAGCCACTCTGACAACATGATTCTAACAGAAGAAGAAATAAAATCTAATTTCCATCTCAACGATAAATATTCCAGCATACAGCCTCACATCCCTGTGTCATATCTGAGCCTTGTGTTTATCTGGAAACCCTTTAGCTGTGAGTGCAGGGCTCTCTGCGCCACCTGATGTGGGAGCTGGGACAGTGTACCTTTTAGGTTTTGATTTATTGCTGGAGGAAGCAGAAACAGACCTGCACTCTCAAGGGGGGGCAGGAGAAACTGTGATGTTTGGCAAGTTTTGCTGAGATGCACACTCCTCTTTATCAAAGCATTAACACTTTGCACTCCAACTTCAAATAGTCAATATTTAGAATATTTGCTTAAACCTGCAGTAGACAGAATGTTTTTAGCATCATTGGGCAAAAAATCCATAATAACCTTTCAGCATATTGTAATTCAAGTGTTCTGAGAGAAATCTAGACTTATGCACCTCCTCATGACTCTGTTTTCAGGCTTTAAAAAATCTAAAGTCTGATGTCATCAAAGGAGTCAGGGTCTGTGAATATTATACATCAAACATAAAGATCTTTAATAAATTATGTTACCACAAAGCTGCTTGTCCAACCACGCAATAATTTTTCTAAAATATTGTTTTTTGTTCGCTAAAACTATATTTAGACACATATAAAATGAGAAAGTTTGCTCCGGCTGGTGGGCGCTGCTTGGTTTTTCCTCAATTGATCTCAACATGGCTGCCGGGTCACAAACTTTCTCATTTTACAGCTAAACAGTACACTGAGTAAATTCATATTTGGCCATTAAAGCTTCAGTAGGCAGAACGTTTTTGGCATGATTGGGCAAAAATTCCATAATAACCTTTCAGCATATTGTAATTCAAGTGTTCTGAGAGAAAACTAGACTTCTGCACCTCATCATGTCTCTAATTTCAGGCTTAAATAATCTAGCCCGTGACGGGAGACTTTGGCCAATCACAGGTCATTTCAGAGGGAGAGCGTTCCTATTGGCTGTTCATTCAACAGAGGCAGAAAACATTGAGGTGAGAAATAGTCATTACAGTAACAGAATATTGATTCCTATTTGATCAGCGCTGCCTAGTTTGACAGTTTGATCAGTTTGTTAGTGATTGATAGCTGCAGAGACTGCAGGCTCCAGCTTTGCTCTGATTGGTTGTTTTCCTCTGGTCTATGAAATTTTGCAGATGCCATTAGGAGCATCGGAGGACACAGAGAAACATGATTTTTTGCAGATTACCTGTCTCATGCACGACTGTCAGGATATAGCGACCGTTTAATAAAAAATAACTTTTTTTAATCATATTTGCTTCAATTCTACCCACTGCTGCTTTAATGAAAAGTTAGACTTCATTTCTGGCTGACCTTGAATTAGAAATAAAGGAAGTGGGTTTCTTTAAGTTTTGGCACATCTGGGAAAGTGGACAATCACAAAGAAGAACGACTCCTTCAAGCAATGACTTCTTTTTTATGAGCTAAGCTTAAACCAACTGATGTAGCCCTTTGACACAAATGTGCTTTTTAAAATAATGTTTCCAAGAAAACCTAATACCAATTTCACATTGTGAAAAGAGCCCAAGACAGCAAATTGCATGAGTATAATTTGAGAAGCTCATAGAGCGTTATAGTTGTGTGACTGATTTTCATTTTTTATTATATTATATATTTATATTATTTATATAATATATATTATGTATTTTATTATATGCATATTTTATTTGTGTTGTTTTTTTTCTCTTTTCTGTTTATGTTTCTTATTTTATGAAAACTCTCTGCCATATCACATGAGCTTATGCTTTTAGTTTAAGTTAGTCTTTGACAGTGAATTATGAATGACTCTTGTTGATATTTGCAAAACCGATGGGTGTTTATGGGATGCATTGTTGTCAAGTACTTTGCTAAACTAGGTCTCTGTTTTTACTATCTTTTATTATGTTTTAAAATGATTACATACAAATCATGTATTTTACATTTCTGAAATTATTTAATGTAATATGCTGCCCGGAGAATGTCACATTTTAGGCAATTCTCCTTCACATCCCCTTGCAAATTATAGATTTTATCTTTTTAATTTAAATTTTAAATAAACAAACAAACAAACAAACAATAAAACTGCATGAGAGTACGACATTGTTGCTGTGCAGTTTCTTTCAAAAGCACAAAAAGCCTTTAAGACCATATCTCATTTGTTTAACTTGATTTAAAGAAAGCTAACAGGAGTGCAGTATAAAACAATAGAGAAGGCATCATGCAACACAGGCACACAATTAAACATTAATACCAAATGCATGTACAGCGCATTAAATCAATATTTGCACTTTTGTCTGGTGCTTTGATGCATTGTGATACCCCTGGTGTTTTTGTCTTCCACTGATTTATTTCAGAGGCACTTTAACGTACTTATACAGTATTTAAAGGCGTATTTAATTCTTGTTTCCAGTGGCAGGACATGAGGACTAAATGCAAATGTATTTCCCCTAGTAAAGGTTTTCCCTTGTTTATCTTCTCTGACTGCCAACTTGACATAACACACCCAAAGGAGCTGGATTATTTGTAGTTTCCGGTTTGTGCCTTCTTATTGATATTAATTGCATGTCACAGAGGCTGCATTAGTGATAGGTGCAGGAGTGAGAAAGTCGATGCACACATGATGAGCCACATGACATCAGACAGAGAAAGAGATCCTGATCATTATTTATAAGTACTCTTACCGTGACTTGTCCCTGAGTGAAGCTATCTCTCATTTTAGAACCGTGTGCATTATTTAGCAATGCTGCCAATGTTCTGCTTTTTGTGTTTGGTTTTTGAATTAAACAAGACTTGTAGGGCTGTTGTGACTGCTCTTTGTGAGTTTTACAGTATTCTGGGTATCATCCATGTTTATACAGGACTAATGTTACATTTGCATTATAGTTTCAATTGTTTTACCTTAAAGGAATAGTTCGATATTTAGGAATATTTGCAGAGATGAGAAGATTGATAGGCTACCAATCGTATATTTGTAAGCTTAATGTGAAGCTATAAGCTAAATATGAAGTTAGCGCCAGCCGCCGGATAGCTTAGCTTAGCACAAAGACTGGAAACAGCTAGCCTGGCTCTGTGCAACAAAATCCGCCTATCAATACCTCGAAAGCACACGAACAGCGAATAAACATATTTCCCAAAAAGCCAAACTGTTGCTTTAATGCTGTCAATTCAAACTCAAATTATATCATTTATTAATATACTTACATAAAATAAATTAAGGGGACAGTTTCATAAGTCATTAGCAGTTTTAGCTCATTGTGAAGACAATCAATTTGTCATACAAGATAAAACTGTTCAGAGACTACAGCCATGCAAGCAACTGTAGTTAAATGTTGTCCTTTTAGCTCAAAGCACAGCTAACATGCTCATAATGCAAAATGTTTAGAAGGTAATGCTTACCGTGTTCAAGATCTTAGTTTAGCATGCTAACATTTGCTAATTAGCACTAAACACAAGGTAGTAGGGGTGGGAATCACCAGAGGTCCCACAATACAATCTTTTTGTGATTTTAAACATGTTGCGATACTCTGAGTATTGCAATAAGATATATTACGCCTTTTTTCAACTGCAAATTATGCAGTTTTTCAACATCTATTTTATCTAATAAGATTCAGTTTTCACTCTGTTCATCTCAGAGTTTTCATTCACATATCTTGAGGTCAGAGGTCAAGGGACCCCTTTGAAAATGACCTTGCCAGTTTTTCCTCGCCAAAATTTAGTGGAGCGTTATTTAGCTCTGTTCCTGCTAACATGACATGGTTGGTACCAATCGGTTCCTTAGGTTTTTTCTAGTTTCATATGATATCAGTATCTTCACTCGAGCCTTAAGATTGAGCCCGCTACAACCTCTGAAAGACAGAATAGAGGCCATTGGATTGTTAAGAGGTTAAAAGTTTATATAATAAAAGAACAATACTTGACGTCCGTGTATCGATACAATATTGCTATGCAAAATATTGCAATACTATGCTGTGCTGATTTTCCCCCCACCCCTACAAAGTACAGCTGAGG
This sequence comes from Sebastolobus alascanus, assembly GCA_916701645.2. Classification (NCBI taxonomy): domain Eukaryota; kingdom Metazoa; phylum Chordata; class Actinopteri; order Perciformes; family Sebastidae; genus Sebastolobus; species Sebastolobus alascanus. Next base: position 4,015,773 of record CAKAOJ020000007.1, read on the forward strand.
CTGTCGAGAACGTTATTATTTTTGTATAGGTATTTGGTTGGAAACCAAAGTATTGGACACATTAAACGTTTGACCTGAGGATGGTGCTAGAGATGAAAGGTGGGAGCATTACTGTTTGTACCAAATGTCATAGCAATCCATCCAATAACTGTTGAGATATTTCAGTCTGGCCCAAAGTGGTAGGCCGACTGATGAACATTGGCATTCAAGAGGTAAAAACAAAACAAAAACTACAGCAGAAAAGCAATTTCTGTTTCCAAATTGAAACACAAAGCATTAAAAAATACTTACAAAAATATAATTTAAGTATTCTCTAACGGCACCAAATTTGATGCCCATTTGCCCCATATTGAATGGGCATGCAGCCCTTGTTAATATCTTTGTACAGTAGCTATTTCCCAATTTGTGCTGCTAATCATGAAAGAATGGTTAAACAACTTTCTAATCTCAGCAGCTTCTTTGTCCACCGTTGACATAGACTCCATGAGTGGCCCATGGCTACCGAGCATTATCTCACATCGAGGCACCTGTTCTTGACGACAGTAGCCGTCCACCATCTTTTGTCACTGAGCATCATCTGATCTTTACATTTCTTGCCATCACAATTAGATTCCCTCCCTTTGCTTCACAAAGCATCAGACCCGGGGGAACCGCGCTCACATGACAGACAGGGACGTATTTTCCCCAGCTTTTATAAGGGGATTACCTGAAACCCCCCTATGGCTCTGTGACTCTAGGATTACTCAGCCGTTTTCTCTTCAACTTGCTCCAATAAATGAGATGCGCATTGTTGGCCTGCCATGTTCTGCCCTCCTCTCTCTCCTCTCCTCTCTCTGGATGCCTGCTCTGTGACTGTCACATCACATCTGTCTGTGGGTTCATGACCGGGCCTGTGCCATGCCTGACTCCCAGTGCACCTAATATGTGCCTTGAAGGATGCGTAATGTTAATCACATGACCATTTCATGTCATTTGACTCACTGCTCTTAGTATGATTAATGTCACTGACGATGAGGCTGGCTGATTGCAGCAGCTGCAACGCAATATGTTAAAATGCATCAATATATTAGTTATAGCAGAGAAATGAGTGTCGCGCTTGCAGTATGCATCACATACAGTATTCATAGATTAAGACACGTTTTGTTGCTTTAAGACACTGATTTTTTATCACATCCCAATTTCTGCCTTGTGTTCAATTCAAACAACTTCTCTCCCTCCCTTTGTCTTTGCTCGTAAACTTGATTGCGTTCAGCTGAGAGATTAGACGACGCCCCTGTCTCATGCCTGCCTTTATTAAGAAGGAATCAAAGAGGTCTCTCTGTAGGATGAAATAAAGATGACATCAGTTAATCCAGCATTTCAATTACGAGCTGTGATTCGGTCGGTCTCTCTGGGGACCGGCTGGGACTGACTGCAGCAGGGAGAGATACAGCAGATACAGTCAGATACTGTATGCGTGGCACAATGCAAATGCTCTGCTTCCCGGTAATGCATCAGAAAGCTCTGCCGTTATCTGTGGGCCATCTGAACACAGCGGGGCAGCAAACTAATCCACTAACCTCCTCTTTGTGTTGTCTCTTCATCAATCCAGGTAGCAATTCTGAGGCAGAGCGGCAGCACAGACCTCACTTTTACAGCTTTATGAAGTCTTGCTGTCAAATTTTAGCCAGGTAGGCTATGTTTCAGGGCAAACATTTGCCAAGTTATTCTCTTTTTATGCAGGGTTGGACATACTGAAATAAAATAATGCAATTAACAATCAATTTAGTTCATTCCAGACCACGGGTCGACAGTAAAATCACACACCATGTACAATAGCCCCGCTAATTAATTTGTGAGTCTCTGTTAAGATGTGTCATGGAGGTGTTGATTCAGCTCAATGATAATATAGGCCTTTTTCACAGCATTTGATAGCAGGAACAGCACATGTGTCATTAATAACATTAATTATGGCTGCATTGCATTTAGGTGCTCCAGTTCCAGGGCCATGTTGTTATGTAGCTCCACCGGCTCCCTGTCACGGCTTACTGGGGCACTTAAATGGAACAGAGCCATCGTTAATGTTATTAGTTGCACCTGCTCTTTTCCTGCTGTGACACATGTAAAATGCCTGCTGGGAAAAAAAGGTCTATTTCAGAGGTCATTCATAAAACAGGGATTTTGACAGGTCTGATGCCATCAAAGGAGTCAGGGTCTGTGAATATTATACATCAAACATAAAGATCTTTAATAAATTATGTTACCACGAAGCTGCTGTCCAACCACGCAATAATTTTTCTAAAATATTGTTTTTGGTTCGCTAAAACTATATTTAGACACATATAAAAGGAGAAAGTTTGCTCCGGCTGGTGGGCGCTGCTTGGTATTTCCTCAATTGATCTCAACATGGCTGCCGGGTCACAAACTTTCTCATTTTACAGCTAAACAGTACACTGAGTGAATTCATATTTGGCCATTAAAGCTTCAGTAAGCAGAAAGTTTTTGGCATCACTGGGCAAAAATCCCATAATAACCTTTCAGCGTATTGTAATTCAAGTGTTCTGAGAGAAAACTAGACTTCTGCACCTCATCATGTCTCTGATTTCAGGCTTAAATAATCTAGCCCGTGGCGGGAGACTTTGACCAATCACAGTTCATTTCAGAGAGAGAGCGTTCCTATTGAGCGTTCCTATTGGCTGTGCTCCGGTTGGTGGGCGGTGCTTGGTATTTCCTCAACTGATCTCAACATGGCTGCCGGGTCACAAACTTTCTCATTTTACAGCTAAACAGAACACTACAAGATCTTTCTGAAAACATTTGAGATGAGAAATAGGCATTATAGTAACACAATATTGATTCATATTTGATCAGCGCTGCCTAGTATGACCGTTTGATCAGAGTTTGTTAGTGATTGACAGCTGCTCAGAGACGGCAGGCTCCAGCTCGGCTCTGATTGGTTGTTTTCCTCCGGTCTGTGAAATCTTGCAGATGCCATTAGGAGCACCGGAGGACACAGAGGTTTTATAAAAATAACTTTTTTTAAATCATATTTGCTCCATTTCTACCCACTGCAGCTTTGAAGGGAATGTTTGTCACTTCTTACACTTACAAATCATTGGGGGTCGGTGTCCCATGCGCACTCGCGTGTGGCTACGCTATTCCAACACAAACTACACGGAAGCACCAAAACCGCAAAGTTATATCTAGTGAAGCTCGTCCTGCAAAACAGTGTCAACTAATCCTGCTCCAGCCCCCCGACCGCTGCCAGAAGACAGAGGGGAGACCCTGGTCTCCGGGGCCGGAGTCTCTGGTCCGCTGCTTGCCTCACTCACACACCGCGCTCGTTCTCAGCTCGCTCCACCTATCTGCATGCACGCACACTACACACTTCAGAAGAGTTAGTTTAGCTCTGAGAATATCTAGTGCATGTACAGTGGACGTTTGTGCAGAAATAAATGCTGCAGCTCCTCCAGACCAACAGAGGTTTCCCATGTCGTTTCCTGCTGCAGAGTGAACTGTACCAAACCAAACTGTACCAAACCTCCGGCTTCTCCCCTGTTCCTTCTGAACACGGTCGGGAGGCTGAAGCAGGAAAACACAGTATTAGCATCGATTCATGGAGAGACCTTCGTCTGGTCAGCTAACATTACTGCCAACCAGGTGAAATATAGAGTGATATTGTGGTTTTAGCTGACGTGTGTCGCCTCACTATTTTGATCAATGCTCGTTCATGTCTATGTAGAGCGAGCGCGAGCAACAGGACGCTGACTTTCGTTGACTTAACAGCCACAGGTGTCGCTGTTAACAAGCAATTTCTGATTCTTATAAAGAGTCCCTTTAAGTCAAATATATATGTTTTGTAGCCTATTTTTTTACTCATGTGGGATAAAAACTTTGAAAATCAATCAAATATATTTACAAAAAAAGAGAAACATTTATAGAATTAACATAATAACTGATTTATCATCTCAGTCAATCTTCAAAAAAAAAAGAAATACCAAACATTCTCGGTTGTGAGGATGTTTTGCTTTTCTTAGTAAACTAAATATTTTTTTAGGTTTTGGACTTTTGGAAGAAACCGTGAGAGGTATTTTTCACAATGTTCTGACATTTTACAGATAAATTGATTTTTCAATTAATTGTGAAAATGGAAATAATCCTTTAGTGGCAGCCCTTGATCCAGACAAACTGTCCCACCTGAGCAAGCCATGAGTGGGGGGTGCAGCATGTAAACACCAACTTCAAAATTAAAATGCAAAAAAGCCTGTGAGGTATTCATATAAACATACTTTACATTCTTTTTTTTATATATTTATTGTTATTGTTGTTATCATATCTTGTTCTAATTGTTAATCACTATTATGTAGTCATATTATTTCTTTATATTAATCTTGTTTTATAGGTGGAGGCCTCGGATAAGCCCAGTGGGTTTTTGCCTCTTCCTGCACTGTTTATTATTAACTTATTTATTTTTTTGTTATGTTGTGTAGTATTAAATTGTGCAAAATAAATAAATATAAATATAAAAATACCAAAGCACCAGGAGTTACCCTGAATCTCTCTCTCTCTCTCTCTCTCTCTCTCTCTCTCTCTCTCTCTCTCTCTCTCTCTCTCCCTCCCTCCCTCCCAGCAGCAGAAGGAGCATCCTATAGGCTAATCAGTTGGTACTTTGAATCCAGCCTCAGCATCCTCCCCCTCCCAGAAGAGGACAGCCGACAGCCGGTGGTGAGCGCGAGGTGTTTTTTGTGTCCGCTACCATGGTGGAAATGACGGATATCGCGTGCCTTCTCGTCCCGCTGGTGATGCTCGCGGGCTCTACCTTCCAGACCGACGTGAAGAGCGTCAAGGAGGCGGAAAAAACGGGCAATTTCATGGAAGACGAGCAGTGGCTGTCCACCATTTCACAGTACAGCCGCAAGATCAAGCACTGGAATCGCTTCAGAGATGTAAGTCCGCCGTGTTGACGGAGAGATGCGCGGTAATGCGGTAGGCTGTGACAGTATAGGAGTAATGATCACACACTTTCTTATAGCCTGAATAATACACACAAACTTGGTGCTGTTGTTGGAACATAGCCCGCAACTGTAGAAACACACACACACACTTTACAATAAATGTTTCAAATATTCAGAAATAATCACTTTAAGGTCTATATTTGTGTGACAAAAATATCAATTTAGAGCATATAGCCTGTTGGAATTATAAGATGGAAAGAGAAAATATGAGGGATTGTGTTTACAGTGTTCACATTCACAGTATAGCCTACCTTATTTTGAATGAACATCATCTTCATGTACACATTTGCCCAATTTTGTTCTTGTTTTTAAAAGGATTACTTAAAAATATATTGCATATTATATATATGAATTGGATAGTTTGGGATATAAAGGTAAATGGTTGTTCTATACTGCCAAACACACAGACTGGATGTTTCACTTTACTCCTCAAAAATTCAGGGTGTCTAAAGTGATGTTTAATTGAGGAGCTTCCATGAGAGCTTTACCAGAAATGCCAGGTCAAAACAAAGCTACAGTTGCTATTACTCTTCCTAGTATTACGGGCCCTTGGTTAATTATAAGCAATTAATGTTTTAGTTCCACGTGCACAGCAGGAGCAGAATGGACCTATTCCATCATACTGCTGCCCTTAATGGGGGCTACCTCAGATGTGTTTCCAGACGTGTCCCGGGAGATTTTCACAAACAAGAGAATTAAGCAATTAGAGCAGAGAGGCGGGGATTGATTGATGTGCATATTCACCTACTGAACAGACTGAACTGGGTTGCAGGGATTGATTAAAGCCTGCAGGCTGTACGCACGGTGATATATTATAGCTGTGTCTGTGAATGTATATGGACATAATTTTGCCTCCGAGCCCTGCGAAATGATTACTAATGATCCCAACAGGATTTGGACAACAGTGCAGTTGGATTATGTTCCATATAACTCCTGTTAATTGGGTTTTAATTGATCCGGGTAGGCTGGTAGCACGTGAGGGGTATCATTATTGGATTGGAAATGTGAGCAGTTGGGCTTCAGCTACATGAGAACAATGCCATATCTTCTCAGGAGGAGAAGTCTTTCTGTATTAAGTAATGACCATGGCAGAGAGGCTGCGGTGTCATTTTTTGATCCGCATTCATACGCCTCCTTATGAGCGTCCCTGAAGAAAAGGTGAACGCGTGTGAAAATTGGCTGCCGCCCCTCCCGGGATCGGATTACTCTGACTGTGATTACTTGAGGAGAATGTCCTCGGGAACTGTGCTTAGAGAAGTAATGAAATTGTGGGCATGGAGAGATTAAGTCAGATTTATTGTGGGATTATAACTCTTAACTGGATGCTGCTCTATATTTACACAGCTTTGATCCGAAATGTTGGTAAGAGCAACAACTTCCCTCTGAATTCAGCACATCCTGATTGACTATATGCAAAACAAAAACCTCCTACCAAGAGTGAATGAAAACACAAAACATGAATATGTGGAGCATCCCAAGATATAAACAGTTTATCTTAACGTTGCTTAAAGAGGACCTGGTATGCTTTTGTGCTTTTTCGCTTTCTGTAGTGAGTTATATTGTTTTTTGTGCATATAAAAGGTCTGCAAAGTTAAGGCTGGCCCACACTAAAAGATTTTTCAAATCTTAACAGATTTTGAAAATGTGAGAGACCCCATAACGACATGTTATGTTAAATTTAACAGTTTGGTTCCTATAGTGTGTGGAGCGCAACGATTTGGCCAAAACAGCACACCACATACTAACAGATTCCATTCATGAACAACTAAAAAAAAACACGACAATCTCGCAAAATCTCTCGCAATCAAACGTGACTTTAGTGTAAACAAACATGGTGGACAACAAGCCGGAAGAATTAGACTTGGAAGAATTGGATTTTCCGAGCCGATTGGGGGATGTAAAAAAACACTATTAACATACCTCACACCACAGGAATATCTGAAAAGATAATCTTTGGAACCATCAAAAAATCTGGGTTTTGCTGATGATGTCGGGAGAGGAGAATCGGGCCCAAAATCGGCTTGATTCTCATGTAGTGTGTACCCGGCATCACAAAGCCCAAAGTCCACACCAAAGGGAGTTAATCTCCCCCACAGAAACACTGCTCCTGAACGGCCTGAAACGCCTCGATTGAAGTCCCGCCATTTATTCCGTAACATGGTGATGTCCCCAGGTAACACATTTGTATAATACCTGCCTAGCGGCTAGTTTGGCACGCCCCTCAAACAAAGCTAGTTAGAGCGGAGCTGGAGCGGAGTACGAAGAGTTTGGCTCAGTTGACCAATCACAACAGAGTGGGCCAGCTGACCAGTCAGAGCAGACTAGGCTTTTCGTGGAGGAGCTCAAACAGAGCGTTTCAGACAGAGGGTGAAAAGAGGTGCTGCAGCACAGCAGGTATGAGAAAAGTAAAGCGTTTTTTTAAACATTAAAGCATGTAAACATGTTCTAGTAGACACCCAAAACACAAGTATGCACCTGAAAACAAGCATAAATGGTCCCCTTTAAGGGGTTGCCATGTAATATGAAGATGTCACTTCTTGCTCTGCTTTCCCTTTTTTCCCTCAATTTAACATCAAAGCTGCAAACAGTTCCAGTTCCACACTGCTTCTCTTTCATGTTCATTATTCCCAGAGGTGATTGCCTAAATGCGTGTGTGTGCATAACAGTGCATACCCGTGTGATCGCTTCTTACACTCTTGCAAGTGCATAAGCGTGATTTTTTTGTCGGGGCTGTTACATCTGTAACATCACAAACATCACAAACATCACAAATCACAAACATCTGCGTGTTTTTGATTGCGTTAAAGGGCAGGAGCGGTGGTGGTGTCTCTGGTGGTGATGATGATGATGACAGGAGAAACATCAGAGAAGCAAATCACTGAAACTCCCCGGGGGGAATCGCCAACAGAAACCACTTTGATTTCAGCTTGCTGCCGTAGCAACAGCAGCCTCTGTGTTCTGGTGTTGAAATGGAGCATGCATCACTGAGGGTCTGATGACTCTATCCCCCTCACCGGTCCTGCTTCAGGGTGGAAGGAATAAGTGGAAACATCCTTTATTAGGATTTCTTTGTATCATTCAAACTTCAACTGAAACGCCGTTTGTGCAAACGACTCATTTTTCTTAATGAGAGCTGCTGAATATTGAATATAATGAACATTTAATTGGTGTTGCTTCATGCTGGTCTTTGAGCTAGAAAACAAATCTGAACTGAGAAAATGAGTCTCTGGGAATGATACGGTTGATGTATAAAGGTTTCCAACAATGACACAGTTATAGGTATTCAGATTACACAAATTGATGTTGACTTGCACAGTCCTCTGAGAGCTGAACATTGAATATTAATCCGACACTGGAAAGCAATAATCAAAGCTGCGCAACATGAAAGACGAGCTCTTTCGTCCTCCCTTTTTGCATGAGCGCAAAGTAAACACACCCAGATGCACGCAAACCCTCACACACACACATGAACACACAATACATAGGCTGCAGCAGGACACACTCTGTAAATATTTCATGTTTATTCTCTTATGAAATGTAAAAGCCGAATCTGGATAAGAGGCTCTTTCTCTTCCAATAAAAATAGCTCCCACACTTCAATTCAATCTATTTCACAGGAAGACAAGGCGATTAGATTTAACAGTTACAGTCAACAAATAATAGAATGGGATACCTTCAATCCTTTAATCTGACAGGTGCACTCAACATTTCATTTCACTAATGCACCAAATCCAGGAAAAAAAAAGAAAACGGGAACAGGGGAAGGCAGTAACCGATTGCAGAGTTGTTATTTTAACCCAAGGACTTGGTGTTATTTGCTCAATTCTTATGAGACATAAGGCACTTTTAGTTGAAATTAAAATGGGTACAACATGGAATTGTTTATTCATTTTTTTTTTATTATTTTATAGAACCAGAAAATACTAATAATGCTAATAATACTAAAACCTTCAATAGAATTAGACAGCCCTATAATGCAGTGGTTCCCAACCAGGGGGTGCACCAGGATTTGTCTGCTCTGAGGTCATCAAAATTAGATTTGCACATTTATAACTAAAATCATAACAACACACTTACTGGATAATTTATACAAAAGTCTGTATATAAAACTATATATTTTTGCTACTTAGAAGGCCAGATTCTGTTTAATCACGGTATTTCTGCAGCGTTGCAGATAAAGATAATGCTACACTAATATTATTAGTATTATACTTTTCTAGAATTAGATTCCAGTGGTGGCTGCGTAAGATTTTTGTGACTTGTGTTATCCAAACATTTTCAATAACTCCAGTGCGTTTTGAAGTCCAAAAGTCAAAATTTATTGAAAAAAGATAGATGTAATCATTTCAGATATTCACGTTTTTATCTAACGAAAACATCCTGCTTCAATCCATATTTGTTGGCGTTTAGTCTTTCAAAAACAACATCATCAATGTGGTCAAAAAACAATTTGCCCTCCCGGGAGGCACACACCTGTGTTAACGGGGTGTCCTAGCAGCAATCTAACACCATCAATTACATTTATTTAACCACAATAACAAGAAATCTATTTTGATTCTAACACTATTATAGTAAATTAATCAAGTTGTTACAAAAAAAAGATATTATGTAACAGCATTCGCTTGGCGAATCCGTCAAGACGTCATCTCTTTATTTATGTTGACAAAACTGATGAGTTATATTCATTAAATAAAGTAGATTTAATAATAAAATATAAATAGTAAAACATTGAATTCAAATTGAGGATTTTGTTAGAGGATTTGTAATTTTTATTTAAGGGTGATGACGTAAAATTACGTATAAGGAATCAATAAAAGATGGAGAGAGACATACAAACAAAATGCAGATATGATAATAAAAATCTTGTTGTTCATCATGTACTCACTTTCATTTTAAGCACCATTTCTAAGACCAGACACTGAATGAAAATTTGTTCGGCTCACAGAAATTCTCAATTATAGGGACAATTAGATGTCAACTGGGATCATTTCACTAGTCTATCTTCATTTCACTGTGAAATTAAATGGCTTGAGACTACAGCGTTTTATGCACAGCAGATCCAATTTGGTATATGTCTACTAAAGGCAAATCAACAGTAAATTCAATTTTTTGCTCAACTTCCCTTGTAAAAATGATACTGTCCATGAAATCGCCGAGCCATGAAATTGGCCTGGTATGTTTCATTCCTGTTGATTTAAGATAAACTCAGATATGTGCCTTAAAATGGATGATGATTAGGAATTAGCAATGCGAGCTCACCCGGAAGGAGGCTGTTTATTGTCACGCACGCCATGCGTGAACATGGAAGAAAGAGCTCAGTGTTTATGATGTGATTTTTGGTTAATATTTTTCTTGTTTTCTCTGCATCTTATCCAGCGCTGTCTGTGCCTGGTAAATCTTTATCTTAAAAACACATGCCTCTCCAGGCAGCTCTGGACCACCCAGTGCCTGCACCTGTTATCCATTCACTTCACTTTTAAGGGACAGAAAAAACAGTGCCAGGCACAAAAACGTCAGATCCCTTGGTGATGTATTAAATATGCAGAATGGGGGAAGCACTCGGGGCAGTTTTCTGGCAATCTGGCAAGAACATTTGACGAGAGGTTTACCTCTACTCTGATTTTAGCCTTAAACTGGCTGCAGTCCAGCACAATTTTAACACTTTGTGATTGCGGGGCACCCATCAATGCTCCTTTTTATCATTTCACTATAGCGTACAAAACATAATTGTGGATAATGGCATCCGTAACACTGGAGCCAAATACTCCATTAAAGACTATCCAGATGAATAGTGAATTATCATCACCAGCCCTTCGCTCAGACCGGCTATCCTATCTCGCAGTCCCTCTGATGTTAGAATAGACCGATGCATTAAAGCTATGAATGATGATAACAGCTTATCAGAAATCCATTAGTCTATCTCGTCATACTTTGTTCTGGCATGAGTCGTGCCTTATCACACTCCAGATTCTTTATGGGGCTTGCAAACCGTCCAGAGCTGTGTTGGTGATGCAGATGGTTCTCGAATTCCCTTCAACAGTTTTGGGAGAGATGGTCCAGACTACTGGTGCGCTGTGGGGTGTTTTGGCCGGCTACCAGACGCCCATAGGTGGGCTGTAATTGAGTAGAAGAAGAAAAAAGAAACAGCTTTTCATAATGCCCCTGCTTGCACGGCCACAGCTGCTCCCCCACTGCAGTACAATAGCCACAGCTGAAGGGCACAGGTGCCGCAGAGAGACAGGGAGAGGATTTCCTAAGTAGTGAGCAAAGGTGATAAATATCAAATTTCTTTGCAGATGCAATTGTATGCGAAATTGAATAAATGCATCTTCACCCAAAACTCTCCACACAGGTGTTACTAATAGCTGCAGGAAAAAAGACACAGGTCTTTAAACAGCATCCTTTTGTACAACATTCTTCCCTACAGATGCTAGAAATCCCTGCACTTCAGCATTTCACATGCATGACTTCTCGGAGTGACCTGCTCCTGTCCTGGCTACACCTTGGAGTCTGTATGCCTAAGGACGGAACCTGCCAAAATACTAAATAATAAATAAATAAATGACCTGTTAAATAAATATAAAATAAATAAAAAATGAATGCAAAAATAAATGAAAATAATTAAAAATGTATATATAAATAAATAAAAGGGAAAATTAAACAGAAGAGTAAATAAATAATAATAATGATTAATACAAAACATAAATAAATAAAGAAACAAATTAAAACAGAAATATTAATTTATGTCACATTTTATCAATTAATTAATGGCTACATTTATTTTAATATTATTTTTGCTACATTTAATGACATATTTATTTAATAATGGAGTCATTTATTTATTTATTTTTTAATTTTTCCTTTATTTTGGCAGGTTCCGTCCTCCATAAATACGTTGTTTGCTGCAGAGAACACCCGACATCCAGGAATCTGCCTGTAATGAGCTCTTTGTGGGATACTTCCAATGTCCTCCTGTAGTTAGAAAACCTGAATGTACAGTAAATAGCCCAGCTATTAGCAGTAAAAACCCCAAAATAGTGTGTAAGTGTGATGTTAGTTTGTATAAATTCAGATACAAAACAGGGCAGTTTGAAACTCGAGTTGTGTTTCATGATTAACTCTCATTTGAAAATGCACTATACCTCTTAAATTATTATGACACTGTGTGTCGCTTTTGAGATTCTGTAAGGCAGCTTCAATAAATTACACCTTTTTTTCTTTTAAAAGTAACAATAACTCTAAGTGGTAGTGGCCGTCCCTACAGTAAATGCCACACAAGTGTTATTACCTTTGGGCTTGAGCCAGACTGAGTCACAGCCGGTGTGAGATGATCAGCTCCCGTAGGCACAGTACAGCTGATACAGGAGAATTTGATTAGAAAATGTTATTGAAAATAGCCTATAGCAGCACAAATCTGGATGTTTTAGCACCTGAGAGCACCTGAGAGTGATGGGCTTGTTGGGAAAGTGAAAGCTGTAATCAAACTCAGAAAAACATACACACACATACAGCTATACGCACACACAGAAACCCACAGTGTTTGGAGGGAAGAAGCTTGTTTTGAAAGGGACTGGTCATGGTCAGAACTAACTCGAGACATAACATGACTTGAGTGCTGCAGTAAGAGCGATACTTACCCTTTCCAAAACCAAAAATACAAGAGAAAAGTAGTGTGTTTGTCTCATGGATGTATAATAAAAACTGGATATCGGAGCCCAAGATGGCGCCTATTCATTCCACTGAGAATTGCTCGCCTAGCGCATACGCCAAAAAACTTTTCTAGCTTCTGGGTTTACTTCCAGGTTATGTGGTCCACTGAATATGTGCAGTAGTCCTTCTCCTTCTTCTTTTCTCGGCTTGAGGAAAGTTTTACAAATATAAAACCTCCATGGACCAAAAATTAATTATATAAAGAGTCATAATTGACCTTGTTTGCAGGTCAAGGTGTCCTGTCAACAGTTTTACAGACGTCTCTGTTCCAATGGTGGTCTAAGGGGAAAATGCTTTTTGGGCCGCAGGGGGATTGGCCAGTCTCTTGTCTCCTGACCTCTGACCTCAAGACATGTGAATGAAAATGGGTTCTATGGGTACCCACGAGTCTCCCCTTTACAGACATGTCCACTTTATGATAATAACATGCCGTTTTGGGCAAGTCATAGTCAACTAAGCACACTGACAGCTGTTGTTGCCTGTTGGGCTTGAGTTTGCCATGTTATGATTTGAGCATATTTGTTATGCTAAATGCAGTACCTGTGAGGGTTTCTGGACAATATTTGTCATTGTTTTGTGTTGTTAATTGATTTCCAATAATAAATATATTCATACATTTGCATAAAGCAGCATATTTGTCCACTCCCATGTTGATGAGAGTATTAAATACAAATCTTCCTTTAAGGTACATTTTGAACAGATAAAAAATGTGTGATTAATTTGCAATTAATCGTGATTAACTATGGACAATCGTGCAATTAATCACGATTAAATATTTGAAATGATTGATAGCCCTACTTATTGTTCATCCATGGTTTGTCTGATCCAACAACAACCCTAACCCAAACTAGTTAGTATGTCAGGCTAACTAGTTTATTACATACAGTAGTAACCTAACCCAGTGCTCCTCCCAATTTTTTTTAATGTTCAAAATAATTTGTATCTTACAAATAATACAGTGAATGGGGTGCATTAGATATGAGTAAGCTTGATGATTGGACTTGTTAGGCACCAGAAATGACAGCCAGTCTGCCTTTTCCACTTGATGAGCTAGTTTTCAGTCCTTTGTTGCTGCTGATCTGGTTGTAAGTGACTCTCTTATTTGATTACATTGTGTTTGACTCCCCTGTCTCAAATCATTGGCTGATTCTTATCCTTCTTCTTCCAGTGCAACATCATTGATTTTCCATTGTTGCACATGTGTGTTTTTCAGTCGAGCTCTGGGTTTTCAGTGAACTGTGAAGGTTCTCGCTGTTTGTACCAGATTCTCCTGTGAGTTGCAGACTGTTTTCTTATTCTCCGCAGGGCCCTGAAAGGCACAAGGGCTGATTTTATTTATAGATAGTGAGTACAGGGATGGCATGAGTGCACAGTGGACAAAGTAGGATTTCTATAGCTGTAACTGTCTGTGTGCACGCTGTGCGTATTGCAAAACGAAAAGGAGGACGCAAGAAAGTTTAAGAACCGTATAAAAATTTCTGTCAAATTCAGAGAAACCGATCCATTTTTTGTCTTGTTCCTTTGAATATGTATGCGGTGAAATGGAAAAAGCAATTCATCGTTTACATAATTGATTAAAGTGCAATTTTTAGCCAGCTTTTGTATCTGACCTTTTATTCATCCTTTGCTGTCGCCGTACTTCTGACGTCACTCATCTCTACTTGAGAGTGAAGAGTGTGTGTGAAGAGCCTTTCTTGAATGAGTCAGGGAATTATTATGTAATAAAGCACAATATCTATAGTATTGAAGTGTCACACACTTCAGTGCAGACGTAAATGAATACCTTTTGTCCAACACCTTCAGTGTGAAAGAGATTACTCATGTATGAATCAGTAAGGAGAAGTGTAATGCAGACAATATGTCTATTCATCTGTCAAAGTATTTTTATGATAGGAATGGAAATCTATCTGCAAACTGAAGCTTAAGAAAGGGCCAACGCGAAAGGCTGTAATTGCATTTTTTCGTGCAACCTGGTGCATCTATTGTATCATGCACACAATCCACATTTGGAAGTGCTTGGCTTACATTTCATTTCTGACCAAACTTTCCTTCCGTAAGGTCCACAGTCCTTCCCGTGTTTTCTATTCATATCATAGCATAGTATTTAAAAGCTGAGGGATTATTAGAAAAAGGAATGCTCTGCAATAATGAAGCTACGCTTGCAGTCACTAGACCTTCAGCGGGGAAAATGTTTGACAAATCTCAAAGCTCAATGAATTCAAATAGAGTGTAGGTTCACATGGGAAATGCAGTTTACAATTGTAGTCTCCAGAGTGGAAATACACCAGACGATCTGCAGATACAGAGGGTACATCAATACAGAAATAAATCAGGATATCAAAATAATGGAAATACATATCAAAGATTCATCCACCAAACTCCATCTATAATTCTTGTATCAAAGTCTATTCGTTTTAACCCACAGGGTGTAGAGAATCTAACTGCTCCTTAAGTCCATTGCTTCGAGCCAAGGTAATAATTGAAGGTGACTCAGCTGAGCATATCATCATTTATTAAGCTATCTTCTCTCATCTTGACTTTGGTGGCAGGACAGTAAGAGGACAATGTTCAGAGAAACTTAAGTAAAAAAAAATCAATGTGAAACAATTAAAGTTAGGGGGACAATAATGTCCTTCCATTCCCAGTGGAAATCATACATACATACATTGTTTTTGGGACTGTTCTAAAATCGCTACGTCCTGGTCATGTATAACAAAGGAGTCGAGTACAATTCTGAAATGTAATATCTGTAAAGATCCTAGGCAGTTTTATTGGGACTGCTATCCAAAGCAGGAGTCTTGGACTTTCAAAGATCTAAGTTGCTAATAACCTTATTTTTCTAGCAAGAAAATGCATACTATTTAACTGAATTCTAGAAAAAAAAAACATTGGTATCGCAATGAAATGAAGAAATCTTCAGAGTACTTCCCATGGAAAGACTCAGTGCCAAAATAAAAATAAAATGAGAGCAGCTTCATAAATGTATGGCAATCAATTATCTAAGTGACTTATTTCAAAGAGGAAGTGGCACAATGGACCAGAAAGCTCCAGAGGCCTTTCTACAATTCACTTCATGAAGGATATGCATGTCAAGTCAAGTCAAGTAAAGTCAAGTCAAACTTAACTTGTATAGCACGTTTAAAAACAACCAAAGTTGACCAAAGTGGTGAACATGTACGTAATAAAAATGAATACAAAGCAAACAACAATAAGAACAGAGCAAAAACAATAACCATAATGTGCACATAACAGCAGTAAAAGAGTAGCAGCACAACAGAAAATAAACTTAATGTAACGCCAGCGAGAAGAGGTGAGTCTTTAGCAGCGACTTAAATGATTCTATGGTCTGAGCAGTTTTAATATGTATATGTAAACAATAGTGCGTTAGGAACAGTGTGTACATGTGCATAAAATGTATCTATGTATGATTAATGTGTGCGTTCATGACTCTAAAGGCATCTTTACAATTTTATTTATTATTTATTTATTTTTTTCCCTTGGTATTTGTCTTTTTTTTCTCACAGTTATGCTCATTTGTTTACTATTTTAGCAAGCTCAGGTCTGTAACAAAATGAGGTTATTATTAATGTGGAAAAAATAATAAAATTTCATAATCAAAAAATATTCCGCAAAAAAAAATATTTATTTGAATACATTTAGAGGCCTAAAAAGGTCAAATTATCCGGTACTTCATTAGACAAAAAAAGGAGGAAAAGGAAAACAGTAAAATAAGCATAATTTTGGCTCGTAGAAATATGTGAAGCCCCGATGTAAAAGGAAGGGATTAAAACAAGTTAGTTTACTAATAAAGTTGGATGGAAATAATTCAGTAAAGCAATTAAACTGAAAGTAATTTAGTAAATTAAGAAAGAACAATGGTTAACTGAGAGATTGAGATTAATTAGGCATAAACAAGGTAGGGTGTAAATAGTTGAATAAATAGCCTAATTAAACAGTTCTAAAAAATAAAGGCATACAGTGGGGTAAACGAAATTTAAAAAAAAAAAAAAGATTGAGCCTTTAGATTCAGCTCTTTTGTTTGATTGGTTACTATAGGTATCAATCAGTGCCACTCACCTGTGGTAATTGGTCGGAGGTCAGGAAGAGGGCGGGACAAAGAAAATCACAGGACAGACGCCAGCGCCTCCTGTCGCGAGGGAAGACAAAACATCAAAAGGGCAGAAAGCACAGCGAAAGAAAATGACAGTAGGTTGAGTAAATGGAGAAAAAGTAGCAGTAGTAGGTTAAGATACCAAGACGCACGTTCCTCTATTTAATCTCGGTTAATTAGGCTGGTCCTGTGTCTGTTTGCATAAGCTTGAATTCTGTGAGTAGCTGAAATTGCAGAGCAGTTAGCCGTTAAGCTAGCGGGAGTAACGATGGTAACTGCTCCGCTAACGGCTGTTAAGTGTATTAGTAGCTCCGGCTAGCAGCATTTTCTTTAAGTTAGCTTGTGTGACTAGTGGATAAATGAACGAGTAGAGGTTGCGCTTGGACCCGGTGCTGCATTCAAGGTCAGACAGACCCCACGGTGACCGGGAAAGCTGTGTGTGTCCTCTGATGAAGACACCTGTTGGGCCGTTCAGATGCTACAAGGTCGGATAACGCCATTGCTGACTGGAGAGGACTGTTATAAGTTTCACCCCAAACAGGTAAACCTTCCTGGTAGCTAGGCAACCAAACCCAACCCCCCATCATTCAAGTCCAAAATTAGCAGTGGTGTAAGAAGTACTCAGATATTTTATAAATACTCTGACAAGTAAAAGACTTTATTCAAAATGTTACTTAAGTAAAAGAATAAAAGTATTAGCATCAAAATATATAAGTACAAAAAGTACTCATTATGCAGAATGGCCCATTTCAGAATAACATATATTATATTCTTGGATTATAATTATTGATGCATTAATGTGTTCATCACTTTAGTGTCCCAGCAGCTTTTTTAATCTTTATACTGCCAGGTAGCTTGTGAATTTCACCAAGGAATCATTAAATATGCTATCTTTATCCAGAAGAATACATCATCATTTATTTGTTGATTATATTTAGTATTATTAATCTGAATTTGCAATATAACTAGTAACTAAAGGTATCAATGTAGTAATGTAGTGGACTAAAAAGCACAATATTTCCCTCTGAATTGCAGTGGAGTAAAAGTATAAAGTAGCAGAAAATGAAAATACTCAAGTAAAGTACAAGTACCCCCAAATTGTACTTATGTAAATGTACTTAGTTACTTTCCACCACTGAAAATTAGTTATATCAATGTAGGCACAATATAGTGTGGGTGCTGCATATGGTTTTTCTTCTTTCCTCCGAGTCATCTCACATCGCATTTATTTTGTAACTCCGAGAGGGAACCACTGTTCTACATCATTGCTTCGTCCCCACCCTTAATTTGTCCATAGATCCAGTTCCCAAAAGCACTAACCCCCGCTTCACCTCTTACTTATCCAGTCCTCCCAGCTCTCTTACATAAGCCTCGCTCTTGACTCCGTCCTGCAAGGGAGGCAGACCAGACTATCAGCGTTTGATGCTCTGCTCTGCAATCTTGAAGCATCAGCTCAGAGCCCTGTGCGCACGCAGAAATACAGGAATCAGCAGGCTTGCTTCTCGTGCCCTGCGGCCCAGCGTGCATGAAGATAAGAGGAGTACATATAGGATGAGAATATTGTTGAGGGGGTTTTGTTTCATCTCAGGCGCGTCTCATGTGATCTGTAAACCAAAGTGTGAACAGCAACGGAGTCTTTATGTGAATCTCTAGGTGGGAGGAAGTGATACGGTGCTGTAAGTAGCATCGCTGCTGAAGACAACCTGGGGGCAATATATTTTTTTATTTTTCAGATTTGTTTCATCAGATTTTGGGGTTACATTTTGTACTATAACAGTATCCAACAGAGTTTATTTCAGTACTGTGCTTCCACAAGATTTTCATTGATGTAAAATAAAACATCATTGCATTTGTCGGATGTGCTATTTCAAAACAAGATATTTATTGCACTTTTTTAATAATGAACCCAGTCTATTTTTTCACTATTTTAAGCTGAAATTATAGGCTGTTTTGCTGCTTGCTGATCAGCCAATTGATGCTTTCCATCTCTGAGAGAAATCCTCATTGTACATGGTCAGCCTCTGCGCCCTCATCTCTGTGACTCTCGTCTTTTGAACGGCTTAAGGACCTTTCGCTGTCGACACAGTTGACTGGGAAGAGGATGAAATAGAGGAGTTCAGCAGCAGAAGAGGTGGGCATGCAGCCCGGTCCTTGTTGAAGTCTGGAGGGAGATTACAGTAAGGAGGACCTTCAGTGTGAGAGTCTCATTTTGCAAAGCAGGTGAATGTCTGACCAAACCCTCGCTAGCCTGCACGCGTCCTTCGTTAGATGAGTTAAAGCTGAAGTAGGCGAGATTGGAGCAAATATGATTAAAAAAAGTTATTTTTATAAAACGATCGCGATATCGTGACAGTAGTACATGAAACAGGTAACCTGAAAAAATCATGTTCCTCTGTGTCCTACTGTGTCCTCCGGTGCTCCTAACGGCATCTGAAAGATTTCACTTACAGGAGGAAAACAACCAGTCAGAGCTGATCTGAGGTCTGCTGTCTATGAGAGCCGGTTGTCAATCACTCGCGAACTCCGATCAAACGGTCAAACTAGGCAGCGCTGATCAAATATGAATCAATATTCTGTTACTGTAATGCCTATTTCTCGCCTCAAATATTTTCAGTATCATCTTGTAGTGTACTGTTTAGCTGTAAAATGAGAAAGTTTGTGACGCCGCCATAGTAAAATCTGGTAAAGGAACGCCAAGTTCAGCTCACATGACTGGAGCACAGCCAATAGGAACGCTCTCTCTCTCTGAAATGACCTGTGATTGGTCAAAGTCTAGTTATCTCCCAGAACACTTGAATTACAATATGCTGAAAAATTATTATGGATTTTTTGCCCAATGATGTCAAAAATATACTGCCTACTGCCACTTTAAGGAAATGCGTTGATCCAAAAAAAAAAATGTACTTTTACATTCATTACTGGAGAGCAAAGGTGGAAGTTGTGTGATGTAGTTATGGAGCTTTGACATTTTTTTCTGTTGGAAACTACACACTCAATCGCATGGCTTTGATGAAACTTGAACCACCGAAATCAAATATATTTGCATCTATTTAACTTATAAGGTTGGAACAGGCTTACAGACTGGGACCTCCCTTGATTCTTGAGGAGTTTACTTTTTACTTTACAGCAACTCTGAGCCTTTTTCACCGCACTCATGAAAAGGTTTTGGCCACAGAGATACTGACGTACAGGAAAACCGGAGATTAGAGTCTGTGTGGGCCGAAATTCACAACCCCTTGTGCTTTTTTGATAGAAAGGGCAATGCGCACATTGTAGCCCTGCTGCTGGGTTTGTTGAATCCACTGAAGGCCGATATTAACGCTAATTGTGAGAAAAGGTCAAGTATAAAACCTTCATCCGGCGGACGGATCTCCACACGAGAGTGTTATTACTGTGTCCTTTGTTAGTGATGAGGCAGTGGTGCACTCCGCTGTCACCGCGGACAAACCCCTCAGGGTGACCACAGTGAACACAGAGTGCATCTGACAGCTGACATTTACCTAGAAACACCTGTCAGTCACACGAGTGACCTGTCAGATAGACCCACACATTCCTTTCAATGAGTTTCCTGTTTGTTCTTCTTTTTCAATCCACCCAACAAGCACGATATCTGTCACTTTTTTTTTAAGAAATCTTTTTTTGTGCAGTTCCACTTGAGCCGAGCTCAATTTTACAGTGGACAGGCTCATCGGGTCGTGATCCTCATCCTACAGATACGAGGGATTGCGATGTGTCAGTCAGTATTGTGGAGCTCGGCAGCAGGGTGAATAGTCTGCCATGTTTGATGCGGAGGGTAAGCTTCCCCCGCTCCGCTTTACAAGAGGAGATCTTTCTGATGTTATCAGGTAGATCACAGAGCTCCTGGATACAGCCGAGTGTTTTCAGCTCTCAGCTTGCGTCCTCTAATCACTTCTGTGTAAGTAAAAAAAAAAAAAAGAAAAAACGGCAGTCGTTTCATCAGAGTTCTGCTCTGTGAGTCATGTTTTCGAGTGATATAACTTCTCTGCCGCGTGCCAAACTTGTCACCGTGCTCCGCGTCTCATGCGCACTTTCATTGTACGCTCAGGAGAATTTATTTTCCCCCGAATACATTTTCTGCAGCCCTCTCTTTTATGAAATCATTGATTTCCAGTCCTGTCAGCACAGCAGGACGCTTCCCTCATCGGTCTTGGCAGAAACACAAATACAGAGAGGCTGCTAAATAATGCAGCAGCTGAAGCGTCAATAAAGGAGACATGGGAGGCGTCAGATTAATGGCCAGGTCGTAAACCCTTTGAGGTCTTACCCTGCTAATGCGTGACTCAATAAGGCTCAACAAGGTTAAACTACATAACCTGCAATCATTCATGAAGCTCAACTGGGGTGTTGAGTTAAAAATCCAGACACCAGTCAGTTCACTGGAAGTGATTTTTTTCTGTCAATGAGCAGGGGAAATGAGCTCGGTCGGCGCTGCAGCGAGTAGAGGATGAGCAGAGCAGCAGCAGCGCAGTCTGGTATATGTCGACCCTCGAGTGGAAGTCCTTGCCAGTGATGAAAATATTTACCTCTGTGAAATGAAACTGTGAGGGTCAAAGAAGAAGGTCCCAGCTTTCATGAGGGCTGCTTATTTCATGTGTTTGTGACAGGATTTATCGCCTTCCTGGGAGCTGTTTGGCACACGCTTCCAGTTCAGTAAATGTTTACGGTGATGAGTAAGTCATCTCTAAGGAAGGGGAGGGGGGGGGGGTTGTAAATATCTTGAAATGAGTCATGTTTATTATTTGAGACACAGCAATATGCATCTCTACACCTTTACAAGTCTCCTGTGGGATTCCCCTATGTTTGAAGGAAATGCAATCAAATGTGTCTAATTTAATGCATTTTTGTATTCACCGTTTCTATATGTATTTAATATTAAAGGCCCTGATAGCAAACTTTCTTAATCAGCTTCTTACTATGACTTACAAGAACATGCTGTTTTCTGACAAAGTTGAAACAGTTTCACAGGAGATATTTCTGTATTTATGCTTTTTTTTCTCCTTTGCTTTTCTCACTGGTTTAAATTGGGCAGGATTGGGAAAAGGTAATGTCATGTATGGGCTGAGTCACCGTCAATCAAATCTGATAATGTTTTTGTGCGTTCAAATCTTAAAAAGGATGTCTTTCCAAATTTGTTTGTTGCTTATTTAGTTGTGGAGGTTTCATGTTATAAAAAGGGCTTTAAAATGAACATAAAACGTCTTTCTTGGAGCCTTTCAATGTCATTGAGTGCAGCTTAATACCCTGTATCTTTTCTTCTCCACTAATATTGGCTCTTTTCTCTCCTTTTTGCTGTCATTTCACCAGGAGGTAGAGGTCAGTTCTCTCCTATTTTTCTACACTGTTCCTCCAGCTGCCTTTGTTACAATGTCTTTTTCATTCATGACACATTTCCTCGTCTTTTTGTGTGCCTTTATCTCTGCTCCTCCATCCATCTTCTCGCTCTTTTTTTTAAATTTCGAATCTCCTTCAACTTGCCCATTTTAATTAGAACGATTAATGTTCTAATTAAGGCGGAGCACTTTAAAAAGCCTAAAAGCCATATGTCTCTCACATATAGGCATCGGGGGCAGATTTGTTGGGCTCATTTCCATACAGATGTACATCCACAGTACATTCCCATCTGTCTCTGGTGTGACTCACTTGGCTAATTATCGTGCCGCAAGACTAATGTACACATTATATGCAGTGTGCGATGATAATGTAAACTACTTTCACTTCTCCTCCATGAAGATGACAGAGTGTTGATATGCTATCAACAACACTGTGCACTCAGGCCTGCAGTGGGAATTACGTAGCTTCTCATTCTCTGCAGCTGCTAATAATCTGTTCTTTTTCTTCATGTTTCTGCAGGACGATTACGTTCGTACCTGGGATGAAAATCAAGGTTCTAATGACAGTAAGTGTCCCGCCATCTCAGCTCTTCCTCACTGTGTGGTTAGTTAAGTCCCTGAATTAAATATATTTTGTTAATTTTTGCTAGTTTAATAGGCTCATATATATATATGACATTATATTTGTGGCTTTATCCTGAGTGTGCAATGAGATATTTTGAGCAAGCACATAAGTTACATTTTGAAAATAAAATCATCATGCACAGAATAGTTTCATTTGAACAAACAAAAAATTATTCTGTACTCAATTAAATGTAGTTTTAGGTCTTTATTAACCTCAGTGAACATGCAAATAAATTTATTTTAAAAAAAAAATTAAACTTTATTAGAATCGTCATATACATACAGGTACATTTGACCTCTGCATTTAACCCTTCCTAAGCATTTAGGAGCAGAGAGCAACTTGTGGTGCAGTGTCTCGCTCAAGGTCATTTTGACATGTAGACAGTAGGAGCTGGGGATCGAACCGCCAACCTTGTGGTTAAAGGACGGGCTCGCTTTACCCACTGAGCTACAGCCGTCCCCAAAATAGATTTTTGTTTGCTCAAATTATATTATTCCTTCTGCTTTATAATAATCCATAATACAATAGTACAAAGTATATACCGTATTTGTAGCATAAGAATGATCCTGATTAAGAAAAATACTTTTTCCTGGTTTTGCTTGAGAAAGTTTCCCTGAGACACTATTAGTCTAAAGATAAGATAGTCCTTCCCCTTTTTCTCGTGAAAGTGAAAGATGGAAATACTTCCGTTAAAGCGTAATGTAAATCCACACTTGTGTGTGGCTTGTTGGAGTACGTTTTAAGTGCAGTTGCTTCTTCATTGACTCGCACGCTCTCCTGTCGGGCAGTTGTCAGACTCTCTTTTTGAGCTCGCCATTATGAAATTCTGTTATATCTTTGGCTGCCTGACAGCTGACTCCCAGCCCGGGCGGTTTCTGCAGTAAAGACGCCTTCACCTCAGTCGCCAGGAATGTATTTCTTCTGTGGGAGCAAAACGCATTAAACAGACATTAATAAAGCCTCTAGCCTAGCAACATTACAGCTACACACAACCCACAATGCAAACGTCTCTTAATGCTCGCTCTGCAAGACAGGGATCGTGAACACCAGTGCTCACTCTATTCAAAGAGAACATCGGCTGCTGTTAATACATAAATGTCTGTTCCTCTGTTATCCTGTAAAATATGTTTAAGGGACCTTAAAGATAACACAAAGCTTAACAGCCAAAACCCAAAGTATATCCACATATATCAGTCTAAGATAAAAAATAAAATCATATTAAATCCAATATGGTAATTTATATTTGCAAAAGTCTTTTTCTGTGCTCAAAATGTCTCATCACGCACTCAGGATTGTGGCACAAACATAATTCCATATATATAGGTAAAAAAAAAACTTGGTATAACTGCCTGGGATGCATGCATGGTGAAAGCAAAGCCACATGATTTATTGAAACTGAATGTCATTAGCCTGTACTGTAGCATGGAGACAGAATCTGTGGCCTGCGTTTGAACTGTGATGCTTCCATGACCGCCAGTGGTTCATCGTGTTAGACAGCGCTGCGTATGCTCTGTGTTTGTATTCTGGGGTCAGCCGCTCGCCGTCCACACTTGTAGCGGTTCCTCGGCGAAAAAAGGTTGAAAGATGTTAGCACTCTGTTTTATCTGCTTGAGTGGATCCGATGTGCCTCCCCCAAGGAGATGCTAAACATTGGCTCGACTTCAACCCACCACCACTTCGTTCTGCGTCCTCCTTTTTTCTCTCTTTCTCTGCTGCACTCGAGCTGGAGACGTGCGTAAAGGGAAAGGCAGACTGTCTGAGGTCTCCTCCTGCTGAGACTCCAGTCTTAATTGAGCCTCTGCAAGATGAAGTCATGACCGAGTCGTGTCCTCGACCATTGTCGCTTGATTTGCAGCTTAAATGAAGTCGGCTGAATGGCAGAGTCCATTAGAGCAATTTGCAAGGGCTTAATGAAGGACTAATTATGGTTTCCATTGAAAGGCCAGAGAGGGAAGTAAAAGCATGAGGAGAGAGTGAGACAGAGGTGGGGGCTAATATGCCTTGATTTAGTGTGAAGTGACTGACTTCAGCATTATTCCTGCCAACTCTTAAGTCAGTTTGGTGATGAGGAAATTGTGGACTGGGGGCGGAGGAAGCAAGTTGACTAGTGTAGGAGAGTATGATGGGGGTGAAAATGAGACACAAGTTGATCTGAAGGGCTTCATTTATATTTTTATAATTTAAGTCTTTCAAGAGCAAATACATCCTGAAACTGTAATTTTTTATTTACGGAAGTATTGACCCACCCGACTCATTTTAGAATCAGTCAACGATCTGGCTCTAGAGCAATTTTGGTCGTCTTGTCTTGCAGTTTTAGCAGTTCCACGATCCAATTTCCCACAAAGATGCTGTCGAAAGATCCACTATAAATTGCAGTAAGCTAGTTTTAAAATGGAGTAGTATTGTACATGTTGTGGCTGAAAGTCTTGAATTTTCAAAATAAAACTAAACCTGCTGCAGAACAGACACCACATTGTCTGCATCTTCCCGTCATCTGCGGCTCCATATTCAACGTTATTGAATTGTCAGTGGGCAAAACCACCAGGGTATTTATGCTCAGTGTGAGCTCTGTATCCAGAAACATAAAAAAAAATTGCAATAGAAAGTTTTGAGCCATCTGACCCACCTAATTAACATTAATAATTCTTATAAATAACCAGCCGTGTGTCCTACCAATTACATCAATATTGGACAATCTTGTGATTTACGTCCAGTGCCAGCGTTCAGTGCTGTCATTTGCCATAACTACAATCTTTCCCCAACTTTGATCATGCCATGGTTGCCATGTGTAAATATTGCAGAATTTAAAAAAAGCATCGGATGATAGAAAATTATGTTTTTGCATGTAATCCTGGGTTTTGCGGAATAGTCCAATATCGACGCTCTCGCGTGGCAATAAAGTTGAAATAATAACCCAACTTTTGCCAACCGAGCCGACGTAGATCAAAATCACAAGTGGCATCGCTGTAATGTAGGTGTTCATTCAACTGTGTGCTCCGCTTTTATGACACTTTAGCAAAGCTTTATACGCTTGCCTTAGGTTGTCAGATGAATGGTACTTTGCTACTTTCATTTCGCACAGTGTAAAAGCCCTTCATCTATCTAGTTCCCTTACTCTCGTTTTGACACGGGTGTACTATCTCCTCCATTGATCTGCCTTCCTTTATGAGTGGCCTAATGAAGCGGAGGAGCAAAAAGAGGAGATTTGTCCCTCTGAGACATCACTAAATCAGCGTGATGTCTTCACTCCCGAGCTCGGATGAGCCTGCAGGCCTCATTTCTCAGCCAGGCAGCCCAGACCGCTGCACCGCCACGCAGAGGAGGGACGGGGCTTTTGAACTGTCAACACTCCTAATGCACAGACAGTCAACGCCAGCAACAGCAGACCGAGCTGGAAATTTGCATTCAGGCACCGTAGTGGCTGATTCCACTTCAGCCAGCAGCGCTGTGCAGCGCGAGGGAGAGGTCAGGGTAATTTGCAGTCGATTTCTACAGTCAATTCATCAATCCAGCAGCTGATTGAATCACCTCGCTCTTACGACGGTAAACACCGCAGGAGCGCGGTTGTAATTTGGACTTGTAAGGACAAACAAGTGTACATACACACACATGCAACAAACACTCAAGTGTTTGTGTTCTCACAGGAGTTTTTTTTATACATTAGCTTTCAAGTGTACAGTACGTTGGATTTCCACAAGCTTATCTCAGCCAGAGAGGCCAGGTGAAAGGTGAATGGACAATTTCTGGCAAATCAATGGCTTCAGATCAATGGCAGACACTAAGGAGATAGGAAAACGCGCTGAGTCCACACTCCACAAGGTTTAGAGGTTGATGCCTCTTGAGGCTTATTGATAGATACTGTTGCTTGGAGCTCACACACACACAATTGGTAGATTGTCAAACGTCTCGTTGAAGCCTTCAGCTGGATGTCTGCCCACCAGCTCAAAACTCAACGTCAAGACAATCGAGCTTCTCTTTTATTTTTTTGTTGGAAAAATCCTGCCCTCCGTAAGACCTCTCCTCTCATTAACACGGTTTTACTCCACAATATCCACCAAATCAGGCTCTTCCCCCACCAGGGAGTCTGCCCAGCTCTTTGTACACGTTGTACTCATCTTGTGTCTGGAGTTTTGCAACTCTCAAGCACCTCTGAAACCAGCCGCTGCAATACTCCAGGGTCTACTGCTGCCCTTCTCACCTTCACACTCCACAAATTTGTTCAGTGTCACCCCGTCCCACTCTCCCTCAGTGGGCCACCTGGGGCGACTTTTATCAAATTCAATACCCCACATACAAGGCTGCGGAGGGATCAGCATGTTACTCCAACTCCAGAGGGGAGTCATCCCCCCCCCCCCCCCTTGTATTAAAACTAATCTTTTGAAGACATCCCTCTCATCTTCTTGCTACTGAATCTCCAACTTTCTCCAATTACAAAATAAATCCTTCACGTTATAGGCTATCTAATTGACCCTTCGCTAAGTCCTGTCCCTCGAACGCAGAATGGCCAATCATAGCGTATCATCGGCCGGCTCCAACCAGGGTCCAACAACTATCCGGCTCTGCTCCATAGACTCTCGTGCAATCGTTTCAGATTTTCTTCATTTTCAGGCTGGTTTCGCTGATTTCGAGCTAGTCATGGTTAAACGTTGTGTAATAGTGATACTCGTTACCCGGAGATGTGAAGGAGATATACTTTTCTGAAACGTTCCGTTTCTACATAAAACCCGTGGCGCTAACGTTAGCAGAGTACGTCAGCACATCATTAATAGCGTTAGCCCTTCTATGCTTCGCTAGCTACTGAAGGCATACTGAGTGTATACACATGCTACTTTTGCTTTGTAATGATTGTAACAGTGAATGAAGACCTACCCGGCTTTGCAGGAACAGTCCTGTTCCTTAATTTCATCGTCTTCTGTCTCGATCGCCAGGTGATGGTGGTTCACTTTTACACTGTGATCTGTAGGCTTTAGCTTCTATCTTTATCTTTTTAACCTGTTATCGCTGCTGAATCAGTTTGACATCCTGATATATCCTTCTGTCTGCTTCTCTCTGAAATCGCTTTTTCGTTTTTCCAAACATTTGATATTTGTTCAGGGAGTGCAGTTAGTGACAGTGTGGGCTCCATGGTAGCGCCGACAGCTTGATGGAGTAGCAGCGGGGGGTGGGGCTTAGCGAAGGGTAGTCATTTCCCTATAATTTTTCGTGTTCATGTTGTCAGGAGATTTAAAGCTGTACTAATGAATATTTTTATGTTATTGAATAGTTTGATATTTTGGGAAATACGCTTCTTCGCTTTCTTGAGGAGAGTTTGTTGGGAATATCAATACCACTCATATGTCTGTACGCTAAATACAAGCTAAAGTCACCTGGTGATTAGCTTAGCTTAGCATAAAAACAGCCTGGTTCTGTTTAGAAAATCCACCTGCCAACACTGTTTTAGTTCAGTCTCACTACTCTCATCAACCTGGTTTGTAGGCAGCTGTTTTCTGTGGACCCACCGTATGCTCACATTACCTGCTCTGCACCAAACAGCAGACAGAAGAACTTAGCGGCGAGCTGGTGAACATAGTGGAGCATTTAGCAGCCAGGTATTTTTCCCGGGAGTTGGTTGGGACCAAAACGGAGCGAAAAGGACAATGAATATTGGACTTACATTCATCAGGTGGACAGAAACACGACTCAAAATAAATGCGTGTCTGCTACATATGTAAATAAGCAACTTTCGCCGTCACAGGTGATAATGGGATTGTTGTATATTCAGCTTGTTGCACTGCCCGCAAGTAGCCCAAAAAATAAATTAATGCAAGTTTACGTTTAGACCCTTATTCACCTTTTTTTGGCTTGCTGATAAATCTTTGTCACTGTGGGAATTCAAGCCTATTTTTACATTAACTGGGCTAGTAGACATGCCAGAGACCCGTCTGGCTTCACTGCTACCTAGAATACAAGATAGCACTGATGATGTTAGAGAGCGAGTGTGTAAATAGTAGATAAGAGGGTTGATGATGAGGATGTGGCCTGAGCTCTGCTTCCGTTATCCTCAATCTGCAGGGATAAACCTCATGCAAATCTGGATGGTATTAGACTGAAGCGCAGGGAGCCTAATTAGGAGAGGTTTACTGCTGCAGGCATTAGTTTAATACCGGAGGAGAGACTTTCGAAAAGTCAAAAATGGAAGTAGGTGGGTGCATCTGCGGCTGAATAGAGAGAGTGGATGTGATGAGGAAAATAATAAACAAGCAGACAGAACATGAATGAGAATACACAGTGAAGATGTCCGATTTGAGGAGACAAAGGAATGAGAG
The DNA here is from genome assembly GCA_916701645.2 of Sebastolobus alascanus. Taxonomy (NCBI): domain Eukaryota; kingdom Metazoa; phylum Chordata; class Actinopteri; order Perciformes; family Sebastidae; genus Sebastolobus; species Sebastolobus alascanus. The sequence continues at coordinate 4,044,869 of CAKAOJ020000007.1, forward strand.
AAGAAGGAAAAAAGGAAGATTGATAGACATGATTGCACACCGGGGGTTTCAGAAACGTAGAGGGAGAGAGTTCTCAGAAACACCAGATTGAGCTGCAAATCACAGTCAACCCAGAAATGATTCCCGGACCACGGAGAGCCTGTTGCTATGGAAACGTCATCATCGCAGGCACTGCTTTAATCCGTGGAAGCCTGTTATGTTAACATGAGGCTCAGGCAGCCACCTTATGCTTCTGTACTCACAACACAACGCCATGCCAGCATTGTAGCCGCTCGCTACCGACAAGATTTATTTACAAATGTTTTGCTATTAGAAGGCAGGATTATCTGCTCTCTGTTTGTTTGCCGCTTCTTTAATTCTTCTTTAAATTTGCTTAAGTATTGGTTAAATCTGCATTGGATGGATTGCAAAAAACATTGTTTTGCGTACTTGCCACCCTACCCGCTGTGCCGTATCCCATTAGTACCTTAATCTCCTTGTCCTGCTTTGTGTCAGGAAGTATCGTGAGGGTTTAACTGGCTGCTGCACCCTGATTCAGCTGATGAACTGGTGTGAATTAGACTGGGGGGGCTCCACCGTTGACGGTCTAAATGGATAAGGAGTCTGCATCTCGGAGGCTGAGTCTCCGAGCCTCACTGTTTCTCAGTCAGAGCAGTCAGTCAGTCAGTTATACAACCGGCTCAGCCATGACAGGGGGGTGTATTGTTTTGGATTTGCTTCTCAAATCAGAAATCTGTCGGTTCGCTTCAATAATCCTGTGATGTTGGCAGCATTAATGTATTCAGCCACCGGGAAGGACACCAGAGGAGATCCAAATCCTTTCTGGGAAATTCTAATAGTGCTATAAAACAGGATACAGTAAGAGCAGGGGGATTGAATACAAGCGCCTCCGTCATGTAGATGAAACCTGCAACAGCAGCCTGTGAACAGTCTGTATCCCGGTGTACTGTACTGATGGATAGTGTAGGTGAATAAAGGCCGGGGGATGTGAGGAGAATAGAGTGTGACATCCAGGTCGGGCTCCAGGACGCCTGCTATGAACAGACAGTTGTGACATATGAGCGTGTGTAGGGTGTTGACACGCGGTCCGGCATTAGCTGCTAGCAGAGTGTGTGATGGATGGACGGATGGGGCAGAGTGAGCTAGCCGTGAAGGCTTTAGCCTACATGGCGAAAAGTTATTTGTCTAAGCAGGTCACCTAAAGTGTAAAATCGTATTCAAATTAGGGCTGTCAATCGATTAAAATATTTAATCGCGATTAATCGCATGATGGTCCGTAGTTAATCACGATTAACCGCTTTATGCAAGTGTATGTAGATATATATTATTGAAAATCAATTGACAATACAAAACAATGACAAATATTGTCCAGAAACCCTCACAGGTACTGCATTTAGCATAAAAAATATGCTCAAATCATAACATGGTAAACTCAAGCCCATTTTCATTCACATATCTTGAGGTCAGTGGTCAAGGGACGCCTTTGAAAATGGCCATGCCAGTTTTTCCTCGCCAAAATTTAGCGCAAGTTTGGAGCATTTTACAGGCTAGTATGACATGGTTGCTACCAATGTATTCCTTAGGTTTTCTAGTTTCATATGATGCCAGTATCTTCACTCTAGCTATAAAACTGAGCCCGCTACGACCTAAAAATCACAAGTTGCGTTAATGCGTTACTATCCTATTAACTTTGACAGCCCTAATTCAAATTCAAAGTAAATAAGAAGAAGAAATCTGGAAGTGAGGTGTGGAAATTGCACTTTCCTCCGGGGCAAATCAACTTTTTATTGAATGGAACAAGACTGTCTTGAGGCTCGTTCTACATTATAAAGATGATTTTACAAAAATGCAATAGAAACAAACTAATCTCCATCCTGTTAGCAGGTCTTTTCATTTTTGTGTTCAGAAATAGGATTTTTTTTTCCTACCCTCGATTAAAGCACAAAATGCCTCAAGATGCGTATTTGTCACAGACCAACAGCTCTGCAGCGCTCTGATAATTTAGACCGACTCAGGTTATGCTGAGCAAATTGAGTGGAGAGATTTGAGACTGGGAGTGAAGAGCAGAATGATGGGCACAGAGAAATATAGAGAAAATGGTAAGCAGTGATGATACCACAGTATACATCTCATTTTCAATTTTTTTCCCCAGATGTAGACACCACCAAGGACCCCTGTCAAAAGGTTAAGTGCAGCCGACACAAGGTGTGTATCGCCCAGGGCTACCAGAGAGCTGTGTGCGTCAACCGCAAGAAACTTGAACACAGGTGAGTGTGTAGCCCCTGGGCAAGAACTCGCAAAACACACACAATCTTCTCTGTTAATGCACACTAACACGAGGACAACGCTAGCAGGTTTAGTAGCTTGCGCTGGTCTGGGTCTGTGGTCATAATAAAGCTTGTTTGTGCACCAGTGCAGTACGACTGCCTGCTGTTTAATGATAAGCTAATACAGTCAGACAACATGGAGGAGGGCTTCACGTTCGTGGTTGGTGCTGCTGTTTCTGTACTCTGAATTAGCACAGCAGTTGCTTTTCTCAGCTTGACTTAGTGAAGCTGAAGTGTTTGTTGAAGTGTCCTCTGTCCTGCAGACTGAAGCAGCCTGCTCTCAGGTCTCCTGATGGGAACTGTCAGCCCTGTCCCATCTCCTCCACCGGGCCTGTGTGTGGATCGGACGGACGCAACTATGCCTCAAAGGTACACTGAAGCAAATGCACACCCATAGGGCCGGGCTATAATTCAATATCGGTTTACTGACCTTCAGTGGTTTCATGTGTCGATGATGGGATCGTATAATTGTATGTTTTTCCAAAATTCTGCTGTCCAATTTAATGATTCCAAGCAAATTGTAGTATGTAATGCAGTCTAATACAACAGTCCTGCAATAAATCCTACCTCCATGAAGGTTATAAGAGTTATAGAGAGGTGTTGATTTAACTTTATGGTCATTTTGGGGCCTGTAGTGTTGAATCATACTGAGAGGTGTTCTATTATGTCCTTCACATTTATGTCAGCGAGGTGAGAGTAAATAACGGAAACACCTCTCAGTATAAGGCAATATAATTCAACAGCCTCCAAAATGACCATAAAGTTGAATCAACACCTGCTGATAAACCCACCGTACGCTATCTGCCCAGCACCAAACAACAGACAGACAAAGTTAGCGACTAGCTGGTGAACATAGTGGATCATTTAGCAGCTAAAGAGCCAGATATAGGGTGCTGCAGGGATGATGTCTTTTTGTAGGCCAACCAGGAAGTTAGCATCGCCCTGGTTCCCTCGACAAAAAGCCAATGGGATTTTTCATTGGATTTTGTATTATTGCAGAAAACAAGCTCTGTGGCAAACACACGTTTATGATACTTACACGTTTTGTTTCGTAAGATAATCTCCACGAATGAACACCACTTTTATGATTTTTGTAGTGTGAATGCAATTGGCAGAAGTAAAACGCTAACGTTAGGCTATAAACGAACTACACGACGATAGCATGAACGTGAGTGTAATGTAATGTAAAAGCTTCATGAGTGGGGTATTTACTGACGTATTTTATATCGTAGGACAAAACGTTAAAATCTCTTAAGCTTGTGTTAACCACAGACCTTGTTTCAGGTATCTAACTAAAAACACATTCAAAAAACACATTGACTTCGAGACGAGGGAACCGGAAGTGCTAAAATGCTAACTCATTTCCAGATTTTAGGACTCATACCTGCACCTCTCTATTTCCCTGAGGAGTTGGTGGAGAGTAAAGCAGAACTAAAAGGAGAGTGAATATTTGCCAGGTGGCCAGAAAAACAACTCTGATTGAATGTCTTCATTGTCTTCTGGATGCACAACTGTTTTCCAACACGTTCGCCATAAACTATATGAGATGTTAATATGTAGATATTGTGTTTACAGCTTGTTTCTGCTGCCCCTAATTGGTCAAAAAAACAATCAATGCAGGCTTAAGTCTAAACATACAGGAAAAAAATATCTTTTCTCTGGCTTAGTGTAATGTACGTGTGCATTTCTCCGAACAGAAAAGACAGTAGAAATAATCCCTGTGTGGAGGTGGCGTGTGCATTGGCAGTGGAACTGTACAGCATCCCCCTCAACAAAGAAGTGAAAATTATGTACGCGTGGCGTCAGCATCACATATATTCTGCATGCTTTATAATAACATATGTTGTGTTGTAGAATTGCTAAAATAGTCTTTACACCTATTACCAGTGTAGTTTATACTAACAGACACAGCACATATGTACAACAATATGTGCATCTGCCAGGTGCTGGTACGTTTATTCACAGCTTAGACTTTGTGTTAAACACATGCTAACACGGCGTACTAAGCATTGTGGGGTAAATAGTGACATACACCTTGCACATTCAGAGCGGAGCAGTGTGAAGATACTCTCAGGGGAGCAACCGAGACAAAGAGCCGTGATATATAGCCTCCGAAGGACCAATTGGTGGCTTGTGGTGACAGAATCCCATGTGTTTATTGATTTATGCTCTTTTGGATCACTATTCCCGACCTTGTGTGCAAGCAGAGGTTGGAAAGCGCATTCAGGAGCAAGTCTCGGATTTGAATTAAGGCGTACAGTCGGTCCACCTCATGAATATTTGATCTTTGTTGCAGCAATAACTCATTTCACTTCACCTTTGTGTCCCCTTGTCGATGTCGCAGATGTATGAACGTGTTAATGCGTGTGTGTGTTTGTGTTGCAGTGCAAGCTGGAGCAGCAGGCGTGTCTTACGGGGAAGGATCTCACCCTGAAGTGTGCAGGTCTGTGTCCTTGTCCAACTGCTTCCCCGACATCCATGGAGAGTAAACGTGGTAAGATCAAACACACACACAAAAAATAAACATATTTAATATGAATTAATTTCAATAAAAGGCTTCCCATCTCTTTTATTCTGTATCTCTGTCTCACACACAAACAACAATCATCATAACAACAATAACAACAGGAATAGGTGCAACAAAAATTATCTTCTTCCTCCACAGAGAGCTGTACCGGACAGGATCTGGCTGATCTCGGGGAGCGTCTGAGAGACTGGTTCCAGCTACTGCAGAGCAATGCCAAGCAGAACAACAATAGCAAGACTGGAGCCAGAACCACTGCAGTCAGCACCACATCAGGTTAGAGCTCCTAATTAATGAATCCACACTGCATTAGGAGGGAGTTACAATACTATAGTTGCAGGCAGTACACAGTGGAAACCGCTTATAGTGATCACGTCTGTCCGGGTCAAATTGATCACTATAAGCGGATGATTATTATAACCGAATTTTTGTTGTTGAGCATCATTTCTCATGCAGATTACCATCTAATTGACATTTGTGTATTTATTAAATGAATACAAAGTAATGAAACGGACCGCTTCGCTATTTACTGGCTCGCTGCCAATTCTTCTGCCTTTTCCCCTCACCGAGGGTGAGGCATTGCCGTTTTACATTACATGACCAGGCATTATCAATCCACTTGACCCGGGCGGCCTCAACCACAGGTGCTTTCCCTGTGCGCATTCGTTTTTTATTCAGAGAAAATTATTCCTTTCCCGTCACAATATCAATGTGCACACAGCTTCAGCCTCAGGTATCCAGCCAAAAGGCCGACGGTCCGCAAGGTATCAAGAGAGTAAAGTAAAAAAACAAAACAAAAATTCAATTAACGTTAATGTTGTTTTAAAATGTTTTACTGTATGTTGTCATGTATGAAAAGACCCAAAATGAACACTGGACTACTTGTTTACTATAAGCAAATTATTTAAACAGTGTCTGTATAGGAATGATTCTGTCCCAAGCTCTTTGATCCATATAAGCGGTTGATCACTGTAACCGTGATCACTATAACCACTTTACTGTAAAAAATGTCAAAACAAGTTTAAGTCTTGTATTAATTGGGAAAGCAAAAATAAGTCCATGGAGAAAATAATATCCTCACAAATGTAGCTTCATGGTTCTGCTGCTGCTTCATGTTTTCTGCAGCTCTCATTGGATAGATCTCGCAACCGATTGCTGGATATCAAACATGTTTGAAAACAGTTGCAGGGCTGGAAGCTTTAACACTTTTGGGTGGATGGCTCAAGATAACGTTGCATCACATATAGGAGCATGCTGTGCTTCAAACCACCGGGAAGTAGCCTCGGGACCTGTTCGGCCACATGTTGGTGCCCGATAAGCACCAAGTCTTAACCGCGCTGTAAAGTGAGAAGTGGGAAATTCTTGTAATAGGTTGGATAATGATAAGTTCTCATGCAGTTTTTATAGCTGGAACCAGTTTTGTTGAAACCGGTAACATAATTAAAGTTGCTCTATATAGACGGGTTTCTGTGCAACGTCATCACAGAGATGCGCGCGCAGCTAGGGGGGCAGAGAGCACAGCATGTCTAGCAGAGCCAAGCTCCAAAGCAGAGATGACAAGGAATTGTGCACTAAACTGCTCAAATCACAGAAGAGATGGATTGAAAATGTTTAATATTTTGAGGGGATTACATGCCTTTGCTAAAAACAGAAGGAGATTATGGATCCAGGCCTGATGGGCAAAAGCATTCTAGTCACACAGCGCTAGCAGAGCAGCGGGTGGTCATGACTGTCATGCTCCACAGATTGATAAAAATGAACTGATCAACAACAGGGTGATCGACCCACTCTCTAAGGAAATATTTATTTATCTTTAGCGACTATGCCTTAAAACTTCTAGCTTTGTTACGGCTCTAAATTGCTGTAATGCTACGCGGCTAAGGCGGGGGAAAGCTCACTCCAGTATGCCGTTCATATGCCGTAACGTTACATTTTGAAGGGAAGACGTCTAGTAATCTACCGGAGCAGCCGCTCCTCCTCCCCCGCGGTCACAGCAGGTGGCCGTGGAAGCTAACGTTCGCTCACTTTCGTTTAAATTTGAATCGGACATATCAGCAATATTGTACTGACTTTTGCAGCAGCAAACAACTATTTGCAATGTTAAGATATAGAGGAGTAAAGTCTACCTGAGCAGAGGATGAAGTCACTCCTTCTCTGTATGTCTTGTAATCCAAGCTTTTTCGTGCGTTGTTAACACAGCCGTGCCAGCCGTGTGTCTTTTAATGCATGTACGTGCATGTGAGCGTGCCCCACTGGCTAACTAACGGCCGCCGCTCTGCACTACTCTCATACGGCGGTTACAGCTGATAACGCCATTGCAGAAGTGTAGCACCCACCCTCCGGTTCTACCTCAGGTTAACACTGTTAGCTCTGTTGCCATTATTTTCACTGTTAGCGTCGTTAGCTGCGGCAGTAGTCGCTATGTTGAGAGCCGTGCGGAGGCAGTAGATGTGCTCCCAAACTCACATTTAACACTTTTTAAGAAAATGATGAAGTGGATTTGCATTGGAAACAGGAGATAATTCTGAGCACGCTGGCATGGTTTCATTTTCCATTTGTGCAGCTGTCCCCTGATAAAAATGAATGTTTGTTTGTCTGTCTGTCTTTGTGTTTGCAGTGCTGGACAGGAGCCTGGTGGCCAGCTGTAAGGACTCCATAGGCTGGATGTTTTCCAAGCTGGACACCAATGGCGACCTGTACCTGGACCAGGCTGAGCTGGCCGCCATCAACCTGGACAAGTACGAGGTCTGCATCAGGCCCTTCTTCAACTCGTGTGACTCCTACAGGGACGGCAAGGTCTCCACCGCAGAGTGGTGCCTCTGCTTCTGGAGAGAGAGTGAGTATTCTGGGGAGGACGTGAGGTTTGTCTGCGCTCAGCTGACCCCATGTGTAGCCACCTCTGTGTTGTGTGCTGCTCCGTCACTATTTGTCTTCCTACTCATCCTCCCGTTCCCTCGTGGGGTGAAACGGTCACCACAAGGAGCTGAAAACATTCCTGCTGCTTGTTGACATCCCGGTTCTCCAAACAGCTCTCAGAGACTGAGCCTGTCAGCCAACCAGCCAAGCAGAAACTAGGTCTAGGTCCCAAGCTCACACAGTTCTATGATTGGGAAGGAAACGCACTGGAATTGATTTTAAAATTGCAGGAGGTGATTAGAAAACATTGATTACACTCGGAAGAGACATCAGTTTAGACTGTTGATTGTTTTTGGCAGCCTTTAGGCGGTCGTTATCTCTGTTCTGTGTCTTATCGTGCCTAGGTGTGTGCTTTGTTCTCTTGTAAAAAAAAAAAAACTATTTTATTTCCCTTTAAGAGCCCCCCTGCCTGGCTGAACTCGAGAGGATCCAAGTACTAGACGGCGGCAAGAGAAAGTTTGGTAGGTATCCGACTTCTCATAAGAGCATTTCAGCTCAATTGGATCTGTCTTTCTTGGTGGAAGGGATTTCATCCAGCAGATGACAAGCAGGAGGCGGGGATTAGTCCCTGATCAGTCCGGTGGATTAGAACTTGATACTGACAGACGGCGGAGGAAAGCAGCCATCAGTGCGTCTCGCATGTATGTGTGAGCGGGTGAATATGTGAATGTGTGTGTGTACGCATGTGCGCACTGCAGATTTTGGCTGGCTGACTGGGCTCTGAGTCAGGACTCTCCAAGGACACGGAGAGGCGAGCAGGGGGCAATCTGCCAGCTCAACGCTCAGATGTTCCCTTGAAAGACTGGACGGACAGTTCTTGTTTTGCGCCGTATCATTTGTGTTTTCTTTTTTTTGTTGTTTTTACATTATTTAATGTCATGACAAATGAGAGTGACAAAGATTACGACAGTTTCCTCCCCTTAAGAAAAACAGCCTACAAGATAGTGATAAATGCAACTACAGTATGTTGTGCTTGGCTTTGAGTGAACACAGGCTGTATTTCATATTCATGTAATGGTTCGGAAATTGAAAACTTTCCAATCTTGGGTCCCTCTCTTATCCCAAGATGATTAGCTAGCGACATCCACAACCACCCCAACATGCTGCAATATGCTGACTTACTACTTATTCACCCCTATCTTGCTCCGTGAACCTATTTGTATTCATGGAATATGGAATTGGCTGCTACATATGTTGCATGCATTACATTCTCACTTGGCCTCGGCGCCATGTGTGATGAGGCATGATGGAGGTTGTGTTCATCTGCTTGTAGATTAAGGTCGCTTTACTATGGACCTTTTCAAACTTGACAACGTTGACCAGGGGCTCTCAAACTTTCCGAGGACCCTCTTATAATCCTAATGCAGATTAGGTATATGCTTATTACCATTTGTACTCTTAGATGTCATTGGAACTATTTGTATTGTAAAACTTTTCAACCTAAATACTTCAGACCTGTTTCATAGTGATAAACAGAAACACATTTCAATTTGAATCATGTTAAGATAAGATGAGATAATCCTTTAGTCCCAGAGCGGGAAAATTTGCAATATTATTGAATGTTAATGCCACTTATATACCTTTAAACAGAGGGTGATTTTATTCAAATTGCATTTGGACTCAACCTGACAGCATTTACAACCTACATTTCAAGTAATTGATCTCACAAGCTTTCAGAAAATGAACAAAAGCAAGACTGGCATAGTCCTAATAAATATTTTAACTTACCAGTCTAAAGCTGACTTTCAGTAAGTGCTTCAACTTAAAATTAATGAACTTATTGCTGTGTGTCACAATCATATCAGAGTTTCTACTGGCCCGAAGCTAACGTGGGTGGGAGTAATGGACACAATAGGCTTGTTTTATTGATGCAAATGGTCCCCATCGGTAGATATGCACTTTATAATGATGCAGCACAATTTTATAATTTATAGCTAATTATTTCGCGGACCCCCTTACAGAGTGCCACGGACCCTACTTTGAGAATCACTTACCTAGACATTCTAAATGGGCCCCTTTGTATTTCCTGTTGCAATATTTGTTAACGCAGTAGCTGACAGGAAGTAATCTTGGACCTGAGCTGTTGCCCTGGCAACAGAATGGCAATGAAAAGGTCCATATCCGACTCTTATTTATTTGTGTTTTTTCTGCGTGTGAACGCCAGGTCGATTCATCCCGAGCTGCGACGAGGACGGCTACTACAGGAAGCAGCAGTGTGACAGGGGAGAGTGCTGGTGTGTGGACCAAAGCGGAGGAGAAGTAGCCGGATCTAGGATGCGTGGCAAGCCAGATTGCGGTAAGTCCCGCAGGTTTCAGCTGTCGATATAGACACATGAATAGAATTTGAAATTGAAAGCTGACTGTAGCAAGAAAAAAACAACTCAAAATGTCCGCTGCGGATTGGCCCACTTCTCTACCGCACCCCCCCCCCCCCCCCCCCCCCCACATGCATTCTGCACAAGGCTTTCTTTATGTTAAAGGACCCACTGCAACATAACTCACTGCAGGGACCAGTGCCACATTCATGTGTCCGGAGTCATTTGCATTCTAAAAGCGCCGCTTGTCGCTGTGAGAAAAGTCTTTCAAGATAAATGAGGGCTGGTTGGACTGAACCTGCGGCCTGACGAGAATGGCTCCCCTGGCAAGGTTTAGAAATCGCTATTAAAATCCAGACAAAGTCAAACACATGCCCGCTTTTTTTTTTTTTTTACCATTGCAGTCAATGTTTTTAAGTTGATTTCAGCATTTCCCATTGATCGAAAGGACTCCGTCAAAGTTGAGAGGAAGAAATGCTGAACAGAATTTATTGCAATATACAAGATTGCCACAGTGGATAATTCAATCTCCCTGCATCCCCCCCCCTCCCCTCTCTACAGATGATGAAATGGCATATTCAGGTGATATTGGCAGTGGGGTTGGATGGGAAGACGAGGAAGAGAAAGAGGCTGAGGAGACTGCAGAGGAGGCTGAAGAGGAAGAGGGAGAGGTGGGAGAGGTGGATGATGGCGGCTATATCTGGTAAACGTGTAGTCCAACCTCTCTACAGGAGCATCATGATGGTCTCGATCACACACACACACACACACACACACACACAAACACAGATCCTGAAAAGAGATGGACGTGGTGAAGCTCTCACACTCAAAACAACACTGGCTGATGAAACGGCGAAGGGAGAGGGTTGCGCGGGTTGGGAGAGGGATGATGCATATGTTATGGGCGTATTTAATGTTACAGGATGTACTTTAAACAGGCAGGGGAAGGGGACATATCACTATTAAGATGTTATGGGTCTGGAGAATTTTGTCCCTCATACTTGTGAATCTTTGTTCTCTTCTGTTGTAAGTCCTTTGAACTATCTTTGAGCAGTTTTTAGCTGATGCATAACGGAGACTTTAAGCAGTCGCAGGTGCTTGTCATGTGCTTGCATTAAAAAAATGGAGTAAGATTGAGTGCTTTTCAATAGTCCAAATTGGCCTCTTTCATCTTTTTTTCTTTCTGCGGATTAACAACATTTAGAGTTTTTGATTTCCGGCAGGAAACGGGCGATGAAGAGAGGAAGCCACGTTAGAGTATTGAAAAGCACCCTTTGACTTCACCGTTTTCATGTCATTCGCTTCGGCTCATACGTGACAGTAGTCATTCATGACTTATTAAAAAAAAAAAAAGTTTCTCACGCATCACTCTTTAGCTTGTATATAATGTGTGTATCAGAAGACAGATTGTCACCTATTAGTCCCGTTATCAATGCCTTGAAAGACTAGCGAAATATACTGCTTAGTTGACAAGTGTACATCGTATCATAATGTGGATCAATTAATGTGTTTAATAAAAAAAATAAAATAAACTGGTCTATGTGGCCCAGCTGGCCGCCGTACTTCTGAATGTGTTCTCTTTTTATTCCTTGCCACATTTTAGCACAGTCATGATCCTTGATCATTAGTGTTGTGCAGAGTATATAGACATTTTTTTCAGTAAGCATTTAGGGCTGTACCGAATACCAATCATTTGGGCTTTGAAACTTCGGTAAGAAATATTTGAAGGTAGTCGAAGCTTCAGGACAGTGCCGCTGTCGCACTACTGTACGCACACGCACATCTACACATAACAAACAGAGATATCCATCTGAGTATAACTAATGTTGAATATGAGTAATGTGGGATTATTATTTCATGGGCTATTTTGGGATTTATACATTATTATTACATACTCAAATACTGATTTAGAGGTTGATTACCATGGCAACAATCGAAGCTTCTTCGAAGCATTTCGGTCAGCCCTAATAAGCATTGACCATTTTTAGTACACCAAATGTGTATTTCTTTATAACAGTGGTTTCCTCATTTTAACAGGTCTTAAAACACTGACTCTTAAAATCTTGCAATTATTACAAGTAAATTCCACCAGTTTGGTGATATGATGGATTCTTGGATCATTTGCAGCCATCAGCTTAAGAAAAGTTTTCAAACAAGTTAATATTCAAGTTTCAAGAATGTAGTTTAAAGTAGCAATCCTTGAGATTTCAGTCCTGGTTGATGGAGAATTTCTATTTGAGTGAAAACATTCTAATTGTGCTGAGAGTTTATTTTTGTTGATACAGGAGTATAGAAATATATTTCTATGTACATGAGCTTAATGTTTTCAGAACTGTGTGCATAGTTCAATTTTTGTGTGTTTACAATGGAGAAAAACTGTAATACAGCTTTATTTTTCTGGAAATGTCACCACAGACCCCCATTTCATAATACTGCAAATATATAAACATTGCAATACTTTCATCAGTGGGCCAAAGGCTCAATCACCACAGTGTTACCTCCTTCAGCAATAGATGGTGACTTAACAGACATTTATTTAAATGAAAATCTTCGAGATTGCCACTAAAAGTACAAAGACTATAATAAATGATGATGCACATATTAAAAAACATCTTAAAAACTACCATTTCAAAGACATAAACCTGCTCTCTGTGTGACCTATCCTCTGGGGAGTACATCTTATTATCAGCTCACTTCTACTCTCTCCTTACCTCACTGCAGTAGCTTATAGCTCTGGGAAACCAGCAGAAATGAGATACAGTCTGCATATCAGCACAATGCCTATAGAAATCTCTCCCCTCAGCCTCCTCGGGACATTGCTCGAGCCTCTCCGCTGTCAACTATTCAGTCTGGGAAGAGTGAAATAGAAACCTTACAGTATGATTCAGTGTATGCACATTCTTGGAAGCTCAGGCCGCAGAAAGCTCGTCTTAGCATTGTTAAAAACTGACCGTAACCAATCCTCTGAAATGTCATTTCTCAGTTTCACGTTTCGGTGATAATGGAAACCCGTACCGGTAACGTCCCAGTGGGTGAAACCTTAAATGTGTTAGCTGTGAGTGCCTGCCAACAGATGTCTGAATACCTGATACGGACAGAAAATCTTCTGGCTACCCAGAGGGACCAATCATTTTCAGCAACCTGTCGGCACATTAATATTCCTCCTGCTTGGTGAAAACAAGCCATAAGCAACAGAGCTGGGTGTAAATCCTAACACATACAAAGTGTAATGTCTTTTCTTCATGCTGTAACTGTAAAATAACTAAGGCTTAGATGTTAGAGGTGAAACTTGAAGCACTTTATGAATTTTCATGTAGAATAATATGGGTAATCTTGCTTCATTCTGCCCTCTAGCTCGGTTTATATCCCTTTAGTATTTTAATCGTCATAATGTGGGTAATTTGTGATAATTGTGAACAGAAATATCACCAGCGTACACCGAAATGTCACCAGAATAAACTATTTTATTAATATAATTACATTGCAGTACAATAAAACAATCTCGGAAGGTATTAAAGTAAGTTGGCTGTTAACATTAAGTGGTTTTATAAATATTTCACAGTTGATGCATGATTCTGGGCGAGCGTTTCAACATTAGGAATTAATGAATCTTGTTTTAGTTGCATTTACTCCTTCAGATCTGTCACTTTGCGCCCATCTTTGTAAAAAATTGAGGTATGAAACATTAAGTTCTATATTTGAAAATGCACATAATATCAATTTGATTACCTAATGTGATTTTGCACATGATCCATATTGATTTAACCATCCAATCTTTTTTTCTAGTATAGCTCGAGGTGCTGGGTTCCTCAGTTATAGTTTGCTTTGTGCACCCTGTAGCCTCCACACTGTGCTGACTTCTGCATCTGTGGTATCCAACGCCCTGAACACATTAACATCCCTCGTCTGGTCAAAGTGCTGCAGCGATCTCTGGAAAACAGTCACTGGGATGCTGAAGTTGAGGTGCGGGTAGGTCACTTTGGCAGCCAAGTCCCTCGTGTTGCTGGACACGATACCTGCAAAACAGCAAATAATCCTTAAACTCTTAAAACTGCAAATACAGCAGTGCAGAAAGAGCAATCTGGTGTGTGTATATCTGCCTTCTCTCTACACTGCTGTGTTGTTACAGTGAAGTTTTCTGTGGTCATCATCTGCCCCCCACTGATCAAAAGGAGTACATGATTTTGTAGCTGCAGGGTTTTCTTACCCAGCAGCTCTCCTGAGTGAGTCCGCACCACAGCGCCCCCGCTGGTCCCCGCTTGTACTGCACAAGTGGTCTGAAGCATGACGGGCTGGGAATTGAAGCTGATGGTTTTGGAGAGGACGCCACAGGTCAGGGACGGACCACACCTCCGACCCAAGCCACCATATCCCACCACGACTACAGATTCACCTGCAGGCAGAGAAACCTGAGCTGAACATCAATCTTATAAGGGTTTTATTAGGGTGAAGAAACAGATCTGAAGCCAGATGTTACTCTGATTCCACTGAACAAGACTGAGATCAAACCTGGATTGTAACTCTGAGCCATTCGAGGGACCACGGCCTCTGTGGCGGAGTCTCTCAGCTGCACCAACGCCAAATCATAGGGCGAAGAGGCTTTAGTGGAAAACAGCACATCGCCCACAACATCGTGGACTCTGTGAAACAGAAGTCGACAAAAAAAAAAACAGCACACATTACATATTCTGTATTGTTTGTGCCAAATCAGTACACACTGTGATCAGAAACCGTACAGATTGTTAAAAGACACTGAACCCACACAGGTGTTTTGCAGTTGGAAGTAGTTACTGGTCTGGTAATTAACTAGGGATGCACCGATACCAATACTGGGGCGGTATTTTGGGCCGATACTGACTCAAACAGCTGTATTGTATATCGGTGACAATGGAGCTGATCTATTCAATTCAATTCTATGATTATATACCATATACATTATAAACTGGAATTTTATTTCCTTTTTAGGTTTTGACCAATTTGTTGCTGCATTAAAAAGGTTTACACCTGAATTGTAATTCCTGTTAGTTTTGAAGATTTTTTTAATTTATTGGTGTACGATTTATTATTTTAATAATAAACAACAATTCACTAAATTTATGTACAATGGTAAAGGTGCAAAAGCATATACCGTATTCTACAGACCACAAAATAACAAATATATAACCACATATGGTGTAGAACCACATATTTTGGTTAGACACATGAATGAATTTCACTGTGACACTTTCTGATGTTATTAAGTTAATAAAATAAAATAAATTAAAAAAAATCTGATGTGACCAGGCCTGTTGTCTTAACAGGAGAAATTGAGGGAGATGTCAATCAAACACAGTGGGCCTACACATACACACAAGCTGTATCCGAAACCGCATACTGTACTAGTAGTACGTACTGATTTGGCCAAAATGTAGCATGTAGTATGTAGTATGCAAACAAAAGCTAAATCTACAGTAGGCTATGCCAAAAGTACCCGGATGTCGTACTGATTCGGAAAAAAAACCTCCAGTATGCATCGGACCAGTCTACCTCACCTACTGTATCCCACAATGCAAAGCGCTGGAACGGCCACTTTCGGTCATTTTTGTAATGTAAAGTAGCGGAGGTTTGCTATTGTCCGTGCTTTTTACTTCCGCTTTCCAAAAGCGGAAACCTGCGAAACCCGGCCTAGCGTACTACAAAATAAATCGATTTACGTTCCATACTACATACTACTGACGAACGCAGTATACAACACTGCATACTGATCTCGTCAGTAGTATGTATGTAGTAGGCGGTTTTCGGATACAGCCACAGTCCTGAGAAGAGGTCCAATCAGGCAATATAAGTGAAAACACCTGTGTGGGTGAATCAAGGGGGTGAAGGGCCTTTAAAGCCTCTGAACACCCACACAGGTGTTTTCAATGAATCTGGCTGATTAGAGCTCTTCTCATGACTTTGTGGGCGTGTATAGACTGATAACTGATTGACATCTTCGTCCTCTTGCTAACTTTGTTGCACCTGACAATTTACACCTTGATCATTCTTATTGGTAGATGAAGACATGTGACCTCATAAATTCCCATCAAAGCTCCGGCCGACCTTCAACCTGAGCAGAGGTCTAATCAGCCAGAATAACTGAAAACACCTGTGTGGGTGTTCAGAGGCCTTCAATGAACAGTTCCACTGTTTTTACTATCAACTCTTGCTCACACCCACACACTTTCCTCAGTGATGTTTGGTTGATAGTGCCCGGTGGTGTAGCACAAAACTATAACTACACAGTATATAATGAAACCTGTAACTTGTGATTAAATGTTTTATTGAGAACTACTGTCTGGATTATTGTGACTTTGGAAAGAAGCGCCATTGTTGAGGTTTGCTGGAGCTTCAAGAACCACAACTGCAACTCAGTGTTCATGTGTATGTGACTTGAGTTTGAAGTGTAAAAACACAGGTGTGACTAATAACATTAATGATAGCTGTATTCCATTCAGGAGTGTCAGACCCTGGTACTGTGCATGGTGGCATACCAGTATTGACCAGAGCCATCGTTAATGTTATGAGTTGCACCTGTGCATTAAACCTGTGCAGAGAAGGGTGTGTTGGGGAGCACCTGACAGCCCACACTTAGAGGGGTTAAGATGTCACCTGTCCCTGTGATGGAACTTCAGGGTGACTGTGGACTTCCCGCTGACAACATGGCGGCAGGTCACAACCAGCTGAGAGGCGACAACGACCCCCGAGCCCCAGACCTGTCCACTGTCCACAAAGCACACGGTGGGACGTTTAACAGCGTCTGACTCGTGGGCTGCGGTGGACATGAGGAGGCCCGCCTCTCCCGGATGGAGCAAAACATCTCGGAGTGGATCTTGAACTCTCGTGCAGCGGATGATGTTCCTGAAGATCAGGTGGACGGAGCAGACCAGGGTGAGGCCTATCCACTCGTTCGCCTTCCAACCAAACGGAGACACGATCAGTCCGAGGAGACGCGCGTCGTCCGCGCCTTTCACCGCGAACAACCCTCCGCCCTCTGTGCCTGGCAAGCACCGGGCGTCTGTGAGGATGACGGCGTTGTCCTCTCCGGCGAGGTTGCTGACGATGCCCCCGCTGAGGGTGCCGATGAAGAGATCCAGGCAGAGGGAGCCGAAGGGCGAGCCGCACGCAACAACCGGGCAGCCCTTCCGGATGGATGAGCTGCTCTGCCAGGGTATGGTCCCTGCGTCTGGGCTGCTGCTGTCTGCCACCACACCTGCCTTGAGGACAGCGAACCAGCTGAGAAACTGGGCATCTCTGATCAGCTCCTCATCCTCGTCGCCATGGAAACGCCACTGGTCAGCCTCTGGGAAAACTGCCAGGAAAGCCTGTTTGAACTCCAGGCAGTTCACCAGCATCAGCAACTCGGCTGAAACTTCCCCTTGAAGTGTTTTGTCTCCCAGTGCAGACTTGGTTGAGTCCAAATCTCGCTCAGTAGAGAAGCTGACGCTGATTTTAAGTTTTCTACTGAAGCTGGTCGGTGACAGGAAGCTGTGATCTGCGGAGAGGGGCTCGGTGGTGTAACGGGAAAACGGGACGCCGGTGCATATCACCGTTCCGGTCTCAGGATGGACGATGACTCCGCTGCAGCTCACGGCTTTCTTTGCTGAAGGAAAAGCCTCAAACACCTTGACTACACAGCAACACTTCTCCACGTCCTTTATCTCCATGGCAGGTGAACTTTAACCATATAGTTAGTCGATAACGGAGTTTAGCAACTCGAAGATAATGGAAAACTGTTGAAAAGCAGCACAGAAACCAGAGGTGAGACATGAAAACAAACCTCCATACTGACCAGGTACGTTATAGCAGACTGACACCGAGTTCAAACCGGTGTTATATCGATAATAGTATCCACTGTAGTGTTTATTTTGTCGCCTAGCTTCCTGGTTGAGTCTCATTGGTCCACGAGAAAAACCGACATCTACCGATTAATGTGATTGGTCTGAAATGTAAATCCGAACAGCTCTGAGCCAATGGGAAACAAGGAGGCGGGAACATAGGTTTTCTTGTGCTACACGACTTCCATACATAGTAGCCTACATTCTGACACTGAAAATACAATGTTTGCACAATGTTTTAGGAATCATTTGAAAAACTTAATATCTGAAAGGGATCCTAAATTGAATTAACAGTAATATGTAAAACTATGTGTTTTAATGGCAAAAAGTGGAAATGTTGTTGCCTGATAACAGTTTTTAGATTTTTAAGAAAGCAGTGATAGCCCAGTATATTTACCAAAAATTACTTCCCAAATCATCTGATAAATGTTAAATATACTGCAAAAAGGATACAATAAAGGTATATTTTGAAAAAAAGGCCCCATATTATAGTTTAACTGTGTTAAATGTGTAATTATTTCTTAG
Organism: Sebastolobus alascanus; assembly: GCA_916701645.2. Classification (NCBI taxonomy): domain Eukaryota; kingdom Metazoa; phylum Chordata; class Actinopteri; order Perciformes; family Sebastidae; genus Sebastolobus; species Sebastolobus alascanus. Next base: position 4,063,329 of record CAKAOJ020000007.1, read on the forward strand.
CAGTACATTTTCAACTATTAATATTAATATTCATATTTATATTAATTATTATACTTATATTAAGATTCATATTTCGTTTGTAAATTATTTTTAGAATTCTTTTTATTGCCCATTAAAATGTCAAATAATGAATTACTTTGTAATTTGGTCCATTTATCGATAGATTAATAAATCAATTTGTAAACAAATTTATTAATGGCTATTTTTATTGTACAATTAGTTATTAAATGCTTTACTACTATTGACGTGACTCTTATGGTACTCCATATTTAACTTGTATTACATTCGGAATAACATTATCCTAAAACCAGTTTGACCTTATCCATTGATAATAATTATAAGTTGTAAAATAATAGTATTGTTTAATAATGTTTGCAATTGGTTGTATCAAACATTTTCCTATTTAATAATTTAATTTAAAAAATATTACAATAAAACATATAAAAAATAATACAAGAAAAATTTAAAGGATTGTCAAAAATATTTATTATGCTCAAACTTCACACGTTTTAATAACAATATGACCTGCCTTTTGTAACAGATACATTATTTCAAAGCTCGATGTAACATAAGGCAAGCCAAATTTTTATTGCAAAATATAAATAAGAGCTTATATACAAAATAATGTGTAATATTGCACTAAGAGGTATTTCATGCATATCTTTTGCATGCCCTATTTTTAAGCACCACCCCGAGCACTCTCATAATATCACTGCGCGTTGTGAGCAGCCACTAATCACAAAGTACCCAAGTTGTTTCACAGCAGTTAACCATCACGAAAACAGGTCGTTTGGCATCCAGGTACGAGTTTGTTACATCACCTGGCTGTGCTGATGCAGTTAACACACACTGCAGTTATTTGACACAGCAAAATGTCAGTTAATGCACTTGTGGTCACATTCATACAATTGGCCTGTAGTGGTTAACCCTTAAATGATTTAAAAAAAATATGCAATAAGTAGAACTGTCAGTATCCTCGACAGTAGCAGGCTACTGTATTAACACTTTTCTCATTAACAAATATGGCACCAAATCTCTGCAGCACTTTCCAGCACAACTAATCTGTTCTTGGACAAAAAATTGTATGTTATGGTACTTCAAGATTCCCATTAGTTTGAAAGATATAATAATTATAATATTCATCCTCAATCAAGGAAGAGTAACCCCAAGCACAAAATGTTAACCAAATTGACCTTCACTGTAAGTCTACACCAGCAGCTAAAAATAAACCCGGGTCAGAAACTGGTTCACAGCGATGACATGTTCTATATGGCGGACAGAATTCTCTACAGGCTTAAAGTAAAGGTGGAAACCGTGAAGATCATTCTCCAGACTCAATCTGAGCAATACAGACTGATGATTCATAACTTAATCTTTGACTTGATGTGGTATGATTGATATGACATACCGATGAAGAACACAGAGTATATCAAACCAAAACACTACTTGTAACACATTTCCTACTGGCACAGTCAAAGTCCTAAATATTTAAGAAAAATGTCTCTTTACGGCAGGTAGTTTTGTGTGGAACAATAAGGTAAACAAGGTTATTAGAAGAACGTGAGTCAGTCAATATACTGGGAGAGCCAGCGGAAACCGTCTCCGTATCCTTGTCTCTTCAGCACGCTACACATGAAAACTTCCATTGGCCTCAAATTCAGTTCCTTCAGCGACACTTTGCCCTGAAAAGAAACAAAAACACACATCCAAAAGCATAGATTTGAAAAGGTACAGTGTGTAGGATTTGGCAACATCTAGTGGTGTGGTTGCAGTTTGCAACCAACTGAGTACTCCTCCACTCATTCCTCTGCGGTAATGGGAGCCGCCAAAACCGTGGTAACGCCGTTCCCCTCGCTCAGAGGCCATCCTTACCATAATAACACTACTTTAGGAGCAACAGAAGTCAGACGGCGGCTGGCGGTACCACGGTTTTGCACTCTGCGGCTCACGTTACCGCAGTTTCTCAAGCGTGTTGGACAACTACTTTGGCCTTCATGTAACGTAAAAACCCAAAAGTCTCTCTCTAGAGCCAGTGTTTGGTTTGTCCGTTCTGGGCTACTGTAGAAACATGGCGGTGCAAGATGGCGGACTCCGTGAAGAGGACCTGCTCCCTATGTAGATATGAAGGGCTCAATTTAAGCTAACGAAAACACAACGATTCTTAGTTTCAGGTGATTATACACTAAGGCTGTCCCGAATACCATTTTTTGGGCTTCGAAGCTTCGGTGAGAAATATTCGAAGCTTCGTGGTGCAGCGCGGCGCAGCGGGCTGACATGTTCTTCTATCTGTCTCCATCTCCCCTGTTTCAGTGCCTGGGACAGTGCCAAACAGCGATATCAGTTTGAGAATAACTAACATTAATTATTATTAATGTTGAATATGAATAATGAATAATGTTGTGGGATTATTCCTTATTTCATGGGCTATTTTGGGATTTATACATTATTACATACTTATACAGAATATAAAAAATTAAATAAAATTAAAAAACTAAGCATTCGAATAGTGATTTGAAGGTTGAATACCATGGCAACAGTCGAAGCTTTGAAGCATTCGGGTCAGCTCTATTAAACACTAATGAAAACATAGTTATGAATATTATATACTAGAGGTCGACCGATTTATCGGTCGGCCGATTAATCGGGCCGATTTTTTGACATTTCTTCATAATCGGCATCGGCCGATTCCTGAGCATATTAAGCCGATTATTAAACAGGCACAACTGCGGGCAGCCCAGTGTTGTTGTTGCTGTGGAACACGTGTGACACCGCCCCTTGTGTGTCAATCAAATTGCCATTCTTCCGCCCGGTAGGCTTAAAATCTTCTCTTTCAAAGCCCTATATATTTAATTGGTTAGATATGAAATGCTCCGACGTAATCTGTTCTGTTTTTGGTAACGGAGAATTTCTCTCCGTCGGTAACGCAGCGCTGTGTGCGGGGCGGAGCAGCTCTCACATACACACTGCTGCAGCGCAGACACACACACACACACACAGAGCTTCTGCTCTTAGTAACTATGACGGAGAAAACTTAACTTATAAAGCGTGATTACAATTTACTAGAGTTGATGCTGACAATGCTTGTCATAAGTGCAAGTTTGCGTGTGAGGGCGGAAACACGAGCAATTTGTCGAAACATTTAGCAAATAGTTCACTTCCTCATTAAACGTCTCTATGGGTCCTTCAAAGCGTCTATGACGTCACTGGCCTGTGTGTAGTCCGCAGCAGATATGAGCAGCAGGCTGTGTAATACGAGTGAACAAAGTTATTATTATTTTGTGATCACTTAGATTATGGCCATATAGCTTGTAACAGTGTCTGTCAACAAACATAAATAAAAAACATGCTTTAGGACAGTTTTGGAAAGGTGCTTAAAAGGTTTGGAGCCCTGTATTATTACTATTATTAACCATCATGCACAAAATAAAATATGCACTGCAGTGCAGACACAAAATGCAGATTGGAGAGACAGACCATAAGTGTTGTTCAATAAATGTTTACTTAAGTTTAGACATTTTGTGTATCATATGTTATTATTAAGCTGTTATATTTTATCAGATGGAGGAAAAAAAGAAAACCAGCCAAACATATCGGCAAAAAAAAATCGGCATCATATATCGGCCATCGGCTGTCCTGATTCTGTAAAAAATCGGCATCGGCATCGGCCATAAAAAACCCATATCGGTCGACCTCTATTATATACCATTTCTGCTAATAGATCCCCTGAAATGTTACAGTACACACTGTTCCTTTAAATCACAACCTAAACCTTTCAATATCTTGTACCGTGGACATTGAACGTGTACGATCAATATCTTAAACCTGTAACTTTCTGCATGTTGTACGACAGAGAGGGTGGAGCATGGTGTGATATTTGTAGAGATGTGATCTGACTCAATTACATGAATCATTCCAAATGGCTCACTATCTATTGCCCCCCCGCTGCCACCGTATTTAACGAGAGCAGTGGCGATCTAAGCACAGTCACGCCTGACCTTGGCAATTCCGATTTGTATTAGAGTTTTCAAGTATCTCGGAGCAGCAGTGGGTGCAATAACACTTTTGTTCTGTGCTGAAAGGAAGGTAGGTCTGGCCTTGTGAGACTTGTGAAGCTCACTGTTATTGTTGTTATTCAACGAAAATGTCCTTGAACGACCAGACGGCATGGATTTTCTATTTATTGAAGTCATAAAGCAGAGTAAGAAGTAACTACAGCAAATACTGTTTGTCGTTATAGTGTTTCTACTACTTTAAAACCATACAGGTTTCATTCACATCATTTAATCCCATGTGTGTTCATTACCTTTCCAGTTGTGTGTCCGTGAAGACCAAACGTTCCTCTGAGCCCATCCTCACTGATGGCCTCCGGACGGTCGATCTTATTCCCCAGGATGAGAACCGGGACGTTGGAGATGGTTTCATCCGTCAACAGGGCCTGCAGACAGAAAGCGTCAAATCTACACCAAAGAGAACTGTTCTGTGCATCGATATACAGGTGAAATCAATATAATTAACTTACATCCAGTTCAACTTTAGCCTCCGCTAGTCGCTCCTGATCCGCACAATCCACCATGTAGACTATACCGTTTATGGCTGGGAGGTAGTTCTTCCAGATCCTTCGTGCTGCGAGAGCAACACAGTTTCAGCATTCATGTAACACACAGCTGCAAGCACATCAAACATCAGTTTTCTTTCTCCCACCTTGTGTATGACCTCCAAGGTCAAATGTCGTAAAGGTCATCCCAGCTATGGTCAGCTCCTCGGATGCTGAGGACAGAGGGGAGGATAAAGCACTGACTTTAGATAAGCGATGAGGCAAGAAACACGAGATTGACTGCGGAACAGACAACATGTCAAATCGCTGGATGTACTTGGATGTAGCGTTGGCACGTGCTGTCCTAGCCTGTCGTCTCTGAGCATGTGCAGGAGCGTTGTTTTTCCGGCATTGTCTAGTCCGAGGAACACTAGCTTGCCGCTCTTCTTGTACAACCCTGAGGATAAAATGATAACAAACAATATGAATTAAATATAACCTCACTATAAACTTGCATTTAATTATTTATCTCAGTCTTGAAGAGGACAGGGAGGCCCCACAGTCATAACAAACACCAAGAGGGTTTTCTTTCTTTTTTTGTCATATTCAGGAGTGCCAGTGAAGTTCTAATAAATCTGTGTTATTACACATTTATGGTGTCTGGTTTTTAGAAACATAGGCTCGATCAGTGGTTCCCAACCTTTTTCATTAAGGGACGCCTTTCCTATCACTGAGTAAACTGACGACCCCTGACTAAGTGACATATTTTATTTCATATTATATTCAATACGTAAGGGATAATGTACAGCTTTTAATACAGCTGTACATTATCCCGCATATTACACAGCTACAAGAAATCAATAATTTTACACAAAAACGGTCCGTCAGAGTCCGACATCAGAACTGCGCCCATAGCAACGGTCTGGTATAAAGAAATAACAGACCGCAGAACGCCGTGATTAACCAATCAGAATCGAGTATTCAACAACGCCGTGTAATAAATAACAATAACAGTACAGAACAACTGATAAACTGTACAATTAACCCAAATAGTGAACGCAATAACTGCAGGAAGTTCGTGTAAAACGAGCGATTTGGAGGAAATTTTCAATATTTCCTGTGAATATTGCATCAGAGATCAGTTCTCCTGTTATTTTTAGCAACTTTTAATACAATTCTCTGTTAGAATTATGTTTTGTTTGTTTTAAACGATCATTCATACTTAATAGGCTTCTTAAGTAAGAAAGCCTAGCGACCCCCAGTGAAGCTTTGGCGATCCCTAGTGGGAGTTGAGACCCCCAGGGGCTAGATGATACCAAAAAGAAATCTGTAAATGATATGAATATGGTATCAATATGAAAATCTGCACAGTTGTGAGTATTTGGGCTGAAATTGGTGAAATATACCAAAAACGGAAATAGACTTCTGATGATTCAGAATAACATAACTTTACCAAGTGTGCATTAGGAGTCTCTAAATAGCTTTTTCAGAGATCTACCTTGAACTATTCATTAAAATAACTCTGCATAATTGTCATATTGTGTGCTATTTGTGCTAGGAATTTTGTCTGTGGCCCCACAGCTTCCCTGACCTCTACTGACAAATGGACAGAGAGTTATGCAGACTGACAAAAAAATGAAAGACCTGCTGCTCTATTTCTGTCAGACATATAATGTTTCTGACACTTTCACAAGAAACTTTGGGAAGTTTCCTCTCTGGCAAGACTTTATTCATCCATAAAGTCAGTGTTGGTTGTGTGCTACGGCCATTTTAGTTTGGGTCTGTCATTTCAGGTATTTTTGCTCCGAAATAGGCATGGAGTGTAAGAGGGTGATGTCAAACAGCACAATGTGGTTAGGGCTGTTTGAGAATTGATGTATAATACTCTACCTAGTAGCTGCAAGACACTGCTGAAGCTCCTGTAGATCCAGTCAAATATAAAAGACATTTCTCTGGACTGCCTGTAATACAGATCATACAACCGAAATCATTTATTATGGCGCATTAAAGAAGAACACAGCACAGTGATTAGCTCAAGTTGCTGTAAGACCTTAACCAAGCCCCCTCTGCCGTCATGGGTCAAGCATACATGAGTAAATTAAAAACATGTCCCAGATAAAAACACAGCACATAAAGACAGAATAATGTTTGCAAAAGGAAAGGATCTAACACTGAGGCTCATTGTTAATCATTATTCCCGACCCTGGATTACTCTGCTGGTATGTGTAAGCTCTGTGTAATCACGCACAAGCTTTAAAGCATGAAAGGAAAGGAGGGCAAACTAAGCAACAAACAGGCTTTAGATGATTTTTAGATGCTAGTTTGTTACAGAGAGCTGTCCCATCTAAGTCACAGTGATCTTCCTCTGACTATTTTTATGACAAGTTGTGGCAAGGACACTTGATCTCAGCAGTCACCCCCTGCTTCCCTCTCACACACACACACACACACACACACACACACACACCTGTCACTCCATGTGAGACTTGATGTGCTTGTTGCAGTGTATGGTGAGGCCTTCAGTGACTAACGGCTTTGGGGAATAACCCAGCTGTCGATTACTTTAATGTTTCATGGGTGTTATGTGTAAACACCAAACTCCATTTTTAAAGTATGGCATTTGTGGATAAAATACTACAACACAGCAGGCACCGTGTACTGAGTCAGCCCTCACAGATGCCAGTGGATATGTAAGAAATCGCAGGTTTTTACGCAAATCTCAAATCAGTATTCCATAACAAATATACAGGAATAACACCATAAAACACGACAGGCCACTGAACTCAAGACCGAGCTCCTCAGAGATGTTTGTTCCAGTGATTTCACAATTTGCTGCGACAGCTCTGCTCATCACGTGTAGCTGGTAGTGACGACATCAGCTGTCATACAGTAAACAATAAATATAGTAAACAACATCAGAGGTCCAGAATGACGAGCTAAACTAAACCTTTAACGTCAGGAAAGTGGTTCAACAAGCAGAAAACTACACTTCAAATGAAAGGTGGTAACTGGAACAATGTAAACTTAATATATAATGTGGGTTATATTACCTTTGTCTGCTGATTTTATGAAGTGCCCGTCCCGTTGGTCTGTCCCGTCGACTGGCATGTAGAGCCTGCGAGTTTGACAGTCGGCCGGAAATACGTCACTACATGGCTAATAAAGAGGGAGGGGCCAACATAATATTCTCTTAAAGGGGACATATCATGCTCATTTTCAGGTTCATACTTGTATTTTGGGTTTCTACTAGAACATGTTTACATACTTTAATGTTTAAAAAAACCTTTATTTTCCTCCTACTGTCTGCCTGAACATACCTGTATTTACCCTCTGTCTGAAATGCTCCGTTTTAGTACATTTCAATGGAATTGCAACAGAATTGCATTGCTAGGCAACAGTTTGGGTCCATGTTTACTTCCTGTGTAGCTGATGTCATTCACATACACTGCAACTGGAAATAAACTGGGACCCATTTAGAATATTTACGTTTAAAACTTTGAAATGGTCTAAGTATTGTAGATTTGTGACATCACAAATGGACAGAAATCCTGACGGCTTGTTTCAAAAGCTCAGTATCTGAATACGGGCTATGTGTATTTCTCTGTGGATTAAGCGTTTCGATACTTTCACAGTATTTACATACAACTTAAACCTGCTTTATAATATAAAAGCCATGAAAATATCACTTTTTACAATATGGGACTTTTCAAAATGAACCATATACTCTCATTCCTGTCTTTTACAGTAGGAAATTTACTTCTACATTTGTGGAATATTTAATATGTAATTTTCTACAATAGTAACACATGAAAATCCATTGCTCAAGCACAATTTAAAGTTCTGTTAAAGATGTCATAATATATTTTTCATTTAAGGACCGAGAGATTAATTTCATTGTAAATGTTATGATCCTGTTGAGTAGATTTAATTCACAAATTTTCTTAAACAATCCCCCACGTGTGCAACTAAAAATCCGGAATTTATTTTGCCATTATACATAATTTTTTTCTTCATAGGTCCATATAAATTGTGAAAGAAAGCACAATGCGGTGCAAAAGCCTGATGGTCTACGTTTATCACAAACATTAAGCCAAAGGAATGACCTAAAATACTTGTGAAAACGGTGAAGAATACATGTAAGCATATTACATTGCAAAAAGAAAAGTAATGTAGGGTACTGAACACTAGGTGGCAGAAGTATGACAATGAGGAAAGTTCAATTCAATATTGTCTGAAGATTAGCTCATTGTCTCTATCACATAAACGCAAAAAAAAGCCCAGAAAATGAAAAAAAAAGAAAAGAAAAATTTTCAACTTTATTTCCTCACAACTCTCATACTAACAGCTCTGCTCATTAAACTGACACAAAACTCCTCGTCTTCTAATTTAGAATAAATTCTGTGTTGTGCAAAAAAAAAGAGAAAAAAATCACACTTTGATGATAGTTTAACCAGAGAAGCTTTATTAAAGCAGTTCAGTCTCATACATGATGGCACAAGTATCTACAATCATGGTGCATGTACTTTGTTTATGACAGCGCATCTCCAAAGAGAACTTTGTTAAATACGTGAAAATTCATTGGTCAAGACATGAGTACTTTTTTTAAAATTTTGTCTTTCTCTACAGTATCTAACCATTATTTCTCCATCTACAGGGAAACAGCCAGCCCAGACCCAATCATCCACGTCCCATCCCGTCATCCCATTGGTTCCCATCAGTAAGACCATCTTCAAGTATTTCTATGAGAGATGAGCCTTTCACTCCGCTCCAATCCAACCCGCTCCCGGTTTACTTCCTCTCATAGTAGAACCATTTATCTACTGCAAATGAAAACATTAATGTTAATCTCACGTCAGATCGATCAAGTTCAGCAAAAATCCAATAATCATTATTTACAGGAATATTTTTGGAAAAGCTACCTGATGTGGGGACAGGGTCTTCTTTTCCACAGGGACATGTCTAAAAATAGAGTGAAACATCATTTATGAAATAACAATCAAAGAGGAATGAGGCCTGGTGTTGACAAATGTCGTTATGTTGCAAAAAGACATGAACAAATCTCACTTACTTCACCAACAACAGCTTTAGCCTCATCCACCGAACAGCAGTAAGGGCTGTCACAGCCCGAGAAACACGTGTTTTTGCTGTATTGCATGATAAGACAGTCATTCGTAGATTAGAAGCCATAAATGAATCATGATTTTCAGATAACATTTGTCCTAAAAGAAGCTGTATTTTTTTTAGCTGTGGTCAAATCAGTAAGAACAGTGTTTACCAGCACAGTTCACCAGCATTGGTCTTTTGGGAAATGAGGGCTTTCCAGAAGTTGTGAGTGCTCTTTATTACTTCAATGGCAAAGTCCTGAAACACAAAAAAAAAAACAGTTAAAGGAACATTATGTAGCACTGACAGCTAGCGTTTAAAATGGGTACTGCAGTCCAAATTCAAAACATTGGAGCCGTGGCCCGTCCGCTCCTCCGGTGTGACTCATTGCAGTTAGCGTGTGTTAGCATCATGGCGCTAGTCTCTGGCTCAGCAGCAGTAGTCGGAATCACTTCAGCGGCTGTGCGTCTCAAATACTCGCTGCCTTGATAACCCAGCTGCACACGGACCACAGAGAGAGATGTGCCGAGGCTTTTCAGGTCGGGTAGAATCTAATGTTATGTTATCTCAGTTGATCCGGTTCGTTAGCTTGCTTCCATGGCTGCAGAAGGCTGTGTTTGCATGCCAATTTGTATCATATGTGGCAGCGGGGTGTTGAAATGGGCAGTGGACGGGTCACACCGGCCAAAACAAAAACAGACGTCCCGGACCGGAATGGAAATTTCAATGGAGAACATACTGGCTGTAGCATTATTGTCAGATAAGCCAGTGTTTCAATTTAGCATGTTTCCTTAATCTCTGATGACATAGCATGGTCACTTTATGATTTATTACAGTAAATATATTACATATTGGTCCTTTAAGTCCTTAGCTGAAAGTAAGGGTTAACTATAGCATTAATGCATGAACAATCTGTATATAATTAACTTTAATTTGAGGTTTGCACAAGTTTGACAAGGGCACGAACTGCAGTTCCTTGAAAGTGTACTTTCTCAAAGCAGAGTTAACTGTTTGAAAGGGAGCAGGGCTTCTCCGACAAAGCAGTAAAGCGCTTGAGATTAATCGAAACCCATGTTTCACAGTAAAAATGATGGCTAAATAAGGTGTGTTAGGTGCGGAGACCTTGTCTTTGAACTCGTCGTTGAAAGCAAACTTGTTCTCTGGTTTCCCGTCTGGCACTTTGTACCTCCTGAACCAGTCGACCGTGGACTCCAGGTAACCAGGTTTCAGGCGCTGGACGTCACCGATGTCTGAGCAGAGACGAGGACAAAACAAAATAAGTTCAGTGTGACTGACGCAGGACTGCTCAGAATCTCAGACAGAGGATTAAAAAAAAATGTGGTTCTTACTGTTGAAGTCGTTGGCTTCAGGGTCCTCCACATCGATTGCAATCACTTTCCAATCAGTCTCGCCCTCATCGATCATGGCCAGGATGCCGAGCACCTTCACTTTGATTACCTCCCCACAGGAACACACCTAGAGAGGACGTTTGCAGTACATTTTCTGTTGTCATCAGCAGTATTATCCTGTTTCAATGAATGACAAACATTTACTTAAGGCTGTTAAATCATCAGCTGGTGTCGTACCTTAGTGCCGATCTCGCAGACGTCAATGGGGTCGTTGTCACCGCAGCAGCCGGTGTCTCCATCTTTGTGTGCGGGATCTTCCCATGTCTGAAACAACACAGGACAAAGCATGCCACCCGAGTTAAGTAAAACTACTGAACATTTGCTGTTGTACATTTTAAACGCTGCAGGACTGATCTTACACCATCACAGTTTTTTTTTTAGGGAGGACACATTTGTATCGAAAAAAACCCAGAAATAACCAACCTGAGGAATGGCTCCGTAGTTCCATATGTAGCCCTTATGTGGGAAAACATTGGCAACAAATCGCAATTTGCCCTTCTTCACATCTTGCTTTACTGGGTTCAAGGGGTCTTTTGTAGCGATCTGAAAATAAATTGTATTGCTGTTACTTTGAAAGAAATGATTAGTGATAAAAAAAAGACAATTTCATTCATGTTAAAGTGAATTAGTGATGTCTTACTGCAACAGAGGAACTTCACATTTGAACTCTTCAGTTGCAATACAACACTTTGCATGACTGAAAATCACATTAAATCACATCATTCACATTATTTAAAGAGGACCTATTATGCTTATTTTCAGGTGCATACTTGTATTTTGGGTTTCTGCTAGAACATGTTTACATGCTTTAATGTTGAGAAAATGCTTTACTTCCCTCATACCTGCTGTGGTCTGTTTGAGCCCCCCCACCCCACCCCCCACACTCCCAAAAAGCCCAGTCTGCTCTGATTGGTCAGCTGGCTCAGTCTGTTGTGATTGTTCAACCGAAGCAAATTCTTCAGATTCCGCTCCAGCTCCGCTCCAGCTCCGCTCTAACTAGCTTTGTTTGAGGGAGTTCCAAACTAGCCGCAAGGCAGGTATTATGCAAATGTGTTTTTTAAGAAAAGGCGGGATTTCAAGCAAAGCGTTTCAGGCAGTTCAGGAGCAGTGTCTCTGTGAGGGAGACTATCTCCCTTTGGCGTGGACTAAGGGCTTTGTGACTTTGCGGACATTTTATGTGCACGAAAAACTATATAACACACTAAAGGGAAAAGGAAAACTCATAATAGGTTCTCTTTAAATAATGACAAGGCTAGAAATGGTAAATCTTAATGTTCAATGTTGTCTAACGATCAGATGAAGGATTACATGTTCTTTTATGGGTTGAAGACACTGTATAAGCCATGGGTTAATGAAAACATTTTAAACCTATTGGATAAACAGATAAAATGTTAAATACATTGTGATCAAACTACAGCCAAAGCTGCTAAAATCTGATCCAAATGTTGATGGTGGAAGATTATTTGACACTCGTACCTCCATCTTTGCATTTGTCCACCTTGGTACTTCAACAACCATGTGGAAGATGTTCTGTAAGACACAAGAATCTGTCATGAGTATCTTTAAATTATTCTGAACAAGACACAATTTGAAAACACAAATTCTTATATACAGTAAATGTGCTACATTCTGGCTTTTACTTTCATTGCTTTGGTCATAACTTTTCCATTAAAATTCTGATTAATTGTTTCAGAAAGATAATAAATAATCTACTGCAATCACAAGAGATATTGACACAGCCCTGAGGAAATAAAGAGTAAAGGTCAGTGCCTTCGCAAGTAGACTATGACCTTGCTATTTATTTAAACCAGGTCAGTGTCTGTAATACTGTAGTCAACTACATCTTCATGGCAGCACTGTGTGTGGCAATTAACCAGCGGGTAGATTTAAAACGTAATACATATGTGTATATTTAATGGGGTAAAGGCTGACATGCTACCTTACCTGACTTTCATCAGCATACATTGGTATGTCATGGAATGGTGAGACGTACTTTCCCTCGGCATTTTCTGTAAAACAGTCAGATTAAACCCTGTATGAACACAAGACCTCAAGATATGTGAATGAAAAGGAGTTCTATGGGTACCCACGAGTCTCCCCTTTACAGACATGCCCACTTTATGATAATCACATGCATTTTTGGGGCAAAAACCATGCTGTTTTATGCATGCAGTATAAATGTGTTATTTTCGCCTATTCTAAAATGGTGTATTTGAATATTTCTGCATACTGGGGTCCCTAAACAGGCTTGAATTACATTAATTGAGTATCACTGTAAAGCTGAGACTCTTGTTGATCCAATGAGCCCAATTGTATTCATGTGTGATGATGTTAGTCCCCATAGTAGCTATTTCATTGTAGTGAGACCATTTTTTTAAATTGAACCTCATTGTATAAAATGACCTGTGGTGACCTCTAGGATAATCACAGCCTCATGAAACTTTACAACCGAAAACTAGAGACCTAGAGCATTCAGAGGATGGATGGCTTTCCCTAGGTATAGATTGACAATAAGGGGGTTTCTGAGCAGTTTCCAGAACAGAAGTGCTCGCCATCTAAACTGCCGAAAAATGCAATTCTTGGTGTCTTAATGCGATATTTTGGAGGGATTTTTCACAATTTGTATCAATCCTTGAGTGGTAAAAAAATGTTCAATTTAGCAATTTAGTTTCTGTGAAACAAATAGTATCAACCCAAACATCGCTGCAACAACTTATGAGACATGAGTGAGCATGGGGATGGACATCATATACTTAGATCATAATGTTCTAAACCCTAATACACTTTCAAAATTCATTTTAATTAATGATTTAATTATTTCTGATTTATGACTATAAAAACTTGACACACGGTGCTGAGCTGCATCTCAAATTAATCTTCAGGTTCCCAGCTTTAAGATGATGTACACCACTTCTATGTGACAATATACTGCTGACCTGTTATCTCCCCCTAAAGACCCCCTGTACCCCCCTATAAAAAGACAAAAATGAGTGTGGGTCTCAGAGGGTTAAAAAATGACTACAAATTATGAGGGAACTACAACAAAATTATAAAGGATAATCAATAATCTGTCAGTGCAACTACAGTGAGCATTTAGTGTTGTTTTATTGATATCCACGGGGCTTATTAACGCATCATTACCAAGGAGGGCGTTGTCTCACCAACTCCAAGCTTTTATGATTTTATGCTAGATGACGTGTTTAAGCACCTGGCGAGATTTCCCGAAATTACAAACTTCCTCCTACAAAGTTCAGACAATAATAATAAGGGTGAAAGGTCAACGATGAGACCTACAGTGACGTTATGTCATAAACCAGATCACCGGGACCACCCGGCGGGCGGAACCGGCACAACTAGTTGGCTCAACTTTAGCTACGTGGCTCAAACTGAGCAGTCACCACTATTCAAACGACTGGAGATTTGTGTAAGAAACATGTTGTTATCACTGTCGCTGATGGGATGAAACTAAACGAGCAACAATAACTGAATAATAGACACGTGTGGGAGGTCGCAGCTAGACCTCAAAGTAGAAAACAGTGACAAAGCGCTATCATTTATACTCGATTTTCTACTTACTGAAGAACAGGCGGTAGCTCAGGTTCATACTTGTATTTTGGGTTTCTACTAGAACATGTTTACATACTTTAGTGTTTAAAAAACCCTTTATTTTCCTCCTACTGTCTGCCTGAACATACCTGTATTTACCCTCTGTCAGAATTGCATTGCTAGGCAACAGTTTGGGTCCATGTTTACTTCCTGTCAGCTGATGTCATTCACATACACTGCAACAGGAAATAAACTGGGACCCATTTAGAATTTTTACGTTTAAAACTTTGAAATGGTCTTAAGTATTGTAGATTTTTGACATCACAAATGGACAGAAATCCTGACGGCTTGTTTCAAAAGCTCAGTGTCTGAATACGGGCTATGTGTATTTCTCTGTGGATTAAGCGTTTCGATACTTTCACAGTATTTATATACAACTTAAACCTGCTTTATAATATAAAAGCCATGAAAATGTCACTTTTTACAATATGGGACCTTTCAAAATGAACCATATACTCTCACTCCTGTCTTTTACAGTAGGAATTTTACTTCTACATTTGTGGAATATTTAATATGTAATTTTCTACAATAGTAACACATGAAAATCCATTGCTCAAGCACAATTTAAAGTTCTGTTAAAGATGTCATAATATATTTTTCATTTAAGGACCGAGAGATTAATTTCATTGTAAATGTTATGATCCTGTTGAGTAGATTTAATTCACAAATTTTCTTAAACAATCCCCCACGTGTGCAACTAAAAATCCGGAATTTATTTTGCCTTTATACATAATTTTTTTCTTCATAGGTCCATATAAATTGTTAAAGAAAGCACAATGCGGTGCAAAAGCCTGATGGTCTACGTTTATCACAAACATTAAGCCAAAGGAATGACCTAAAATACTTGTGAAAACGGTGAAGAATACATGTAAGCATATTACATTGCAAAAAGAAAAGTAATGTAGGGTACTGAACACTAGGTGGCAGAAGTATGACAATGAGGAAAGTTCAATTCAATATTGTCTGAAGATTAGCTCATTGTCTCTATCACATAAACGCAAAAAAAAGCCCAGAAAATGAAAAAAAATAAAAGAGAAATTTCAACTTTATTTCCTCACAACTCTCATACTAACAGCTCTGCTAATTAAACTGACACAAAACTCCTCGTCTTCTAGTTTAGAATAAATTCTGTGTTGTGCAAAAAAAAAGAGAAAAATATCACACTTTGATGATAGTTTAACCAGAGAAGCTTTATTAAAGCAGTTCAGTCTCATACATGATGGCACAAGTATCTACAATCATGGTGCATGTACTTTGTTTATGACAGCGCATCTCCAAAGAGAACTTTGTTAAATACGTGAAAATTCATTGGTCAAGACATGAGTACTTTTTTTAAAATTTTGTCTTTCTCTACAGTATCTAACCATTATTTCTCCATCTACAGGGAAACAGCCAGCCCAGACCAAACCATCCACGTACCATCCCGTCATCCCATTGGTTCCCATCGGTAAGACCATCTTCAAGTATTCCTATGAGAGATGAGCCTTTCACTCCGCTCCAATCCAACCCGCTCCCGGTTTACTTCCTCTCATAGTAGAACCATTTATCTACTGCAAATGAAAACATTAATGTCAATCTCGCGTCAGAACGATCAAGTTCAGCACGAATCCAATAATCATTATTTACAGGAATATTTTTTTGAAAAGCTACCTGATGTGGGGATAGGGTCTTCTTTTCCACAGGGACATGTCTAAAAATAGAGTGAGACATCAGTTATGAAATAATAATCAAAGAGGAATGAGGCCTGGTGTTGACAAATGTCGTTATGTTGCAAAAAGACATGAACAAATCTCACTTACTTCACCAACAACAGCTTTAGCCTCATCTGCTGAACAGCAGTAAGGGCTGTCACAGCCCGAGAAACACGTGTTTTTGCTGTATTGCATGATAAGACAGTCATTAATAGATTAGAAGTCATAAATAAATGGTGATTTTCAGATTACATTTGCCCTAAAAGAAGATATATTTTTTTAGCTGTGGTCAAATCAGTAAGAACAGTGTTTACCAGCACAGTTCACCAGCTTTGGTCTTTTGGGAAATGAGGGCTTTCCAGAATTTGTGAGTGCTCTTGATTACTTCAATGGCAAAGTCCTGAAACACAAAAAAAAAAACAGTTAAAGGACCATTATGTAGCACTGACAGCTAGCGTTTAAAATGGGTACTGCAGTCCAAATTCAAAACATTGGAGCCGTGGCCCGTCCGCTCCTCCGGTGTGACTTATAGCAGTAAGCGTGTGTTAGCATCACGGCGTTAGCCTCTGGCCAGCAGCAGTAGTCAGAATCACTTCAGCGGCTGTGCGTTTCAAATACTCGCTGCCTTGATAACCCAGCTGCACACGGACCACAGAGATGTGCCGAGGCTTTTCAGGTCGGGTAGAATCTAATGTTATGTTATCTCAGTTGATCCGGTTCGTTAGCTTGCTTCCATGGCTGCAGAATGCTGTGTTTGCATGCCAATTTGTATCATATGTGGCAGCGGGGTGTCGAAATGGGCAGTGGACGGGTCACACCGGCCAAAACAAAAACAGACGTCCCGGACCAGAATGGAAATTTAATTTGAGAACATACTGGCTGTAGCATTGTTGTCAGAGAAACCAGTATTTCAATTTAGCGTGTCCTAAATCTCTGATGACATATCATGGTCACTTTATGATTTATTACAGTAAATATATTACATATTGGTCCTTTAAGTCCTTAGCTGAAAGTAAGGGTTTAACTATAGCATTAATGCATGAACAATCTGTATATAATTAACTTTAATTTGAGGTTTGCACAAGTTTGACAAGGGCACAAACTGCGGTTCCTTGAAAGTGTACTTTCTCAAAGCAGAGTTAACTGTTTGAAAGGGAGCAGGGCTTCTCCGACAAAGCAGTAAAGCGCTTGAGATTAATCGAAACCCATGTTTCACAGTAAAAATGATGGCTAAATAAGGTGTGTTAGGTGCGGAGACCTTGTCTTTGAACTCGTCGTTGAAAGCAAACTTGTTCTCTGGTTTTCCGTCTGGCACTTTGTACCTCCTGAACCAGTCGACCGTGGACTCCAGGTAACCAGGTTTCAGGCGCTGGACGTCACCGATGTCTGAGCAGAGACGAGGACAAAACAAAATAAGTTCAGTGTGACTGACGCAGGACTGCTCAGAAACTCAGACAGAGGATTAAAAAAAAATGTGGTTCTTACTGTTGAAGTCGTTGGCTTCAGGGTCCTCCACATCGATTGCAATCACTTTCCAATCAGTCTCGCCCTCATCGATCATGGCCAGGATGCCGAGCACCTTCACTTTGATTACCTCCCCACGGGAACACACCTAGAGAGGACGTTTGCAGTAACTTTTCTGTTGTCATCAGCAGTATTATCCTGTTTCAATGAATGACAAACATTTACTTAAGGCTGTTAAATCATCAGCTGGTGTCGTACCTTAGTGCCGATCTCGCAGACGTCAATGGGGTCGTTGTCACCGCAGCAGCCGGTGTCTCCATCTTTGTGTGCGGGATCTTCCCATGTCTGAAACAACACAGGACAAAGCATGCCACCTGAGTTAAGTAAAACTACTGAACATTTGCTGTTGTACCTTTTTAACGCTGCAGGATTGATCTTACACCATCACAGTTTCTTTTTAGGGAGGACACATTTGTATCGAAAAAAACCCAGAAATAACCAACCTGAGGAATGGCTCCGTAGTTCCATATGTAGCCCTTATGTGGGAAAACATTGGCAACAAATCGCAATTTGCCCTTCTTCACATCTTGCTTTACTGGGTTCAAGGGGTCTTTTGTAGCGATCTGAAAATAAATTGTATTGCTGTTACTTTTAAAGAAATTATTAGTGATAAAAAAAAAGACCAATTTCATTCATGTTAAAGTGCATTAGTGATTTCTTACTGCAACAGAGGAACTTCACATTTGAACTCTTCAGTTGCAATACAACACTTTGCATGACTGAAAATCACATTAAATCACATCATTCACATTATTTAAAGAGGACCTATTATGCTTATTTTCAGGTGCATACTTGTATTTTGGGTTTCTGCTAGAACATGTTTACATGCTTTAATGTTGAAAAAATGCTTTACTTCCCTCATACCTGCTGTGGTCTGTTTGAGCCCCCCCACCCCACCCCCCACACTCCCAAAAAGCCCAGTCTGCTCTGATTGGTCAGCTGGCTCAGTCTGTTGTGATTGTTCAACCGAAGCAAATTCTTCAGATTCCGCTCCAGCTCCGCTCTAACTAGCTTTGTTTGAGGGAGTTCCAAACTAGCCGCTAGGCAGGTATTATGCAAATGTGTTTTTTAAGAAAAGGCGGGATTTCAAGCAAAGCGTTTCAGGCAGTTCAGGAGCAGTGTCTCTGTGAGGGAGACTATCTCCCTTTGGCGTGGACTAAGGGCTTTGTGACTTTGCGGACATTTTATGTGCACGAAAAACTATATAACACACTAAAGGGAAAAGGAAAACTCATAATAGGTTCTCTTTAAATAATGACAAGGCTAGAAATGGTAAATCTTAATGTTCAATGTTGTCTAACGATCAGATGAAGGATTACATGTTCTTTTATGGGTTGAAGACACTGTATAAGCCATGGGTTAATGAAAACATTTTAAACCTATTGGATAAACAGATAAAATGTTAAATACATTGTGATCAAACTACAGCCAAAGCTGCTAAAATCTGATCCAAATGTTGATGGTGGAAGATTATTTGACACTCGTACCTCCATCTTTGCATTTGTCCACCTTGGTACTTCAACAACCATGTGGAAGATGTTCTGTAAGACACAAGAATCTGTCATGAGTATCTTTAAATTATTCTGAACAAGACACAATTTGAAAACACAAATTCTTATATACAGTAAATGTGCTACATTCTGGCTTTTACTTTCATTGCTTTGGTCATAACTTTTCCATTAATAATCTGATTAATTGTTTCAGAAAGATGATAAATAATCTACTGCAATCACAAGAGATATTGACACAGCACTGAGGAAATAAAGAGTAAAGGTCATTGCCTTCGCAAGTAGACTATGACCTTGCTATTTATTTAAACCAGGTCAGTGTCTGTCATACTGTAGTCAACTACATCTTCATGGCAGCACTGCTTGTGGCAATTAACCAGCGGGTAGATTTAAAGCGTAATACATATGTGTATATTTAATGGGGTAAAGGCTGACATGCTACCTTACCTGACTTTCATCAGCATACATTGGTATGTCATGGAATGGTGAGACGTACTTTCCCTCGGCATTTTCTGTAAAACAGTCAGATTAACCCTGTATGATCATGTTCTTTTCATTACTGCTTACCTTCACTTCTGGCTGAAGGTGTGGCAATGAGCTGCTTGATGAAAAAACACAGATTATGGTTGATGCATTTTTGCCCCTGTAGCATGGCCTATCTAGGACAGTGAACCTGACCCAACAGGCAGCGCCAGTTTAAAGTCTTATCGTTCATGATGATGAAGACAAGTGACTTATTCTGACAGACCTGAGACTGGGTTTGTCTTTAATCATCTGAGACCCGCGGGATCCGACTTTAGAGTCTTTCGGAGGCTGTAGTAGGCTGAGTTTGTAAATCTAGAATGAAGGTATAGATATCATATGAAACTAGTAAACCTAAGCTAGCATGTCGGGAAGGAGGCTAAATAATGCTCCAAAGTTAGACTAATTTTGGCGAGGAAAAGCTGGCATGGACATTTTCAAAGGGGTCCCTTGACCTCTGACCTCAAGATATGTGAATGAAAACGAGTTCTATGGGTACCCACGAGTCTCCCCTTTACAGCGTGTCCACTTTATGATAATCACATGCATGTTTGGGGCAAAAACCATGCTGTTTTATGCATGCAGTATAAATGTGTTATTCTCGCCTATTCTAAAATGGTGTATTTGAATATTTCTGCATACTGGGGTCCATAAACAGTCTTGGAATTACATTAATTGAGTATCACTGTAAAGCTGAGACTCTTGTGGATCCAATGAGCCCAACTGTATTCATATGTGATGATGTTAGTCCCCATTTCATTGTAGTGAGACCATTTTTTGAAATTGAACCTCATTGTATAAAATGACCTGTGGTGACCTCTAGGATAATCACAGCCTCATGAAACTTTACAACCGAAAACTATAGACCTAGAGCATTCAGAGGATGGACGGCATTCCTAGGTAGATTGACAATAAGGGGGTTCCAGAGCAGTTTCCAGAACAGAAATGCTCGCCATCTAAACTGCCGAAAAATGCAATTCTTGGTGTCTTAATGTGGTATTTTGGAGGGATTTTTCACAATTTTTATCAATCTTGAGTGGTAAAAAAATGTTCAATTTAGCAATTTAGTTTCTGTGAAACAAATATTATCAACCCAAACATAGCTGCAACAACTTATGAGACATGAGTGAGCATGAGAATGGACATCATATACTTACATCATAATGTTATAAACCCTAATACACTTTCACAATTTATTTTAATTAATGATTTAATTATTTCTGATTTATGACTATAAAAACTTGACACACGGTGCTGAGCTGCATCTCAAATTAATCTTCAGGTTCCCAGCTTTAAGATGATGTACACCACTTCTATGTGACAATACACTGCTGACCTGTTATCTCCCCCTAAAGACCCCCTGTACCCCTAAAAAGACAAAAATGAGTGTGAGTCTCAGAGGGTTAAAAAATGACTACAAATTATGAGGGAACTACAAAAAAAATATAAAGGATAATCAATAATCTGTCAGTGCAACTACAGTGAGCATTTAGTGTTGTTTTATTGATATCCACAGGGCTTATTAACGCATCATTACCAGGGAGGGCGTTGTCTCACCAACTCCAAGCTTTTTATGATTTTATGCTAGATGACGTGTTTAAGCACCTGGCGAGATATCCCGAAATTACAAACTTCCTCCTACAAACACTAATAACGGTGAAAGGTCAACGATGAGACCTACAGTGACGTTATGTCATAAACCAGTTCACCGGGACCACCCGGCGGGCGGAACCGGCACAACTAGTTGGCGCAACTTTAGCTACGTGGCTCAAACCGAGCAGTCACCACTATTCAAACGAGTGGAGATTTGTGTAAGAACACGTTGTTATTACTGTCGCTGATGGGATGAAACTAAACAAGCAACAATACCTGAATGAGGGACACGTGTTGGAGGTCTGGCAAGACCTCAAAGTAGCAAACAGTGACAAAGCTCTATCATTTCTACTCGGTTTTCTACTTACTGAAGAACAAGCGGTAGCTCAGGGAGTTGGGCTTTCCTCTCTCTTCCACTGTGAAGCTCATGTTTGAGTTGAGGTTTGTGTTGCTGTCTGGTCTGCTGGCTCCGGGATGGATGAAGGATGGCGGCGGAAGGAAGGAAACGTCTGCGCTCGGTAGTCGGTGTAGAAAGAGAGGAGGGCACAGCGCAGGCGCACTTTGCTCATGATGCCTTCAGAGGCTATCGGAAATATGGCACTTAGATGAAAAGAAAGATGTTAATAGTTTTATACTTGACATTTTCTCAGATTTTGCATTTTACTATAGAAATATTATATTTGGTTGCTATGATTACAGTAACAAAGTGAATAATGCATTATTCCTTATTTTTTTTATTTTTTTAACAATATTTTTATTGAATTTTACATATAAACATACATACATATATACACATAAATAGACTAACAATATTAATAATTAAATTGACAAACACAACAACAACACAACAATTTCAACAACAGCGCTCAGCAACACATACCAGTTTCAATATGACTATGCACCTTGACGTCCAAGAAACTCCAATAAGGGTTGCCACACTTTTTCAAATTCTGCTGCTTTTCCTCTGGTTATGTATGTAAGTCTCTCCAGTACGCATTATTCCTTATTAATGTAATTTTAATTCTTGCCAAATTCCACATTCACAAATATGAATTTACCAATTTCTTTGTATTTATGAAGGAAATGGAACAATATGTGTCAACGCTTTCTTCCTCACAAAAAAGAAAAAGCTATGAAAACATCTTCAAAGTTTTTATCTGAAGTTATTGTCATACTCTCGCATGTTTTTCTTTTTTATTTATTTTAGGATGGTTGGATAGGTTGGATTTGTTTCATTTCTGTTGGCCTTTTTATGTTTGGCACTGCTTTTTGTTTATTTTTTCGCTGTGCTTCATCTGTATGTGGTTGTTTCTAATGTTTCCTTCTGTTACTAGTAGAGGCGTGGCAAGTTTGCATTGTGTTTAAACACAGAACTGAAGACAATGCCTGTGAATGAACAGCAACATCAATGCTGTAATATGAAACACAAAGTCATCTAGTATTTGTGGTTATCAAAGTATTAACGAAATATTGTTTCTTTTTGGTATCAAAGCAGTTAACTGATGCAGTGTGCTGAATACATTCTGACATTAAATGAGTGAACTGATCAGTCAGCTCCTGCTTGGTCATCATATTTTTTCCCTCACAGACCACATCACCCGGTCCTATCTTTAAATAAAATGTTATATGAAACCACAAATAATTGAAAAGCACTCCCACACTCCAATCTGTGCAATATGTATTTATGGAAGGAACATCAAGCAGTGATATTTATTTATTGTACTATGTTACCTATCTTTAAAATATATCTAAACACTGAAGCTTTGAATATTTACAACATACAGTATATGCCCTGAGTCAATACTACTTGTTTTTTTTTTAGCTTTTAGTTATGTCATTATAACCAGCTGCTGAGGCTGTGATCTCACATGACGGAGTGATGGCGTGTGCATCTGCATCAGATCAAAGACACTTATAATTATAAGATACAGAAAAGTCTCTGTGCATGTCAGGAAATTTGTGAAGTGATGAGAAACAAAAAGAAGACCGTTCCTGGTAAGACTTTACACACAAATGACACAATTGTATGCATATATAACAAGGAATGGTTCAGAGAAATATACCTCTAGTCTGGTGGAATTGAAGTTTAAACTTTAGCCATTTAAGTCTTATGTAAGAAAACCTGGATCCTAATCATATATTTGAATTATTCTTGTAAATTGCTTCCATATTACCAATCTGGAAATGCTGTCAACTTTATCAAGCTGCAACTTCGTAGATTCAGTTTGGATAAAACCTCAAAGAAATTCTCCTGTGAATTCAGAAACTCTGTCACCCTCAAGGTATGAAATCTATTGATCATAATTGTTGTTGTAAAATGCCACTTTCCATCTTCTCAAGTGTGTGTGTGTGTGTGTGTGTGTGTGTGTGTGTGTGTGTGTGTGTGTGTGTGTGTCACACACACACACTTAATGGTCATTCTGAATTCTGTCATTTCTGCCAGTGGAAAAAAAAAATACGGGACGCATTTGAATGCAACCTCAAACCTGCCTTGACAATGTGATGTATTCTATATATCATTAGATTATTATTGCATTCATGTAAAAACAGGGTTTTACAGTTGTAATTGGTTGAGGTGGACATAATTTTAACTCTTTTGTAAAGGATTGCAAATAATGATTATTTTCATTATGGATTCATCTGCAGATTATTTTCTTCATTATTCATTGATTTTTTGGTTTGTAAAACTTCTGAAAATAGTGAGAAATGCCGTCACAATTACCAAAGTGAAACCTTCATAATGCCTTTTGTGTCTAACCAACAGTCCAAACCTCGAAATTATTTAAAAATATATTACTTTTTTTTTTTTAAATAATTAAACGGAAAAGAAGCAAATCCTCATATTTGAGAGCCTGGAACCATGAAATGTTTGGTATCTTTGCATTAAAAACGATTATCAAAATAGTTGCCAACTAATTTACTGTCAATTAGCTAATTGATTAATTGACTAAGCTGTATTTGTATATAGCCTGCTGTTGGGTAATTTAATTTATAGTAAAACATTTTTCATAGGCTGTTATTTATGAAATATGATGTTTTGTATGCAAAAATCTTAACTTGTAAAGCAACTAGTAGCCTAAATTTCCAATAATTGTAGTGAAGTACAAATAGGCTACAATATTTCCCTCTGAAATGTAGTGGAGTGGAATTAGAAAGTAGCCTATACAAGGCTCAAATTTGTGCTGAAAAGTAGGCTACAGAACTTGAGTAAATGTACTTATTCCACCAATGGTTATCATTAACAATGGGAACTTCAAATAGTAGAAATATATGTGGATATTTAAATAATGTATGCTCCTTTGATTTCCCCTTGATTTGTTTTCATTTTGTGAATTAATGTTAAGATAAGATAAGATATTCCTTTATTAGTCCCACAGTGGGGAAATTTGCAGTGTACAGCAGCAAAAGGGATAGTGCAAAAAACAAGAAGCATCAGCTGACACAGTAATAGAAAAGCAAAAACAAAGTGAAACAAAATATCAACAATTTAAATATAAAAAATAGGAGCAGTATATAAAGTATTGACAATAATCAGAATATTAACAAAAATTGCACAAGTGGAAAAATTATATTGCACAGTGAGAATGAATGAAATGAGATTCAACCTGGAAGCATTGTACAGTAGGCCTATGTGTTTGCTTGTTTAAAATCTTTCTGTTAGGCTCACGCATACGTGACAGAACTTGTGCTAATAATTTAAATTGTTATCAAAGGGTGAGAAGAATATTCAGGCCTTCAGAAATACATTTAGGTTTAAGATGAGGCCAATTATTCATGTTGTAAAAGTTGTATGGAGAGGTTGATTTCAGGTAGGAAGATATCTGAATCTGAGGGGTCGCAGAAAACAATGCAACACCTGTAAACTCAGTCTATTTCTACCAGCCTGCAGCATTTCTAAACGAAAACACAGAGAAGAAAAAAAGAAAGACATGTTTCTCAAAGTTGGTATAAAAAGTAGGCTACAGAACTTGAGTAAATGTACTTATTCCACCAATGGTTATCATTAACAATGGGAACTTCAAATAGTAGAAATATATGTGGATATTTAAATAATGTATGCTCCTTTGATTTCCCCCTCGATTTGTTTTCATTTTGTGAATTAATTTTAGTAGGCCTGTGTGTTAGCTTGTTTAAAATCTTTTTTGTTAGGCTCACGCATACGTGGCAGAACTTTTAGCAAAGGATGAGAAGAATATTCAGGCCTTCAGAAACACATTTCTTCACATTTCTTTTACATTTTTATTGTGAAAGTTTTATGGACAGGTTGATTTCAGGTAGGAAGATATCTGAATCTGAGGGGTCGCAGAAAACCTGTGCAACACCTGTAAACTCAGTCTATTTCCACCAGCCTGCAGCATTTCTAAACGAAAACACGGAGAGAAAAAAAAAAAAAAAAGACAGACATGTTTCTCAGAGTGGGTATAAAAAGTAGGCTGGCCCGGTGGCTGCTTGCTGCTCCGCACCGCTGACTTCACATCCGCCCGCTGCTCGTCTTGCTTCCTGCCTTTTGCTGAGGGAAGGGGACGCTGCTGACGGCTGGGAGGACGACAGGAGAGACAAGAAAGCTTCTAGGGAAGATAAGAGAGAGTGGGAAACTGGCCCGGGTCTTCCACCGTCCGTCGGGAATTTAAACACCCCAATTTTTCTGCAGCTGCTGAATTTGTCATCGAATCGGCGCTGAAAACATGTCGACCAGTCGTCAGCTTAGCGAGTGCAGGGCCATCCCGACCAGGACGGTGTTGATCAACGACACCACGCAGCTACCTCATGACTATTGCACCACCCCTGGAGGCACTTTATTCTCCACCACTCCCGGAGGTAAAGGGATATCCCGTCTACTTGTCTTTTTTTTATTATTAAAAAAAAAATAGAGGATAATTATCATTTTTTGTGTGGTGTCTGCACTCCCACCACAACCCTTTAACTGTTCATGTCACCGTGGCCTATAGGAAGGCTGCCTTGTCATCCTGATCAAAACAAAAACAATGCTTAAGCCCCGCCCCCCCGAGCCCATCTCGCGGCTCCCTGATTGGCTGGTTCGCAGCGCAGAGATTCTGATGAATTCATTGTGCAGTTATATTTAAAGAAGAGGGAGAAATATTTTGTTTGCCACCCATGGCACACAGGAATGTGATAACCCACAGCGTAAAGCAAATACTCTACATCAGAGCTATGTATAGCCAGATTGCATATATGATTCATTTCAGTGTTTAGAATGGCCCTTTCAGATAAGGAAGTACATTAATCTAGCTAAAATCTAGCAAGGAAAGATAGCTGGATGTACTTTATTGATCCCAAATTGGGAAATTATTGTGTTACAGTAGCAGGTTATCCAGGCCATGCACCGGAACAGTAAATGAAATGTACATATAAACACTGGAGAAAAACAATATATCCATAGAATAAACAATATATAGAATATTGGAATACACTATAAATATACCCGACCACTACAACTAGCATTAAAAAAAAAAAAAAATTATAAGCATTGAATAACCTACCATATACATTAGCAAAGTGTGCAAGTAACAATGTTTGTTCTTAAATAAAAAATAATTGAGGTAGTAAATGTGCAAATGTAGATATGCAAAATTCAACATGAGCAAGAACAGAATGAATGGTTGAGACAGAAACTATAAAGCTGAGAGTTCTCTGTTAGACAGAGGTGACGTGTTGTAGAGAGTTATTGCTTCAGACAGGAAAGATTTCCTGTATCGGTCCTTGTGACAGCGAAGCTGATTCAATCTGTTATAGAGAAAAAGCTCTGCCGTCTCTCCAGTACGATACTGAACACATATCAATGCATGACTGCGATTTGTAAGCACTGTGTTGCTGAAATGCTTTATATCTGCACACTGCACATACAAATGTTATAGAATCTTTCTGTCAATGTTTTTTCTTTGTTATTTTCATTATTGATTAATTGTTTTGCCTATAAAATGTCAGAAAATAGTGAAAAATTTCCATCACAGTCCAATGTGACGTCTTCAATTGTCTTGTTTTGTCCAAACAACAGTCCAAACTCCAAAACATATTCAGTTTACAATGATACAAAACAGTGAAAAGCCAGCAAATCTACACATTAGAGAAGCTGGAGCCAAAGACTTTGTGGCATTTTTGGCTGAAAAATGACTCAAACTATTGATTGATTATCAAAATATTAGCCGGAAATACTTTCTGTCAATCAACTAATCAATTAATTGACTAATCATTTCAGATCTGATTAAAATACACATTTTGTTTGTGACTATTGTAAATATTATTTGAGACTGTGGTTTCCAAACTGGGTCATAGAGCCATTGCAAGGGGGGGGGGGGGGCATAACCAGAGAAAAATATTAATTGACACTAGAGTTAACCTGCCTTTGGTCACAGTACATTTTGGCCTGTCAAACACAGGTGTTGCTGATAAAAAATTAATTGCCGCATTGCATTGTAATAATTGCTGGAACTGAGCCATTGTTATCGTTATTAGTTCCACCGGTTTTTCTGCCATGACAAGTCAAAGTGCATCTGATTAATATGGGAACGATAAATAAACCAGAGTGCCGTGATGCCAGCAAGGCTATCAAGATCGAGGCTAACCAGATTTATTCAGAAAGCAAATCACATGTACGGTGCTAAATAGACAGATATTTGACTGAAAAGAAAGTCTCATGAAGCGAACTTGTCAGTCAAATCCAAACCATGAAGAAGTCTATCTTCCTCTCTGGCTCTGCCTCAGAACAGACTGAAGCTGGCAGGGGTAAACGTGTTTTCCTAAAGACTACTTGTTGTAAGAAAGGTAGATGCTTTTAGACAAGGAGGCTTTAATCTGGGCCCTCTGGATGAAGGCTGGCCTTTTGTCTCGCAGCACATTTGATAGCACCCGCATTAGATATTTCCCCGGATAGAGCGCGATTAACTGAAACTTGATACGTGTCCTGTTGCAGGAACCCGGATCATCTATGACCGTAAGTTCCTACTGGACAGGCGTAATTCTCCCATCGCCCAGACTCCCCCAGTTCACCTGCCTGTCATCCCCGGAGTGACCAGCCAAAATGTCCTGAGAGAGAACAAGAAGAACGAAGCCAACAACCACATCAACAACCATGATGGCAACAAGCCCGCCACCGGTAAGAGTTACAATATGGATCGAGTGAACCAGCTTATACAGTATAATAGGAAGTGTTTGTTTGATATAGTGACCAGTGACCTCTCTTCTCAAACATGTGACAAACACACCCTCTGTTGTTGTACTCTAATTACTCCACTTAAAGGTGCAATGTGAACAAGTGAACTAACATTAGCAACAGAATGTGACGAGGTTACAGTGTTGACGATATGTCACACACACGTCTATGTATTGTGTTGCAGAGATATCTACTGAAATGAGCATGCTAACCAGCTAGCCTCGACTCATCCTGTCTTGTAATACCACTTAGAAACTATCGTGAGAGGCGATAGTGAGTCACTGTAGCGTCCAGTCTGACCTCAGTCCAACATGATAGGACGAAGAGGTAGCGCTGCCCCGAAACTTGTCAATAGAGTGCTGCAGGAATGAGTCCTAAAATCAGGAAATGAGTTAGCATTTTAGCACTTCCGGTTCCCTCGTCTCGAAGTCAATGGTTTTTTTTGAATGGGTTTTCAGTTACAAGCTTGAAATAAGGTCTGTGGTTAACACAAGCTTTTAACGTTTTGTTCTACGATATAAAATACGTCAGTAAATACCCCACTTGTGCATTTTGAAGCTTTTATATGTCTTTAAAATGCGGTTGCTAGCAAGTGGCTAAATGATTCTACAAAGCGTCGTCACGCTGACTCGTCCGTCTTTACGCCTCGTCGTATATACTCGTGCTCATGCTTTTTATTTCTGGCGATTGCATTCACGCTTCAAAAATCATAAAAGTGGTGGTCATTTGTGGAGATTATCTCACGGAACAAAACATGTAAGTATCATGAACGTCTTTTTGCCACAGAGCTTATTTTCTGCAATAATCCAAAACCCAATGGAAAAATCCCATTGGGTTTTTGTCGAGGGAACCCAGGGCGATGCTAACTTCCAGGTTGGCCTACAAAAATACATCATCCCTGCAACACTTTTTCACTCTGAAGGTACAGGGTCTATGTACGTTTGAGATATTTTATTTGTTGTATTTAATCCAAAGTGGCAGAAACAACAAAACGACTCGTATTTTCATTTCGTCCTCCACGGTGCCAGGGGATCACTTCGCCGGGAGAAGAGCAGGTGCCAGGTCCTGGAGACGGACCTTTAGTTAGCAGTTAGCTCGAAATCAGCCAGCGCAAACCCCAGCGTCGCGGGTCTGATCCCAGACCGGCATGACTCCCCCGCCAGATCAGCAAACTTTCTGCTGCTGCCTTTAAACAAGTTAGACCCAGCGGCACCCGTCCGCACCCGTCCGCTGTGACTCCCGGCACTGGGGTTTGCGCTGACTGAGTTCAAGTTGCTACAGCTGGCGAAGTAGTTTCCTGGTGGTGGGAAGGACGAAACGAAAATACGAGTCGTTTTCTAGTTTCTGCCACGTTGGATAAACAAACTATCAACGTAAACGAATGTAAACTATAGGCGGAAAAAAAAACTAAAGACAGCTAACGTAAATCATACACCCAATGCTACAAGTTAAGATTATAAGATAGCAGTGTTATTGTGTCCGGCTCTCAGAGTTTCAGCAGTTCGGTTGAATTTTGCGTATTCTTGCCCTGCTGTTAGTTAGTAGCTGGCTTTAAACATATGACTTTAAATTGTATGGATCCAGTAGTAGAGGTGAAATGCTGCCCTCTACTTCTTTGGAGCAGGTGGCCTGGTACTACTTTAAGTGACCACTGAGAAATAAGGCACTATTGTTTTGGATAAAGAGTGCCGCTCTTTTCTGCTGTACATTTCCACCTCGTCGGCTATGGTTACGCAGATTTCTCAGACAGCAGAATGTTTTATTTTGTAGAAATAACATTGTAGTTGGTCACTGGTAAAACACACTGCAGCTTCCTGGGGTTGCATTGCATTCTTCCTGTTCTTGATCTTATTTTCGTCGACCTCTTTTTACTTAAAAACCCATTATGTTTCATTTCTGACTCTGTGTTTGAGGTTGCCTTTGGTCAGTTTTGTTTGACAAGTGTTGAAAGGCTGTTATGAATATGCCGGACCTCTGGAGAAACCATGCTGTTGTTTTAAGCTGCAGCAGAGCCGCCTGGGCTCGGGAGTTTGTTTAGTCCACATAGTTAGCAATGGACAGCGTGGTCTCAACACCACCACGGTAATAAAACAACCCAGCCTGTTCCAGACGTGTCTCAACACCTTGTTGTCTCTGTTTTTGTTCTCTAGGTGATGATGCCCAGTTTGAAATGGACATCTAACAGACTGGAACCACACCAGCAAAAGCAAATGACCTGGCATCAGCCGTGCCAGTGGCTTGGCTTGTAGAAACCAATGTTGTGAGCCCTCTTGGCAGCCATCTTCTTTAGCTCTCTGTCTCGCTGCTGGATGTAATGTGTGTGTGTGTAAACTATAGGGATTCAGTGTACCATACATACAGGTACAGCGTGGCCAACTCTGGAAACTTATGTTTATTTGGATAGATTTCCATGGTTACCAGTCGCTGTACAAACCACACCACGAGGGCGCGGGCCTTAATATTATATACCCAGACACATTGTCCAATTAGCAGATTGCAGTGCTCATCTTCCAGCTTTTCTGTGAGTCAGGATCTTTAGCAGAGCACACTGAAAAACTGATAATATTCCAACTTAATTGGGGCAGGAAGTGGTTATTTTTAGTATTGGCCTTAGAATCTGTCAAAAGCTTTGATATTCATCACAGTCTTTGGTTTTGAAGACCCCTGTAAGCATGTTATTTAAGTGATTTTTATTTGGTTTTTGGAACTACTTGAAACGCTCCACAATCTATTAACGGTTGTTTGGTCCGTTTAGTTTCCTGTGACGGTATGCAAAGGGATGCTATGTTGTTGTTTTTTTTGCAATTAGGTGAAGATATCATTCCAAGACTTAAGTTTCCATTACCAACACAAGCCTGTGTTAGTTTCCAATTTTCAGGGGAAAGCTTTTTATTGAAATGAATTTTAGGCCATGTTTTCATTGTTTTGTTACCATCAAGTGATTACACTTCCCACTATCATTTAAAGCTAATTATAAACCCAGCAATTGAAAACAAGCTTTTCATTTTTTAGAATTTAATTTCAGTACAGTATAACAACACCAAGCTGCTCGATTCATCACTGTCGTGACCTTGCTGTAAGTTTTATTTACACATTTCTCTCCTGCCGAGAAAAGTAATTTACATTTTTCTCCAGATTTGAAGAAAACTGGTTTGTTTTGTTGGCAAGAGCTTTGCCTTTATAATTTGAATTAGAATTTTTAAGAAAGGAGGTTATAGTCTGCGACATCTGTCAGGTGTTTTTCAATATCCAGACCAGATAAACATTTAGATTAATGTGGAAATGGTTAAATATCCCAATTGTCATTTTTGGGTGAGATACAAGAACATTTTTTGAAAAACTTGAAATAATCCAGATGTTTTATATGCATTTTATTTTTTAATACAGGTCCTTAGTATTGAGGGTTTGGGTATAAGCAGTGTCAAGCCAAGTGTCAAGGAACCAGAAGACATTGTTTGCATCAGGCTTGATAGATGCTGTCCCTTAATCTACAAATCTGTCCCCAGTGTCCTTAATCCATCATACATTACCTTATTCTTTTCCCGTGTCATGTCTGTCCATGATTTACTTTACTTCAAAATGCAGTAACTACAACTAGGTTCCTAGGTATCAATTTGTACTTTCCAACAGATGTTTATTTTTTCACTGTAACATTGAACTTGGCAACTGAGCAAAACAAATACTGTTTTTTTTTGTTGTTTTTTTCCTTCCTCAAGCAGATGTGAAGTTTGAAAGTGTGATGGCGCACATTTCATTTTGAGATCCTGAAGTAGAGATGGTGATGTGGTTTAAAAGAATGCCACATGCTCATTTAGTCCCAATAATTAGTTAGTTTTTTACATCACAATCATAGTCCTGTCTGCTAATTGTACTCTGTCCAAGTAGCAGCTCTTAACTTGGCTAATAAGAAGTTCCCATTATTTTATTCAGAATTCCTTCACACCACAAGTTAGTTTCTCTGTATGACTGGAACCACTGAATGGCTGAAATGATGTCTATCAAAGATTTTCTATTTTTCTTTTTGGCTTTGTCATTCTGGCCATGTTTGGGTGACGACCACATCGAGGGGTTGCTTGAACCCGATTTGCATTGCACATTTTCGGCGGTAAAACTTTCTATTGCAGATTTATTTCAAATCAGTTTGGTTTGACAATGAGGGCTTAACATTGTGTGTTGAAAGAGATTTGGAAAAAAACTTACTGTAACTTTCTTTTCTGATTTTAGATGACTTTATTTTAAATGAAACTCCAATGCCAGTGGACACTGTTGCTGCAAGATCAATAAAGTTCCGTAACAAAGAAAAATGAGATGTTGTGTTTTTAATTCTCTGTTCTGTGAATGTGACAAAAAACAGGGATGGAATCTTTTAACATGACTTACTAAGGGCCATTATTCTTACTGTGTTTCAGTAAGGAGCAGGAATGTCTTCTGTTTGGTTTCCACCACAATGTTTCTCAGTACGTTGTCTCAGTAACGCTGATTCATGCTGTGCAAGAAAGCGGAGCCCTCTTTCCACATCTGAAATGTCACATCACAAGTACTCATTAACAAACTAAAAATAAATTCTCTTTGCAAACATTTTTGTGTTATTGCACCCATTACTCTCCTGTTCATGGGACTATATTTAGACAACTAGCTGTATGGGGAGTAGTGAACTACATGTAATTAAACTGGTAGTTTAACTATATTTTGCAGTAGCTTGCTGGTACTGTAGTTCATTCATATTTGCTTAGTGATTCAAGTAGATAAATAACTTTTTTGCCCTATTTTGTGCAGTTAACTACTGAAACTATAAACAATTTCGGGCCATAAAAGGAAAGGAATGATTTTTTTTTTATTTTATCATTGTTTCTCTATCGTTATTGAACCCCCTTTGACCAGCCCTGCCCCCTTTTTCTTTCAATGCTCTTCAGGCAGGCCAGCGTTCAAGCTGTTCTTACTGTCTAAAGAGGTGCAATTGAAGAGTGTTGAGTTAATATTCTAGAAATCAGATGTTAAAAAACTGACGAGTAAGACAACAGGCCCATTTTTTTGACTAATGCTCAAGTCGGTCAAACGGTATAAAGGGTGCAATTATTGTAAATGACCTGTGAACACTTTTTGAAATAAACTAAATTGAGTGGC
Organism: Sebastolobus alascanus; assembly: GCA_916701645.2. NCBI lineage: Eukaryota > Metazoa > Chordata > Actinopteri > Perciformes > Sebastidae > Sebastolobus > Sebastolobus alascanus. The sequence continues at coordinate 4,097,114 of CAKAOJ020000007.1, forward strand.
ATTTTTGGCTGACATACGATTTTTCTGTATTATATTTAATTTCGTATCACAGGTACATTGTGAATTTGATCATTTTTTTTACAAAGTAGTTTGACTGCTTTTTCTGTGTAGCTTTAATTAGCCAAACTAGATTTCTCCCTAGCTTTGCTGTAGTTCAACTTCTTCCAGTAGACCTCAGTATATCATCTTACAGACTAATGCATGTGAATTAGTAAATGCTTTCTAAGAAAGGCAACGTACAAAGTATTTGAACTACCTATTTTTTATCTGAGTAGCTTTAGTCAGCCAAACTAGATTGGAAATGATGTTGGGCATTAAGTTGGGTACACATGACCTCATACATACATGATATGTCTCCTACAGTAATATAACACTCTTCATATTGTTCTTAACAACCTTATGTTTTTAAGCCTGGATTTCCAGCTGGGCAAAATAAGCAACTGCCACGATGCCCCAGACCCCCAGACGAGGGGTCTCAAAACATCCCAGGATCACTGCATGGCAACTGGTTTTGGTAATTTGATTAATTGCAGATTTAAAGGGATTTAACACCACTAAAGTACAAAATCGAGTGTCTTGTAGAGGAGCCACTGTGCCAACATTTTGTTTTAAGTTATTTTAAGACTTGAAACTAAATTTTTAATTTACTTATATTGTGTTCACATGGTGCATATTCCTAAATAAAATGTGTTTTATCAAATTAACACAAACTAACTGACATGGAAAACCTAGGGGCCTGGTAGTGTTATTAATTAAGTGTCATTGGCTGCCTATTTGGCATTCACCTCCCCGAAATACAAACAAGCCAGAGCGTATTATTTCCCCTACACCAGAATGATAATAGACCTTTCTTTAGCGCTGACACAGCACTGTGGAGATAGGTATGCAAGACTAATCAAGCATAGCACTACCCGTTGGTTTCTGGGTGTCCGGGGAAAATTAAACGCTGCCATGTATGGTCTGATGTGTGTAATGTGCTGTACTTCATGAGCGACAGGATACATACACAGAGTACGGAGGGTAGGTGAGGGGTGGAGATGGGAGTCAGTGGGGGTCCAACATCAAATTTTGGCCCTGGGCCCCTACATCAGGTGTATCTGGACATGTGTACGTCCAAAACACAACTATTTTGTACATTTTCATAACTACAATGCTTCTTATTATATTTAGTTACCTTAATAATGAAAAAAACTGTGGTTATTGACAGCTTGATGCCTCATCCAATGAACTGAATGGCACTAATGTTAATATTCAGATGTGGCATGACTGACGTCTGGTGGACTAAAGAGGAACCCCAGGTGGTGATTTCTTAAATGTAAGTTTACCCACAGTACATTTACAATTTTTACAATTTACACAACCAAACGGCCCAGGCTTTGTTTTAACTTCAGTTTGGTCGTTTTATCACTCTGTCAGCATGAACACTGAAATAAAAGACATTGTTTTGGTGGCAGAAAAAAAACACCAGGCTTTGCCTAAACACGCGAATGTCATATAACCCATTTCTTTGTAACGCATTTCAAATACTACATCACGCACTAGCTCTATACAACGTGTACTGAAAAAAAAATAAAACAATTTCACCGAGTTTTTTACATTTTGTTTACGTTTTTCCATCAGGCAACACAAGTAGGTGCCCACTCATTTCTCAGCAGGCATTAATCCGGTCGCCTGCTGGTCCTTCCTCCTTTTCAACGTCCCTGTGCAAGGCCCGGCGTCAAGATGGTGAGTCTGGTGGAGAAATATAAAGTAAAATCCGTTCAACATCGACGCCATCCGTCCATCGAGACACATTTTATGCCCATAAAGTGATCGTTAAAGTGTGCGGTGTATTAAAATGTCAATATTAATGTGGTGAAACTATCTGAGAGGAAATACAGAGGCAATAACAAAATGCTATCCTGAGTCCGGACACTACACACTGTATTTACCTGCTTCTCGGGTGGCTTTATATAGTTCCTTCTCTGTGTTTACACTACTTTATATCCACTACATAATCTTATTAACCTACACGGTGGCTCAAAGTCACGCTGTAGTATTTACACGTGTATTAGTAGTTAATAAAGGAATGAGAAGTCCCAGTGGCTAACGTTAGCATACACTACACTGGTAGCCATAGCCAGGCCCTCATGTTGTGTGAACAGGAATATTATACTACTATAGTACTACTCGGCTTTATCAGCTGGCACATAGTTGTTCAAAAAGCAGTGGAAGCATTTAAGTGTCCTAGTAAGCAAGCTGTCTTAGCCAGTAAGTTAAATGAGAAGCTAGAAGATACTGTAGTAACAGCATGTAGTGATAATACCTGGTGAGGTAAGCTGCCACAAAATGCTTGAGCCTCTGTTTTTTTTTAGTATTGATCTGTAGTTAAAGGCTGTAAATTAGGTAGTTGTTGAAATATTGTAGCATACACTACACTGGTAGCCATAGCCAGGCCCTCATGTTGTGTGAACAGGAATATTATACTACTATAGTACTACTCGGCTTTATCAGCTGGCACATAGTTGTTCAAAAAGCAGTGGAAGCATTTAAGTGTCCTAGTAAGCAAGCTGTCTTAGCCAGTAAGTTAAATGAGAAGCTAGAAGACACTGTAGTAACAGCATGTAGTGATAATACCTGGTGTGGTGAGCTGCAACAAAATGCTTGAGCCTCTGTTTTTTTAGTATTGATCTTTAGTTAAAGGCTGTATATTAAGTAGTGTGTGGTAATGAGCATCTTCTACTTTCTTCCCACCTTCAGAATGACACAGTGACAGTCAGGACCCGCAAGTTCATGACGAACCGGCTGCTTCAGAGGAAGCAAATGGTAAGTGTTTCAAACAAACTCCTCTGCAATGTTCATTGTGTTGATTGCCATCATGAGCCGAGTTGTCTGTCATGCATTCACGTATTCACTTGCCCGTCTTCTCTGCAGGTCGTCGATGTCCTGCATCCCGGCAAGGCCACGGTCCCCAAGACGGAAATCAGGGAAAAGCTCGCCAAGATGTACAAGACCACCCCTGATGTTGTGTTCGTATTTGGCTTCAGGACTCAGTTTGGCGGCGGCAAGACAACAGGCTTCGCCATGGTGTACGATTCCTTAGACTACGCTAAGAAGAACGAGCCCAAACACAGACTGGCCAGAGTGAGTTTTGAACCGTTGTGTCTACGTGAATGCTTTGATACTTTTATTCATAGACGGTGGTGTTTTATTAGCATTAGGCATCCCCTTTTTCACCCTTCTTGCATATTCTGCAGCAGTAAGCAGCTGCAATGTCTTATGTACTGGACCTCAAATGCCGTTCTTAATCTTAGGGAAACTATTCTTTACTGGAAGGCCTTTGCCTATATTGCAGAGGCTCTTAGCTCCCTTCAGAGTTGTCAGCCACCGAATATACCCCATTTTGCATTTACACCATGTTAAGTAGTTTGCGGACGGTAGCAGAGCAGCACCTGACAGCTAAAAAGGTTGGATGACACATACAATTGAAAGGTGCGAAGGTATGAAAAGTTAATACCATGAAATGCAAGTTGATTGTCTATAATTTACATCGTAGAGACAGAGCGCAATTAAGTCCCGCCCACACCGTAGGGGAAAACAATTCATCGCTCTCCACTGACTTTGTATTGCATTGAAGGTGTTTCCTTGTCAATTCCGTCTGTGCAAAGAAGAGAAAAATGCCTAAAAGCTGCTGTGTGGTGGGATGCACTACCAACAGGGAATAGAATCCAGAACTAAGTTTTTATGCGCTGCCGTACCGAGTCTTTAAGAAGACAAAAGTGAGGCATCATCAGGAAGAATGGGAAAATTGTCAGTAGTTCTATGTATGCAGCAAGCATTTTGTCCAAATGTCAGTTTTAGGCTAACTATATTCCTATAAGTTAAGCTAAAGCATTTTGACAGTATGCAACTTGTGTTATAGTGGAATGTGGATAAATCAGAAAGCTCTGCAGTATTATGTTTTCCAGTGTCTTAGCTAACTACAGTAGCTTGATAACACATAGCTAACATTAGCTTGCTAACTAAAGTAGCTTGATAACACATAGCTAACATTAGCTTGATAACTTAATCTTAATCATTGTTTTAGTTAGGCCCAATGTAGCCCCCTAACAGTTTTAAAGCACATCATTCAGTGCTTGTCATACAACTTTTTCAAGTCTTACGACTGTCATTAATACATATGGTGAAGCTGTACAAATGCATTGTGTCTGATAGGCCACCAATACAATCTCATTGTGGAAGCATTATCAATCCAGTATGTCACGATTGCCAAAGTACTGAGTATAACATAGTAAAATTAAACACTTGTTCATTTGTGTTCCTCAGCATGGTCTCTATGAGAAAAAGAAGACCTCAAGGAAACAGCGCAAGGAACGCAAGAACAGGATGAAGAAAGTACGAGGCATCAAGAAGGCCAGTGTGGGCGCTGCTGGCAAAAAGGTATTGTGACTCGTTCTATGTACTTTGTGCCAAGTGAATAGTCATTAAACACATGTGGTCTCCTATCGGCTCTGCCCACAAAATGAATTCACAGTGATGGTATGCAATACGGAAGTAGAATTTATTTATTGTCTTTCCTAATCTTAGCAACAGAAAAGCAAAAGAAGGCATATTTAATTCAGTGCATTTGATTCTTTCTTGATTTTCACTGCAACTATTCTTTTCCTACCCTGCTAATCTTTTTTTTACTCACAACTTCTTACTGTTTTAATTTCCTTTTGTCATCTTTCCAATCGTATCAAATGTCCTTCGGGAACTGTAGAAGGTAAATGTTGATGAATAGACTAACTGCAGTGTGCAGATAATCCAGGAGTGATAGATACTAGTTTAAATCCTACCTTTACACCCACACCTACCTTCCTGAGAGACAAAGCCTTAATGCTTTCAGTTCTGGGTGTACATGATGCATCCAGTATGAAAGGATTGGACCCACTGGTGAATACTTACCTGGCGATTCCTTCTCATAATACTAATAAATAATAGCTTGACCTGAGAATTAATTTTGTTGTAGACCCTGTTGTGGAAACTTAATGCCCAACAAAGGGAAGAACTCGTCAATCCAGTACTATGCTGTTAAAACTCCTGGTGTAGTTTTTGTTGCAACGAAACCCTGCATACTCCTGTACCTTTTATAGCACCAATCTCTGGCCTATAGTCACCTAGAATAGACTGTTAGTACCATAAAGCTGCATCTGTAGTAGCTACAGCACAACTGGTTTGTAGAATATTGACACTGTCCAGCCACGTCTACCATGGTTTTCATTGGCTCGTGCCTGTGGAGTACAGCCACTACAAATCCATTCAGAGATCATTTTTTCTATTCCATGTTTCAATTTTCAACATATTAACCTTATTTTTGTTCCATCTTTTGTTCTCGATTTTGCTTCCCATGGATTTCTTTTGCAGAAATGAGGTGTCAGTGTGCAGGTATAGAAGCAGAACAAGCATGGTGTGCCATTGTGTTGCACATCAAAAGCTGATAGACCTGAGCTGTGCCGTGCATGTCGCACCTTAGTTTCCCCTGCAGTTTTACCTTTAGTGTTCCCCCCCCACTTTCCCGCGTTGTTTCAAAGTCCCTGCTAATAGGTTTTCCCTCTACCCCAGTCCTTTGTACCACTGTGTCTGCTATAATGGGCTCATCCATTAGGCTTTGCCCTCTGCCTTACATTTAAACAGACACAAGTGCTTTGATAGTGCTTCAGACCTCTAGTTAATAGAAGCAGAACTTGAGTGTAGCATGTGGATCTTAGTTATTTTAATGTGTTGAGTGTGGGGCAGTTGGACTAAAAGCCTGCCAATGTGTGAATTTCTCACTGAAATGTGTTTTCTGAAAACATCTTACTCATAATAATATTTTACAAAGCTTTAAACTATTATGTTGGGGTTAAAACTGTTTGTCTCACCTAAAAATACTGTTTAATATTTGTTAACTTTATATTACTCACATTATCAAGGAAGTTTATTTTTTGTTGTAGCAGAAATTAAATTTGCCCTTGTATTAATTTTGCTTTTGTCTCCCTACAGTGAGCCCGGACAGCCAGGGAGGGTCTCCGTGCTCAAGATGTTCTTGTATATTGTCATCAAATAAACTTTGGAAAAAATTGGAAAGAAACTTTGGTCCTTGGGTTATTCATTTGAACAACTATTTATTTTCTGATGTCTATATTTTGGAATTCAGCTCCACTCTTGTCAAATGGCTGTAAACAAGTCGGTAGGTGTGAGGGTCTTGAGGAAAAAGTCTGACTTCCTTTTTGTATTTACACCAGACAGGATTCACTAATCAAAATGACTTAAATTGTTTTTGTAGGCTGCCGAATTACGGCTATACACAAGCAGCTTGCGTGGCTTTGACATCGGTATATCGCAATCCTGAGGAATCCAGGATCCTTTTCGGTATAAAATACAAACTATTTGCTGTAAGTACTTTTGGTTTTGATTCCATATTTGACTCTCATATTGCACAAATTTGAACTTTGTTGATGGTGACACCCAGTGGTTTTGCAGTGACATTACTTCAAAACGGCCAAACAACTGATCTTGTTCTCAGCCATTCACTGGTGTACCATTTTAACTAGGTTTGGTGATGTAAAATGTAATTACTTAATGGGATTATAAAGGGCTTGTAATTATATTTTCTTTTTACAAAGTCTTCTCAAAATGTGCTGACCACTTTTGGGCGCATTCTCTCTATTTTGTGCTTCATAATTTTTTCTTTACTTATTGGTAGCTTTTTTCTTTTAATTTAATCTAAATGTTTTAGTGTTACAGTGATGGTTTTAGATTTGTTTAAAGATTTAGTTGTAGTAACCCAAATGGCCACATGAGGTCTCCCTTAACTGAAGAAAAGCTAGTTAGCTACACTGAAGCCACTACTAGAGGTATTAGCTGTTGGATAAAGTATTCATCAGTAGTTCCTCCTGGAGGCAAAACCCCTGATGGCTAAATCACACTAATGCACAGATAAGCCAGTCTGTGTGTGGACTTTTGCCTTTTTCTGTTTATAAACACCATTTGGAACAGAACTGATATCCCTCTTTGCGGCGTGACCTTTTCACATAATTTGCATAGAAATACCCTGAGAGTGTGTAAATGAAGTGATTAAAATGCCGGGGAATGGTCTGTCCTCAGGGTAACCCCCCCCACCACCACCACCAACAAACCACCTCACGCCTGCCTCCCAATGTCGCCCATTCTTTTATGGATATGAGCATTTCCTCATGTTGGGGATGCAGGAATTGCTACCAGGTCTGCCCTTAGGGAATTTGCTTTTTTGGTTTCAGACTGGGAGAAATGTTTACTTCCTACAAGAAGCCAAAGCAAAAAAGCGAAAATGTTAATGGAAGATAAAGTACTCATTTTTATAAATAATGAATAATGGCATGCAACAAGAAAAATACAATCTGCCATGCGCTGAAGTGCTAAAAATGATAACTTGTGACCTTCACTTTCTTGCAGGCAACACCCTCCTCAAGAGCGTTATTGTTTGGGACCACTCTATTTAATACATATTATATATAATTGTTTTCATCCTTGCAATTTGACATATTTTCATGCCTTGAATGTAGGCCAGACACTTCTCCACCAGAGTCCTCGGTGCCTCCACCACCAGGAAAAAAGGGAAAAACCAGTAGCTTGGAGGCACTTCCATTGACACATTTTGAGTTGTGGGCTCTTCTTTCCCAGTAGAAGGGCCTATATATATACCCAGCATCCCCTGTGGGCTTTTCTTCAATCGATGCCAGCCGGCTAAGATTAAACACTGACAGTTTATCAAGATAATTTGGACTCCACAAACACAACAGAAACGGGAGTCACTGTATCAAGACCCCATTGATAAAGTGGACAGTGAAAAGGTGAATATATTAAAGGAAAATCCATCTTCCTGTAGAGCGCGGGGGCATCTAACATGTTGGCGTCCAAATAATTATACTTTGTTTCCTCAACAGAATCTTAAACCCGCTATGACCCAGATAATAGCAGGCAGATTCATTTATCTCAGCTGTGATGTTGGTGCCACTGTGGAGGATGAGAGTGGGTGGGATGCATATGCGGAGGAGAAAAAGGGTGCAGGGGACAGATGAGGGAAAAAGGGAAGTGGGGGTCTCTCGCAGCTCTGCGGCGCTCTACTGGTGTGTGGTTGTGGGAGGTTTGACATAAGTGGAGCTTTCAACCCAGGGTGTGGTAACAGATGGTGTTGGGAAATTAAAGCTCCTCTCTCCACAGCCCTGTCGGTCCGTCCCAGGAGCCTCTGCCTCTCTGTCTTTGTCTCTCTCTCTCTCTCTTCTTCTGTCCCTGCAGTGTCTCACTCATTCTTCTTGCTCCTGTTTCTTATCATCTGCCCCCTCCTTTGTTTCAGTTGTTGGACGTGTGAAAATCAGCTTCTCTCCGCGCTCCTCCTGTGTTTTTGTTGAAACAGGAAAGGAGGACGACATCAGTAGGATAGGTTGTAGGATAAAAGAGGAGATGGGTTAGTGATGTGATGGACGACGAGCTGAAGCATTGAGGATGGAGATGAGAGATAATTGGTCAGACAGGTGATGTATGGCGTTGAGGTGCAGAGCAATTGTGATGCAGTCTCAGCATCAGGAGGCTGTCCCGAGGGCCTCCAGAGACCCCCCCCCCCATACCAAATAAAACCAGATATTCACCTCTGATTTCCTTTAGGTGCAGGAAGGTAGTCTTGTAATGAGAATATTCCTCTGCCTGCTTGTAGAACAAAAGTGCTTTTTGCAGTCAGGTTTATGATAGATGGCGAGCAACACATGTTTACGCCCTCGCAACAGGTGCAGTTTTAATGGCCTGTCTCTCTCCGTGCAGAGAGCTGAGTTGTGGCATTATAAGGAGAAAATGGACAGAATATCCTGATGATTCACTGTGTGTGTGTGTGTGTGTGTGTGTGTGTGTGTTTTCTGCCAGCACGTCCATGCAGATATCAATGGCTGCAATAGATGTCAAAGACAATGCTCTTGCTGTTTTCCTTGCCATAATATTGTGTATGCTGTTCGTTAATATGGTTCTAAACTGGATGTTATAACGATTTGATGTTCTACCACATGTATGTTTATAATTACCGAGCTGGCCAGTGTTTGTTTTGCAGCCGTCGGCTCCAAACTGCATGTTTTCAGTGGCACTGTGAACATTTTTGTAAAGGGGCAACTTTGTGCTGTAAAGTGCGGCCGGGCATTCGAGGATGCTATGCATCTTAATGAGGTATGTCTCTCTTGTTGGCCTCAGCAGGGGAATCATCACAGCTCATTTTGCAGTCCTGCAGTGTCCTATCAGCTTTGGCAGCCTGCGCTAAGTTCACTCCATCTGCCAGTTGCTAGGTGCTGATATATAAAATGATCTGCGCCTTGGTAGCCCCTGAGCACCAGGGAAGTGATTTGCTTTTGAGGACAAACTGTGTTTCGTGAATCCTAATTATCCTCTTTGCATCACCAGCCTGACATGGTTTTTGTCATTTATCCCTCTCTGGAAGAGACTGCAGCAAAACTACATCTGCCCAGAGCTCCCATGGATATACTGTATAGTCGCTGAAATGCAACAATGGTATTTTCCATCAATCCGTTTTCGCAGGTTCAGGGAGAGGTGAAAAGAATGATACCTGCTGTCTGATTCTGGCGCTCTAACCGGTGTGCACATGTGAAAAATCACTTCTCGGTTTCAACCAAGTGAGGCGTAGTATTGAAACCACTCTGCGGCCTTTTTTTCAGACTGCGAACATGCTGTCCGAGGCTCCGAGAACATCAGACTGGTGTAAAAGCGTGTCAGCCCACCTGCCTCCACATCACCTATCTATGTCCTCAGGAATTCTGTTCAATTTGTTTGGTTGGCATGGAAGGATGGGCTGTAGAGCAGGAAGAAAAGGGGAGAGTGATGTGGATGGGTTGTAGAAGAGGAGAGAGAAAAAGGGGGTTTGGCTGAAGGGGAGGTAAAGGAGAGAGAGAGAATGCGGTAATGAGAAAGGGCAGCAGATGTGAGTGACAGTATGATGGAATGCTCTGTGTGATAGCCATGCTGTACTCTCCAGACTGGGAGGTGTGTGTGTGTGTGTGTGTGTGTGTGTGTGTGTGTGTGTGTGTGCAGTCATTGAGGAATCATGTGTGCATGTGTGTGTCCTTGGGTTTTAGAGAAAGGATATCAGGTTTGTGCAAAAATATAGTTATATGCACATCATTTTCCAGGCAATTCATCATGGTCCATCAATTTGCCAATTAAATTGAATTATACCAATGCTATATAAAGCAGCATATCCGCCCTCCTGTTGTAATATCACTGAGATATATATTTTTAGAGCTGTTCTTGACATCATGATAAAGAGTACCTATTATGCTTATTTTCAGGTGCATACTTGTATTTTAGGTTTCTACTAGAACATGTTTACATACTGTAATGTTCAAAAAATGTTATTTTTCTCATACCGGCTGTGCTGCAGCACCTCTTCTTTGAGCTCCTCCCCTCCCAAAAAAAAAAGCCCAGTCTGCTCTGATTGGTCAGCTGGCCCACTCTGTTGTGATTGGTAAACGAAACCAAACTCTTCAGACTCCACTCCAGCTCTGCTGTAACTAGCTTTGATTGAGGGCGTGTCAAACTAGCCCCTAGGCAGGTATTATGCAAATGTGTTACTTGGTGACACCAATCAATGTAAGATGGTTGCGCACATCCAAAACCGTAGTAGGCCGGTGCTGGACCAGTAGAAGACAGCAATGAAAAACTTAGAAGAAGGTCCGCACACTGTAGCTCCCTTAAAGTGCAATTTATTGGCACATCTTAGTTAGTGACGTTTTGGAACTTACTTGGTGACATCACCACGTTACGGAAGAAAAGGCGGGACTTCAAGCAAGGCGTTTCAGGCAGTTCAGGAGCGGTGTTTCTGTAGCGGAGAGTAACTCCCTTTGGCGTGGACTTTGGGCTTTGTAACTTTGCCGACCTTTTACAAGCACAAAAAACTCAATAACACACTAAAGGAAAGGGGAAAAGCACAAAAGCATAATAGGACCTCTTTAATATTAATATTATTGGTAATCATTGGCTTCTTATTCACTTTCTTTCTGAGAGTTAGGTGAGAAGATCGACACCACTCTCAACTCTCTCCAACCGGTTAGCTTAGCTTAGCACAAAGGCTAGAAACGAGGGGAAACAGCTAGCCCAGCTCTGTCCAAAAGTAACAAAATCTGCCTACCAGCACCTCTAAAATTCAGTAATTAACACATTTGATCTCATTTCTTTAATGCCAAGACAAGAAATAGCCTAGCACATAACCTCGCATCAAACTAGAATGTTTTGTTTTACACTTTGGATTCTGTACTGATGAAACGAACAAGATATATCATATTAATTATGAGCTTTAGATGCGCTGGTTGATGGATTTTGTTACCTTTGGACAGAGCCAGGGTAGCATGTCTTCTCTTTTTCCAGTCTTTGCACTAAGCTAAGCTAACCGCCCAAGCTAAGCCAAGCACTAAGCTAAGCTAACATAAGGCTGTTAGCCTTATATTTACCAGAGTTACTAATTAAAACATTATATCTCAAAAACTGGAGCGTAAAAATAACAAGTTATGGTTTTACGGGAGTCTACGTGCCGGACTATTTCTTGGTTTCCCTTCCTAATGCCAAGCTACACTAATAGTCTTATGGCGCTGGCTGTAGCTTCATATTAACAGATTTATATGGGAGTGGTAGACTACTCCGATTTTCTCATCTAACTCTCAGCAAGAAAGCAAATAAGGGTATTTTCCAAAATATCAAACTATTCCTTTAAATGTCTTGATCCCACTCTTCAAATGTCAATTATAGTTTCTTGTTAAGGCTTTAGAACGACATCTATGTGAATCCATTAGGGATGAAAAAAGAAACACATTATGAAAAGCAAAGAGAAATTACGTCCCACAAAGCCAAATGGTTTCTAACTTATCCTTATTTTAGGGACATTAACTGCATATGGACAAATTTATAGATTCAATTTATGAACAAAATGCTCCCCGGAGCACAAGCCTGGTCCAGTTTTCTTCAATCAATGAAACAAATTTGTGTTTGGGACTTAACGTTGCATCATGCAGCTTCCAAAGCACCAATATGACTGTGGTACATGGTTTTCCGATAGCAGTCTAAAAACCAAATTGTCTCAGTCTCTCGCGGGTGCACAGCAGTTTGATAGAGTCTCTCTTTATCATCGGAGAACGCGGCCAAATTGTAATGGACTTAATTCCTTGTAAGGAGGGGACAAGGTTGTGTTTGGACTGCGCGCAGTGCTTGGCTGTCTGTACGGCTGAGTTATTCTGCCATTTCTCAGCCCGTGCACATTCCTCCACTCATTGGTATTCCTGTTCATATTACCCTCTTCAATCTGCAGCAGAGAAGCTCTGATTAATGGCAACAGTGAGAGCAATCTCCCAGTGATTCATTAAACAGGACTGGCATGAATAAAAAGGGAGATTTGCTCATATTGCCTCTCAGATCCCATAATATGTTCCGTCGCTGGAGAAATGCATAATTCATGGTGTTGTTAGTGGCTCTCAACGTATCTGCACATACAGCGCATGAAGCTGTATGGAATGAATGAAAAAAAGTCAAATTCATCATCTCATCAACTCATCATCATTATATCAGGTCGTAGTTGGAATAATTGGTGTTTAAATTAGGGATTTACTCACCAGTCTTTTAACACATGTCCGAGTAATTAAAATGTAATAAATCTTATCATCTCTGTTCATATTTCACTGGTACATTTTGTGGCAATCTAAAGCCTTGACATGTCTATAGATCTTTTTTAGAAACAAGAAGCTCACAGCACAGGAGACAAAATATCTATTTGTAGAGAAGGTGGTAGTAAATATCAGCCTTACCTTTTCGAGGTGAAACATTTTCTAATATGAAGCCATATTTTAATCTATATCATCTTTGGTTTTTATGACATTTAAACACCTCTAACTCCCTCGTCTTTAACCTCTGCTGCCAGCCCAGAGAAAAAAAATAATATACTTTCCCTATGAGGACTTACTGATTGTCTGTGGTACTAAATCATGAGAATAGGTCACTTTATTTTCTCGATTTAGTAATTTCTTGTAATTTGGATAGTGTTCCACTATGATACTGTTATATTTCTGTATTTGCAGACTCAAAATAATGGGATATATGTTACTATTTTATGCTTCTGAGATCAATTATTTGTTCTATTTGATTGCAAAGCAGTTTTGACATGTTTAAGTGCTCCAGTTCCAGCATTTGTACACTACTGTCTGCTGTGTTGTAATCATAGTTTTACTTTTATATCTCAGTGAGTCCCTTTATTTAACTGACAATACAAGCTTATTAATATGATTTCAATTTATAAAAAAACATTCAGAGTGTCTATTTGCACCCGGATGAGAAAAGCCCCACGGCAGCTGTTCGGCTGTTTACACAAGGCCAAGTTGCAGATGCTAATTAATTTAACAATAGTTAAGCTAGCCAAATGGCTTATTTAGTAGAAGTAGTAGCAGTAGCAGTAGCAGTAGTAGCAGTAGCAGTAGTAGTAGTAGTAATATAAAGAGTGACAAAGTGTGTGCAAGGAGTAGGTTGGGGTGGACTAATGGGTCAAACTCAGGATATTCACCCCAGAGGCCACGGTTTAAGTTCAATTTTTACACTTAGAATTCTTATTAATTTTTATTTTAATTATTATTTTCAGTTTTCAGTCGCAATAAAACTACTTTAGGTTTAAGAAAAATATACATACAGTGCATATACACATACAGTATCTAGCAGTAGTAATGCGTGCCTGGGTTGTGTGCAAATAGTATTGTTGGCTACTGGATGCTAAAACATTTTGTAATTTTACTGGTTTTATTCACTTGTTTTATTCACTACACACACTTAGGTTTGACTGTTTTATGGGGGGGCAGTGGTGGCCTAAAGGTTAGAGGAGCTTAGATCGGAAGGTCGCAGATTCAATCCCCCGGACCGGCAGGATAAATCTGGGTGAGGAAAGTGAAAAATCAGCGCTTGCCCTCCCTCATTACTACCACTGAGGTGCCCCTGAGCAAGTCCCTTAACTCCAACCGTTCCAGTGGAGCTGCTCAGTGGCCGATCAGACTGTGGTTGTACTGGGCAGCTTCCAGGTGTGAATGTGTAACTGTGTGAATGTGATCAGGATGTTCCTGAAAAAGAGAGCATTGCTCTCAGAGAACCTCCCCTGAATAAATAAGTAAAAAATAAAATATAAAAGAATAAAACAAATCCAATGAAATAAATGTAAAAGAGCTGCTGCTAAACACCATAAAGTAAAATCACCATAATCTTTCTAATGTGCATTTAAAGGTCATAGGTTAAAATGCTTGAAAACATTGCTTGCAAGCTGATTTGGAAGCCAAAAGAGACATCCCCAGCCCCTGAACCATTGCACTAGACAAAACCCATCTCCAGAAAATCACCTCAGCGCTCCCATCCACCATATTATCACGGATTGATTTCTATCAAACATTACCCCTGCAAATGTGCGTGAGCATGGGCCATCAGGCGAGTGTCATTATCGCCGCTCATTTGCGAGGTAAGAGACGATCGGATGTGACAGGGGCGGAATTAGCTTTGTGTTGGCTCTCCGTCACTCTCCTCCTAAACTGCTGCTGGGTGGGGGAGCATGATTAAAAGGATATATAATTCCACCCTGTGCATTAAAGACCCCGTGCCCCACTTTCCCTCCCACCTTTACTGTAGAGCACACAAAGGCCGTAGCCCTGGCTGCTCTACCGTAGTGCACGATGCTGCGATGGAAGCCTCCCTTACTTCTGCTGCCTTTCTTCTTCAAGGTGATTGCTGATCTGAGAGATAAAAATGGATGAAAGCATCCAGGTGGAAAGCCAATCATATAGAGATCCCCTGTATTGCTTTTCCATTACAGTACACCTACATGAAATGGCTGTAGCAGCCAGTGTAACTGAGCTGAGGCCATGTTTCTTCACACTGGCTCTATAGTGGTGTCTTTTGCGCCGAGCAGCCGGCTGTCTCATTGAGCAGTGTTAAAAATCAATAAGCTCTGACCTTACCTCTGTCGGAGGCTGTGTTGGAGACCCCATCAGGACACAGTATGTCCTCCACTGTCTCAATACAAGCACTAGTCGACTACTAAAGCCACTAGTCAACGCTGCGGGTGGCGGTCAAGTTCCTGGTGGACAATATGACTTTAGCCGGTATCGCAACAGCATCTCAGCAGTTCATTGTACAACATTGGTGCTAGCATATTTACACATATTACTTTCTTCAGCTTTATTGCTATATTTCCACAGCTACTAATTATATTTGGGGCTGTCAATCAATTAAAATATTTAAATGCAATTAATTACGTGATTGTCCATAGTTAATCGCGATTAATCACAAATTAATCGCACGTTTTTTATCTGTTCAAAATGTACCTCAAAGGGAGATTTGTCAAGTATTTAATATTCTTATCAACATGGGAGTGGGCAAATATGCTTGCTGTATGCAAATGTACGTATATATTTATTATTGGAAATCAATTAACAACACAAAACAACAACAAATATTGTCCAGAAACCCTCTCAAAGGTACTGCATTTAGCATAAAAAATATGCTTAAATCATAACATGGCAAACTCAAACCCAACAGGGAACAACAGCTGTCAGTGTGCTGACTTGACTATGACTATGACCCAAAACTGCATGTGATTATCATAAAGTTGGCATGTCTGTAAAGGAGAGACTCGTGGGTACCCATAGAACCCATTTTCATTCACATATCTTGAGGTCAGAGGTCAAGGGACCCCTTTGAAAATGGCCATGCCAGTTTTTCCTCGCCAAAATTTAGCGTAAATTTGGAGCGTTGTTTAGCCTCCTTTGCGACAAACTAGTATGACATGGTTGGTACCAATGGATTCCTTAGGTTTTTCTAGTTTCAGATGATGTCAGTATGCTTAAAAAGGGGTTTTGGTTAAGTTTTTCCTTATCCGATGAGAGGGTCGTACTGTAAAGGACAGAGGGTGTCGTATCCTGTAAAGTTTATAAAGCCCCCTGATGCAAATTTGTGATTTGTGATTAGGCTATACAAATAAAATTGACTTGTCTTGACTACCTACAGCCTCCACCTGCAGATCCTTGCAGACAGCTGCAGCCCGAGCCTCCAGCTACAGCCATCAACCTCCACCTCCACCTGAAGATTCTGCAGACAACTCTAGCTCCACTTACAGCTTCGTCCAGCAACCTGCACCGCTGACTCCTATCCTATTGCCATGTCAAGATAGGTTAAAAAAAAGAAAAAGGTAAACAACACCGACAACACACAATGTCTAACTGGGCTTCGGTTGGATCATTTTTAATATGTAGTGTGTTCTTGCTAGTTTCTCAAGATTACCGACCCTACCTTTAAACTTTTTTTCACATTTTTCTGATTTGAATAGGTTGCCAGTCTATCATCATAATTCCAGACTGTATCTACTGTAAAACCATGTGAAATTGGGTCAGCCTCTAATCTCATAAGGAAGGTTACACCTCAGTCAGAAAGAGTGATTTCTCCCTGCGTCAGTATTTCAAGTTGTGTAGATGGATTAGGCTACGTGTTGAGAAGCCCATTAATAATTAAGAGGAACCCAGAATATAAGCTGCTCCCTGTTGTGCAGTCAACTGCACTGGCACAAAATAGAGCTGGGATAGAGGAGAAGGGGATGAATGGTGAGAGGTGCTTATGAAATATGGATATCAGGAAGAGAGCAGTTCAGGAATGCTCATTCATCGGTTTAATGATGCAATGTAGGACTCAAAAAAACACCATTCGACTGTTATCAGGCCATTAAATAGGTGTTATCAATCATTATAAACACCATAGATGTGGGTCATTAGGGGCCTGCTACACCTTCTACGTTGTAAAAGTGAAAATCAAACTTAAAATTAGCACGTTCTAATGTGTTGTAAAACTGAATGAAACGTGACGTTTTGAACACAAACAAAGCTAGGTTTAGGCAAAAAAATAGAACATTTAGGCTTAGACAATAAAACTACAACTTCTTTTGGTTTAGGGGGGAAAAAAAATACAACTTCTTTAGGTTTAGACAACAACACTACAACTTCTTTAGGTTTTCGCAACGAAACTACAACTTCTCTAGATTTAGATAACAAAACTACAACTTCTTTAGGTTTAGGCATAAAAAAGCAGTTAGGTTTAGGCAACAAAACTACAACTTCTTTAGGTTTAGACAACAAAACTACAACTTCTTTAGGTTTTCGCAACGAAACTACAACTTCTCTAGATTTAGATAACAAAACTACAACTTCTTTAGGTTTAGGCAAAAAAAAGCAGTTAGGTTTAGGCAACAAAACTACAACTTCTTTAGGTTTAGACAACAAAACTATAACTTCTTTAGGTTTAGGCAAAAAAAAACAAAAAAACACTTAGTTAAGTTTAGGGAAAAACATTGTATTTTGGGTTAAAATAACTACGAACACAACTACACACTGTTGGTTTCACACAGGATGCACACTCTGTTCTCCTGGGTGATAACCCTGTGATTTGTGTCCCATCCATCGTCCCCAACCTCCACCCATTATGGAGTTTCACACTGTCTATACTACAGCTCCTGACTTACACTTCTGCTCCTGTCATAATTACTACGGTCGCTAGAGGTCGCTGTCGTCTTCTTTTATACCTTCTTTTGGTGATGTACCATATGAATAGATGATAAGATGATAAAACCTAGTAGTGGGCGTAG
Source organism: Sebastolobus alascanus (assembly GCA_916701645.2). Classification (NCBI taxonomy): domain Eukaryota; kingdom Metazoa; phylum Chordata; class Actinopteri; order Perciformes; family Sebastidae; genus Sebastolobus; species Sebastolobus alascanus. The sequence goes on from CAKAOJ020000007.1 coordinate 4,114,788, forward strand.
TAGGCCCCTGTTGACCCACATCTATGAGGCTTATAGCGACTGATAACACCTATTTAATAGCCTGATCGGCTGAAAAAACTGACCTCAAGAATCACATAACTTTTCCTCAGAAGCCACACGCATTTCTAAATCAAAGATTGTGAAGCTTGTGAGTAAAAATCATCTTGCTGCAGTAGTCTGAAAGCCGGTAATCAGATTCACTGAAGGTCAGATGTAAATACAGTTACTGTAGGCAATAAGGGTTGTAATATATGACTACTACACACTTCTCTCGGTGGCATCATATTCATATAAAACTGCAGTAATTGTCTCCATAGAGCATCGTCTGTCTTATATAGGAATACAGGGCTCATTATCATCCATTACAGGAGGAGCGATTACTTTAAGTACTTCCCTCTGTGTGTCTGTTGGAGAAGTGGCATAAAATAGAACACCTAGGCAATCCCTAATGGCTGCTGTAACGTATGCATGATTTCATGCCTGCTGGCGCAGCTATTCCAAGAGCAACAGCTATGATTAGCGTCCCAGCGGTGATGTTTATTCCCAGCGAGGTTCAACCCAGAATCTCAGACATCTGATGCAAAGACTTCACATGAAACTTGATCAAATAAAATGAAAAGAGATTGTGTTGCGAGTGCGGTGTTGCCACTGCGGAGTTTATGTTTACTACCAGGGCAACATTATTCACTGAACGGTATTATTGCTTCGGGCTTCTTGGGATATATCTGCTTTCTTAAGTATTTCAGTGCACTGAAGAAAAGCAGTGAGAAAAGAGCAAGTCTGATCTTGAATGTGAACTCATGCCATCATGAATATTTACTTAATACTTCAGAGGACTAAAGCGCCAGGATACTCCTCGACTTTGGTTATATTAACTTGAAATGAGTGCATTATGAGCTACTTGAGTTGCTTCATGCCAAATGTTACATGCTCTGTCGAGCAAATGACTATGAGCCTTTCACTGGCCTCCGTTAAAGCCCAGGCCGCAATATTAAGATTTAACATCACTGCTGACATAGGTTGGAGGAAAAAGCTGTTTTGTATTCCCTCTAGCCCGGCTGAAGACCAGCATCATACAAACTAGTGGGGAGAGTAGCACGCTATCAATGGGCTGACTGGCCGACTGGCTCTGGCGTTCAGCTTCAAAGAACCGCCTGCAGGCATCGTTTCTAATATTGTCTCAGAGTCTGTGTTTTTCACAAAACTACTGATGCATGAGTGGCCTGGAAAAACAGAGGGGGAAACATCAAAAGTGCTTTTGAAGTGCGGACCACAACTAAACGTTGCCACCTGAATCCTGATTGGTGTACGGCCATCATCTGACGGAGATGAACTATCTTTTTTGGACGATGATTCTGTCCATTTAGATCGATCGAACGGGCCAATACGTGCAGAGGATGATTATACAGTCTCTCTGCGCTGAGAGAGCTGTACAATTTGTAAGAGGGGGGCAGAGCACCTCCTTTATCGCCGGGGCGAACAGCTGTGTTTGCATGGTTCATGTCTGGCATGTTAATCCGCAACCAAAACAACAGTCACAAAGTGGAGGATATGTCTAATTGTATCATCATTCAGCCAAAGCACACAGCTTGAGCAGTGTGTAGTTTTCTCCCCCTTCCCACCTCCTTTTTTTCCTCACATACTACCCACATGCATAGCATTATGTAACCCAGGGTCTGGGTGTTGCAGAGAGAGTGGTCCTCAGTAGGGGATGTGTAAACAGCTGCAATGGCACACTTTGTCATCACAGCATAACACAAGACCCCAGGCATCTTATGTAGCAGAGACAGTGTGAGTGCAAGCTGGACTTGTATGGAAAATCACAGTTTACCCTTAGTTACTAAGACCTCTTCTGGTGGTGTCAATGCATGCTTTTTCTATTTCCTCACATTATCCCAGAGTTTAGTATCCATAGACGCATAATCCTTGGCTTTGTGATTAAAATAACTGTAGCAAATCATTGTTATTGTGTTATTCTGTACCCCCACACTCACTGAGAGAGACAGACAGACACGAGTGTCAGCGCTGCACTCTGGGAAATAACTGGTCTGTCACGCTCCGGTTGACTTCCGTCTCTCATCCCCTCAATCCCCGCCATGTTGTTTTCTGACTGTCACTCCAGATTGGCCTCACAGCACAGTAAGCCTCTGCTCATATCTAATTGGAGAGGCGAGAGAGACCCATCTCGAGCCCCGCGGTGTCCCCGAATGCGACTACTTAAGCACTTAGAAACTCATTAAACTTGCCAACGTGGTCCTTTAGCTCCACCTGACACAGATAAGTATCATCAACATAGCTAAACTGACCAGATGAGGGTCATTCTGTGTCTGTCTGGGGCTGTATTTTATGATTTGGGCGAGCACTCTTAGTTTTAATTAAGATGAATATTAATGGTACAGTATGTGGCAACACTTTGGGATAATACCATTTCCTTTTTCAGTATCACAATGCTCCAGTGCACAAAGCCATGTTCCATAAAGAAAAATGGTTTTCCAAGTTTTGTGTGGAAGAACTTGACTTGCCTGCGTGGAGCTCTGACCACAATGAACTGGAATGCCGACTGCGAGCCAGGCCTCGCTAAGTACGTTTCCATCCACCGGTTTTTATACACTTTTTCAATTTGCGTATAAAAACTTGAAAGGAGGAGGAGCGCCTTGGTAGCCGAACAGTTACTGCACATGTCACATAACCGCAACATCCGCGGTTCGATTCCAACTGTTGGACCTTTGTTGCACGTCATGGCCCTCTTTCTCTCTCCGTGTTTCCAGTCTGCCACCCCACTCTTCATCTGTCCAGGCAAAAATGCAAAAAAAGAATAAGAATCTAAAAAAACTGAGAAACACCTGAAATTCTGAAAAAAGATTTGAATATGGCAAAAAAAAATGTACACTTGACTTAGGTGGAAAAGTTGGTTCATCGATAAAAACAAAATGCAACAAGGTGCAATGGAAACAGATGTAGCAAATAATCATGACGCACAACAAACAAAATCTGTGAGGAGCGATGTGTAACGTTCCTCAAATATAATACACTAAGCAAACATAAATGCCATATTTACATCACTTTTTCCATAGTTTGAGGTTTGACTGGCGCTCTTTTAAAGCTACGGTTGTTAAGATTTTAGAAACACTTTTGTTAAATTTGTTGAAATTCTCTTTACATCCCGACAGCAATCAATTAATCAAATGCTCTGACAAAAAAAGAACAAATTTTAGAATCTGTGGCTGTTGCAGGACTGTAATAAACCCGTCCAATCATTTAACTTGGCTCAAATGTAATGATTGGATGAGCTACCTGCCTGTCTACCTAGGTACGAGCACATACTCTGCCTGTGAACTCATTGCACGTCACCAGAGTCTTCCACAAGCTGCTAGCTTGACAGCTGCGAGTACAACAATAGCCATGTTCGCCGTTCACGTTCATTATGATATTTACGTTCATAATGATAATTTGGGGGAGTGGCTTTGGAGGGAGGCCTGAAGTTGCCAACTTGGCGACTTTCTCGCTAGATTTAGGGACTTTTGGAGCTAGTGCTGCTAGCTACTTTCACTGGAAAAGAGTCGGCAACATTGGGCTCGGTTGTTCGGGGTCATGTCTAGAAGGGAGCCTGCAAACTGCGAAATCTAATCTGAGATCTGCAAAACCTTCGCTGCCCGACAACCTATCCTAACCTTAACTATTCGAGGTCAATGCCTGACCTTTAGTTTCAAGGTCAATACCTTATGTTAACTATGCAAGATCAGTGCCTAACCTTAACAATCTCACGAGAGTTTCCCCAGTTTGCTGGCTCCCTTCTAGCCACTACCGATGTTCAGTTGGATCATTTCTAAAAATCTAGTGTATCTTGCTAGTTTCTCAAGATTCTCTACCATGCCTTTAATCATGTTATCTCATTGTCCACATAGTGTTGACCAGGAGTCTTTCTGGTCGCAGACTTTTGCAGGTAGATCATTAGAGGTAGGTTGGTCTCCTTGGGTCATGACAATGGCTGAGAGGGTTCAGTGGGATAGACTCTCCTTATTCACCTGCCTGCCATGGTTCATAGCACCTCACACTGGTGCTATACTGCGTTAGTTCACTCTCTACTGTAGGTATATGTGCTGTTTATCTCCCATGACAATGATGCTATCCACTGAAGCTCTGAAAACAGTGACTAACATCACTGTACATGCTTGAAAACCAGGTTGATTTCACTATATCAAGGCCTTTATTTTCAGCCCTGGAGTACCTTTTACCCTTTATTTGTCATGTCATGCAGGGGCGTACCCACACATGTGCCAACAGATGCAGACATGCACACACACACACGATTCACACAAGAGGAGGCAGTTGGAGTGGGCTGTGGACACATTTGTCACTGTGGCAGGCAGGCCTCCCATTCTCTGGGTTGGTGGCCTGGTTTCTGCACGGGGGCTGGGCACCTCCCCGCCTGCGCTGCCTAGTAACTGTCAGATCTAGACTGTGATTTATGCAAATTGGCAGGCAAGGGCTTGTGGGTCAGTCGCGATATGTGGTAAGACCATCATTGGGACAGCGTACAAAGGCAAGTCAACAGAGGCAGTCACGCTGCATATCTGGCAGGCAGGAACACTTAACACCACTACCAGCTGAAAGATACAAGTTGAGTATGAAACTAAATAATTGGGAGCGATATTAGATCATAAATTACGTGTTAAAGCTGAAGTAGGCGAGATTGGAGCAAATATGATTAAAAAAAGGGATTATTATAAAACGGTCGCTATATCGTGACAGTAGTACATGAAACAGGTAACCTGAAAAAAATCATGTGCCTCTGTGTCCTCCGGTGCTCTTAACGGCATCTGCAAGATTTCACATACCGGAGGAAAACAAGCAGTCAGAGCTGATCTGAGGTCTGCTGTCTATCACGGCTGTCAATCACTCGCAAACTCCGACCAAACTTTCAAACTAGGCAGCGCTGATAAAATATGAATCAATATTCTGTTACTGTAATGCCTATTTCTCGCCTCAAATGTTTTCAGGATCATCTTGTAGTGTACTGTTTAGCTGTCAAATGAGAAAGTTTGTGACGCCGCCACCACTGTGAAATCTGTTGAAGGAACCCCAAGTTCCGGTCACATGACCGGAGCACAGCCAATAGGAACCCTCTCTCAATTAAATGACCTGTGATTGGCCAAAGTCTCCCGTCACGGGCTAGATTTTTTAAAGCCTGAAAACAGAGCCATGAGGAGGTGCAGAAGTCTAGTTATCTCTCAGAACACTTGAATTACAATATGCTGAAAGATTATTATGGAATTTTTGCCAAACGATGCCAAAAATATACTGCCTACTGCCACTTTAAAATATCAAATTTTACTGCAATATAATATATTTATAATGTAATAATATATAAAATGGTCTAGAAATATGGCAAAGGTACTGAGTCGTAACTTCACTATCTTCAAGTCAAATTTGTTGTAACGTCAAAACTCAATATAAAACAGCACAATCTCCAAGCGCCCATAACTGCAGAATAAATTCTGGATATTACAAGCTAAACCCACTCACAGACAGACCCTTCTGTGGCTCTCCAGAAGACAAAATGGGGAAAAAAATATCTATCAATCACGCCCGCTGCCAACTTCTGGACTCGAATCTGTCCCAAATGGACCTCTCACAATCAAACACCTGCTCACTTTGTTCCCCAAACACTTTAGATGATTACTTGTGTGCAATCTGGCACACTATCCGCCCGTACAACACTTCTGGAAGGAGATCACTAATAAGCAATCTAACATATTGGACTACTGCATTCAGCAGTCCCTATCTCTGCAGCCACACAGCAGCTATTCCCAATCACCTCACTATAGTCACATTGATCGCTGTAACAAAAGTGCATCCTCCTTGACTGGAAACATCACACAATGGACTGGTTTTATGACTTAACTGATATCTGTGGATATAAAGACTAGCTGAATGAATCATAAAACACAACATTTATAGGTGGCATGTGTCCCAAACATCACATATATTCCTCTTAAACTTGTTCTTCTTCTTCATACCTCCCTTGTCATTACTTTTATGATTATGGGGGAAGGAGCTTCCTGGGTATGGGGCAGCTGGTCGGGGATCCCTAGACTTTGTCTCTTATCATGCAGGGAGTTGTGTGTGGGGAGTCCGGACTCTGTGCTGGAAATATAACAAGTCAAGAGAGAGCATCTTTTGCCGGACAAAAATATATAGGGGCAAATTGACCATCACCATTAACTCCCTCAGCCCTCCATCTACAATTACAAATGATGTGCTTCCTGGATCAAAGGACTGGGCTCTCACTGCCATTGCTCTGGTTTGCAACTGCTACGGGTCCTCCTTTTCATCCGCCCCCCTTCTCTTCACCACCACCACCACCATCACTCCTTCCACATCTTCCTCAGACCTCAAAACATTCCCCCGTTGTGTCAAAGTTTATTTCCCCATCAATTTGCTTCCCCCCTGAAACCAGCCTTTACCCCAACCCTAATCTCTATAAACAGATTCTGCATTCACATGTAGAATCTGTCGGCAACGGAACCAGATTTAGTAGTAGCACTGACAAATCATTTTTGAGCAGGCTTTGGTTGAATGCAGGTAAACAGTCCGTGTGGAGAGCAAAAGAGGCGGAACACATTGGCCGATATGCAGTCTCAGAACCCACCGGCTATCGTCTGACGATGATTTAGCTTTTTATTGGTTTCAAATTAGATTGTAAACTGGCGACTTGTGAAACAACCCGGTCGTACACGTTGATTCTCAACTCCAACTCCAGTCTCACATCTCAAGTTAATCGGACTGTAAACAATGAGCAACGCACGGTAAAGGAAGTCTTGGCCCGGATATCCACTGGCTACACCTGAACCCCAAAAATATAGACCCTTGAACCCAGAGGTTTATCCGTCGTCAGACCGATAGTTGACGGGTTGCCCCAACCCCAACCAGTCGTCTTCTGCAATGCCTAACCTTAACTCAACTGTTGCCTAACCCCAACCAGTTACTTATTAATTGTAATCATTTCATCTTTACATATTTTCTATCATATTTATTTGGTTATATTACAATGATTTTGAGATTGTAACATCTGTTTATTCATCTATTGAGAAATTCCAAGAGGTTTAAAGAGGGGTCGACATAATAAGCAGTGGTGTCAACCTATACCGTTTCAGTCACTGATTAATTGATTTACTATTCTTTGCTAAATGTCAAATCAAACGCACCTTGTGGAGTTTTCCCATGACCAATCAAAGTAATGTTTAAGTTCTTCACCCAAACATATGTGCACCCTTGAGGCCTACATGGGTCTGATTTATTTCCTTCCTCAAAGAACATTTGCAAAGGCAATGTTTTTGAATATTTTACAACGTGCATGGTTTATGTCCATGTCTGCTGGTTGTGTCTAGACGGTAACCCACAATTCGGGAAACTCTCGCGAGATGGTTAAGGTTAGGCATTGACCTTGAATGGTTAAGGTTAGGCATTGACCTCGAATAATTAAGGTAAGGCATTGACCTCGAATAGTTAAGGTTAGGCATTGACCTCGAATAGTTAAGGTAAGGCATTGACCTTGAATGGCTAAGGTTAGGCATTGACCTCGAATAGTTAAGGCTAGGCATTGACCTCGAATGGTTAAGGTTAGGCATTGACCTCGAATAGTTAAGGTTAGGCATTGACCTTGAATAGCTAAGGTTAGGCATTGACCTCAAATATTTAAGGTTAGGCATTGACCTTGAACGGTTAAGGTTAGGCATTGACCTTGAATGGTCCTCGGGCAGTGAAAACTAGAGTTTTTGCATGTTTTGCAAGTTTTTGCAATTTGTGGATTACCTTCTAGACACGACCATGTTTGCGAACCTGCAGTCTTCTTCAAACCCTTTGTGGGCGCATTGCTACGATTCTTTGGTCATTACTGCCACAAACTGTTGATCAGCAGAACAGCAAGAGCCAGTGGCAGGAATGTGTACGGCGTGGCCTCTATGTTCGCTCACTGCACTCGGGCCACAACGCCCTTGGTTAAATTATAGCCAGGGTCCTTTGTTGCATGCCATCCCTCATCTATCTCCCTTCATTTCCTGTCAGCTCCCTACTGTCTCTAATGTCTAATTAAAGCAAACAATCTCTGGAAAAATATTTTTAAAAGAAAATGTTTGTAGATATTCAAAAAGATAACGCTCTGTGGTTTCCCTCAGAACCAGGTGATCCAGGTGGTACTGGGGGCAAGCATATGACATTGCCATCCTCTGATACAAACAGTTGGTCATTCTATTTTAACAGCTGGGCGCTTGTGGTGCCTGGCACAGTTTAATTAGTGTGAATACATTAGGTCTGTGTGAGATCTTGCTACCTGGCAGGGGTTAGAGCTGGGCAGGGACTGCAGAGGAGCAGGCTGCACCAGCGGCACTCCCAGGCCCTGCGGTAATGACCCTGCCAGGCTGACACAACGCTCCCACCTGGGGGACCACTGCAGCTTTCCAATGACAGATGGAGGGCTGCTGAGACAGGGGAGCTGGGCTGGATTACTGCAGGCTAACAGAGCAGCCATTAGACCAGCCAGTCTGCCAGCAAGCCAACATGTCTTTGTGTTGGCGCCACCTTTGCCTGGTAAGTAATGTGATGGTGTGACCAGACAGGCCGCCAAAAACACTAAGTACATGTTTACTCCATCATCATTTTGCATCAGTGGTTATGTTTGGAATTAGTTACATGCTGGGTGAGGTTCAGTTATTGTTTTTGTGTATTTCATCTACAGTTGACCTCTCAAAATTACAGGAACTCAGTTGAAGGCTCCAGCAAAATGTTTAAATTGAAGTCCCATGAGATGTTTAGAGGTTTAAATGTTTTTATGTTTCAAAAAAATTCTGTAGGAAACAGGGAAATGAGCAGGAACAGGTAGGCCTATTTTCTCACTTTAAGGATCAAAATGAAGTGGGACAAAAATGTGAAATGGACACTGATAGCAGCTATACAAGGGCACTTCTACCTCCTCCATCATCTGCACTCCATTTTATCCTTTACTGTTTTAAAACAGTAAATAATTATTATCATATTATTGTCTTACTTCTGTTTGGAAAATAATCATGTTCTAAGTTTTGGATCTATAGTTCCCATAATGCTTTGTGGGATGTCAACAGGAAATATGGATTCAATGACTTGGGCTGTAGGCTACAACTTGAGCCCCGTTTCTTTTAGCCTATTTTTGTTCACATTTTGGCAAAGTGCCACTACTAAAAATATGCCGAATTAGCTATTAGCAGTTATTGTTTGCAATGTACCCATGGATATACGGACAATCGCTGGTTTACTTTGATACTGACGAAAACTTAAAAACCTGATGATTCTCAGGCAAGTTCTGGAGTTTTAAGGAGCTTCTTTTTTTCTATGATTTCCAAGGAGATTTATGGACGTTAGCTGATCGTTACACGGACCCGTGTTACCCCCCGGGAAGGGTAAGTCACACTGAATCTACAAATATGTGTATCATTTCTGTGTGTTCAGATTTGACTGAGTTATGACTACAAGAAGGAGTGCCATTTTTGTGATGCTAATTGTGGCAAACGGGCGGGCGCAGCAACACGTTTTTAGACACCGGTGTTACACCGAAATCTGTAACCGCCGAAATCTGTGACGGCAGAGTGCCATTGAAAAAATATACCCATAAAATAAATGAGGCAAGAAAACACACAAAACTAAATTGTTCAAAAACATAAATGTATTTTAAAATTTTTAATTTAATGATATATTCACAAAACTCTAAAAGAAAAGTAAAAGATAGGCATGCACCGGTCCCTCTCACGCCATGCAGTATCTTTGCCTCACAGTTCTGGTGCTGCACACCAATAGGGAATGGGAATCGCGGAGCATTCTGGGGCACGCCGCCATTTTTGGAGGGTAGCATACGGAGCTACGGTAGACTGTCATTTTCTGTCACTGGTCTATTCATCTGTCATCTGTCAATCGTTCATCATCAGAAATGTATAAAGTAGGTGCGGAAGACAAATGCCCATATAAAGAGAAGCTGACAGAGGCAAAGGGGCCATATATTACAAAATTGAAGTTGGTAAATGATATTGATCCTTATGAACTAGCCACCCATTACGGTCACTGATGTGTTTAGGTGTTAGTTCAAAACATGTAAATCTTTTGAGGCCGATGTCCAGTTTACAAACAGGTAGGTATATGACATTAAAGGCAGGGTTGACGATTTTATCCAGTATACACTATTTGTTATATTGGTTGAAATGTTCTTTACACCCCGACAGCGATCCATTACTTATGAGCTCTGAAAAAAAAACGGAAAAGATCCGTCATCTGTAGCTGCTGTAATCCTGTAAAAACATCTACCAATCACTGCCTCTGCGCCCGGTTGTAAAGAACCAATCAGATGCCTCCCTGCCTCCCTGCTCGTACTTTACCCTTTGCGTGCACCAGCCTGAACTCAAAGCGCGTCGCCGCCGCAAGTTTCCTGGAGAATGGAAGAGAAAACTCAGCCCTGCAGTAGCACTGCCGCGGTTACTTGTCATGAGGTAGCGTTGTTGAGTTGAGGTCCTCTCTCCGCTCTGTGTTTGTGAAGTAGTTACGATGCGGCGGTGCTCGTGCTCGTGCATGTGTGTGGGGGGGCGTTGCCTTGGAAGGAGTTTCGAGGGGAAGGGGTGGGTTTAGACGGAGCTCCTGAGGCATGCTACTTTCAAATTATGCTAGCTCTCCAAGATTGTCGACCCTATCTTTAAGATACAAGCCAAATGCCAACTACACACTCATCCGGACAAAAATAAGCTAGCTAATGTTATGCTAACGGAACACTAGCAAATCGTCAGCTACTGAATATTTAATCTACCGGTATCTTGCAAAATGAAACCCACAATGTTAGCCTATACCTTTGTGTCTGAATGTATGCTATATATACTCATTAGGTTATCTTTTGACACTTGCAGTGGACAGTGAGCGGATGGCACTCTTACCCGTTATCCTCCAAAAATGGCCCACTTGCTGTCGGTGACATCACGTTCCCATTCCCTATGGACACCAAACAGGTAACAACAGGGAAACACATTCTTTCATTACATGCAGACGTTTGAGATTTCATGTCAGACTGGTTTCAGGCATCAACACGAGAAAAAAAAAAAACGTCTGACACATTTTGATCACAGTGTGCCAGTCAACCTGTGGCTTTTGCATGCAGGCCAGATTATGATGTCTCTTTCTTCTATTCTGACGCGCTGATCAGAGAATTCATTTGAAGCCATCAGATCTCAACCATGTGGGGACTTCCATTGTTGCCTCTGATGACCAGCGCTGCTCCTGTGTTTCACTCAGCTAGAAAAAAGGAGCTCTTTGGTCTGGTTGGTGTTAGTGATGATATAATCGTTAATAAATGAAAGCTCTTCTACCGCACACCCTAAGGCAAAGACTGGCTGGGACTTCACTGGCGGCGGGAGAGCAAGGGGAGTGAATGTGACAGTTCTCATAAAAAGAGAGAGGGATGGAGAGATTGGAAAGAGAGATTAAAGGTGGAGAGGAGGAGAAGAAGGGAATAGACACCGCCCTTAATGCGCACTGTCCATGTGCTGTCCAGAAATGCTTGAATCTAATGGGGGACAAGCATGCGCAGCCTCCTGAAGGTTGTACAAGCAATTATGCCACTTAGGAGTCTTTGACAGGCAAGGTCGTATTGGCAAACAGACACGATGAGCATTATAATATAATGTTCTGTATTCTGTGTGACACAGACCCTTTTAGCTAAGACAATATCAATCTTCTGAGTGTCACTCACCGTCCTGTGTCCACGGTGACCTAAAATCCTCTGTAATCCTACCTGTGCTGGAATAGGTGTGAAAAATTAACAACAAATGGTTAAATTGGTTCTGCTTCTACTCTTTAAAGTGAATATTATATACAGTGGGCAACCTCCGGGTGACGACCAAAAACCAAGATGGTGACGGCCAGAAACCAAGATGGTGACGACCAGAAACCAAGATGGTGACGACCAGAAACCAAGATGGTGACGGCCAAAAACCAAGATGCCGACAGCCAGAAACCAAGATGGCGACGGCCAAAAACCAAGATGGTGACGACCAAAAACCAAGATGTCGAAAGCCAAAAACCAAGATGGTGACGACCAAAAACCAAGATGGTGACGACCAAAAACCAAGATGGCGACGGCCAGAAACCAAGATGGCAACGGCCAGAAACCAAGATGGCGACGGCCAAAAATTAAGATGGCGACGGCCAAATGCCAAACTCCAGGCTTCAAAACAGCAGTCCACAAACCAATGGGTGACGCCACGGTGACTACGTCCACTTCTTACAAACAGTCTATGGTTGTATGTCAGTGGCATACTGTATACTTATCTTTACCACCCCAATGCCCGTATGTTTATTTTCCCCCCCGAGGGTGAGAAAAAGCGAAAAGAACAGCGAGAGGCAGATTTCACTCGAACGATAACCCAACAGAAGGGAGCTCCTATGAGCCGATAACAAAAGCAGATGTGGTGGGAGGACTTTGCCAAAAGAGGGTTGATGTAACAGTTTGCTGGGTGTTTCTGGTGTTCATTTCATTCACTCCATGCAAGCTGTGCTCTGTTGTCAGGGGAGACGTTAGCATGAGCGCGTGCGTGTGTGTGTAATGTGTGGAGGAACAGTGTGCGCACCTGAGCTCCTTGGTATCAGAAGACATACGGTTGCCATGGACACAGGAGATTATTATAGGATGCAAAGAGTGTCTTCAGCGAGCATGGTTGTAAAGTTCAGTTTGAGCCATTAACCTACGCTTATAGACACGTACTTGCGGATTGCAAATGTGCAAAGCATTTTTCCTCAGTATATTTTTATCTTCCTATATAAGCTCGGTTATGTGAGAAGACTTTTAGAGTTCATATTAATGCTAATAGATTATAAGAACTAGATAAGATCAGCCTCCTTTTACGGTTTCTTGGGTGTGTCTTATGAAGTAGTGCATTAATGTGGCAATAAGATGTAGTTATAAATGAAAATGGGAGCCCACATATGACAGACGGAAGATTAAAAGTCTCAGTCAAATCTCATGTTTACACTAATACTCATACATCCTGGCATATGGTTGGTTGTTCTCTGAGGATACAGTATATTAGTCCTCCTGCGCTGCTGGCTTTTGTAGCCTGATACCATTTTGTTACACTTCTTGGAGCACACAACCTGCTCCTCCTCGGCTGCCAGAGTCGGCTGTAAAAGTTCAGAGAGGTGACAAACTATCTATCCTGCTTGGCGCCAGAGTACAGAGTGTGTTCAGACACTTTGCACCAAGGGACAGATATATTAAAGTTAATGGTGTCAAAACTGGAACCTCTCCCCTTTTCCATATCGGCTCATTGACTGCAAGTAAACACTTAGAAGAAGTGACTCTTCTGGCCAACAGAGGGCGCTGTGTGATGTGTTTGGATTGTACAGCTCTGAGGTTGAAGATACAGAGAGAGGGATAATTATATCTAATTAAGCTTGAGCCATCTTCAACCCATTCCTCCTACACACTTCAGCGATGACAACCACGCAAGGCGTCTGGTTGGGAGGAATAATGCAGAATTAAACCACCACAGGTTTACATTCCTTCAAGGTTGTCTGATCATCTGGAATGCATAATGCATTGTGCTCTATTGTTTTTGATCCCTGGTTTGAATTAGGGAGGAACTTGTCGAGATGGAGAGCATTAAAACGTGTCATCTCATACACCTCCTTTATCCTCTCTGTGGTTTTTACCTCCGTGCAGTTGTTCCACTCAATCATCAGCTACTGGTCTCTAACAACCTTCCTGATTTTCTCTGCCCCTCCATCCATCTCCTACCTCTTTGCCTTCACCCCTCCACCTCCTCCCTTTTCATACACCTCCCATCATCCTCCCCCTACCTCCTTTCTCCTTTCCTCTTTCTCTCCCTGAACCTCCTCTCTGCTGGTAGACACAGTGTCAGCATGGGATGAGATTAGCCCAGTGTGTCGGACTCATGGGAAAAACCTCTGAATATGCAGGAAAATACCCCCCCTTTACTCCACTATTTCTTTCTTTCTTCCTTTTCCTATGTGTATTTTTTTTAATACTCCCCTCTTGTCCTTCCTTCTATTGTGTGTGTCTCTGCTGTATGTTCATGCTTTTACAGACAGTTTCACAGAAAACCTCCATCTTAATGACTTAATGAATGAATATTTGTGTCAGGGTTGACATAATCTTCTGAAAATTGCAGATGTATTCATGTGTTTATAAAGAAAGTAAAACTTTCAGTAATCAATAATAGTTGTAATTTGAGGTTTATTCCAACCATAACCATAGCCAAACGTCTAATCGCAACAGTGACCTTTTTTATCTATTTATTTTCGTGCATTTTAAAGCTGAAGTAGGTAACTTGGAGCAAATATGATAAAAAATTATTTTGATAAAAGTGTCACTATATCCTGACCGTAGTGCATGAGACCGATAGCCAAAGGAAAACAACCAATCAGAGCCGATGAGTCTCTGATTGGTTGTTGTCAGTGGGTCTGCATCATTACCGCGTACGCCTGTGGTGCGCGGAGTATGCAGAGTCTGCACACCATTTAAAAGGCGTCTCAGCCGGTGCATACGCCGGATGCCCCGCTCAATTCAGGCGGTAAAAGCGGCGTGCACGCCTACCTCAACATGGCTGATACAAACACAACAATACTATTAAAACTGAATGAGCGAATAAATATACTTAACATACAGCAGAGCGCTCAGCATGTGATTACTGGTATAATTTTTTCTCTGTGCCATCGTTATTTCGTCAACGATTTATGACACAATAAATCTTGATCGCTCTGACAGAACCATGCTTTGTTTAAGGTGACGCCTCCTCCCGCCGGCAAATGTTTTACCCTCCATTTAAGAGGTATGCTCCTCCCTCTCCGTTCGTCATCACGTCTCGCTGGATTGTGCCCCGGCTGTAGGAAAAGGAGCGCACCCGATCACTGCTCGCGAAACTCGCAAACTTTGATCAAACGGTCAAACTAGGCAGAGCTGATCAAATTTGAATCAATATTCTGTTACTGTAATGCCTATTTCTCACCTCAAATGTTTTCAGAAACATCTCGTAGTGTACTGTTTAGCTGTAAAATGAGAAAGTTTGCTCCGGCCGGTGAGCGGTGCTTAGTTTTGGCTCGACTGCTTTCAACATGGCGGCCGGTAGACAAACTTTCTCATTTTACAGCTAAAGAGTACACTACAAGATGTTTCTGAAAGCAGTTTGACAGTTTGACAGTTTGATCGGAGTTTGCAAGTTTTGCGAGCAGTGATTGACAGCTTCCGGCTCTGATTGGTTGTTTTGGTTCGGGCGCAGTGAAATCTTGAAAATGTCATTAGGAGCTCTAGGAAGAGGCAAAAGAACATGATTTTTTTTCAGATTACCTGTCTAATGCACTACTGTCAGGATATAGTGACTGTTTTTATAAAAAACAAGTTTTATCATAATTGCTCAAAGTTACCAACAGCAGCTTTAAGCCTAAAATGAGCAAATGTCTCTGGCCAGACACGAACTGGGAACATTGTGGTTCATGGTTGCTGTCTTAACCGCTTAGGGGGGCACCACCTTTAAACCAAATTTTAACCCTAAAATCAATGGTTAACCTTCTGAGGACCAAACTCTTGCTCTCCAGAGGTGAGTGTGATGGAGTGAACAGATTATTTGTCTCCGCAACTTGATGAGTACATCACACACATTTCAACCACAGTGCAGATGAGTTATTATACTCCCTGTGTGTTGGTAGACACATATCATATACATACAGCGAGGGCTCAAATACAACAACTAGCATTGAAGGACAACAAGCTATTGCATTTACCTTCAGGGAATTATCCAGCTGTAGTAGCTTCAATATCACATTGTTAGTCCCGGCCATATGCACATTAATCGCCTGCTCTTTGTAAGCCTGCTGGTCTCATATTGCTTATAGCCCCTGCCTGTGTGCTTGTCCTGTTGTCTCCCTGCCCTCGAGACGTCCTTGGCTGAAAGTGTCTGCTCTGTGTGGATGTAATCCTGGTGATACATGGTAAACTCCTGACCTGTCTGCGCTGTGGCCTCTCTGTTAGATGCTATTACGCGGGCCTCTAATTGCTGCTGACATTCATTTACCCACTAAGGCTATCACCTTCCCCATTACAGGACTGACTTCTGTCTCTGGGTTTTAGCCTGCGCCGCAGAGGGATGTGTGTTTGTGCACGTGTGTATGTGTCCATTCAGTACCGTCTAAGGGTGAGGTAAATGATGGTAACTCTCCTGCAGCTGTAACCAGCAAGACTATTGCTGTACAACTACTGTTCACATACAGTAATCAAAGCAGGTTTTCAATTCCCTTCCCCTGACTGCACGCACAAAACACTCCAGCTCTCTCCCTTGTGTGGTGTAAAGCAGGCACCGTCTTATCAGCAGTCGCTCAGAATGACAGTATTCACCATATCTGTAACTGTGCCACAGCTTGATTACACAGGGACTTATCATCCCAGACCATGCCATAGTAGACCCACCTGCATTCTGCTGCATAGCACACTGATTTAAGCTTCTGTGAAATATTGTTGTGTGTATTCTGAGGCCACAGAGCTACTAGAAACACAGTGACGGGCTGTTGATTCTTCATTATTTCTAACACGTTTTTTTGCCACCGTGAGTCAATTTTTTTGGGGAGATAATCAAATCATAATTGGATGCAGAAAATATTATGGTTCCAGGCTCAGCATCTCCCACCTCGCCTACTCGCCGTTTGGGGGATGAAATTTCTTCTTAATGTCTGCGGGATATTGAAAATCAGAGCTGCTATCTGCGCGGGGTCAGCCTGTGCCTTTGTGTGATTAAGGAAGAGGGTGAACTGTGCGGCTTATCTGATGCTTCGATAAGGTAGGAGGCAGGATGTGGGAACAAAAGAAAGAAACAGAGAAAGAAAGGGTGTTCGTGAACAGTGATCATGTCGATCATGTCATAGATACACCTTGTTGCAATTTAAGTTATTTATTTTTTCCTCCTATGATAAGTACCACTTTGTGTTTTTAGTTTATCCGGTATACCCCTCTCCATTTGACCTCTGACCTCCTGGAAAAGGACTGCAATCCATTATATATTTTTACATTACCGATGGCTCAAACGATTAAGTGTGTGTGAAAGGTGTCGCTCGTAGTGACGGACTAACTCGCCGCTCTCACAAGTGTCATTTTCAGCCGCAACAGGAAGCTTTTTTCTGTGAAAAAAACCCCACTGTACACACTACCTGCTCAGCACCGAACGGCAGACAGACACAGTTAGCGACTAGCTGGTGAACATAGTGGAGCATTTAGCAGCTAGAGAGCCTGTTATTTCCCTCAGGAGTTGGTGAAGAACATAACAGAGAAAAAAGGAGAGTGAATATTGGACTTACATTCACCAGGTGGACACAAACATGCCACCAAATGCTAATGTTGCTCCATATCGGCTGGATGACTAGCCAGTATTGCTGCACAAATATTAAATATTGTGGTGCTGTAGAGACGTCTGGCCTACACATCATATTCTACAGACTTAAGAAAACCTCTTTATTTGGTAAAAATTCCCGCCAAAATCACACCATAATCATTTTAATTTGTTTAGCGATGAAAATGAGAATAATTATGTAAAAATGATCCTTCCCTCTTATATCGCGAATCATATCGCAATTATAATATCAGTCAAAATTATCGCAATTAGATATTTTTTCTAAATCGTGCAGCCCGACTCGCCAGCCAATTTTTCCCCAACCTGACAGTCCAAAGTTGCTCTGTTGCTCTTATAACTCTCTGTCTTGACAAACTAGTAAAGCATTAGTAAATTATTTATTAAAGGTGCTTAATGCGAGATTGGGAGCATATCTATCGCTTCTGTCTCAACAACATGGCAACGGCCCAGCCGGCGGCTCGCAGCTAACGATGCTAACAGCACTAACAGTGCAAACAATGGTAATTGGCAGCCGACAGAGATAACAGTGTTAACCTGAGGGGGAACCGGAGGGTGGGCGCTACGCTTCCGCAGCGACGCTGTCGGTCGGGAAGGCGTTATCAGCTGTAACAGCCGTATGAGAGCAGTGCAGAGCGGCGGCCGTGAGATCGCCAGTGCGCAACGCTCACATACACTAAAAGCACGTGCGGCCGGCCCGGCTATGTCAACAAAGCACGGAGAAGCTCTGATTACAACACACACAGAGGGAGAGCGACTTCATTCTCTGCTCAGGTAGACATTACTCCTCTATATCTTTACATAGCAAATATTTGTTTGCTGCTAAATTAAAGCTCTGGATATCGTATAGAACACCTTTAACCATTAATAAAACCATTGATTACAGCTTATAAACCCTTTATAACGGTGCCGTATGAAAAAGTAGTACCCCTCCAATACACAAGCCCCAGTCTAAAGAAAACCCCATCACAGCTCCGCTTTGCGTGTCAGTATTTGATGCAATGCTCCACACATGAGAGCCTATGCATGTGCACTTCTATGAGAGGGCCATTTGGAGAGCAGCAGGTCAATACACATTCATAGAGAGAGTGCATTTCCCTGAATGCTTCAACAGTCCGTAAAGCCTCAGTGCCACTTTCCACCGTTTTCTGCTTACCGCATTAATCCATCCTACAAAAGCGTCATTCTGCGTTTGGAGAGAGGAGGACACACAGACACAGACACAGCAGAGACACACACAGACGCACATTTTCACAGCTTCAATGGCAGAAAATCCATAGCCCTTTCTGGGAGGAGGAATTCCATTAGATAATAGATATGGAATCCATTTCGATTCCCCACCTTATCTTCTCCCGAGGTGAGGGATCAATACTGGGGCTTCAGCTCAACTGCCAACAATAACAGGAAATTGATGGGACAGAGTGAGCAGCGCGGAGGTCCAGTAATGGCACTTTCTTGGCCACCCCTGTAATGCAAATCAGAGGGGGAGTTAATTGTTGAAAGGCTGCTCATAGTAATGAGAAGGAAGTTCATGAACCAACACAGATTAGGTCGCTGATTGTTTGGAAAATCACTGCAGTTGTAGAAAATATACACAATTACATGACGGATACAGTAGAAACAAAAGAGTGGACAGAGAGAACACAGATATCCAGTTATCTGGACAAATGGGTGTGCTCACGCAGTAATGGCATCTAATTTTCCACAGAGCTATGGAGGTTTCCTGTCGGAGTTGCCAGGTGCTGTGTTTACGGAGACCGTTGCCCGGCAACGCATTCCAAACAGTATTAGGACACGAGGACAAGGGAGCAGTGGTGAGGTGAGTGCAGGGTCAGGTGCTACACAGGCTACGTACTGATACTGCTCACCGAAGGGACCTGGGCGGCGTCTTTCTTACACAAGGATGAGTCATTTTGTGTTTGTGTACAGTAGGTCCCGTATGTGGCAACATGTGGGTGGGTGGCGGCGGTTGGGTGAGGTTTACAGCTCGCTGGTCATCGAGGTCCAGAGTCCGTTCTCACTGAGATGTTTGCACAGCTAAAACACCACTCATTGCGTCACATCGCAGAGGGGTGTCAGAGTGAGAGCATGAACGACCGGTGGAAAACGGCAAATATTTTGCTTCCAGCATCTCCACAGGAGCATTTGGGGTCTTGGTTGCCATCGCTCACACTCGATGGAGTGGAGATTTAACCTGGCAACTCTTTCATCACAAGCCGAAACATCCTACGCCCTTCAGGCTGAACGACTCGTTCACTCACACGGCACGATTACAGTAACTGTGAGTGAGGCGGCGTTGAGCGGCATCTGGATGAGATTGTCATGGATGTGCTTGGTCTCATTCCATAACTAATCCTGTTCTGTGATCTCTGCACAGTTGGGATAACCCCCCCCCCAACCCTCCTCCTACCCCACACCACTGACAGACACAGCAACCAGCAGGTGGTGCTGTCTTCTGTGGTATCACCTTGTTTTCTATGGTTTAAAAAAAAATATATATAAATAAATAAATGATAAAATGATAAAATGATTAAATAATTGGCAAAGGATTAAAAATAAACACACACAATGAGAAATAAATAAATAGAATAAAAAAAATGAAATAAAATTTCAAAAGTGGGACTTCAAGTTGCTTACGTATTCAACATGAAATTTCACTGGTGCGGTGTATCCAAAAATAATGACAATGACTGTAAGTCTGCAAATTACATATGAGGAGATTTAAAGCTTAGATTCAGCGTAGTCCAGGAAGGGACGCCTCGTTTTCTCAAATTTGTCGGCAGAGCCACGAAGCATAAATTCTCTAGTTTTAAGTGCTGTGTGACATCTCTCAACCATAAAATGCTACCGGGAGGTTGTGGGTTTTTCCAGTTTAGGACAACCAGCCTGCGAGCTAACAACAATACAAAGGTCACAATATTATAATTAGCTCCTCTAAGAGGACTACCCTCTCCTGGGAGACTGAATATTACAATCAAAGGATCAGGTTCCATCACCTGCCCAAAAACCTCCGACAGAGTTTGGAAAAAAGATTTCCAATAGTTACTGTATATAATTTAGGACAGAGGTAGAACACGTGTGCCAGAGTAGCAGGGAGCTGCCTACAACGGTCAGAAATAGAGGCGACATTAGGATATATTTTGGCAAGTTTTACTTTGGAATAATGAAGACGATGTATTATTTGACCTGTATCAGCCCATGCCTAATACATATTGATGCTGTATGTACATTCTTCAAGGCATTTTCCCACTGGTCCTTCGTTGTATCCAATTCCAAATCATTCTCCCAAGAAGATTCAGAATAACTCGAGAAATAATCATAAACAAAGGATATTGTTGCTTTAGCTGAGGGATCGAAGGTGAACAAAGAGTCGGTGTATGTGTTGTCGGTCAGTCGAGGAAAGGTAGATGTGTTCGATTTAATAAAATTGCGGATTTGGAGAAATCTGAATCTGAATTTTGTTTGTGGGAGACTAAATTGAATGCACAACTGTTCAAAGGAGGGGAATATTCCGTCAATGTCAAGAGCTTTTCATAGTTTCAACACCTTTATGTTTCCACAACTCAAATGAAGTGTCAATTATGGAGGGAGGAAAAAAGGTTTTTTTTTATCCATTAAATCCATCCATAATGGACAACTCACCGCGTGTCCAATGAGGAGATTTAAGAGTAAGTGCTCGCACATTTGCTGCTCTCAGTAAACCTCCGTGATTCGGTGCTGCTCTACAGTCAGCGAAGATGAACTAGATGAATAGATGAGGCCATTTTAGATAATTGAGATACACATGATTACAAGTTGTGAGCAACATGCTTTTCTCTCTGATCTCTGTGGTTGTCTACCAGAGCATTATCGGCACTGCAGTAATAGAATGAGATCTTCACGGACAAATCTCCGTAATGTCATCCATGGTGCCCAGGGGAGACCACCCTCATTGGGAGCAGGGTGGTGGGAGCTAATTTCAACCCACACAATAGACTCATCTCTAAGACTGCCTCGTTAGATCACACCATTTCTTCCTCTAAAAGACTCTGTATGTGGGTTGTATTAAATGGAGAACTGTACTGTGCGAGCATCACCACTCTGGGGAATTAAGGTCATGTTTTCATGCCTCTCGAATACTAATAACTGAGGATTGAAGCTTTTTCTCTTCGCGGACACATAACGGGTCTAATCAGGGTCCTGATCAGTTGGAGATGCAGCCAAACCGTCTGAGAGAAGACAGAGTGTTCTCGCAGATAGAAATCATGCAGCAAAACTTGTTCGGAGTGAAAAGATCAGGACGTGATCTTAGGTTTTGATTGAGTATTGAGCCCTTTGTGGCGGAGCCTTTTCCTTGCTCGCTCTGCACTCTCCAAGCACAATGATGTCATCGGTGGGAAGGTATTTCTCTCAGACACAACCTGTCTGCTCCTGTCAGGGGCCACAGTAACTCGAGCCGCCTTGAAAGTCTGGGAGTGAGCACCGGTCACTTGCAGACAAGGGCGTTATTTATTTTTTCTGGAGGAGATTCAATACCTCCTCCTGCTGCTCCGCGGCTCCGAGCTCCGTCCCTGAACTCTGCAGGCACAAAGCACTTGCCCTCCAGAGACGCACGAGAGGTTGTGAGCTCAGTCACAGTGCTTTGGAGGACTGGAGAGGTTGTATAACGTGATTAGTCATTGTTAATGTATATAATCACGGAGATTTGGGGTGGCTAAGGCTCTTAACCAGGCTACAGGCTGTGTTTCTGTTGTTAAGATGCTAAGTAGACATTGTTAGTGTTCCCTGGCAGTGCTAGTGTTATGAATGCCCTCTCCATCCACTCTAGTCCCCTTCAATCCCACAATATCCATATGAAAGGCATCTTAAAATCACATATGCTCAAAAATTCATATACATGACCATGCAACTTTTTGCCCAAAATGATTACGATGATTTCTGGATTATGTATACCTTATGGCTTGTAGGGGTGTAAGGGAATATTGAAAATATCAAGTATCGTGATATAATGTTTTGTGATACTGTATCGATTCTCAAAAACACTATATCGATATTTAATTAATAGTTTACCTGCCAAGATTAACTCAGTCAATACTAATTAATTTGCAAAGTTATGTGCCCTCCCAATGTAGTGCTATGATGGTGGATGTTACAGGGACTGTGATAAACGCACATCCCACTGTTCTGATAGCATTAAAAAAAGTAAGGCTGTCAATCGATTAAAATATTTAATCGCGATTAATCGCATGATTGTCCATGATTAATTGCAATTAATCGCACATTTTTTATCTGTTCAATATGTACCTTAAAGGGAGATTTGTCAAGTATTTAATACTCTTATCAACATGGGAGTGGACAAATATGCTTTCTTTATGCAAATGTATGTATATATTTATTGTAGGAAATCAATTAACAACACAAAACAATGATAGATATTGTCCAGAAACCCTCACAGGTACTGCATTTAGCATAAAAATTACATGCTCAAATCATAACGTGGCAAACTGCAGCCCAACAGGCAACAACAGCTGTCAGTGTGTCAGTGTGCTGACTTGACTATGACTTGCCCCAAACTGCATGTGATTATCATAAAGTGGGCATGTCTGTAAAGGGGAAACTCGTGGGTACCCATAGAACCCATTTTCATTAACATATCTTGAGGTCAGAGGTCAAGGGACCCCTTTGAAAATGGCCATGCCAGTTTTTCCTCGCCAAAATTGCTTTAAAACTCAGCCCGCTACAACCTAAAAGCGCATGTTGCGTTAATGCGTTAAAGAAATTGGCGGCGTTAAATCGAATTTGCGTTAACGCTTTATTATCGCGTTAGTTTTGACAGCCCTATTTTGTTTACAACGTCTATGATTCTAATTTATGTTTATCGTATGAGCGTATTTAGCTGCACCAGAGGCAGGGGCTTTCAGCCAACATCTGCTTTCAAAATCTCACCAGCCACACTGCAGAAAGCGTTCCTTTGATGGACTGAAAAACTCACAGTTACAGGAGGACATTTTAAAACCCACACATATTCTTCTAACATCTGTAGTTTAACAGAAGGAATTGATTTAGCACAAGAGCATCAACTGAGTGGTGGCTGTTACCATCTCGTGTTCAGAACAGGCGTTGTCTCCATGTATGCTGCACATGTCTTAAGTGCTGGAACACATGAAAAGCTGAATCAGTTGCCTTGACACCTGCAGCCACACTCGAGTGGAAACTGCAGTGAGCTTGCTGTACAAATTACAAGCAACCCCAGTGTCTTGTGGCCATTCAGCTTTTTCATGAACTCTGTACCAGGAGAGAGCAAATACTAAAAGGATCTTAAGGATGAGTCACCATGACCAGTACGTTGGGGGAAGCAATAGGACCACTGGAAACCAGGGGAGCATGAGTCAGCGTGACAGGGATGAAAGCACATCACAACATACGTCATAAGAAAGTATTTCAATAAAAAACTGTTTAAACGTGTAATACCAAGAGACCCATAACAGAAAAATACCTGTAAGATAAAAAACAGCAATCATAGAGGAGATTAACTACTTACTTTTAACTTATTTACTGCATCTTTATATGAATGAGACAGAACAATGAATGAAGATGAATTACTCACACATCCGCAGAAAACACACCACAAGACAGAATATTTAACATGCAACACTGCAACAAATCCCTGCTCGAAAACATGCCCATGCCTAAGCATTCTGAGTCGGGAGTGCAGCGATCGATTGGCTTAAAAGGTTATGTGAATCAATACAAAGTTGTTTTGGGCACCAGCGCTATTATATTAATGTCATCCTGAGAAATAGGCTCTACCTTAGGTGGCTTGTCTGGCAGGCTGTTTTCCTTTTTAACTCCAGTCGCAAGATCCTCGTTACGACGCAAAGATTGCCTAAAAGCTGCTTTAAATGGCAGGTTATGAGTTGTGTTTTGAGTGGGAATTTCATTTTTTAATCATCAAAAATCGTTTGGAACGTAACATTTTAAAGCTGCAGTAGGCAGAGTGTTTTTGGCATCATTGGGCAAAAATTCCATAATAAACTTTCAGCATATTGTGATTCAAGTGTTCTGAGAGATAACTAGACTTCTGCACCTCCTGTTAGCTCTGTTTTCCGGCTTTAGAAAATCTAGATGGGAGACTTTGGCCAATCACAGGTCATTTCAGAGAGAGAGCGTTCCTATTGGCTGTTCATTCAACGGAGGCAGCTGTCAATCACTCGCAAACTCTGATCAAACGGTCAAACTAGGCAGCACTGATCAAATATGAATCAATATTCTGTTACTGTAATGCCTATTTCTCGCATAAAATGTTTTCAGAAACATCTTGTAGTGTACTGCTTAGCTGTAAAATGAGAACGTTTGCTCCGGCTGGTGGGCGGTGCTTGGTGTTTCCTCAACTGATCTCAACTTGGCTGCCGGGTCACAAACTTTCTCATTCTACAGCTAAACAGTACACTACAAGATGTTTCTGAGAACATTTGATGTGAGAATTAGGCATTACAGTAACAGAATAGTGATTCATATTTGATCAGCGCTGCCTAGTTTGACCTTTTGATCGGAGTTTGCGAGTGATTGACAGCTGCTCAGAGACGGCAGGCTCCAGCTCGGCTCTGATTGGTTGTTTTCCTCCGGTCTGTGAAATCTTGCAGATGCCATTAGGAGCACCGGAGGACACAGAGGAACATGATTTTTTTTCAAATTACCTGTCTCATGCACTACTGTCAGGATAGTGACCGTTTTATAAAAATTACTTTTTTTAATCATATTTGCTCCAATTCTACCTACTGCAGCTGTAAATGATGAGTATTTATTGCATTTAAGATAATACCAAAAAAGGTCACCTGTTCCTCCCTTCCAGCGTTGCACCAGACTTTGGCGTCAGTGTAACAGAACGTGCGTATGGATCTGAATAAGCTGAATTAATAATGTTCTGAGTCCCCGTGAGAGCTGCTCTGTGACTAGTGATGTAGCTAGTTGTGCAGTCAAGGATGACACAGGGGTTGAAGTGGTCACACATTTACTCAGCTCTCTCCCTATCCCTCTGGCACATGTTCTTCCCAAGGTCACATACTGCATTGCATAATAATGTAAAAAAAAAAAATGGGCTCACACATACGCACGCATGCAAACACGCAACAATGAGGGGAAGAAGAAGCCAACTAAAAATAGCGCCATCACCCCGAGCATCGGACCACCACTCTTCACATCTCATAACTGAAGAGTCCTGCTTCGGAGGCAGCCAAGACTTCCTGAACTGAACATTGACCTCGAGTAGCTTTAGTGAGCCAACCATGAAGGAATATGTGCTTTTAGCGCTTGTTCCTTATTTCTATTTGGCGCGGAAGCAACCTCTGACACCCACGTGTTAAAGCGCAAAATCTCTTCACCCACCTTCCTCTGCCTTTTCCTCTCCTTTCTCTCCTCCCCCCTTGTTTCATCCGCCCCTCTTCACCACCTCCTTCCCATGGCCTCGGGGAGCTGTTAGCTATCTGGATGCTGGCGCTCTATTGTGAGCACTCATTGATTGCCTCTGTGCTCCCCACAGCCGGTCGGGCCAGTCAGCATGGGGCCCCGGCTGTCTGCCTTATCTGCCGCTGCTCAGTCGACATACACTGTGAAAAAAAAAACAGGAGAGAAATGGAGAGAACGATTGAGAGAGTGAGAGAGAGAGAGAGAGAGAGAGAGAGAGCATTTATAAAAGGCTGTCCAAGCTTCCAGAAGCCAGCAGTAGTATCATCTGTTTTCTGTCCTTCTCTCTCTCTCTCTCTCTCTCTCTCTCTCTCAGCTCCTTGTTCTTCTCGCAGCCAGAGACAATCAATGGTGTACTCAACCAGACCTCTCTTGTCTTGTTTTAAAATAGTGCTCTTCTGCCTTTTCTCTGCAGGAGATGATCCATTTACTGCCCCGTGTCTTCTCCGCCCGTCCTGAATATTAACCCTTGTTTCCCCTCTTCTTCCTTCAGTCACTCGGTCACTCAGTCATAACACTTTCACTTTATTTTTATAGTATATTCAAGTCAGTCATTCCCAAAGAATGGATCGGGACCCGCCGGTGGGTCGCAGGAGATTTTATTAGGGTCGCCAGATAAATTTGCAGAATCTTCCATCCATCTTTTATTTAAAGGGACTGTTTGTAACTTCTTACACGTATAAATCATTGCGGGTCGGTGTCCCATGCGCGCTCGCGTGTGGTTACGCTGTTCAGACTCCAACACAAACTACACGGAAGCACCAAAACCGCAAAGTTATATCTAGTGAAGCCCGTCTTGCAAAACAGTGTTGGCCGCGGTCGGAGGACGCGGGGGAGACCGTAGTCTTGGTCTCCAGGACCGGACTCTCTGCTGTACTCTCCTTTCCTGCCTGCCTTTACTCACGCACAGCGCTCATTCTCAGCTCGCTCCACCTCTACACGGGCATGCGCGCACACTACACACTGCAGAAGAGTTAGTTTAGCTTTGAGACTATCTAGTGAATGTACAGTGGAATAAATAAATGCTGCCGCTCCTCCAGACCAACAGAGGTTTCCCGTTTCTTGTGAAGTGACGGGGCTCCGCAGCGAGTTACGTTATCGTCTCCGACCGTGTGTTGGTGTTCCCTCCGGCCGCGGTCGGGAGGCTGAAGCAGGAAAAGCCAACACTAGGATCAGCATTGATTCACGTAGAGACCTTCGTCTGGTCAGCTAACATTACTGCCAAGCAGGTGAAATATAGTGTGATATTGTGGTTTTAGCTGACGTGTGTCGCCTCGCTGTTTGCTCGCTCGCTCACATTCAGGTAGCGCGTGCACTGGGGCGAGCGCGAGCAACAGGACGCTGACTGTCGTTGACATTGCGGCCACAAGTGTCGCTGTTAACAAGCAATTTCTGATTCTTACAAACAGTCCCTTTAAGATTTATATCTGCAGTACACCATGGAGCCACACGAGGGAGCCTGAATGATCATATTGTTCTGATAATTGTAGCCTACAGTGCTTATAACATTGAATCTAATATGTAAGGGATAATGTACAGTGATCAGGTCATTGTTGTGAAATAAACCCCGACAGGACGATGCCGCAGGGGTCGTACATTGCCCTGAAGGGGTTTATTTCACAACAATGACCTGCTAGTCTGTCATTAAATAGCAGCGGTCTGCTATAAAGAAATAACAGGCCGTAGAACTCTATGATTGACCAATCGGAATTGAGTATTCAACAAAGCCGTGTAATAAGCGTACAGCTAGCGTACATTCTGTATGTTTTACTGATGAGAGGAAAAACACAAGAGCCTGTTCACTCCACCTAAATGCATTTATTTGGTCTCATTTATAAAGATTGAACATGTGTATATGTTTTCAATAACACATGCGTAAAACGAAGTAGTGATTTATCAAATATGTATCTCTAAAATAGTTGGTTAACCTATGTAAGATGATGCAGAAATGGCAGTAAAAATAGTCAGGAACGTTCGTTTATACACAAATTTGCTCTTCTCATGATTTATAGACGAGGCCTATTGTGAATTGGGTCGCGATGGTTTGTCATTTTAAAAAAGTGAGTCCCCAGAAAAAAAGTTTGTGAAACACTGATTTAAGGCATTTATTAGGGCTGGGCAATATATCGATATAATATCGATATCGTGATATGAGACTAGATATCGTCCTAGATTTTGGATATCGGGACATCGTGATACGACATAAATGTTGTCTTTCACTGGTTTTAAAGGCTGCATTACAGTAAAGTGATGTCATTGTGTTCTATTATTTGCGTTTACCCATTTAGTCATTATATCCACATTACTGATCATCATTTATCAAAAATCACATTGTGTATATATTTTTTGAAAGCACCAATAGTCAGCCCTACAATATCATCGCAATATCGATATTGAGGTATTTGGTCAAAAATATTGTGATATTTGATTTTCTGCATATTGCCCAGCCCTATAGCAATTATCAAGCAAAGATGCCACTGGTGGTCAGACAAAACAAGCAAAGGGCTTGGGAGATGAGTGTTTGTACCTATTTTGTGACATTTCATAAAATAAACTAGACTAAACAATGAATTGATTAATCAAAAAAAAAATGAAAAAGAGAGCTAAATGACGCAATTACCTCTATTGAAGACTTTCTATTGAATGTGGACAGGCTCGCTGCAGGACGGTACAGTACATGGACGCTCTGGTGAAACGTCGTGGGATTTCTTTTCTTTCTTTGCTCACTTTATGAAAGGTTAAAGTAATGACTTACACAATGCAATCATGGGTCTTTGCAAAACGTGTGGCAGAAATAGCTTGAGATGGCGGCCAATTGACTGTAATAGGGTTATTATTAGAATAATTTGACAATAGTTTGCATATAGCAATCATTTGGTTACCATAGTAATCCTCGTGCACCCTTTAGCAACAGTGCTTGACCTTTGTTAAAACCTGGTCGGGAGCCGTGTCACTGACCAGGGTCAGAAAACCCATTTACGCCAACGGAAAACGGTTTTCTTCTTGGTCCTTGTTTTGGTGTGACAGAGGTATCAGTCTCTCTGTACTCCTGACCATAGTACTTGTTTATTAGTGTTTCACTGTAGTGTTTTGAGCAGCAGGAGCCTCATGGCGGCGACAGCGCGGCGGCACTGTAAACAACCGTCACACCTCTGCGTGAACGGGAGAGCTGATGTCAGCACAACTGAAAGTCTCCCTCCATCATGTAGCTACATGAGGCCCCAGCAGCATCCATCACTCCCCCTGCTGCCTCTACAGAGAGGAGTCCTGTCACCGGCAGAGCGCCTACAGCAAGGTGGCCAAGAGGAATGTGCATCGTTTCGCGTTCGAGCGCCAAGTCTGGCCTCGATCGTCGCTAACGTTCTACGGTCCGAACGGTTTTTCACACGTTGATTTAATACACAATGCAATATGTATCGTCGGAACACGCTTCATTGAGAGTTTCTCTTTGTTCTCCTTTGATGCATTCATTCAGCCCTTTGAAAGTACTGCGCGTATGAAATTATACACACAGCCGAGTCAAGCCCGAGTCACCCCACGTATAATCCATCCATCTTGTTGGCAGCCATCTGGCCATATTATTTCGCGAGAGGCTGAGGCGCACGCCTCGCTACGAAGGCGAGGACTTCTGACAACGAGCCATTCTTTGAACTGGAGAGTGACCCGACCGGCTGCGAGCCCCCCCTGACACCCGTAACGGGCCGCGTCGCCTTAAGTTGGTATTAGACAAAAACTTGATGGATGATCCAGAACGGATGATGTTATGATAAGACTGAAACCTAAAAAGGCAACAATAGATCTGTCAGTAGTTGATCTCAAAGCTCTTGGGGGAACAGTAATAGAGATACTTGTCTCGTATTAAACTGGCTCAAATTGCATGACAAGAAGAAGCCCTGAGGATTTTAGGAAAAACTCCCACAAGGATGCGTCTTATATGAATCGCAGTGTCAACATCGACATGGCGGATCGATACACAGCAATATCAGAAGCGGTGTCATGGGTCATCTCGACAAGCCATTTCCAGTGGAAAAAAAAAATCAGATCATGAGTTCACAGCCACAGCGTTGTGACATTGACACGCTCACCCAATCTCCATCTAAGAAACAGCCCCCCCACTCCACCCCCGAAATAAAAATGAGTGACTGCCAGAGCCTGTGATGTCACTGGCCGCATTTGTCCCCCATCAGTGCGGATAGCTGCTTCGACCAGGGGGCTGGGGCGTCCTTGAGACACTGTGAGATAGACACCCCCCACCCACCACCACCCACCCCCCCACGCTGCTGATACCCTGCCCGGGCCCTCGCTGCATCAGTGTCAGGAGCCCTGCAGGCAGGAAGCTAAAAAGGATGGCAGCCCCTTCCTTCCCTTGAAAGAGGAGCGGAGCCTGGGCCATGGGAGCTGCTGACAAGAATTTGACCCCTGGACTGATGACATTATGTGAAGGGAAATTGTGAATTACCTCTCAGCAGACCTAATCTTGTCACCTTTATTGACGATCTAAATTTATCAGCCACAGGAAATGGGTGTTTTTGTAAAGTGCACACCTACTTTAGTTGAGTTTTTATTTGTATGACGGTTTATTTGCAGTAACTGATCTGCCCCCCCATTGTTCTTTTCTTTATTTTTTTTCTGCAAAAAAAACAACAACAACAACTGAAGAAATCCTGTGTGCAGGCACAGCATGAGTAGTGAGTGATTGTATCTGATGCACTGCGAGCTGAGCGGCCCTCCCTCTGGGCAGTTCAGCTCTGCCTGACTAGGAAGAGAGGGAAGAGCTTGTGTGCTGTGCGTGCGCGCGTGTGCGTGTCGGGAGGGGAGACATTGTTCCTTGACGTCACCGCTCAGCCCAGCCTGCCGCTGCTCTCAAACACGTCTTTGTTATTCTTCCACCGGAGACCGGCCGTCCGCAAAACATGGAGCCCCGCCTGCAGACCTGCTGGAGCGGGGCGCAGGTTCACACCACAGACTGGATACAATACAATACAGTGGTTCACACACACACACGCACGCACGCACGCACGCACGCACGCACACACACACACACACACACACACACACACACACACACACACACACACACACACACACACACACACACACACACACATCTGGGAAGTTGGAAGTGTAATGTAAAACAAGTCAGAGGCAAAAAGGATACATTTATAGATTAATAATACTATTTACTGCGCTCAATAATCCTTTTGTTACTACAAGTACTATTTGTACTGCTGCTACTATAATAATATTTGTAATTATGAAATGATTATAACAACAACAATACTACTACTACTACTAATTCTAATAATATTATCATAACAGTATTGCCTATTGTGGTTATTATTATTATTATTATTATTATTAATAATAATAATAATAATAATAATAATAATAATAATAATAATAATAATAATAATATTTATTGTAACTAGAAACCTCATTATTATGTATTCATTATATATAAAATATTTATTCACTTATTTGTTAACAATAAAGTAATAACACTGTAGTAAACATAATTTAGAAAAAAATTAAATCCATCAATAATAGCTATTAATAATAATAATAAGATGTATTATTATTAATAATAATAATAATAATAATAATAATAATAATAATAGTAATAATAATAATAATATTCAACTAGAAACCTTATTATTAGTTTATTTACTTATTTGTTAACAATAAAATAATAGCACTTTAGGAAACACATTTTTAGAAAAAAATAAAATCATCAATAATAATAGCTATTAATAATAATAATAATAATAATAATAATAATAACAATAATAATATATACAACTAGAAACCTTATTATTAGTTTATTTACTTATTTATTAACAATGAAATAATGACACTAACGGAAACACATTTTTAGAAAAAATTCAAATCCATCAATAATAATAGCTATTATTTTTATTATTTAGAGCTTACTCCAATTGGTAAGCTGATTGACAAAAAATAAACCAGAAAAAACTTTCCTACTTGATTATTTTCTGATATTATTACCACTTTTTGCAGATCATTATTATTATTATTATTATTGTTATTATTTTATTGTTGTTGTACATAGGCTATTTCCGTTGATGTGTATTCTAAACATATTTTACTAAACTGTATTTTTAACTAATAGCTAAAAAAAGCACTAATAAAATGAACTATTATTGAATTAGCTAATAGGCAGTGCTTTGATTACACAAGGCAGTACAGTGTGTTTGTAGTGCAGCGGGTACAGAAGCAGACAATAGCCGGAGCTGTGAGCAGCACTCCGCTTCAGTGTGAGCCGCGCTGTTAGCGGCCCCATTACGGTGTACTTACACCTTTACACTCGGTGTCCTTCCGCGGGGGAATCTAGGTCGCGTTTTCGCACCGACCCGCCGAGCACGGCTCTCTCTCTCTGGTAACTGAATAGCCAGTGTAATCTGACACTTCAACTTGCCGTGCTCTACGGTAGTTGATTCAGTCAGTCACTCACACCGTCTCCGGGGCTCTCGCGTCGTCTTTTGTGAAGTGGAGGGAGCGAGAGGAGCGAGAGGAGCACCGTAAACACGAGGTTTGGAGGGAAACAATACGCGGATTTGCCCACGGAGGTCCGAGGCTGAAAGTAAGTTTCGCGCCTGGTTATTTTTTTGTTGTTTGTTGCAAAGCGAGGGTTTGAACGCGTGTGTCTGCTCGGGGTTTTGCCTCCTTGCTGGACAGATACTACCTGCTAACAATAGGGTGACCTCCTACAAACCTTTACCAGCCGCTGGTGAACTCGTGTCAAAAGGGGGGAACACATTCTGGCTTTACGCGTTTTACGCGGCGTGATATCCAGCCTGTGTGCTGTATTACGCATGTGTCTCTGCGCTGGAGCGACACAGTCAGTGTGTTCTGCAGGATTATTTCATGATAGGTGCATGCATTTTGTGTGAAGACACTAGATAGGAATGTGCTCAGTGATCGCAGGTCTGTGTGTGTCTGGGGGGGGGGGGGGTCTAGTCTCGGTGGATCAGCTGATGGCTGATGGTTGATGCTAAACTGAGAATGAATGTCACTTAGCTAACAGTCATTTAGTGTGACTGGGCTAGTTGAGTTGCTATTTATCGGCTACCTGTTGTAGTGCAATTAGCAGGCATGTCCATGTTCCTCTGTTGTGTTCTGTTACATCATGTAATGCAACATGAGCCACCTTGACCTGCACTGATAACACTGATTGGATCCTGATCACTCAAAGATCAGTGGGGCCCCCAATGTGAGGTCATTGGGACCCTCAGGGGCCCCTTAGTGGGACTCAAGTGGAAATAGTTCACAATTTATTTATTATTATTATCATTATTATTATTATTATTAATAATAATAATAATAATAATAATAATAATAATAATAATTAATTTACTGTGAATATTACTATTGACAATGCTCAGGTGTGACTGTGATGTCAGTGTCCATGTTAATGCTGCAGCCTCCACTGCACAAACACACACACCCCCTAACGTTTCACTACAAATGAGTCCACACACATGGTTTCCTTGACATGAAACTCCCTGGTAGAGGCCAGCAGTACCACATTTTTCAGCAGGGGAGTGTGTGGATGAGCTGCTTGACTCGGCACAGCCGTCAGCCTTGAGTTTGGCGGACCCTCCCCGTAAAAATTCCTCCCATCTGGATGTGAGGCCAGCCGGGGCAGAGCGCAGCGGAGAGGGGGCTCCCGACGGGAGGAGGAGGAGGAGGAGGAGGAGGATGAGGAAGAGTGGTGGGCCACTCTTTCATTACGGTGCACCCTGCTGCAGGACAGCTAAACTTTGGGAGGGGAGGGGGGGTGGGGGGGAAGAACCTTTAACCTTGTTAGTAAGGAAGTTAAAGGGAGTGTGATTAGGAGCAAATCAGCAGACCCTTTGCTGTTGTGGAGCTCTGTGATATCTATACCATATCTCACTGACTGTGCTACTATCCTGTTATCATAAAGCAGGTAAGATAACAAGCAGATATAGGCCTGCTGTCACCGCCCGCCGTAAAAGCCCTGTTTCCTAAGAAACCCGACACAACTAGAAATGAAACATTACATGTTTAACACACTCAGTATTTATTGCAGGAGTATTGCATTGGATTGCAGGTGTTCACGTTATTGTGTCCACTCCCCGTATGTCGGTCTAAGAGGGAGCGTGTAAACAGATTTTTGGATGGGTGCACGGCCTCCAGTGTGTCTCCCTCCTTGGTAATTTAAACTGGTGATGTAATGAAATTGTTTCAGCAGCAACACTTGTCAGCCGCACCACATTAATTAGTGCTGTTTGACTTTTTCTCTTTTTTTTTCTCTCCCTCTCCTTCTGACAAACCGAAGCAGCGTTAAGTCATCTCAGCAAAGCATGAAAAGGAGGCACGCTCGTTCGGAGCGGGTTTACCTGATAAATTGTGAAAGAAAGAGGGCAAGGAATTAAAGCCATCTGCAACTGTTTGAAACTTGGAAGTGTGTGTGTGTGTGTGTGTGTGTGTGTGTGTGTGTGAGAGAGAGAGAGAGAGTTTGCTTTCCTTCTGTTGTCCCTCCTGGGGCCTCTCTGCAGCCAGCCAGCCAGGCTGTGAGACAAGACAGAAGAGTGTCTGATTCACTAAACAGGCTAAAGGCTCCAGTAGACTCACTTTGAAATCAAATTTGGGCTGTTTGAGAAAGTGCTTGGGTGGGTGCAAAACGCAAGCATGCTCACTGAGACCGGATCGTCTGGCCCTCTGTACGCCATGATGCCGGAAATGTGCTGCGAATTTGTAAACAGACGCAGAAAGACAACACATGCACTGGCAGCGCTACAAGTTGCAGCCAAACATGAGGAAGAAGACGCGTGTTTACGTATGCAACAGTATGTTTGTTCCCTAAACCACACAGGGAGACAGAATGGAGAGACTACTCTCAGTATGATTAGCCAATATGGTTGTAAAATATTATATAATATCCGTTTAAAAATCGTTTTGAATGAAACAGGCTGCAACAAGTTCTATCACAAATTCAAGTATCAGTTTTAAACACCTGCAGCTATTCTCCAAACTCTCAGGGTGATTATTCACAGAAAGCAGTACAGTAGTGAGAGCACCTTACTCCCTATCTTCTGCACTTCTGTGAAGCACCGAGCTAATGCTGATTAGAAGCATCTACAGGAAAAACAACTAATTACTCGTGAGGCTGAGTAATTAGCTTTTTGTTACTCAGCAATTTACCGAGTTGCACCGTCTTCGCTGCTGTTTACTGCGTGTCGGCGGCACAGCTGCAGCCCGCTAAGTGCTTCAAAACCTGGCGAACGCTAATCAATGTTTTGACAGCCTGACATTTCATCTAACTCCTAGTTCATGTTGGTTTTTGAGGAGCGCTGTGAAATACTTGCTGCCTGTTCACTACTCGACATGGATTCTTCTTCGTGGTCTGGTGTCTCGCCGTCAGCCCGAACCCACCCACTCGTGTCCCGAGCAGAAGTCAGCCTTTGTTTCTGTCTCGCTCTCTCTTTCTGTCTCACTTGTGGTGCGACTTGGCAGCACTCTTCATCTCGGCTGAGCTTTTGTTTTTTCAATGTGCCTATTTTGGTCTTTTAATAAGGAAAAACTGGTGTTGCCTCGGAGCATTTTAAAGACTGATTTTCAGGGCTTAGAGGGAACCCGAATTGTTCAGTTCGAGCTGAGGTTGTGCCCGCGTGTCAGACACTTTACTACTTCCTAAACTTTGTTGTAATTCTACCCAGAAGTCTGCAGTTAAGTTAAATCTGGTAATTGCAGTGTAACTAATAAAGAGAAAATGAAGCACCCAGGCAGATGTAACTGACTGTGATGACATCAGTTTGCTGTAGAGAGCCAAAAGTGGGCCGACAACGTGAGGAGGAGAAAACCTCAATGCCACATGCCTGTCACCACTGTCCTTCAAGCTGCAAACCTTGCACTGTGGTTCGGCTTGTGGCTGCTTGGTTTAAACTCCTGAGGTGGCTGAGAAAAGTCAGGAGGAGAGAGACATTCATTGTGAATGATGCTCTGTCCTCGAGCAAGGCGTTTAACCTTAAAAGTAAACAGCATTGTTTGTGGGGCTCTCCTCGACCAAAGAAATTCTCAGTCGAGCAACACGCATGCAATTTTGTCGTCTGTGGAAATGTGTTTCTCCACAAAGGATCGCTCACTTAAAATCTTGTGTTTATCAGATATGTGCTCATAAGTTTCTTGGAAATAATGGTACATGTCCACGGGGAGGCGTTTTTTTATCACAAGGGATCGCCTCGTTTCCCAGCATTGGGCGCTTGATGGGCTTCCATTAGACACGAGGAACTCATCACCTGATTGGACGAACGCTTTCCCTCGTGGGCTGCTGCTCCCAGCTTTCAAACCGGAACCAACATGGCGGCTCGTTTGGAAACTTTCTTCTGTTTTATATCATGAAAAACAGTTCACCGAAATGTGTTTCTGAAAACATTTTATGCGAGAAATAAGCCACGCAGTTGCTGAATCTGTCTTTATTTTGGATCGACAACGGTTAGTTTAAAAGTTCCTCGGGAGTTTCCAGAGTCGACGAGTCGCGTCAGACGCCCGTGCTTCGCATAAAGTTTAGACCTCGACTGTCTGCAAGTGAGGAGCGGCCAACGTGACGCCCCATCTCTCGAATCGCGCCGCCACGCTACCAGAATGCATTGCATGTCTGCTTACATGGACAATGAATGGGAAGCGTGGAAAGGACGGAGACTGTGGACATGTACCATTAGACATTTAGCATGAAAAAAAGCATACAAAATTATTAATCGACGAAAGAAATCTTAGTCGACTAAGACCAAAACGACCGATTAGTCCAGTGGTTCTCAACCAGGGGTCCGGGGACGCCCAGGGGTCCTTGAGAGAGTTCCAGGGGATCCCGAGGAAAATGAGGAATAGTTTATTTTCGTTATTCAATTCACTAGAAGTGAGCCCAATGTGAGCAAGAGTCATAAGAGTGACTATTCTGATCAAAGGTTTCACTTCCTCCACGGTTATCTCAACTCTAGTTGACAACTATAGAATTGTTGTATCTAACAACCAAGATTTTATAGACCAAACAACTAATCGATTAATATGGAAAATAATCGACAGATTAATGGACAATGAAAATAATCGTTAGTTGCAGCCCTAAACAGATATGAGTTTGTGACCTGATGTGTATCAGTTTAGGGATCTTTGACACAAAAACAGTTGGATTAGTTGACTAATTGTTTGCTGTCTAATCCAGTTGACAATTAGTCAACTGGATTAGTTGACTAATTGTTTGCTGACCAACTGTAGAAAACTGTAGCTGAGCCGGGCTGCGTTCAGGAGTGTGAAACAAGGCGACGCTGTTAAGGAACGTTTGCACTCGGCAAAACCCTTCCTTGAATAAATATAGATTGTAGAAAAGTAACTGGTAATATTCCGCTTGACTCCAGTCGAGTTATTTGCGTTAAACCGGTTTAATATCATTTTGCATTGAAATCAATATTTGCTGTGTTGTTGACAGATATGTGTTTAAGTGGTATATAATATAGGCAAAACATCAACTTAACTCCTGTTTCTAAAGAGCCGTCACTTCAACCTTGAGCTCTCCCAACATCAGGGAGACGCAGTCCTTTAAGTGCTTCTTTTTTTTTTTTTTCCCGAGACAAGAGAGTGAAACGGAGTGCAGCGGAGAGGGAGAAAGTGAAGAGCGAGAAGTTTGCCGTCCCGCCCCTGTCACCGCCTCATGCATGTTTGATTTGATGTTCTTTGAGAAACGAGTGCAGGGGACGTGACAATGGCCATGTCTCGTTCCCCCCCCCCCCGTCCGTCGAGAGGCTGGGGCCCTTGAATCATAAATGACACCCCGGCCTCACCGGGAACAATATGAGAGCCGGAGCCCGCACAGGAGGAACAAAATGTTCCCTCTATCCATCAATCCGTTCGCCCACCGCTGCCGCCTGCACTCAAGACTTCTCACCATCGCAAGCAATTACCCTCACTTCTTTTTTTTTTTTTTTTACCGCTGATGAAATCCTCCCAGAGTCTGTCTCAGCTCTGTGTTGTCGAGGCGGGGAGAGGAAGGGATAGCGATAGAGAAGAAAAAGAGATAGTATGTGTCTGAGTGAGTGGCGTTGGCGTGTGTCTGTTTGGCTTGTAAATCCTGTTTAAGCTAAACAAACTCATTGTCCTCATCCTCCAACTGCGCGCTCTGTTGTGTGTTGTGTGTGCTTGCTTTCTCCCCCCCCCTCCTTTCTCCTCGTCTCTCTGCCTCTGCCTCTCCTTTTGAGTTGTAAGTACAGTCACTAATTAGTCCCCTCTCCCTCTTCATGCTGGGTCAGTGGGTTTACGGTTTCAGCGCTGATCTGCTGTGTTTGCCTTGTCTCTCCTGATACCGGAGCACGCCTGCGAGCCGCCCGCAGACTGCAGCCTCCTCCAAGAGGTCTTCACACCTTACACGGCGTCCCACACGGGTTCATTCGCCAGACAGCCACTCAGGACCCGTGCGCTCGCTCTCGTGCGGCTCGCACTCGTGCAGCTCGCCCGCCGCTTGAGTTCGTGCCAGGTATTAGACGAACCAGTCCGGCAGAGAGCTGTACCTGCTGGGGTTGAGTCAATAAGTTAAAAACCTGTTATGTTTTTCAAAGAGGATTCCAGATTATGTGAAATTTCATTTTGCATCCCCTCTACTGCAGCTTATAGCCTACGATGAATCTCTTTTTCTAAAGATAATACGCCACATGCCGTGTTTATAATATCAGTGGTGCTATAAACAGTCTCTTGTCTAGTCGGCACTGTTGTCTCTCTCAGAGAGCGCGGTTGATTTTCTGGTGGAGGGTTTGCGTGGGAGACGGGAGAGTGATGGCAGAGATTCTCTGAAGGCGGTCGAATTGTCTCCAACATGGCCTCCAGGGATGCATACTTCCTTGTTTTCTGACAAAGTAAATTAACTAGGATTTACTAATGCAAAGGGACAGCATTTATTCTTCGCCTGCGATGTCAGTTACGAGGCGGAGAGGGAGCCGTGCGATATCTGCTCTCACATAACACTTAATTCTTACACATGCAAAGGCTGAAATGTGGTGGATATTGAATAGCAGCTTTCATTTGTCTTTGCAGAGTGCAATAAAAAGATGATGAGGATTCAAGGCGGGGGGAAAGGCTGTACACTAGGTGTTGTACTTTCCGTCTGTCAGTGAAACCAGTTGTGGTTGTTATGGAGAGCCCCCTCAAATCATATTGGCATATAATCTTGAGCCCCGCTGCCCTTGCTGAAGACTGTTTTCTTACCGCTTTTCAACATTTCTTAGTGACAGAAAAAGTCTATTACTTTGTGCAGTGTGTTTGCCCGCTTGGTGCCCTCCCCTCGGTTTTGACACCGGCGGTTGAGCCGGGCGCTTTCCCAGGGTTCTAAGGACTGACATCCCTTTCATTTTCCCGCCTGGGCGGCTCAGATAAAGGGGCATATTTTAAACCTCTGTGTGGATACACCAACTGCAAAGAGAGACGGGCCGGTGGGCCGGGGCCGAGCCGCAGCATTGACTTCACAGAGAGGGGGATGGAGGAGGAAGGCTTGTGATGAGGAGCGAAACAAATAAAGAAGTCTAAGCAATTTATAATATATGGTTGAAAGTACTATAACTGGCTGCAGACCTGACTTTGCAAATATCGCAAACATTATCTGCATCGCGCTGCAGATAACCCATCTCCCTCGTTTATCCCCGGCCTATTACAGGGCCAATGTGTTTCACCGCTTTTTTTCTAATCTCCCCCCTTGTTACAAGTACGTCCTCCCAGCAAACCAAAGCCACGGTGGAAAGCCGTCGTTTATCATATCAGTAATGAGAGCAAGCTAATCGTGTGTATTCCGGAGACAGCAATGATACACTGCTTGGAGCTTGCCAGGGATCAGCCTCTAAACAATGTTTATCATTGTCTCCCAGGGCTCTTTAATTATCTGGCAAACGTTATTGACAAAACAGCAAGGGTCCTTGTGTTTTATGATTTTTTAAAAGGATGCCGGGTTGCTATTCACAAATATGTGCTCGAGAGGAAGAAAAAGAGATTTTTGATTTTACCTACTTAAGATTGTGTTTGACGAATAAAAATTGATCGTTACATACATTTATTTATTACTTATAATAAACAAATAATTTATTATACCAAATTATGAAAGATGGGTGAGGAACACGAGGTGAGGGAGAGGCAGTGGATTTCATCAGATCTGATGAAGTCCACTGCCTCTTCCTCACCTAGCTGTTTAATGTTTAGTCATAAGAAGAGGGATGGTCTGTACAGGAAATACTGTATGTGAACTCTCTCCTGCATTTTTCGTTGAATCATGCTGAATCACTTTAATCCACTGACTGAAATATATCATCAGCTATGAGAGGGATTGCCATGATATTGCGTACAGACGTTCTTCATGGTTCTCAGATGATGAATCCTAATGAAACTCCTCTGACTTTTCTTCTAGAGCCACCACGAGGTTGACCTTTTCGGTTATGACTGAAATGTCTCAACAGCTGTCTCAACAAATTGGCATTGTGAGCATGTTAGCGTGCTGACGTTAGCATTTAGCTCATTAGCATGGCTGTGAAGTCTTAGTCTTGTTTTAATTTAAAGTACAACAATTATTTTCATTGTTGATTAATCTGTTGATTATATCCTCGATTAATCGATTAGTTTTTTGGTCTTTAAAATGTCAGAAAATAGGGAAAAATGTCGATCAGTGTTCCCCAAAGTCGTAGATGACGTCCTCAAATGTCTTGTTTTGTCCACAACCCAAAGACATTCAGTTTACTGAGTAAAGAAACCAGAAAAAAATTCACATTTAAGAAGCTGAAATCAGATAAATTTTGATTTTTCTTTTCTTAAAAAATTACTCAAACCTATTAATCAATTATCAAAATAGTTGCCGATTAAAGTAATAGTTGACAACTAATCGATTCATTGAGTAATCGTTGCAGCTCTAATTTAAAGTATACCTCAATCTGTGTTTATTTTTTAAAACATCCTAAATTAGTCAATTCAGACAATTTCCATGTGATACATTCAGCAGAAAGAAGTAATGGAACTTGTTAAGAGCTCCTCTGTGTCTGCTCCTACTATCCCAACTACCCATTACTTCAGATCACATACATTAGCAGCATGTAATACAGTTATTATTACACATCTCAGCCATATTGCTTTCACAGCCATCCTGTAACCTTTACTTGGCTCCCCGGTGGGAGCTGAGTGGACGCTGAATGTGTTGACATTGTTAAAGATACACGTGAGGAGGACATCACACGTTTCATGTCTGACTCATATATTTGGAGGGAAAGAGGGGGGGGGGGGTTTGCCATACCACAGCCCGACCTGCAACATCTTGTTGCTCAATATGTGTGGCTGCAGTCTGAATGGAGAAATGTCTGGTTAACGATGGTCAACAACAGCAATAACAACAGCAGCCAGACATGGCTGTGAGATATGGATTTGGGCCAAACAGTATGTTACCGACCCCCACACATTTACACACACACTCACACACACACACACACACACACACACACACACACACACACACACACAAACACACACACACACACACCCACCCATCCTCCTCTCCTTGTCATGTCTTGTAGCCACGTCTCCCCGGATATCAAATCAACATGATTGTATAACAAGAGAGGAGGTGTGTCTTATTGATGGTTGCATGAAATCACCTTAGCCGTGCTGTGTGTGTGCATGTTGCCATGAAATGTGTGTGTGTGTGTGTGTAAGTGTGTGAGAGCCAGAGAGAGAGAGAGGGAGAGGGAGGTGGGGGTAGTAGCAGCGGCGGCGGTGGCTTGGGGTGAGGTCCTGCCCTGATTTTCTCTGGAATTCCTTTGTTTTTGGAAGCCAGAAAAGGGGGAAACTGAATCTGCGTAGCCCGAGGGGTCTCTGCTCCTTGAGAATTCTCCGCACACATCCCTCTGCCGCCAGCTCTGATGGTTTTAGGGGTGGCTCTGTTTTCAAAGCTCGGAACAGCCAAGGTGTTTTTCACCTTCCAGAAAAAAAGAAAGAGAGTGGAGGGGGAAAAAAAATGATGACTGCACCAGGCAAAGCGTCTCAGGGCCTGGAGGGACTGATGCTACTCAAACATAAATTTGCTCCGTATTTCAGGGCTACGGAAATGAAAGTCAAATGTAGATCCTGTCACTCAGGGCACAAAAGATACCTTCTTATGAATATGGATGGAAAACACAAGCCGAAAAGAGCACTTTCTTTATTAAAAAAAAAAAGGGGATAATAATGAAAAGTGTGGTGCAACGATTTCCTAATGTTTTCCATTTTTAATGACCCTCCTTTGCACATTAATACGTGTTTTTAATCGCGCTTCATGGCCGCTGCAGAGGGCCAAGGCTTCTGTGGAAATGTTGTCAGCTGCTCCTGCGAGCTGAAAATTTCACTTTGCATTCATGGCTCATTAAGTTTGATAAACCTTGGGTAATGGTGTTAAAATTGTACAAAGGTATCTCCGTTTACTCCGTGCCACAAGTTTTCCGTGACCAGATCCTTATCTGGGGGGCTGTCGCTTTAAGTAACTAACTTCCACAAAGCAGAGCTTTTCCCTCTCGTTTGAAGGGGGCTCGTGTTGAGCAAGGGGGGGGAATTGAATAGGCTTGTTGCCTGCCTCTATTGAGCCAGCCTCATTCTTCGCTGTCCCCTGGAACGGGCGGGAGAGAGGGCACGAGAGAGAGAGAGAGAGAGAGAGAGAGAGGGGAGGCGGCGGAGGAGGAGAAGGGGAACAGGAGAAGGGCTCGGAGGTCGGGTCACGTGAGCGGTGATGGTGTGTTCGTGCTGGTCCCTTTCAGGCTGTCACAGTAAATCTGTTTGACTTGTCACTTTGTAAATCATTACGAAGGCTAAAAGCCTCTCTATTGGATTGTGGTGGAAGGGGGGGAGGCGGCAGGTTTCCTTTGTGCCTTCTTGACGATGATGATAATCAAGTTTGTTTCTGGCCATCCTGCTGCGAGGCTATAATTAGCTCCCTTCTTCTCATCTTTTTGCGGGTTGCTCCTCAAAGCGAGAGTAGAGTCATTGTGCGGAGGTCATATGTTGAGTTTTGCGCGGAGGCATCAATGGCTTCCGAACACTCTTCTCCTTTAGTTTCATCAGCCTTTCTACTGTAGATTCAGACACGGTGGCTTGTGTGTGTTTTTTTTCTGCAGAAGTTCATTATTCAGTCAGTGTGCGGCTGCCTCGCCCGCCCGCTCTGAACCGATTTTAAAAAAAGAGCACTAATGGTGATGTAGTGCATGTGAGGTCTCCTGCTCCTCCCTCGGGTCAGTCAGGGTGAGAGTCACAGCTTGAGGTATGTCTAAACTTGTAGTGTCACTTTCTGACCAGACTGGTTGCTGTCTGACAGAAACATGACAGAGTAGATCTCGTCCCGCCGATGAAGTCTGTGACGTCTGATTTCCGAGGGCGAGCTCTCCTCACCGCCCTCCCCTCTTCCTGTTTTTTTCCTCTTCCTCTTCCCCTCTTGTCTCTCCTCTCCTTTTTCACGCCATCCATCTTCTGCCCACCCTGTTCTCTTTCCTACCCCCCCCCCCCCCCCCCCCCTCTTCTTCTTTGGTGTGTGCGCCAGCAGCACTCATGCCTGGAACAGAGCGCCAGGGCAGACATCTGTCGCACCGTGTCCCCGATCTGATCTGTGGCTCGAAGCATCGGGGTCATGAGGAGTAGCAGCCGCCCGTCCAGATATATACCGTGGGAGACAATCTGAGAGCTCCGTCTCTGTGTTTAGGTCTTCCTGTATTTCTCCGTCTCTCTCATTAAAATTCACATTGCGCACAGCCGCACAGGGCATTAAGCCGTTGTCTCTATTTGGAGCGTCTGTCGTTCGGACCGCGTAAGTCAAGCGGGGCCGGCGGTGTCCCATCATGCCCTTCCTGATAAAGCTCCTCCTCAGACCCACAGGTGCAGAGAGCAGAGCAGAAACGCAGCTTTCATCAGGCCGTTCGTCAGCTGCGACGACGCACAGTTGATCTGAATGGAGGATTTTGACAGTTAAACTGGATCTCTGCGCCTGGGGCAGCGCCATTAATGACAAAACCAAATGACAGAATGAATAAAAGGGTGTTAATTGCGGCTGTTGGGTTGTGTTAGAGAGAGTGTAACTGTGGATTGACGTACGCGTACGCCTGCCAAGTTTGATTCCTCGCATACCTTCTTGAGAGATTAATGGCTCCGTATTGATCCTGCTCAGTGTTTTGACATTTATCGGTGTTGCAGTGACAGCGTTTTCCTCAAAACAGGTGAGTTCATGCCAAGTGACACGACTGGTGAACGCTCAGCTCAGATGTTCATGGAAAAATGTTGAAGAGGCTGTTTTTGCATGTTGTATCCAGTTAACCACAAATCCCCTGCACTGTATTTTGCATAGCTATCATGTCCTACCTTCTAAGCTGCCATTTGTTTCAGCTCACAAAATGATTAAC
Organism: Sebastolobus alascanus; assembly: GCA_916701645.2. Lineage (NCBI taxonomy): Eukaryota > Metazoa > Chordata > Actinopteri > Perciformes > Sebastidae > Sebastolobus > Sebastolobus alascanus. Next base: position 4,159,054 of record CAKAOJ020000007.1, read on the forward strand.
TTTAACTTGCAGAGACTTGAAACTTGATTGAGATAGCTAATCACTCACTACATACAGTATTATGTCACCCTTAAGTTATGTTATCTGAGCGTACTGATGCAGTTGACAGCAGCAGAGTGTAAAAACTCCTCCTGCTGCCGCTGTATTTGAAGATGAAGATACAACATCTGAGGTTTGAGAGCAAAGAAAGCAAGAAACAACTAAATTCACATGCTCCTCTTCACATCCATGTTTACTCACTTGCCATTCCGATTTGATTTTCTGACAACACAGCTTGTCAGCGCAAAGCTTTTCAGCATCCGACTGTCAGCTCTCAGATGTTGGGAGAGTTTTGAAAATGTTTCCTGGTTGCAACTGAGATACCGCACAGTTGTAGAGCAACTTTGAAAAAAAAAGGCATCAAGGTTACAACTTCTATCTTAAAGCTGCAGTAGGCAGAATGTTTTTAGCATCACTGGGCAAAAATTCCATAATAACCTTTCAGCATATTGTAATTCAATTGTTCTGAGAGATAACTAGACTTCTGAAACTCCTCGTGGCTCTGTTTTAAGGCTTTAAAAAATCTAGCCCGTGACGGGAGACTGGCAAATCACAGGTCATTTCAGAGAGAGAGAGAGCGTTCCTATTGGCTGTTCATTCAACGGAGGCAGCTGACAATCATTTGCGAACTCCGATCAAACGGTCAAACTAGGCAGCGCTGATCAAATATGAATCAATATTCTGTTACTGTAATGCCTATTTCTCACCTCAAATGTTTTCAGAAACATCTTGTAGTGTACTGTTTAGCTGTAAAATTAGAAAGTTTGCTCCGGCTGGTGGGCGGTGCTTGGTATTTCCTTAACTGATCTCAACTTTGCTGCCGGGTCACAAACGTTCTCATTTTACAGCTAAACAGTACACGACAAGATGTTTCTGAAAACATTTTATTGGAGAAATAGGCATTACTGTAACAGAATATTGATTCATATTTGATCAGCGCTGCCTAGTTTGACCGTTTAATCAGAGTTTGTGAGTGATTGACAGCTGCTCAGAGACGACGAGGCTCCAGCTCTGCTCTGATTGGTTGTTTTCCTCCGGTCTGTGAAATCCTGCAGATGCCATTAGGAGCACCGGAGGACACATAGGCACATGATTTTTTTTCAGATTACCTGTCTCATGCACTACTGTCAGGATATAGTGACTGTTTTCTAAAAATAACTTTTTTAAATCATATTTGCTTCATTTCTACCCACTGCTGATTTAAGTAAGTTTATACTCTAAGTTGAATTGATGGGAACCAAAGGGTGTCTGAAAGGAAAGGAAAGGAAAGGGAACTTCTATAAACTTCTGGTGATAATCTTAAGTATGTCTTCTTGTAGTTAAGTGGCTCAACATGCAAAACCAGTAGCCCGATAATCCGACTGTTCACTATTTTTACTGGCTGTGACGCAGAAACATGACATCCCCGTTCTTAATACAAAGCTCTGATTGGCTCTTTTGTCGACATCCGTCAATGAGCTCAACACCTTTTGAATCGCTTAAAAAAAATCCCAGATTTGGCCAGAGATTCAGAGGCCTTAAATCATGCCACAAAACCACCAGTATGGTCCTTTTAAGATAAAGCAGTTGAACCGTTTGATCAACTCAAAGCCTCAGGAATACTTTACAAAGCTCCTGAGTCACTGAATGTGAAGCTGCTTTGATTCAGCTCATCTCATGTGAGTCAGCAGAGTCACAAAGTAAAAGGCTAGCATGTGCGACGAGCAGATTAGTCCCCTTTATGACGCCCGGGTCCCCTTTCAAAACGAATATCTCAACATCTTGTTTACTTAGTATAAATCCCTGAGATGGAAATCAGGCCCAGATTAGATAAATTGCAGACACGGCTGTTATCTTTTGAAAGATAATTGACCAGTGACACTTAGTTGGCAGGAGCCCAAGCCCATGATGCCTCCATGATCTGAATGCAAGTGCTTAGAACAGTAGGATCGAAAATAGATGTTGACATACGGTCATTACAAAGAGGTTATACTATGTACTGTACATATTCCCTGTGTAGACCAGCCCTTCAGTAGCACTTAGAACAGCTCATATGACCAGACAAACCCACAGCCAATGTACACTTGGAAGACATTAAAAAAACTGAACGCTGCAAATTCCAGATAAAATTCATTAAGCAAATATTAGCTGGCTGGCTCTGCGCATTAATTCTGTTCACTTACAGTACTATAGCCAGAGCTCACACACACTATGCTTACACTGTATAAATCGCTCTATAATAGGTTTGTGCTCAATAACACCCATTCACCTTGATGTGTCTTATTTTGCATAATGATATGTCATAATGTATCTCATCATTGCATCACTATATTATATTATATTATCACCATATTCCACACATACCTTCAGCTTCTATAGGTTCTTATTGGCTGCAACTAGCAATGGTATTCTTTACAATTGCATTTCATCAAAATAATGTCAGAAAAAAGTGGGAAAATACTCCTAAAGTGATGTCTTCAAGTTGCTTGTTTTGTCCAAACCCAAAGATTTTCAATTTTTCATCGATTATAAAACAGAGAAAGAGGCCTGAGGAGTGACATTTGTTAGGTTTAGGGTAAGAATATCATGGCCAATTAGAGGCAGAGTAGGGCGGGTCATGCCTTCGCCATCGTAGGAAAAACAAATTTGCGTGCTGTACACAGTCGGCAACCTCCGGGTCTGAAAAGCAAAGCCAATACGGAAGCGCCTTAAACTTGCATTCTTTCTATAGCCAGCAGGGGGCGACTCCTCTGGTTGCAAAAAAAAAAAGAAGTCTATGAGAAAATTACCCTACTTCTCACTTGATTTATTACCTCAGTAAACATTGTAAACATGAGTTTATGGTGTCAATCTGTAGTTTCAAGTCTTCTTCAATACAGCATGATATTCATTTAGTAAATTATGGTCCCATTTAGAATCAGATAGACCATAAAGCAGGGTATGCTTTAGGGCGTGGCTACCTTGTGATTGACAGGTCGCTACCACGACGTTGTCCAGTCTGGGAGTTTTCGTCTTACAACTTGAATCCTTTCACAGTCTGTTTTCAGTTCATGAAAGTTAATAGAAACATTTCGTCGCCTAAAAACGTCTCATTCAGCGTTCGGTTGTACTTAGCCCCACCCTCTCGTGTCACTTCTGGTTGCAAAAACCAAGATGGCAACGGCCAAAATGCCGAACCCGATGCTTCAAAACGGCAGTCCGCAAACCAACGGGTGACCTCACATTGACTACGTGCACTTCTTTTATACAGTCTACGGCTGTACAGCCTCACAGAGTGTGTTGCTTGTTAATGACGTGATAATTAAAGTCAGTGCCAAAAACGTTTCTGTCAGTCTATTAATCCATTTAGCAACTGATCGTTCCAGCACTGTGCATTTCTCTGTCCATGTTTAAATGAAAGCAAAGCCTCGTGTCCTAAAGACGCATCCTGCTCACTTTTGCACCTGAACTCTTCAAACTAGAAGAATCCTCTTCGTGTCCTCTCTGTTATGCAGCAGCCTGGAAAAGGTGTTTTATACTGATGACAGGCAAGGTCGGGCCAGTGAAACAGGACAGTGTGTGTGGGGGGGGTGGGGGGGGGGAGTAGTGAGAGAAAGAGGGGGTGGCAGAAGGAGGAAGGGGAGGGAGAGAAAGTGAAAGAGTGCCACTGCAGCTCTCCCGGTGTACCGCCCGCTACTCAGCTGCAACTACAAATCAAACAGGGCCGAGTCGCTGCTGGCACCGCGCCATGACACTGATCACTGGCACACAGAACACTGTCAAAACCATCTTGATGGGTAATTAGGAATACTCTATCATTTGTGCTATCACTTAGCTGCTGCGCTCATGTAGTCTAGTGTGTGTGCGGTGTGTATGTGGCGAAAGGAGATGTAATGTAACCCCAGCTGGGTGGTGGACTTTGAGATAGGAGGATCTTGGCTGATCCCTTAAAGTCAGTCCAAAGCAGTAAACTCTAGCTGACTGGTGTGTGTGTGTGTGTGTGTGTGCAGCTTTACGTGCGCATGCAGCACTGTGTGTAACCTTGTGGTTGTTTTTTCTAAAAGGGTAACATCAGTGTAAAGGCCCTTTGTGAGTGTCGCTGATGCACATCGCGTCCTGTCCTGTGTGACTTTGACCGCGTTAGGCCTTGCAGCTTTACAGAGCAGAGCGAGCCAGATGGGTAGACGGAGCTTTAAACAGCTCTGCACATATACGGCAAAGAGAGGAAGGAAATAAAGACGCCGGTTGGCAGGCTGTTTCCCCCCCCTCCTCCCCTGCGATTTAAACATTTAGAATTTTCCCATTAACCCTCATCACTCACAAGAAGACCTCAGCTAAAATGCCTACTTTTACACTTACGCCGTGAACAATTTTGCAATTTGTGCCGTTATTATCCTAATTTGCGCAAAAGCGAAAATGAGAGAAGGGGAGAGCACATTGTGTGCCCTTTGATTAAGTGGGATGTTTGAATGTAGGCCCTCCACCTTCAAGAGAGATTTGATACTTGAGGGGTTGAAGTGTTTTTGATGGAAACTCCATTAATGATTGATAACAGGAGGAGAGCGGTTAAAAATCTCCCTGCTCCAGCACCATCAATTATTAAAGGCCCTCTTCCTTGCATTTTGGTGGCACATAAAATATCAGTCACCATCTTGAAATCTTGAGTTGATAATATCTGTCAAAGGAATTAGGGCTGCTTTGTATTGATTCCTTAAAGCTCTCCGCTCATCCGGGGCTTGTACGTTGTGCATTTTAAAAGGCGATGCCTTGCAACAGATTGCAACAATTAGCATCAGCTTGTTGTTTTGTTATCTGTTCTCATCAAAGGGAAGCGTTTCAAGACTTCTAAGACATAATTTATAAAATTCTCATTGATATTATCACAGGTTTATGTTTTATTAATCGAATGAAAATATGTCTAGAACGGAAATAGCTTGGCTAAGTTTAGATATTAAGTTAGATAGACATTTTGAAACAGCACGGAAAATTGCAACAAATTGATGTTGTGTCAAATAAACTTAAAGCAGCAGTGGGTAGAATTGGAGCAAATATGATTAAAAAAAAATATTTTTTTATAAAAGGTCACTATATCCTGACAGTAGTGCATGAAACAGGTAATCTGAAAAAAATCATGTGCCTCTGTGTCCTAAGGTGTCCTCCAGTGCTCCTAACGGCATCTGCAGGATTTCACAGACCGGAGGAAAACAACCAATTTGAGCCGAGCTGGAGCCTGACCTCACTGAGCAGCTGTCAATCACTCGCGAACTCCGATCAAACGGTCAAACTAGGCAGCACTGATCAAATATGAATCAATATTCTGTTACTGTAATGTCTATTTCTCGCATAAGATGTTTTCAGAAACATCTTGTAGTGTACTGTTTAGCTGTAAAATGAGAAAGTTTGTGACCCGGCCACCATGTTGAGATCAGTTGAGGAAATACCAAGCACCGCCCACCAGCCGGAGCAAACTTTCTCATTTTACAGCTAAACAGTACACTACAAGATGTTTCTGAAAACATCGGAGGTGAGAAATAGGCATTACAGTAACAGAATATTGAATCATATTTGATCAGCGCTGCCTAGTTTGACTGTTTGATCGGAGTTTGCGAGTGATTGACAGCTGCCTCTGTTGAATGAACAGCCAATAGGAACGCTCTCTCTCTGAAATGACCTGTGATTGGCTAAAGTCTCCCGTCATGGGCTAGATTTTCTAAAGCCTGAAAACGGAGTCATGAGGAGGTGCAAAAGTCTAGTTTTCTCTCAGAACACTTGAATTACAATATGATGAAAGGTTATTACGGAATTTTTGCCCAATGATGCCAAAGATATTCTGCCTACTGCAGGTTTAATAAAATCTTTAGCAGTTCATCTTCAGGTGCAGCTGCTAAAACGTTGCTGCTCTCCTACATTTATCTTGAGATGGTTGTGTGCCACACAATATCTAACTTAATAGCTAGAATGATTCAGCCCGTCCCTTTATGCTGAGAATCTCTCTCACACACGCCACATGTCGAGTATAATGTTGAGGGACTGAGTGGATGTTTGAAGTGATGCTGGAGATTCGTGTCAGCCAGTGTACGAGTGCGTGTCAGTGCAGCGGCAGTAGAAGTTCTCCGGAGCTGAGTGCCGACTTGAGCTGCATCACGAGACGAGCTGACAGGCCTGCAGGCTTCTCTCTCTCTCTGTGTCATCGTCGCCAAGGTTCCCATCAGCCCTTGCGAAGGGAATTCTCTCGTAAAGCACCGCTGTACTTCCACGCAGGAGACCTTATTAAGTCTTCATGCTGCGTGTGGCGTCCACTCCGCTCAAAGTGCTCCAAGGCCGCTCCAAGGCACGCGAGAGTAGATGTTTTCACGACGCTTCAGTTGGTTGCGGAGCCTTCGTGAGGGTAATGATTATTGGCTCACATGAGCGCCTGGTAGCTGCTCTTTTTTTTTTTGCCGTCATCTGAGTGACACCCTCATTTACTGGTGTCAATATTCGAGTTATTCATTGACTACAAATTGAGTCCTGCAGCACTGTGTCTGCATTTCTTTTCATTCCTTTCAGTAACAACAACCTCAGCCTCTTAAGATGAGCTGAGAAAGAAAAAAACGCTCCCGGAGATATGAAACGTATATCAAGAGATGAAAGGATGTAAAGACGGGAGACGAACGGTGACAGTAAATGAAAAGAAACGACAATAAACTGACGGCTGCTCTTATCTGCGTCCTGATCGACGTGTCGCGTCACGGCGGCGGGGCGACCCGAGTGCTGCCCGTCTTGTGTCAACAGCCGCGTATTTACATAAGCTGTTTCCCCGTCGGCCACGGCTTCTGTCCTGAGAGCACCGGGGAGCCGCGGCGGTGAGGCGGTGTGATTAGATTTACAGATGGAGATTAATGTGAACAGAGGTAATAGCACAAAGGCATAAATCACAAAGAAGAGGCTGGAAGCACTGCGCTTGACCTTTCTGAATGGTGATAATGATGCTGGAGTCGGATACGCTCCTACTGGAGCTGAGCCCGAGTTTAGACAACGCTGTCATAAATGCAAAATGTGTGTGTGTGTGTGTGTGTGGAGGGGGGGGGGGTTAATAGATGAGGCGGTCAACACTGGAGTGCGTTTAGATGAAAGTGACAGCATGTATGAAGCTGTCAGAAGAGCATTACACGCTACAAAATGAGTCACACACACACACACACACGTACATAGCGACATGCTGATACCTGGCGCTCAGGCTCTTTCTTTAAGTGGGAAGTGAAACCCGTCTGTCTGTTTGTCCGTCTCCCCGTCCGTCCTCGCTCCGCCGAGCATCAGCGGGGTTATTAGAAGAGGCCTATGGCTGCCACTGATAAGGCCTGTATGGGCGCTGCCGCCGCTGACAGCGGCTGCCTGCCTGCGCGACGAACACAAGTGGCCTGGCCGGGGGATTACTGCCTGCTGCCATTTCTGCTGATGCCTTTCTTTATGTTATCCTCTCCAGTCAGATGTGCTGCATTTGAATAACTTGGCTGATGTTGTAGAAATGGAACTCCTCGAAATCTCCGCCTGCATACAAATGAAGGCGCGCGCGGACGAAACGCTCGCACGCATTTAGACCTTCCCCGGTTTATTAGCCTCCCTCCTTTTTCTTTTTTTCCTCCTGCTAGTGGCCACAACTGGTTATTTACATGCTCTGTCACTTACTGGGAGGAGTGATGCTGATGGGTTAGGAGGAGGCTCACTAATCCACTCTGCCGCTGTCATTAGAGAGAAGCAAACAGACTATTACCACCTCCTCCTCCTCTTTCTGCTCATCATAAGCCTGCCTGCACACTCTTGCACGTGCACACACACAGCTGTGATGGAGAGTGCCTCTTGTTTCTTTAGCGCTACTGAGTGGAGCCCTGCTTTGGTAATTGATCCTGTTTGGTACATGGGGAGGGAAGAGAGAGAGAGAGAGAGAGAGGGAGGAGAGAGAGAGGGAGAGAGAGAGGGAGGCCCTAAGTGTTGTCAGTTTGCTGCATTAATTTTTCAACCGTGGCCAGTGAGGCTGGAGGGACGGAGGAGGGGCCCACCGCAGAGCTCGCTCAGAGGAACCACGCTGTACCTAATGCTGCTTTGTGTGCCTACACTTACGTTGTGAGACTCAATCATGATTCAACTGATTCGTCTACTCGGTCCCAGCCTCCCCGCTGATGACATATTTGTTTTCCTCTTCTTCCGCCGCTCCAAAAATAGCCTCCTGGTGGTTGTGTGACCTATGCCTCTTTGTCTGGGTGTTTGTGCCTTCTCATGTCGTACAGTATGTGCAGCTGATAATAGACAGACTTCACTCTGTGCTTTTTGATCCCAGCTCCTGGCTATGGTCGCTGACTCACCGATGATGTCACCGAGCCAGCTGAGACGGAGGACTGAGCAGAAAGAAAGCCCTCGGTTTTTGACCCGCTGCTTTGCTGTAGTAGAACATGCTATTATTACTCCTGTGTTCTTCACAGTTCTCCCCCGTGTCAAAATACTCCCGCCATGTAATTAGTCCCACTGTTCTCCCAGTCCCGGTCAGCGGCTGGAAAGATATACCGCTGAGCGATTTCTATGTCCGTCAGAGCCACGTTAGCGAACACTTCCGTGAGTCATTAAGAGGCGCTCGCAGCCACCGAGGACGTCACTGCTGACATTTGTTGCAGATATGAGTCACAATTTCTTGATTTTAGTCAAATCTTCCTAAGCAATTTGTGTGCGACACATTTCATTTAGTGTCTCTAATGCTCGTATTGTGCCGGGAGATGTAAAGTAGCCGCGCAGGCTGCAGCTCACAGATGTCATGCAAAGTATCTAAAAATGCTCTGTGATGATGCAGTATGTAAAGCGCATCACTGTGGGAGAGAAATGCCTGGAGGCTACGCAGGAGAGTTAAGCCACGATCACTGGAGTTACAGCACCCCACGGTACAGGAAGCTGATAAGTCCTAAATAGTCAGGATGGGTCACATGCAGAGGACAGATCCTCCCTCAGGGAACTCAAACTTCTCTCTACTTGGCAAACACCACACTTTGTTTGTCACATTTGATCTAAAAGTTCACCTTAGCCCACACTGATGTGAATACATTCTGTCCAAACCAGCACATACTAGCATACATCTCAGATTGTTTTCTGAGATACTTAAAGGAGTGATTTAGTATTGGACTTTCACAAAGTTGGAAGGCCTGCAAGAGATACATAAAAAAAGTTTCAGAATCAATGTCAATTAAATATACAAAACCTGCATTGTGTGATTGGCTATATAAACATAAAATAAGCATAACACTCTTTCAAAATGAAAAGGCAGGGAACAGTCCTTTATGCAAATGAGCCCGTCCAGCTCGACGTGTCCGTCTCACCAAACCTGGACCAAGCTAGGCGATCTAGTTCTAAAAGGAAACGAGATTCAGCGGTGGCATCGCCTATTTCTCGCTTAAAATGTTTTCTGAATTAGATTTTGGTGGATCGTTCAGACGGAATAACAGAAAGTGTACGAGCAGGCCGTCATGTTGTTTCCTGTTTGAAACGGCGAGCAGAAAACCAGGGACCATCAGGTGCATTTCACGATAGGGCACGTCACCGCTTGAACAGCCAGTTGAGTGTGTCAGTGCGTTCACTAGTGTCCTCGCCGGACCTGGTGGTCATGTAGCGCTGGATTTAACATTATAGACATGACCACTGACTATTTGTGTAACAATTTAGTCACATATTCACAGACTGACCGCACACGGTCCAGACATGTACTCTGTTTTGACTGAGTCTTGTTGTGAAAGCACTATGAAAGCCCTGCTACTTTGCTATCCATGTCATGTGATTAAAAAGTGTTTTCGGAAAACACAGATTTGCTCACCCACACTACAACATAAGATCATGCAGTTTTAAGTAAACATTTTAAACAATTTTGGAAATGATCTGCTGTGAAGCTAGCTTTGTGTGAATGAAACAGAATCATGTCGGTGTTATTGTGGGTTAAAGCACAAGACATCCATAGAAAAGACTAAAGAAAATTATATATCAACAAAGTTATGATATTATAGGCTAATATCACTCAGCTAATTCTTTGAACTGTGTTGTGTGTATTCTACACTCTAAACCTGACCATTTAACCTCAACGTGACAGCGTACCCAACATTATAAAAGGCAGGGCTGGGCCAGAGATGAACTGTGTGATTTACAGCCTTTGTCAGGTCACACAGGTGAGAGTCCTTTCTTTACCTCCCTCTGTTTTGTCCCGTCCAACAGGTGTGTTTTCTCTCCCGGGTCTGATTCCTCTCCACCACCCGCCAGCTTAGCTAGCCAGGACAGGCCTTCTCCCACTCCAAAACCATGATTGCATTCTTGAGCTATTCCACCCCCTCCTTCAGAACAAGAGCCCTCCGCATCTCTCTCTCCCTTTCAAGTAGAGGCTGCCGGCCGCGTTTCCCCTTTGAAGATGTAATCTTGGAAAACACAGAGACATCTCCGGGATTATCTTAAATGTCTTCAGTATGTCAACAGCCTAGCCCCGTTGCCGTCGAGGTTGTCGAGCAGCGCTGGCTGTTTAAGGGGTCGGCCGCGATGACAGCCAAGGAAAATGCCTCATCGCAGAGGTAATCACAGGGTCAACTCCGCCGACTCCATTCAGGGCCAAACTCCCACTGTTCAAACTGGATGATAACAGACACAATGAAATGATGTATTTCCCCATGTGGCAAGGCTGTGTTTACAATTGAAGGTAATAGCAGGCAGCGGAGCGCTCAATAACAGATGGTGCCGGTAGGTGAGGTTCGTTTATGTCACGACATTTTCCAAAATGTTATGAAAATGCGAACGGCGCGGCATCACAACTAAGCGCACACACAATAAGATGAGAAGCATCACTGAGCAGTCACAAGAGGGAGAGTTACTATACAGGCAAATTAGAGGCACGTAAGTGGGCGCTCCTTGAAAAGGATCTTGACTTTGTAATCGTATCAGATGTTATCGGGAGGAGATTTTAGGAAGGGTAAGTGCTTGGAAACTAAATCAGAGAGAAGCTGCCTAGGGAACACGTTGTTATCATAATTACCTGCTGAGCGATGACTGCAGAACCGGTGTTGATGTTGACGCCGAGCCGCCCTCTCCTCTCTCTCCGACAGGGCTGTCTTGTGTGGGCTGCTGCCTGCTTCGACATCTCTTTGTGCTCTGTTCTATGAGTGTTTTCTTTCTGTTTTTTTTTTGTTTTTTTTCCTCTTTACAGCCAGGGACACACACTGCAGGCCAAAAAACGCAAATATTGTTTTGGTGAGATCTGGCTCGGAGATTCGGGACGGACTTGCGTCAGAGTGTACGTGCGGGCGCTGGCGGGGCCTCCTGGGGTTGCTCCCGGGAGCCGAGGCGAACCGGAGACCCCGTCTTCTCTGTTTCAAACAACAACCTGCTCCTTGCCGGCGCACGGGGCCAGTCCGTGTGGGTTTTTTATTACAAATGATCTGTTTGAATGAAATGCGGCCTCCTCGCTGTTGGCATTTAAACGGGAGGAAATAACAGATGATGATATCAGAGCGGGAGAGAGTGAAGGAGAAGGGGGGGAGACCACTCGAGGAGGAGAAACACTTGACCTGTTTGTTTTGGGAAAATGCTATTCCTCTGCTAATTTCCTCCTGATAAGTATCTGACAGCTCATAGTAAAGTGTTTTATCTTGGCTAGAGGGAAATGGCTTCTCTCACTCACAGCGCCAATCGATTTCGGAGACTCTGCTGCTTTAAATTGCATTCTCTGGTCTTTAGAGTTCTTCTATTTGCATAGAGGTAATCAATTACATATATTAGCTTACCGCTTTTAGCTTAACATGGTCTTTCTCCCTTCCTTCCCTCCCTCCTGCTCGCTTCTCCTTACCTCTCCAGACGCTGCTGCAAAATTCTCGCACTTTTCCTCTTCCACCTAACATCATTGACTGCTGTTTGCCGTGTTGGGGGGCATTGATTTTTACTGCTCTGCCTCTCTCTCTGGTTTAACAGTTGATGAGTTGTGTTAAGACGCCCAGGGACAGCCCTGCCTGTTTTAAGGAGATGAGGTTGGCTTTAATAGCTCCTCTGCTTCCTCAGCCTTGGATGATAAGGTGTGTGTGTTTGTGTCTGTGTGCTGATGTGAGTGAGTGTCTGTCTGTATGAGTTGAGCAGCCGCTTGAGACTAGGATTCCCCCCAGGAAGCTAAAGTAAACGTCGTGGTGTTAAGGGCTTTTAACAGGAAAACTTGGGCTTTGTCATCTCCAGCATTTGAATCACTTTAAAGGCTTTGCGCAGAAAATTGGTTTATCTCAGTCAATGAACAGCCACATCATCAGATACGATTACCAGGATTGAAGTGTTAAGAGAGTAATACCAAGCACGATTATGACACGCGGGAGACGAGTGGCTCGAGTGGAGAGTTGACACAGAGTTTAGATTCAATGGCGACAGGAGTTTTTTAGTCTCTCAGAGGCACCTATAACCCCCCCCGCAGCCCCCTCACACACACACACACTCACACACTCAGAAGTCATGGATACAGACACAAACCTCATTTAACACGATTAGTTTCTTTGAGGATTTTACCGCAGCCTCTTATATCCGGGATGAAGGAGTTCACACTTCTGACAGGAGGAGAAAAAAAAAGAAAAAAGGCTGGAGTCTGCAGAAGCTCGTACGAAGCACTCAGCCTTTCACTGCAATATTCACCACATTATTAAGGAACACATTGCTTTGTGCTGTGTTGCTCTCAAACACCATCTGTAGTGTGCCGCTCAAGTGGTAGCAATTTTCTTGTAGTCTCGTGTCTCTCGTGCCGTATTACAAGCGGAACTCGATTGCAGATCTCCGCTCGATGTTCTAGTGCATTTAGTTTCTCATAAACGTTTGCATTCTTCGGTGATTGCTCCCCGGCAGTTTCCGATGTGCAGAAATGCACTGCCATCTCAGTATTTAGCTCTCTCTCTCTCTCTCTCTCTCTGTCGCACTCTTTGGCTTTAAAGCCCGATGTCATTCCAGAGTATGAGAAAACATATTTGCCCAGCTTTGCTCTTAAACTAGAATCCAGTCCTCTGCTGTAATAAAACTGTTGTTTTTACCGACCTTAAGGTTCAGATAAACATCCCTCCCTGGTTACTAAATGATGAAAGAATATGTAATAGAATGAATAAAATTGAAAATCAGCTTTAATATAATAAATTAATTTTCATAACTTAATGTATGGCCACCTTAACAATGTGATATTATAATCTTTCTCTTAAACCCATAACCCTTACACACTCGCTGCACAGACGTTTTTAAGAGGGTCCATTGGTGCGTGTTATAGCTGGGTAATATCAACCTAATAGGCTTACCTGTCAGCACTGTACGGGACGTAGACCCTGTAAATCACATTTGCCTGCGACACCTGCTCGCCTCCCAGCGTATTTATGGGTTTCTCCTCCGCCCTGTCCTCTTCTTTTTGGCCCCAGTCCAAAATCAACCCCCTCTTCCCACAGTATGTTCTTCAGTACGCTCCCTTCTTCTCATGGATTGAATGAACGAGCAGGTGTTAAGATGTATGGGGGGCCCCCATTCCATCCATACGCCCCTCCTGCTTAAACCATCCATGTATTGTTCTAAAAATCAATAGGAGATGTTTTAGACTTAGTCTTGAGTATAATAATTTGTGGCACTTTTTTGTCAACTTTCATATTTTAGTCCATATTTTTTTTTCATTTTAAACATTAAGTGTAAACACTTTAATTTCATAGTAACTTCAGTAAACTCCTGCCACGTGGAAATACACTTAGTGTGGTGTAATATTACCTGGATTTTGCTTAAACATGGCAGTTTTCAAAAGATAAACTGCACCCAAGGTGTAGACAGACAAGGATATACTAAAACAATTAACTCGTTGTTGAAGTTCCTTCCAGTATTACCAGCATAACATCTCTTCTACTTCCCCATATTGTTATGTAAATGGCTGTGTCCCACTGGCCAAAAGTTCTTCGACTCTCATTAGAAGTGCCAAGATCTACTGTACCTCTTGGAAAATGGCCACGAGGGCAGCCTGAAGCAGAGGAAGCTTGTTTGTACCAGCGGTAGAGATTGTAAGTGCTGAAACAATGGAAGAGAGTGGTGTGTCCTCCTAGGGCACTGTCTTTGCCAGGAGAGCTTAAGATAAAGACTGCAATAAATCAACTCGTTAGTCTCTCTTTCTGTTGTCGTTTGCATTTTCATCTCGTGTTTTTCCGTCAGAAGTAATGTAAAGCAATTACAGATATCCATTTCGTCTGAAATGAAAATTCTTAAATGATAGTATTCAGTGGATATTTGATAATAACAGATTGTTTTTATTTTTGTATACATCAATTTGACTTTTCTCTGAAAATAGTGCAGATGCTGGTGTCTTTCTTGTTAGTGAGAGTGCGTGAGTGCGCCTGTTGCTTTCAGAGAGCGTTGTATTATGGGTTGTTTGTAGCTTTAATGTTGCTAGGTTAGCGACTTTGTACCTCTCAGTTTACAGTGTGTCTGCCAGAGTAAGTTAGCCACATAGTAAGTGAAAGAGGAAAATAAATTCATAAGGAAGGAACTTCTTGATTGCAACAGTAGATGGGTCAGAAAAAGGAGATGGTGAGCCCAAAAGGAGAGTTTAAAAAATGCTAACGTCGGCTAACGGTCAAAGAAAATTTGTGTTTCTTCATTTTTCACTTTTGTATCTTTTTGTAACTTCTCACATTTTTCATATAAAGTTGTGGTGAACGTATTTGTGCCACCTGGCAAATATAAGTCAAATATTCACTCTCTTTTATCTTTGTTTTTGGTCTCCACCAACTTCTGAGAGGAATATCTGGCTCTTTCGCTGCTTAATACGTTCCTCCTCTAAAGTGCCTCTTACATTACATATAGTTATTTGACCCATTGTCACTATAATACACATTTTCAATGTATTTTCATGATGATTCTAAATGTGACAATACACTTCAAGTATGTTGAATGTGAAATTTAAAATGTTTTTTTTATCCTAAAACAAGACTTGGAATAGAGTCTGCATCCTCACTAGAGGCTGTGTGAGGGCTTTGAGCTAAATGCTAACATCAGCAGGCTAACCACACAGGGACAATGCTAACATACTGATATATTGACCTGGTTCACCATCTCAGTCAAGCCTGTTTGCATGCTAAACTAAGCGGTATTTGCTTATTAGCACTAAACACAATGTACAGCTGAGCTCGGTGGGAATGCTGTTAGCTTTATAGGTATTTGGTTATAAACCAAAGTGTTCTACAAATTAAATTTTTGACCTAATGGCACTAACGCCACGAGCATAGCTTAAAAAGTCTTGCAAAGGGAAGGTGAGAGGGTTTAGTTTTAAAGTCAGGGTTGTGTAATATGCGGGCTAATGTGGTATTTCATCACAGTTTTCCTAATGAAACTTCCACCGATCGCATTGAAGTGCAATGGCAGATGTCTAGAGACAGAATGGCAATGTGCTGGTAGGCTAATCCTAAAACCTGTGTTTGTGTGTTCTGGGCCTATGCTGGATTTGTATCAGCCTGTAAAGGGTGCAGCGAAGCAGTGAGGAGAGACTAAGAGAGGTGTATTAAGGCAGTGAATCTAGCCGCTGTGTGTGTAATGGACTCAGGATGAGGGCTGACCAAGCGCCAGGCTGCTGATAACCTTTAGGAAGGACATTGTTCCTGTGCAGTGGGGGGTGGGGTCGCATGGGGGGGGGGGGGGGGGGGGATATACAGGACTGCTGCAGTATACAGGCACGGCACTGTGATAGGTGGTGCAGTTGTTCATTGGTTCATTGGCTCTCCGGCAGGGTTAGGAGGTAGAGTAAATGGGGCAGTATAGCAAACTCCCTCATGGCTTCCTGCATACATTTTTCAACACCAGGGTGTATTTCTCTTTGATACATTTGTCCTCTGTCTGAACCAGGTTCTCCCTGGCATTCCATTAAAAGAAGTTTAACAGCCTTTTCTTCTGTCTTCCCCTCAGATCACCGCTTAAGGAGGGGAGGGTCAGCGAAGGACCGCGCGTGAGGAATACATGAAGGGCGGGGTGGGGGAGGGGGCGGCCACCACAGCGGCACAGTACCACCGAGGTCAAAGTTCACGCAGGTAAACAGATTTTTCTTTTAATCCACAGCTCGGTGATTCTGCACGCTCTTCGGTTTAGTCCAGGCATTTTTTTTTTTTTTTTCTCCGACACGGAGCAGACTTGGCACGCAATGGCGAAGTGAGGGAGTAATGTGGCTGGTTTTGATTGGACCCTCCTGGGCTGGCGGCCGGGGAGGAACTGGGAACCGAGCAGTCTGCAGCTGCTGTTTATGAGGAGCTGTGCAGGATCTCGTTTGGCTCGGTCTAAAAAACCCAGCCAGTCCCCGCCGAGAAGCCTGTGGCCAGTGTCAATACTTGGAGAATAGCTCAAAACCGTGGTGCTGTGATTCAAGAACCATTTGTTTCCAAAAAACTTACATTTTTCCTGTTTTTCACAGTGGGCAGATGCAGGACTGGGGAATAAGGCAAAATGATTCATGTGTTAACACAGATTTCTAGTGACAAAAAGTGAACTCAAATGTAGATTTAGCGCATTTCTAGACTATGTAACGATAGCCTTGACTGTCAACTTAAACTTTTCTAACTCCAATCTCAAACTTAGATTAACTAAAGGCTGCTTTTTTCGGGCTTTTAGTTGGGTCTTTGTAGACTTTTAAGTGGCCTATTATAATAGTAATTTGTAATTGAATACTATCAGCACTGCACTTTCCCAATGAAATGTGAAACTTTGAGGAGTTAAAATTTAAACGTCAAGTGTATATTCACTTCAAATTTTTCTCATGTCCCTGAACCAGATTTTCATTTTTAAATGTAGTCCAGAGTTGTGCAGAACTCTGCCATCTAGCTCCAGTTTTACGCTCTCCTCCTGTATCCTTTGCTACCAGGGATTAAGGAGGATTGGGGGGTGGTGGTTTATAGGGTGGGTGGGTGGGGGCAGATCCAGGAAGCAAAAAATAAATAAATAAAGTGCTGGTTAATCTTCCTTAGTGCGGTGTGTGTGAACACTGAGCAATGGCACCACCCGGGGAACATCTGCCTCGCACACAAACACACACACACATGCGCACGTATATGACAGACAGATACTGTACACACGCACACGCGCGACTAGCAGGGATCAGCCAAAGCGATAAGCACACGGACGTCAGAGCACAGAAAGGGACAGGTTTAACACACATACGCTCCCGAATACACGTGCGCCAAACGTCGGCGGAGTGACAAGAAGTGCACGGCGAAAGAAAGAGCGACGCTGCCAGCCCGACAGCACGGAGCCGCAGAATGTGACAGCGCACATGAAAGTGTAGGAAGACAAGTTTTGCTGCGTTTTCGCATTCAGCTCGCCCGGCATCCGTGGACTCGTATCTGTTTCTCTTTTTTATCCTTCTCTCGCATTAACACATGCACGGCGCACCAACAGTTGATCAAACAACTGTGCAATTGAGGGAGAATCTGGCCAGACAGCCCGCCAGGATGAGTAATGTACAGAGCTCCTCTGGCTTAATGTGTTTAGAAAGCCTATCATCGCTGCAAACATGTTACAGACTGTTGCAGTTTACAGAGGAGTATTTTCCCCCCGCAGCTTTTAATTGGATGCATTTTTAATGTTAGGGCCACATAGTGTGACCACTGTTGACACTGAACACTGTGGCTGTTGTGAGGCGACGGGGTCGAGATCGAGGAGAGAGGAAGTGTATGTGTGTGTTTGTCCGAGCGTGTGCCGGTTGGGTGGATTCCTTCGGTGTGTTGTGTCCACACTGAAGGTGTAGTTCTGCATTAAAGGGTTACGGAGCCTACGTACACAGCCGTTTGTAGCTACGCTGTCGTTGACGTGCGCCTCCTAAAAAATGTTCAATTTGGGGTATGGCGACTATGGAGATACCACTTGGAAGAGCTGTGGTTTGGTCAGCTTGGGCTGCTTGTGTTTTGTCCTACAAGTTTCCAATGTTGGCAGAAATTGATGAGTGCGAACGGGGAAAACAATGACGTAAACCCTGCCCAGACACAATCAGGTGCTGAGGATCGCTCAGGGTAAGAGAACAACATTATGTTGCCTCTAACCCATTCTCTAGTCCCTCATTTTAAATTTCGGCCGACCACTCGGTACAGACGTTGTATCGTCGCATATCGTCTGCTTATTTAAAGAGCGTTTTCAAACAGGTGACGTCGTGGACGAGTGTGAGCGTGAGGCTCTTTCGGTGTGTTGTCTGTGCCTCGCGCCACATGGCATTCCTAGATAAAGCGAAGGATGTCAGAGCTCTTAGGGATTAGCTCACTCCAAGGGAATTAGCATCCCATTCCCAGCCTTCTTTTTCATTTCTTTCCCTCCATTTTCGTTCGTTCCTCCTCTCTTTCCATCTTTTTTCTTCTCAAGACTTAAGTTTTTCTGAGGTGAACGTGTTCACGCGATGGATAGAAGGGCACGCACTCCCGTGTCTTTCTGTGTATGTAGATGTTATGCCGTACGTCGGGTGAGAGACGTAGACGAACACATAGCGAGAGACGATACGAGTCTAATCGAGACTCTAGTTCTCTGCGGAGTTTCGCTCCGTAGAGAACGAGAGTCTTGAGGTGCCGCAGCTTAGGAGACTGTGATGATATTCAAAAGACAGGAATGTGTGTATTTTTATCCTTGCCGGTGATACTCATTGTGGTTATCGTCTTAACGGCCCATTTTTCGCATACACAAGCTGGCCTTTTTTTTTCGGATCGTGTGCTGCAAGAGGCATCTCACAAACAAGCAGAGGTATAAAGTGGTGAGAGTGGGAGGATGAGAGAGAACATTGTCTTCTCTTTTCCAGCTCAGGGACAGAGCAGAACAGGTTGTGTGAGGATACTTGCTATCCTTAACAACGTCTAACACCGCCTCAGGGCCATCTCTACTTCTCTGATGCAGCTGAGAGTTGTGTTGTTAAGAGGAGTCGGAATATTCACAACACATTCCTCAGCGTCAGATGGCATTCCTGGTACACTATAATTACCAGAGTAACACTTTTACTTGGGCATGTTTAGACATAATTAATGCAATTACTTAGATTAATGTCTGAAAATGGTTTCTTTTAATAGACTTTTTTTTTTCTCCTTGACAATATTATGACTCATTAAACCTAATAAGTAATATAACTACACGGATTTAGTGTGCAACCAAAGTAGAAGAGGACGCATCAGGGTGTTACCCCGGCTTTGTTCTCTCGCTTTTTCTCTTTGCGTCAAGGCATATTCCGGTTTTGTACAACTTGGGTGCAGTGTGTCCATCTCTCCTATTATAGTAGAGGTACAAATATGTAACAATTACATTGTACTGCTGAGATCTGGGCGACATTGCTAAAAAGAATCAGATGGGGCAAGAAACAGGAGCGGTCAGGTGATCATACAGGTTGTAAACAAACCCTCGGGCGAACAAAACTTGTTTGGAACAGAAAACAAAGGCAGAGGAAAGGTTACATTTTTACCATAGCCTTTATATAAGAAGTAGACGTAGTCACCGTGACGTCACTCACTAGTTTGTGCACTGCTGTTTTGAAGCCTCGAGTTTGGGATTTTGGGAATCGCCATCTTCATTTTTGGCCATCAACATCTTGTTTTTTGGCCGTCGCCATCTTGGTTATTTTCAACCAGAGGGTGGGACACAGGTTTGAGCCAAGTACAACACAACGCTGAATAAGACATTTTTAGGCGGACAAGACTCCCAGACCGGACAACGCCGTGGTAGCGACCTGTCAATCACAAGGTAGCCACGCCCTAAAACATACCCTGCTTTATGGTCTATTTGACTCTAAATGGGACCATAATTTACTAAATGAACATCATGCTGTATTGAAGAAGACTTGAAACTAGCGATTGAGACCATAAACTCATGTTGACAATGTTTACTGAGTTAATAAATCAAGTGAGAAGTAGGGTCATTTTCTCATAGACTTCTATACAATCAGACTTCTTTTTGCAACCAGAGGAGTCGCCCCCGGCTGGCTATTAGAAAGAATAGGAAGCTTCATTTCTCAGACCCCGGATTTGCCCACTGATTATTACCCAAACTGTCCAGAATTCTGATTCTGAACTTTGATTTTGACTTCAATTCTTCCTGTGCAATGACAAACACCAACAATATTTTCGGTTGCACTGCCCCTTCTAACTTAGTTTCAGTGATTTCGTCATGTTCCCAGATCTCAGCAATCACTAAAGGGAGTACAAAGTTAATCATAATCAATAGAAATGTTGGCCCAAACCACGAAAATAAGGCCCAAGTTGTAATAAACCAGAATTTTCCTTTAAATATCTCCAAATGTTGATGTAATCTGAAATGACATCACTCCGGTAGGCGGCCATCTTTTTGCACCAGTCGGCCCATGATGTTATCCATCACTGGGTCTCTCTGTCTGCCGTCGTCAATTACCCAGAGGAAAACAACATTAGAGGCCTGAATGGGACACGGAGCCGTGGCAGGCCTGACACGGCTGTGTTATATGATTACACAACCTGTTGGCTGTCCGCCTGTCAAGTGTCTCCCCGGCCCTGATGAATGGCTGTAATATGCCACGCATCGCAACACGCCACGCCACACACTCATTAATGGCTTCTCATAATGCCGGGGACGTTCCTCCGATGCGGCGGCGGCGTTCACGGAGAGAGAGAGAGAGAGAGAGAGGGAGCGCGATGGAGGTGGCAGTTGTAGAGTGAGAGTGAGAAATGGCGTTCATGAGTGCTCCAACCTTGTTTCCGTGTCGCCATTCAAGGCAGTA
This sequence comes from Sebastolobus alascanus, assembly GCA_916701645.2. Taxonomy (NCBI): domain Eukaryota; kingdom Metazoa; phylum Chordata; class Actinopteri; order Perciformes; family Sebastidae; genus Sebastolobus; species Sebastolobus alascanus. Next base: position 4,179,785 of record CAKAOJ020000007.1, read on the forward strand.
AACAAAAGAAACATGGTGTCCTCATTTGAATAATTTCACAAATGGTGTGGCACGGCGCCAGCGTCGCACTCGCACGTAACTCTGAGGGAGTGAATGAAGGAGAACAGAAACGGGATGAGAACACAAAGCGAAAGGGAGACGTAGGAATTATTATTTTTAAAAGTGCGACGCATATGTTTCTCAATTAGATGCATACTCGTCCATCTGTGGCCTATTTGCATAGATTATCAGAAATGTGTGCAATGCGGCAGTGCACGCCAGTGTGTGGGAACGTTACAATAGGGATGCTTGAAGAAAGGAGATTGAATCGGTCGTCAGTCGGATGCCATCTGAAGCTTAGCTGATTGCTCTTTCTCTCAGTGAATTAGGAGACACGCTACCCGAAGATCCTCCAAACTACTCGACTCTCAGTATAACAAACAGATTTGATTCTCGTAGTGACGCTGCTCTCTTCGAAATTAAATGGGTAAAAAATAGTTCTGAATGAGCTATTTTCTAAGGAGTCCATGGGGGAGATACTGTGTACAAGCGGCTTTGTGGCAACAAAGTAGTTTTTCACAAAGTGTACCGGCCATGGAGAGGTTATCTAAAACCTACATGACCCCTAAGCCACATTAGTTGGTGGTATTTATGGCTCTGTCAGACTTTTAGTGTGCAGCGCCCACTGGGAAGCATCCGCCACATTGATAAGCACATTCTTTCTCTCGATTTGACACGTCAGTGCCCAATATATATATACTGCACCTCAGCTTTGTCTTGTCATATATTTTGTGTCGTCTCACGTTAAAGCCAGTATTTCGATAGAAACAGACACAGGCGTCGTGATTTTCAATTTCACCTCGCTCAGATGTGCCAGCATTTTCAGGCTGGATGCCGTGGAGGGAAAGTATACCGAACAGTGCTGCACCTGCAGTGTGTGGTTGTATATGCGAGAGGAAGAGACTTTATATTCCTCTGTCTGTGTGCCTGTGTTAGTCGTGTACGTGTTCTCTCTCGCAGCTTGAGTTTCTCAGTTTGAAATGCAACACCTGCAGATGTGTCTTGTAAACTGCAGCCCCCAGCTTCTCTCCCATTCAGAGGGGACCACTGAAACAAAGCAATTAAAGTAGCTCTCTACATGGGGCGACGATATGGAGCGTGGGTGTGCCTGCCTGGGAATGAGTGTGTGAGTGATATTCTATTGTTTTAACCAGAGTCTCTGTTAGAAAAAGAATGCATGGCGGTCCACATGTCCTGGAAGATTTCAATGTCCCGGAAAAATTGGAGAAATTATGGTCAAATATTATCTGTGTTTATTGAGTCTAAAAACAATTGATAGGCAGTAGGCTTGCTGCGGTAGTCGGTGTTACCGGTTTACACGGTGGCTGGGCACACACTGATTACATTACTTACCAACCACTGTCGTTTTGCCTTTTTTTTTACAGAAATAAAACCCATTTAGTTCATTTTGGCGTATCAGCAGCATGTTATCGATACAAAGTCGGACGACGGACGCTGCAAACTGACCGTGAATGCATCCATAAGGAGGTGTCCATACAGCTGTCAGATTTCACACATGGGGCGAGAGAGAGTTGACGATGCGAAGCGAAAAGCAAAAGCGCCTATTTGGCAATATTTCAGATTTAAACCCAATACTACAAGGGATCCATAACGTTAATTAGGCCATCGCTCTGCGGAGGACGTATCGGTCACAGCCGGTTGGCTATACTCTGTGACTTCAGACTGTATCTCAGACTCATCGTCGTCATTGGCATTAGACCTGCTTGGTTTAGGCCTTCTTGTTAAGGTCTGCTTGTTTGGCCATGTCTGATCTGTCTTGCTTGTCGCCGTTTGCCGTTATTATGGTGGTCAGGCAGGCTACGGCATTCAATCCGGGCGTGCGCTTTATCAGAGTGAAGCGACGATGAAACAAATGTAACGGTTGTTTCGTTCATCGCAGAGGCAAGCCTATAGCCTAAACCAGTGGTTTTCAAAGTATGGTCTGGGGACCCCCAGGGGTCCTTGAGGGGGTTCCAGGCATACTTGCCGACCTTGAGACCTTAAAAATAGGAAAGATTTCAAAACCAAAGCAGGGGCTCTGGGGCTCCTTCCCACAGAGTTTCAGAGACTTTGTTTCCTGCATTCTGGTTACTTTAAAAGAGTGAAAATAACCAAATACAGTACACTGCAACAGCAATTTTATGTTAAACTTTTAATTTGACCTTAAATTAAAGGTAAATACCTTAAAAGAAAACTGAATAATTCGCCCCTCTGGCGTAAAGTGTGTGAATCTCTGGCATAAACTAATATTCATCAGTTTTTATTAATTTCTTGCCCCTGCTTGAGTATGTCTTTCAGTTAGCTCTCACCATTTCTCTCTCCGTCTCTCACTCACTGAAGGCCCTTTCAGACACAACGTGACAACGGCACCACTGCGCCACGACGGCTTTTTGCTACGTCGAGCAAAGCTCGACTATGGCTGCTGCACGCTGTGATGTGCGTTGAACCCAGCGGCGAGCGCAGCTGAAACGTGAGCTTGAACTGCGCCGTGTCGCGAGCATAGACTGCTCTCTTCCGCCGGGAAACTACATTTGGTGTAGCTGTATTGTCGTCCGGGTGGAAACAGTAGAGCTTATAGACGCTGCACAGTGCCAGAAACAGGTTAAGATAACGAAAAGGAAAAAAAAGGTGTGAAAATTTGCCATAAATCTGGAGAAATACGGGAAAATTGTGACGCCGGTACGAAACCTGAAGAGGGCAATAAAAAATGGGATTCTCCCGGAAAAATCGGGAGCGTTGGCAAGTATGGTTCCAGGGGGTCCCCAGCTAAAAGAGGAATTGTTTATTTTCACCAAAATTCCATCCATAAGTTACTCAATGACAGAATGTATGACTACTTTGGTCATGGGTTTCATGCACTTTCTGTAATATAACATCTAAAAGCAAAAATTATATCAAATGGGGATCCATGGTCTATATCAGTTTAGGGGTCCTTGATGTGAAAAAGTTTGGGAACCACTGGCCTACACATTCATAAAAAAATGAAGATTAATTGTTTTAAATTGATGGATATGTGAAAATTCAATTTTAGCCTATTGTAATACAACTGTTGAATTATTTTCAACAGATTTTCCCAGATAAACGAAAGCCTGGTTTTAATACCAGACTCTTTAAATTGATCAGCAGAGAGATCTACATTCCAGCAGGAAAGAGGACAGCTCTGCGCCAATCACAACGTTAGCTGCTCTGTCATATTCATGGTCTGTTTAAATATGGAGGTCAGAGGTCACCGTCAACCTGTTGACACGGAGCAGATTTACGCATCGTGCAAACACACAGGCAGCCGCAGCCCGGTTTTTGGCGCAGCGCGTTATAGCAGTGGTTTCTTGTTGCTGCTGATCTTTGGGTCCTTCCAGCTCCAGATACCAGAGCCTGAGCTATTCTCCGCTCCGCTCTCTGACCCTCCTAATTGAGAACGGCTGTAGGCTGAGAAGGAGAGAGCTGTACAGACAGAGAGAGAGAGAGAGAGAGAGACCAGTTCTTGTGTTGAAGAAAGAAAGAAAGAAAGAAAGAACAAAAGAACGAGTAAACGAAAGGGGCAAAGGGCTAGACCTGTGCAGGCCAACGCTGATCAAGTGGAGGGCGGCTGTGTGCTCAACAGTTGGCCTCATGAAAGCTGAACCTCCTCCTCTCTGGCCTCAAGCCAAGCAGAGCCAAGCACAATGTCCTAAATGTAGGTGTAGGTTTTCGAAATAGTATATGATAGCTATAAGAAAGGTGAAAAAAAATGAGGTAAACACTGTTTCAGAGCTGAGAGAGCATCGCATAAAGGAAGTCAAACCAGAGGGGTGGGAAGAGGAGCGGTAAGCTCAGTGACAGCTGCATGCATGTCGTAGTGGGTGACGGTCTGTCCGTCTGTCAGAGCAGATATTTCTGTCTGTTTAGTGCTGCCTTACTGGCTGCCAGAGACACTCCTCATGTCATCGCTGGGTGCCTGCTGTCACTGGCTAAAAAGGAGAGAGGGAGTGGAGTGTGTGTTTGCATGGGTGTGTGAGAGAGAGAGAGAGAGAGAGAGAGAGAGAGAGAGAGAGAGAGAGAGTGACAGAGAGAAACTCGAGCAGCTGTCTTGAAAGCTCCTCTACTCTGTCAGTACATCTTGAATCTGCTTTCCCCTGATATCTCCCCGGTGAGACAGGATTTCAGTCAGTTGTTTGGTCCACCTTTAAGTCCACCGTTCTGCAGTGAAAGGACACTTTTGGGAAATTTAGTGTCCCAGCCGGAACATATACGAGAAGTCTTTCAGTCCTTCTGCCGTACAGGCATTGAGCACAGAACGACTGCATCAGGGAACACTTGTTATTTTATAAGATGTGCTCTATTTTATTATTTAACTTATTTGCTGCTATCTGCCCATTTGCACTGTTGTATACTGTATATTGTTTTTAATGGTGTGTTGCGTTATGTGTATTGTATGTACCTTTGCTGTAGGCCTACTTGGGAGAAGCCAAACAGAAATTTCCACTGAGGTGGACAATAAAGTTGATCTAAATCAGTTTATCTGTTAAAGGGGACCTATTATGCTTTTGTGCTTTTTCCCTTTCTTTTAGTGTGTTATATAGTTTGTTTTGCGTGTAAAAAGTCTGCAAAGTTACAAAGCCCAAAGTCCACGCCAAAGGGAGTTACTCTCCTGAACTGCCTGAAACGCCTTGCTTCAAGTCCTGCCTTTTCTTCCGTAACGTGGTGATGTCACCAAGTAACATATTTGAATAATACCTGCCTAGCGGCTAGTTTGGCACGCCCTCAAACAAAGTTAGTTAGAGCGGAGCTGGAGCGGAGTCTGAAGTTTGGTTCGGTTGACCAATCACAACAGAGTGGGCCAGCTGACCAATCAGAGCAGACTGGGCTTTTCGGGATCGGGGACAGGAGCTCAAACAGAGCGTTTCACTCAGAGGGTGAAAAGAGGTGCTGCACAGTCGCTATGAGAAAAGTAAAACTTTTTTTTTTCTTTTCTTTTCTACATTAAAGCACGTAAACATCTTCTAAAAGAAATCCAAAAAACAAGTATGCACCTGAAAATGAGCATAATGGGTCCTCTTTAATTGATGAGTTCATAGCACATACATTAATACATCTGCCGTCGTTGTTCAACCTAACATTCAAAGGCAGTTATTTGAAGGTCTACTGTAAATGAGGGTGAATATAAGAAACAATGACCTGAGTCATGTGTTACAGCTATCTTTCTCAGTGCAGAGCTATATTTTGCTCCATTTTGTGTCAAGCGTGGAATTTTCATTGTGCCTGTTCCGCTTAATAAAGGCAGCATCAGCACCGATAAATGGTCCTAAACGAAGCACTAAAAGGTTTTTGTTGTTGAACCAGTTTAAGGAGGATGTCCTTGGTCCTGTTGAAATCTGTTGTAAAGCTACATCAGGTGGAGGTGGTGAATATGTTATGCAGTAGATGCTGTTTATTAGTTACCAGATAGTAGCTCTAGCATACAGACGGTGTTGATTGACCAAAGAAATTCTTAGTCGACTAACACTCATACGATTTTGACAGTCGATTATAGTCGATTTAATCGGCAGATCAGTGAAAGTTTCTCAACAAAAAGCACCACTTTAAATCTTGTGTTTACCAGAGATGTGCTCATAAGTTTCTTAGAAATAAGTCAGCATGAAAAAAGCATAAAAAAAAAAGACTAATCAACAAAAGAAATGTTAGTCGTTAGTCATAGTTGAGTAATAAACTGAGAGAGGGCAGCCCTAGTCAGTGGCTGGCATTATTTCAGAAAACTTGCAGCAGCTGTAATGAAAAGACATGGTGTTAGGCGGCCGAGTCTGTCAGTTCTGTGTAGGAGTTACAAATTACATGAAATACTAAATCAAAATAGCATACTGTTTTAAACTTCCTGGGTCAGCTGAATTGGAGTGTGGGTGGCACAGTTAGACAGTGCGGAGCTGAAATTCACTTGTGTGCTGTGTTTGCTCTCCAAAATAGTTCCAAAATTACCCCGGCTAGTCTGTTCAGTGTACGTTAAGGATTTTGATGTTTTACAGTTTGTGAATTTGCAGGACTAAATAACAAATACCACTGACAGCCGTTTACAAAGAGGTTTGACCTCTTATTTTGGATAACACTAGTTGTAATCGCTGCTTTAACATTGCATTTAACGTACTGAGGAGAGAAAGTAATAGCATGATTTCTGTGCCTGCGCTTTCATTCCCCCGAACAATGGACCAATCTGTTGAAAACATCATGTATTCCTTCAAAATCATGGGTTTCTGTTTCTTACTAATACGGTGTATTTTTGCCTTAAGTGCTGGCCATTGACTGTTTGATTGCAATCATCTGTTGTTGGAGTGCCGTCGTCTGATTACAAACACGTGTTTTTCGCCAACCGAGGTTGGTGTGGAGTGAGGTAATGGAATATTTATTTTTTTCTATATTTAAGAGCGTTAGTGAGGCACAGGGCTGCACAGTGGCTCGGCGGTTATCACGAAGGTTGAGGGTTTGCACCCACGATGCGGATTGCACCCAAAACTGTGAAGTTTTCTCGTTCTCCGGGCGTCAGCGTGTGTTTTCTTTGGGTGCTCTTCTTTTCATGCAGCTTAGGTGAACTGGGGGAATTACCTTGAGGTGTGAATGTGTGCAACCCTGAAGGGGATAAGTGGGTATATAAAATAGTTTAGAGGTCACTTCTGATTTAAAGTTCCTCAGATATCTCAACTTTTCTTGACCTTTCTCGGACTGTTTCACGGGATCTCTCAACGAGATACTTGTATGACTTAAGGAATCTCGGAAGCAGGGTCACTTATCTCTCCGATTGTAATTCCCAGGCTGGAAAACCCCTGATTTTAGCAGTGGTATGAGCTTTCACAGCGACGTTGCCTATAATTTTGTGGCAGCCGTGACAACATTAGCCCAACTTTAGATTGTGTACTGTCAGTGTTAGCCTCCTCTGGCCCCTCCGGTGCCCTGACAGCCTGTAACCACACACCGGTGTTTATGTTCTTTAGGTTAACACGGTTATCTCTGTACGTAACCTGAGCCCTCAACCTACATGGGCACTTGGCATACGCATGTGTGTGGTTGCGTGTGTGTGATCTTGCAGCTGCAGGACCCGTCTCCTTTTCCCGCTTCTCTCTCCAGAAAGAGCTGCAGGGACTTGCCAGTATTTTCATTCCCTCTGGAGGCATTTCCGCACGCTAACAAAGCCCGGCCTGCGTGATGAAACAGAGAGGAAGCAGCTTTTGTGAAGGGAGCAGCCGATTTCGGTGTGTGTGTGTGTGTGTTTGTGTGTGTTTGTGTGTGTGTGTGTGTGTGTTTGTGTGTGTGTGTTTGTGTGTGTTTGTGCACTGCTGACCCCGGGTAACAGTTAGTTCCATGCAAATTTACTTTTGAGCCTGCAATTCAGGTTGCTCCAGGCTCTTGTTTGACGAGCCTACTGTAGCACGAGAACAAACCTACTCTGTACACCATTCAGAAGACAAAGTTACCTCTTGTTTGCCTCTAATTAACTGACATAATACTTAGCTTGTTGGATTGGTTAGTGTTTTATTTTACAGGGCTTGTTAACCACTGGCCTTTCACAGCCTTCACTTCCTCTGCAGCCATTGCCAAAAAAAAAATGTTAGCTGCTGTAGCCCAGGTCACAGTTCTCCAGGGTGTCTGGCTCACGGAAGGGACTGAATCAAACCGATAATGGAAGAAAACCGTCTCCTTCTTTACATTTCAGTCGAACATTCATGTCTGCAGTAAATAAATAACAGATTTAAATGAGAGACAGTCATGTCCAACTCCACTGATTTTTGGGTTCGGTGTCTGAGCGTTAATTTTTCTCTTTGCTGTCCGATACAATTTGTTAAAAGTAGGGCTGTCAATCGATTTAGATATTTATTCACAATTAATTGCACGATTGTCCATAGTTTATCACGATTAATGGCACTTTTTTATCTGCTCAAAATGTACCTAAAAGTGAGATTTTTCAGGAATGTAATACTCTTATCAACATGGGAGTGGACAAATATGCTGCTTTATGCAAATATATGTATATATTTATTATTGGAAGTCAATTAACAACACAAAACAATGACAAATATTGTCCAGAAACCCTCACAGGTACTGTATTTAGCATAGAAAATATGCTCAAATCATAACATGGCAAACTGCAGCCCAACAGGCATCAACAGCTGTCAGTGTGTCAGTGTGCTGACTTGAATATGACCCAAAACTGCATGTGATTATCATAAAGTGGGCATGTCTGTAAAGGGGAGACTCGTGGGTACCCATAGAACCCATTACCCCTTTAAAAATGGCCATGTCATGCAAATTTTTATGTAAACAAATATAAAACAAAATAAAAAAAATAATACATCCACAGAGCCTTTAGAAAGATGCCGAATAAAAGTATGGCTTTTCCTGAAAAAAATTATTATGATTGTGAATTAATCATTTTTAAAATTTTTGCGGGTCCAAAATGAATGTTTTGTTTATCTCTGTGAAAGATAGCTGACGTTTGGTTCCCACTTCTAACGAGGCTTGTGAGTCAATAGTAAAATGACGTTGGTATCACGTGGTATCTCTGGGTCGTCAGTCAGTGTGGAAAAAAACGGATTAGTGGCTGAGATTGACGTTAAGCGCCTGGCAACGACTTGTTGTGAAGTGAATGCAAAGGAACAGGGGAGGGAGAATGAGACATCTAGTGGCTGAATGTTATCAATAGCACCTTTAAGTTGGTGGTTTCCTGAAATAGCTGAGGTCGAAGCTCACACGAAACATTTTTTTGCTGTCTCACTTGAGGTCATGACACAGCTACCTAAAATCACAAGTACTTTTTTTTTTTTTTTCCTAAATGGGAGCAAAAGCAAAGCAACTGCAGGGTCTGGCAACCGCAGTGTCGCTGAAGCTGAGATTTTCTTTTGGGGATGTCTACAGAGTCAGCGTCCTGTGGGTTGTTAGCCAGGGCCCTGTGACACACGCTCATGCCCATAAACAGGGATTTGGCCCTCTGGAGAAAATAACCTTGATAATTACTGGGTGCATATGGACCTGCCCACAGCGGGAGGGGGAGGGAGGGAGGGAGGGAGGGAAGAGGAGGAGGAGACGGGGGTTGACTGAGAAGGAGAAGGAGAGGGAGAGGGAGAGGGAGAGGGAGAGGGCCACATCCGCTGGTGCATTCCTCCATGCTGTGTCATACTGGCGCTGAGTTTCCCCCTCAGTTTGCGCAGAGAGATTTCCACGAGGCGGAGAGGGGAAAAGGGCTACTGACGCAGCGCTCGGGGCTGTGGACACTGACATTTAAAGTTTAACAAGGCAACAAGCCGCACTTACATAGACTCCCCACGGTAACAAAAAAGACAACAAAAAGTGTTTAAAGAGTAAACATAAGAGGACCGCTAGACAATGGCCAAAAAATTGGAGACATATGGAGATGGGGATACATGAAGGAGAAGACAGCCCTGGTGACCTAACTGTTGATGCGCTCATAGATTTTTCGACTCGACTCGCCTCTCCCACTCTTTTTCTACCCGCTGCATCACGTGGTTCCTCTGGTCTGGCCGTATTGGCACCATTACAGCAGCCGGAGCTGAATGTCTGTGGTTGGCTCGTCGCCCGTCTGCTTGCCTGTCATTCAGCTGGTTAAAGAGGCCTTGTTGAACCGCTGCACTGTGCCCGGCTACTACGGGGCCATTCATGCCTGTAACGGCAGAAACAGCCAAGTCCTGTCATCAGCGCTAGCTAGCGCATACCAATTTACTACTGGAAATGACAGGGGCATTTTGCTTGGTAAGCACAGTTCTCCCCCGGAGCAACCTCGTAACCTCGTTGGAAGTTTGGATTCACATTTCAGAGAACGAGAAGCTCCTCTCCAACAGCGTCTTTTAGACAAACACAGCGCTCACGTCTCAAATATGTTCTCTGTTGCATGTACTGTGCGCCCGCCGCCTACATGGAGCGTAAAGTGAAATAGACTGATCCGTTCCCAGAGGAATCGTACAACAACAGCACAAAACAACAAAACAGATCCTTTGTGCTGTTTCGGATGCTGGGAATTTCAAACGGAGGACTTGAAAATACAGTTTGTCACTCTGAGAGAGAGTTTTTTTTTCTTTTTTTTTTCTCCCTCTTTGCTTGTCAGTTGCTCTGTGTGCCTTTCGGCTAATGGCAGCTCATCCTGTCACAGATGACCTGAGCCTCACCGAAACATTCTCCGTCCTCTTTTCAGTCCCAGTGTGACACACAGAGCGAGGACATGCATGAGAGCTATGACTTCATCCTGCGCTCTATCATCCTCCCTTCCCTCTCTTGTACGTTTTGTTCCCCCCCCCCACCCCTCGCTCAGTGTCTGCAGTCCTAACATCTTCCCGCTATGATTAGCTTTAGTGTTTTTTCCCCAGCCAGTGTAATGTCTAGAGCCTCCTGTGTCCTTGGAAAGCAGCCTAATAAGCTCAGACACACACCGCTGTCTCTGCGCTCCACAGGCCTATTCTCCAGTGTCACCCAGCACACACTGAAGTAAACAAAGACTGCCACACACACACACACACACACACACTATCCTAGTGTGCTAATAGACCTGCACACCAGCCCGCTGAGGGCAGCGTCGACGCTAGCTTTGCTAACGTTGACCTTCCGCGTGCCAATCACAACAAATCTGCTCCTCGATTTGAATATGGGGAGGAGAACAGTGTAAATTGAAAGCAGAAATCCCCCTGGTGTGAGACAAGATGAGTCTCTGAATAAATTATTCAGATGGCAGCCTCTTTCCTGCATGATTCTCGCCTTCTGCTACGTTTAATGGCATCTGTGATGATGCCCATTGGAGATTAATCCAGATGTAAGACGTTTGTGTGTGTGTGTGTGTGTGTGTGTGTGTGTGTTTCTGCGTGTGTGTGTGGCCTGCTCACCCCTCTTCTCATGCATCCCGTTGTCGTGTCGTATGATGGGGAAAACAAAGCCTCAACAGGGGAATTTATGTCTTCTCCGGAGAGGGCTGTAAATAAACAACTAGTGAATCAATGCCTCCATTTGTTTTTCTCTGATAATTCCGCCTGTGTCGTGAGGCGGTGTGACAGTGTTTTGCAAGCCGGCGCGGCTCTCGGCAGCCATATTTCCTCTCAGCGAGAGTGGGAAAACATGCCACACTAGCCTCATGTTTCATTACCGGGGATCAGTAAATTACTGTGTGTTTTTTTTTTTATTATTATTATTTCACTCACTGCAGCTCATTTAGCACCATGATGTAGCGTTTGTATGAGTGGGAAATGATACCGGCATTAGATATTGTGCTCTAGAGCTACTCAGTCAACTAAAGACACACAGGCATAGAAATTACCAGGTGCAGTTGAATGGGAAAATCCACAGTGGTTCCTGTGGTGAATGTGATTCAGTCTATGTGAGGATCATTGATTCGCCGCAGAAAGGATGACCTTCCCCGACACAAGCGCTTACAAATGGTTGAATATGAAATATAGTGTTCGTGAATACACTGTTTGCAGTATTTTTTTATATTCTTATAATAAAAGTGTTTAAAAGTGTGTTTTTGAGCCATTTTTCTTATCAGGGATGATACAGTATGTAAAAGCTGTTAAAAGGCTCAGTCCACATCACAATAAAACATATTTATAGGGCTGCAAATAACGATTATTTTCATTGTTGATTAATGTGTTGATTATTTTCTCAATTAATCCATTAGTTGTTTGGTCTATAAAATGTCAGAAAATGGTGAAAAATGTCAGTCGCTGTTTCCCAAAGACCGAGATGACGTCCTCAACTCAAAGATATTCAGTTTACTGTCATAGAGGAGAAAAGAAACCAGAAAATATTCACATTTAAAAAGCTGGAATCAGAGAATTTTGACCTTTTTTCCTTAAAAAAATACTCAAACCGATTAATCGATTATGAAAAAAGTTGGCCACGTTGCAGCTCTCCATATTTTTCTCTGCTTCTAGCCCTGCGGATATTTTGTTTTGGTTTTGTTTTGCTGGGTTTCAGCATATCTGTCTCTGACATTTCTGCCTCCACCCCAAAACAGTTATAGGTGAATGAAATTTTGTTGCAAAAGTGACATTTAAAACTTTCAACCTTAACATCTCACTCTAGAAACTGTGTTGTGAAACTGTGAACACCCAACCCGCTCTCACTCCCAATTCGTCAAATACCGCCGTTTGGTCAGTGGCCCCTCGGCATCGGATACCGACGTACGGAGGCGCCCTTTAGCAACTGTAAGCGACAAACCGGGCTTTCAAGTAACTCCAATGTAAACCCACCACGGCGTTACTTGACTTATTTTGTCACTTAGTCCTGTGATCGGTCATCACGTGAGCGGTTAATTGCTCGGTAGTCACGTGAGTCATACGTCAGTGAAGTTAACGTCAACCACGACCGTTTCCTAAACCTAACTGTAAGTGGTTGTGTTGCCTAAACCTAACTTCCTGTGAAAATGAAATTTATTTTGAAAGGACACTATGTAACAAGCGTATATTGACACCCCCTCTCTGGTCCGTCCAAAAGGTAACCCTAGAGGGGTAGCCTACCTCGTGAGTCGGTCTCCGATGCTGAGTGGCATTGACCAAACTCTTGACTAAATTCGGTCTCCTCTGTTATATTGGTATGGAGGCAGAAATCTCACACTCTCTCTCCGGGGCTAGGTACCACTGGAAGGAAATGTGTTTTCTTGGGGGTGGAGTGAACCGGCTCTTTTGACTGGAGGAATAAACTGTTATTTCCCCTAATTGCAGCTCTGTGGTCTTCAGTAACAACAATGAGCAGAGCACAGGTCCCAGAAAATATGAGGGGAGTTACTTGTATTAGCAACGGTTCGATGACTAATAGGAGCAGTGAATAATGGTGTGAGCGGAGTGATCCCAGTGCTTTAAGAATAAAGGTAACCTCCCAGTGTGTAAACCTTGATTAGGAGCAATCATTCAGCTAATGCTGCTGTTGGTAATGCCAACATGACTACGCACAACACAGCCTCTAATGAGCTGCTGGTTTACCATGGTTCCTTTGTGCTCAAGTACCCTTCTCTGTATCCCATATCCAAGTGTGAAATTACAATATCAGATCATATTTAGTTAATTAAACTCATATGACTAATTTAATTTGACTCAAATATGGGGGGGAAAATGAATAAATCATGGAGGCGTATTTAGCTTGCTAGCGCTGGTGTTAACAGTAATTAAATGTGGGGCAATCTGTAGCCTGTGAAGATAGCTCCAGTCCGCCTACTGTACGAGTACACGTGGAGAAAAAAAAAAAAAGTAAGTCAGACGGTTTTGGGAAGCACTCTAGCAGAATATTAATGAAATGATGTGGGAGTTTCAAACACAGAAATAAGTGAGAGTTAAAGATGCAGTCCTGTAAAGTAAGCCAGTGCATTAATAGTCAGCGAGCGGTCGTCCCATTAGGAGATCCGCACATCGTAGCCAGAGAAGAGCCAGAAGCAGAGAAGAAATATTCCTCCATGATTAGAGCCTAGAGAGTTCAAAGACAGCTGCTTCTGCAACCAGACGGGCGCAAAAACACTCACGAGGAAGACGAGAAATCAACTTGCATTTGTCATTTAAGTATTTCATGTTTCATATTTGGCGGGGATTAGAGATGCACATTCTCTCCAGCTCTGTCAGTCCTTGTTATGTGCTTCCAATCTGTCAGCTGCACGACAGGGAGCTCTATCACATCTTTATAAATGATGCCACCTAAAGTCTTGTTTCCCTATCACTAAAAAGCAGATTGTGTTTGGTCACACTCCCTGATGTGCGTTGCGTTCTGTTTTGTTTCATTTCAGACTCGCTCTGTGATTGATGAGGATTAAGAAACGGATTTTGCCCATTAGGAAACAAGGGAACGTCCTCATCCACACTGGTAAGGATCCTGATTTATCACCTATGTGTTCATCCCAACTGTTAAGCATCAGCTCGTACGGCGATGCAGATATGCTTCGGCGTGGTTTTTGCAAACAAGATAAGACGGCCGCTGTTTGGATTTTTTTCTTTTGTTGTGTCACACCAGCCACTAAACACAGGCGTTTTGTCCTGGAACAGAATGCGCTGCTATACAAGCGTGCTTTCAATAGTATGTTGAGGAGCAAAAGAACATACAGACTTTTCAGTTTTAGGCCGCCAAACTCAAATCATCTGTGAAGAAAAGCGCTTTTATTAAAAGCCTTTTATTCTCCTGCGATACTGAAATTGATACTGCGCTTTGTCTTATTTTCCAAACGCTTCCAGAGAACAATACTGGACCGCATACACGTCGGAACATGCTGAATTAATCGGCGTGAGAGGTTGACCGCCATTGTTTTGAATGAAAGCACATGTATACGCGACGGGGACAAGTTGTGATGCCAAGTCACTCTGCGCTTCACTATATCACCGTTCTTCCTCTGATGTGGTCCATTTAGAAAAATGCCCTATTGAAGGATGTTTACGCGACCACATTCTCGCATGTGTACCACAATGGTGATACCTTTCTGGCTCTGCTTCAATCTGCCCCTAGGGTGTGAAACCTGAACAGCGGTGTTGAACCAATGGCGAGTTACCATGTATGGTATTGATCTGCTTCTATCAGTATCAATCTCCATGAGGAGGACAACTGCTAATCCCCCATATCCCCATCCTCCAGTCTTCTGCAGAAGCTGCAGGACTCCATTTGATGCAAAAACATGCATGAATACTGTTCTAATTAGCCTTTGAACAGCGTGAATATTATGTATTCAGTTATCCCTTGGACTGCATGAATATTAAGTGTTCATTTAACCCTTGCCTAAGAAGACACACTCCATCAGTCGTCATCACGGTGTCAAATAAAACCCCTCTGACTGACGTGATGGATGAATGAAGGATGTGAGGAAACATCAGACTAAAGGACTTCCCGTTACGACCCCCAACACACTGGAGTAAAAGGAGACCTCGTCCCTCTGCTTTTGTTTGGGGAGGCTGCGCAAAATGTCGACGGTGTAGTTTGTATACATGCGAAGCGGCATCAAAGCGCTGGAAGGTGAATAATTTTTGGTGGCATCTGCACATTCTGCAATATGCTAATGAGCAAAGCTGCAAAAGCCAGATTGCCAGGAGAGAGAAGAGGAGATGGAGAGAGAGAGAGAGAGAGAGAAAAAAAGAGGGAGGGAGCCGAGTGGAAAAGAGAGAAACAGACGGAGGCTGGTGTAAATTATGGATGCAACCTGCGATTTCCAAGAGGAAAAAAAGAAAGGCAGGGAGAAACCTCAAGTCATGCATATCCGATTACGCATTTACCACATTTTCTTATCATGGTCCGTGAGCAAACTCGTATACAATCTGGCCTCTGTGTGTGTGTTTGAGAGAGAGAGAGAGAGAGAGAGAGAGAGAGAGAGAGAGAGAGAGAGCACTTACACATTCATCCATGTCGAGTTGTGCCGTCAAGCGTTCTCTGAACTTGATATGACGTGTGTGTCTAAAGCTGTGTTGACTTTCGTTGCGCTATTGTGTGGCGTTGCTTTGTGTTGTGTGTCTCAGTGTGTGTCTACAGTCACGTGGCCCCTGATAGCTCACACATATCATTTCAGCATTGAGCACGGACACCGTGGCAAACGCTCTGTTCGGAGACGTTTTCAATTACTTCACATCACTCAAATCACACTGTGGATATTTATATGACATTGTTTAACTGTACTCGTCTAATGACACGTGGACTCGCTGTGCTACCTGCGTTGTTTCGTTAGAGATACTTGACTCTTATAATGTGTTTTGCTCGCTTGAGCATTTCTAAGTTAAGTAAAAGTGAGCGTTCGTGTCCCACTACCACATCCCACCCTCGTGTGCCAGTCCCCTAACAGCCTGTGTGAATAATGGATCCATTCTTGACTCATGTCTGTGACTGGGGCCTGTGCAGTGGTGTGGTTTCCCCCCCCACCAGAGGTGGAGGTGGAGGTGGAGGAGACGGGGAGGGGGGGCTGGCGGTCTGGAAATAGCTCTGCCTGACTCGGGAGCACCTTAGGTGGGCCTCTGTTACCAGCCTCACCTTCCTTTTAACACGCTCGCACGACAAAAGCACAATTCTGCCGGAGAACCTGGCACATGTTACGCACCTATTTTTCCACCCGGGTTGAAAAGAAACATGGCTTAACCCGTCTGCATTCAGCTGTGCTGTTTGACTGATCCCCCTCAAAAGATGGCAGAATTAGAAATAAGCATTTTCTAAGAATCGGTCGTCGCACTTAAAGTGTCTGAGCCGAGAACAGAAACCACGAAGCTGCCCTGGATTTTGCCTCCATGTAAATGTGTGTTAATGTGCAAAGTAGGTCATTTATTTGGAGCAGGGACAGCCGTGGTGTGCCTCTCCGGAGCGATGTCACAATCATTTCATAAGCAGACATATTGCTGGATTTGATCAACTCTGCTAAGGATTTACATGTACCGATATTTTGTTTAAAGCCCAAATCATAATATACCAGAGGGGGGGGGGAGGGTGTGGAAGGTGAAAATGTCTGTGGTCAATCCAGAGACAGCATCAGTAACCATAACCACAGATAGCAGCCTAAAAATCAGACTAAATCAGATTACCAAACAAACAGCTAAGAGGATTAATTCTGATCTCTCTCTCTCTCTCTCTCTCTCTTTTTTCTCCATCAGACGGACATTAAATCTGCAATCTATAAAATCCCTTCAAATGATTTTCTATTTTACTCCACGGCCCTCATTTTCTGGTCACATGTTTTTGGAGCGAAGCTCTTTCTGCTCTCGTTGAACTCTGCCCTTTTGTTCTGCCTTGAGGCCTCTGGAAATTGCTTTACTAAACAGGGTATCATATTGGGCCTTTTAAAAATATCTTCACGAGGTACAACACGAATCTGACCTCGGATCAGATGCTGCGCTGCCTGTCTGTTTAAGCCCCATAATGTTATAATAACGTGGCGCGCTCGCTGTCAGGAATAAAGCCGCGTTGAGAGACGCCTGTGGCTCCGTCGCTGTCGCTTCAACAAGCAGAGCAGCGTTCACTGGCACAGACCTAATTAGGAGAAAACATAATATATGGAAGGGAATAATTACACCTTGTCCCTGGCTTTCAGAGATCACAAATGTTGCTGCATTTCTTAGAATTAATCTCAGGGATGATTGTCGGCGTGCAGTGAATCGCTTGCAGTACAGTGTGTGCTCTGGAGGGAAAAAAAAAAGACTGTAGATTAATTTGGTTAATATTTCATAAAGCTTACAAAGGCAGAGGGCATTTGAGGCTTTTCAGATTATTTGTTCTCGGCCAATAGTACACACAAACGGCTGAGCTGCTGCGCCGCTGCGCTGCAAAGTCTACAGCTCTCGAGCACAATGCCAAGACAAGGCACTTGCCGTTAAAAGTGTTTGTCCGCGATAGCGTTGTTTGTGAAATGGGAGCCGTCCAGATGTACTGCTCCTTTTTTTTTTTCCGTTTCGCCGTGATGCCAGAGTCCTCGCACAGCATCGTATCACTCTCCTGAGTGCTGATAACTGCGAACAGATTTGTATTAATATCCTCACTGGTACTCTTTGATATCGGCTGATTCATTTTGAATCTCCGCTCGGCTACTCACGCACACCTCGCCTAAACGCAGGAGCACAATACATTACATTGCTCTTGACAGCTTGACAAACTGACAATCCCACTCTCAATCACTCCCTCTACCTCCCTCCCTCCCTCCCTCCCTCCCTCTTGTTCTCCCTGATAGAGCCGTAGATTGTAACCAACAAGACTGTAATCAGCGCAAACCTAATCAAATCATTGCTCCAACAAGCAGCCCTGGCTGCCGGGCTTCCACGAAACACATCTCCGATCGAGAGGCAGGCTGCTCGTACAGCAGTAGGATGTAACCAGCCGCTGCATGAAATGTCAGGAGAAGTAGGATTATATTCGAAAATGTCACTGACAGCATAATGGCTCAGTAGAAGAGTGTCTCATGCTATGTTTGTATCTCGTGTCAGCAGGTGTGATATGTGACACTGTGTGTGTGTGTTTCTGAGTGTGCGGCAATAAAAAGCTACTGTACACAAACGTGAGAGTAAGCAGAACGCCAATTTTGTTGACTGGAACCGGTGTGTGATTGGCAGAGTGTCCGAGCCATCAAGTTAGCCATTAAATTGTGTGTTTTTTGATCTGCACAAACAATCGCACATCTCCAAACCTCCTCATTATCGGCAGCAGGGAAGCTGCCTGGGCGCCGGGACAACTTGTACGTGCGCCTCGCATGTGCGTGCGTGTGTGTGTGTTTGCGTGCACCTCGTTCAGTCGAGGCTCATTCCAAGATTTGGTTAACCGACTTGGCTCGCCCAGTCACATCGTTGCACAGAGTGTGTGCAGTTGCTTCGGCCTCTGTGTCATTTAGTGGCACCCACGCTCTTGTCCTCACGCCATGAAGACACACTTGTGCTTTTTCGACACCGTAACAGACACGTACACGTGTGCACACACACAAACACAGCTGAATGAGAGAGTGACAAAGTTAGAGAGAGAGAGAGAGAAAGAGGAAAAAATGAGAAAGTACCAATTAAGCTCCTCAGACTGTTCTGCCAACAGACATCAGGGGGTTGGAGGCAGAGAGTGTGTTTGTGTTTGAGAAAGGAGATGGGGGGGGCATTTGACTAGAGCAGCGGCCTCTAACTTTATGTTATGCTAAATCAGTTTTGTACTTTAAACAATTCATTACAAACTTGCGCTAAATTTTGGCATGGAAAAACTGTCATGGCCATTTTCAAAGGGGTTTCTTGACCTCTGACCTCAAGATATGTGAATGAAAACGGGTTCTCTGGGTACCCACGAGTCTCCCCTTTACAGACATGCCCACTTTATGATAATCACATGCAGTTTGGGGCAAGTCATAGTCAAGTCAGCACACTGACACACTGACAGCTGTTGTCGCCTGTAGGGCTTGAGTTTGACATGTTATGATTTGAGCATATATTTTTTATGCTAAATGCAGTACCTGTGAGGGTTTCTGGACAATATTTGTCATTGTTTTGTGTTGATAATTGATTTCCAATAATAAATATATACATACATTTGCATAAAGCAGCATAATTGCCCACTCCCATGTTGATAAAAGTATTAAATACTTGACAAATCTCCCTTTAAGGTACATTTTGAACAGATAAAAAATGTGCGATCCATTTTCAATTAATCACGATTGACTATGACTTTAATTGATTGACAGCCGTAATATTTATTTTTGTATTTATATATTTATTTATTTTACAATTTACAGGAGTTGGTGTAAAATTATGCTGTATGTTTGTTCCTTTTATTCACTTTTTTACTATTTATATTACTTGGTTCACACCACTTTAAATCTAAAAATACCTGAAACATATAACTGATTATGAGACAAACACACACATCTATATTCAAAAATGTGTGTACATGTAGATTTACTATAGATTTGTAAAACAAAATATGGCTGCAAAGTTATCCTTTTCTTTTTATTCATCTCAATCATTTTAACTATAAAATGTCCAAATATTGTGATTGTGATGATTAATTAAACGGTTAAATGATTCTTGTCAATTTTCTAAGCTATCAACCGTTCGAGCGCCGCAAAAAAAATCTGTCTTTTGTTTTGCTTTGAGACTTTCATGTTAGCAACCAGTAGCTAATCCTTAATCCAAACAGTCTTAGAGATAGAACAACTCTTGCTGTTCTGCCAAACGAAGCCTCCTCCTCTGTTCTGTGCTCACGCCGTGAAACAAAAGGCTAGTTTGGCCAAATCAGGACTGACATCATTGGCAACAGCTGCGGGCGGCGTGCACTGTGTGTCCACCACGCGTGTGTGTGTGTGTGTGTCTCTGCGTGTTTACGTCTGTGTGTGCGTGTGTTTGTGTCTGTCAAGATGAGGTGACCTGATTGCTCAGCTGAGCAGCGAGGGAAGACCCAGCCTTGTGTTGTCAGAGTAGCACCAATAAAAAAACACAGGAGATGGACCACAATGCACCCTGGCTGGCAGTCCCCCCCCCCCACCCCCTCCCACCCCTCACCCCTCCTAGCCATACACACACACTCACGCACACACACTGGCACTCCTGACCATGCCAAAGCAGATTTGGAGATGAAAAATGATCCACCGCTGGCCGAGCGCTGCTGTATCAGCTCCCAGCTACAGAGTGGCGGGTCAGGCCAAATCCTGTTTAAAGAGCTTTTATCCTTATTGCTGTAAAGACAGAGCTAGTTACAACTGGACTTGATGTGGGAGTTATTTTAACTCGACCAGCTACAGGGGCTGACAGTCTGTAAAACCTGCAATGAAACATGCCTCACTCTGCCTCAAGGAGCCACTTAAATGAATCTGTTTAGGTTTCGGTGGAGAGTTTTGCTATTACACGCTGGCCTGAATGCTGTTTGGAGAGGCCTTTCCTTTCTAAGAATACCGTTTTCGAGGTCCTGCAGAATTTGGATCCTTTCCAGCATGAGTATGATCCAATTTAAAGGTATTGACCAGCAGCACAAAGGCAACACCGGACACTGGCAGGTTTAGACTAAAAAGATACAGTAGTGGATATTAGTATTGGCCTTCAGAAAACAATATCAAGCGAACGCTAGTTTGTTAGTGCCAGTAAAAGGTGGGTGGCCTCATCATTCACCAGCATGGACACAGTAAGTGCCATCTCAACACACACACACAAACAGAAATGGCCCCTAACCCCCCGGGGCCCCACCTCAGCGGCCCTGTGGCGAACCGTGTGTTTGTGTGTGAGGCTTAATAACCTCTTCCCTGCTGCTCCGTGTTATTACTCCATGTACCCTTTCTGTTTTGTCCAGAGGAAGGAAAAAGAGATAGGATGGATTTCGAGCAGCACCTTGGGGGGGCTGGAGGGGGATACAAGGCTGGAATGAGAGCTGCAGGGTTGAGGGTGAGGAGGGCTGGGGGAGAAAACAGAGGAGAGGGAAAGCAGAGAATGGAGTGGAAGGTGGTGGTGGTGGTTGTGGTGGTGGTGGTGGAGGTGGGGGGGAAGCAGCGGTATTGACGTAGTTCAGATAAGTGAAGGATTAGTGGATCCACAATGAGCTCGGAGCTGCTGCTCCCCCTTTCACAACAGCCAGCGGTGAAGTGGCTCCTCTTAATGAACTGTGAAAAGGAGAAGGACACGCTTACATACGTGTACACACAAAGATGGATACCTTCTATCAACTTCAGTCCATTCATAGAACGAATGAGTGCGCTGTTAGATCTCCAGTCTTTGAGGGAAAACCTTCATCCATTTCTGTCTCAGGACTGATTACATTTAGCAAAATTATACTTTCTCTCCATACCTTGCTTTTAGTAATATTTAAGGGCAAGTGTGGTGATATTGTATATTTTTCTGACAACAAATCCTATAAAAAGACAAAAAACAACAATGAATTGATCCTACAAGTATTGCCTGTGTAGCCAAAGCCTGATGTAGTGTATTCCTCTGTTCCATAGACCTCAATTGTTGTCCAAAATGTATTTTTTTGTAGCCTATATATGAAAAGTTGGATTAAAGAATAAATAGTCAACTCTGAGAACCTGACCAAGAACTTTCAATACTCGAATCTATGGACACATTTCAGTTAGTGCTCAAGTATTGAGGTTTGATACCCAGATCTGAGGTGCCTGACTCTGAGGGAACTTTCACAAGCCAACATTTAGACCGCTTTAATCGAACTTTGGTAGGGATGCACCGATCCGACTTTTTCAGTCCCGATACCGATAGCGATACCTGGACTTTGGGTGTCGGCCGATACCGAGTACCGATCTGATACCAGTGTTTAATTAATAAGCTGTATGCCTCACTGTGTGGAAGTGACCGGGATCATTCCTTTATGTGAAGGCAACATCAGGATTGACTTAAACATTGCTTTCCTAACATTGTAAAACAAAATATAACAAATAAATACATAGATATACATTTATTTAATTGTTATTTATTATTAAAATAAGAAATCATACACCAGCAACTTGGTAAAAAAATCTTCAAAATTAACAGGGATTACAATAGTGTAAACCTTTTTAATGCAGCAACAAAAACTTAAACAGGACTTAAAATTACAGTATATAATGTAGAGAGTATATAAACATCTACAAATTGAATTTAATAGATCGACCCCATTGTCACCGATATCCGATACAGCTATTTGAATCAGTATCGGCCCGATATCCGATCCAGCATCGGTATCGGTGCATCCCTGAACTTTGATGCGGTTCAACATCTGGTGCGGTTTGTTTGGGCAGATGTGAACACAGTAATTGTACTCCAAGATCTAAACATCAGGTTAACATGAGTGGGAGAGGACTGACCTGGACTTCTGCTGAAGTCCGATGTTTGCTTGAAGTCTGGACGAAGAGAACATTCAGAATATGCTAAATAAAGTCCACAAAAATAGTGGCATTTATTTAGTCATAAACCGGAGGAGAAGGGATTCGTGTGCAGTCGATCGGTGCCGAGTCAAAGTGAAAAACTTAGACGGCATCAAAGTCCGTGATTCCCTGCATTGAAGCGGCCGCTGTCGAGATGATAAAGATAAATTCGCTCCGTACACGCCCCTCGGCTTTAATTTGTGCATTGTGAAAACAAAATAAATTGAAAACGAACTAAAAGTATCAATTTCACTCCGATTCGGACTAACCAAACGGACTACGGCTTGTGAAAGCGCCCTCACATGATCAGCAGACGTCTTCTCTGCGTGTTTTTCAGAAATCTGTGTCTCACAATGTATGTTGCGGTTATCACCCACACAAGCCACATACAGATGAACATATGCATACACAACCACACAAGGAGTCCGCTAAAAACACAGTAGTCTCACTTCACGCTCCTCCTCCGCCTCCCCCTCTTTGCTATACTTTCTTTTCGACTTTGTCCGTTTTAACAAAGACTCGACACGTCTGCTGGAGAAATATGAGCAGTGCATACTTACTGTGTTTCTTTTGTTGCTCTCTCCGGATACACACATACTCGCCCACTGCAGCAGATACAATAGCCATAGTAATATCTGCTGCTCGTGTTGAGAAATGCTTGTTTAAAGTGAGAACTGCTTCTGTGTATGAAGATAATGATACACAAGAGTCACTTGAGTGCAGGTTTTGTGCGTCACTGAACGCGGCTTTATGCGCCTGTTGAATTGTTTGTGCCCTGTGTGTACTTTAGAGCGTGTCTGTGTGGATTGAACAGGTGTTTCTGATTGTGTGTTTTGTGTGCCTCTATGTGCATGCCTGTGTGTGAGTCTACATGCATCAGCGAGAATTCAGCGGGTCAGGTGTCTGTCTGGTTTCACGTTAGAGTGGAAACCCAGAGGCTCCGATTTCAGCCCGGGTCATCTGTCACGCCCCGCCGGTCTCAGAGGTTAAAGTTTACTCTGTTGAGGTATGGTGTGGGAAGGACTGGTCTGGCTAGTCTGCCTTATACACACACACACACACACACAGGCACACACACACACAAAAGGTGAAAAACAAGATTACAACGATACAGCATGTACCTTTCCACCCTCACAAATGCTGTAAACATTGTGAAACAGCTAAAGGTTATTGGTGAAATTATCCACCTTCTACCATCCTTACACTTTAACAAATCATCCCAGGGCTGCAACTACTAATTATTTTCATTATTATAGGATCGATCTGATCTGCTGCTTATTTTCTCAATTGATCAAGTAATTATTTAACATTTTGCCTACAAAATGTCATGAAAAATGCCTCACAGTTTCCCGGAGCCCAAAGGGATGTCTTCAAATTCCCCATTTTCGTCCAACCAGAAGTCCAAAACCCGAAGATATTTACCATAATATACTGAGTAATTGTTATAGCTCTGAATAATCCCTTGCAGACACTGCGAACACATATACCAAGGGATGTCCTCGACCAAAGAAGTTCTTAGTCGACTAAAAGCCATAACTCACCAAGCATAGATTTTCGTCCGAAAAATTCACACGGAAATCTATAAAAAATGATTTTGTGGGTTTTTGCACACCCTTGTTGTGTAGAGTGGACACGGCACCAGGAGGAAGCTCATTACGAAAAAGAAACACGGCAACGCGGATAATTCGCACCGGATCCGGTGTGCGTAGTTGTCACATCCCCGCACCACATTTTCGCATCGGACTGGTGACAAAACGGCTTTAACAACTAATCGATTAGTCTATTTAATCGACAGATCTGTAAAACTGAGTTTCTCCACGAAGAAACACAAAAGCACAACTTTAAATCTTGTGTTTACCTGAGATGTGCTCATAAGTTTCTTGGAAGTAAGTCATTCGGCATGAAAGAAGCATAAAAACGACTAACTGACTAGAGAAATCTTAGTCCAGGTGCAGCCCTACACATACCCATTAATTCATTAATTCGTTCATTATGTTTCCTTGAGCATTCCTATTCAGAGTCACTATCCCAGTACAACACTTGCAAGTCATCATCCAATTTATTTGTATTTACACTAATACGTTGGTAGAAAAGGAGAACTAGAAAATTTAGGTATTCATCCATCTGTTAGAAGGCTTGTTCTTGTCTTTTTCTGAATAAAATGTTGTCAATCAGATCAGCATTAATAATTGATTTTGGCAACACAGACGTTCAATTGAATTTGTGATCCATAAGGTTATCAATGGAGATCTCTTTTGCCCTAAATACCATATCAGTATTGAGGGAGGTCCATTATGCTAATGAACTACTATTTTGAGCATTTTTTGAGCATTCACACCAATGCATCTTTTTATCTGAATGTATACATTCTCACAAATTAACACGTGATAAAATTGGCCCATATATATGTGAAACTATAAAAAAGTTCCTTGAACATGCTGTACATGTCACCACATGCTGACAGTAAAAACTCATTGTAACATGTGACTGTTTCCTCAGAAGACTTAATAATTAGTGGAAACTCTTGACAATCTGACATGTCGTGTGTCTGAAACATAAAATAACAGTGACACTAAAGTTACGTAAGCCACGCTGTCTGTCTTGTTCTGTCAGTCTCTCTCTCCCTCTTGTTTTCCTCCATCCGACCCCCCCTCCTCTCTCTTTCCTTCTCTACCTCTCTTATACAGGAACTGGCCAATTTCCTGAGCCTGTTTTTCCATTTTGCTTCCCTGTGCGTGTATCTTTTACATGCATATGTTTCTGTGTTCCTCTGCGTGTGCCTGTTCGTCATCCTCTGTCTCTGACTGGCTCTCAGCTAACAGCTTAAAATGTCACAACAGTTTAATTTCACAGGAGCAAGCTGGTTTGAGAGTGACCTAGTGTGCTCAGTGGAGTTGGAGTCCGGTCGTGACGTTTTCAGCTTGATGCTCTTACAGCAAAATACCTGTTTTTGGATGTTGTGTAAACACTTTATTGATTCTGTTATATCTCTGGGTTTGATGAGTAACAAATAGTCCGAGTTGTGGGCCTCATGCAAGAAGCACTCGTACAAACAGATTTGTTTTTTTAAAGCTGCGTTGTGTAGTTTTACCACTAGTCGCGCTATGGAGCATCGTTTTTATGCCTAGGCCCCCTTGCTTTGTTTGTTTTTGGACATGCATACATTCGACATGATACAGAAGAAGACGGCTTTAATTTGAATGAAACCTGAATAAACTAGAACCAAGAAAAGCTTATGAAATGCCATTTATATTCTGGTAACCGGACCAGTGTGATGTGCATCATGGCTTGCCAATTTATTGAGTGGTTTCACAATTGTTTTTTTTTGTCCAAGATTTTATTATGTTATTACAATATATTGTATAAATCGTCCTGGCATATATTGGCTGGACAGTTTATACAATTCAGTAGAAAACTCCTCACACTTCCGACAGCTGCCTCGGGGTCTTTATGCAAATCTGTCCAGGGGAGCGTCCTCCTTCCTTCGCACCCGACAGTGTAACATCACCTTTTAATGGATGCATTTTGTCGTCTGTCCATATATGTCACTTCCCCCTGACCGCCTCCCATCGAGGTCATAGACATTGTTATTACGTCTACCTTCCTGTTGAACCATTCTTTCTATATTTCTGCCATGGTTCTGCAATGACAGTGTTGTTGACAGATGTAGTAATATTTTCTTTCTTCTTTTTATTCAAACTGTATTTATTGGGTTTCCAGACAAATGACAGATAACGGTAATATACTGAGTTTCAAATTAGTCTTTAACTAATTACAAAACAGAATATCAAAGAAAGGGGAAAAAAAGAACACCTGTACAAGAGAAAGAAAACAAAACAAAACTTCAAATTAATTTAAGAAAAAAAGAGAGAATTTGTCACCTATGAGAATTAATTAATGATGTAGTTACTTGGCAACTGTACAAGTAAACATCAAAGTGTTTGTGCACTTGCACATATGAGGACCATGCAACAATAAAACACAAAGTGAATCAGTTCATTAGACAATGGATGGAAGTAAAGGTCAGTTTATCAGCATATGCAAAAAATAGTCCTCATGTCTGCTTAAAACAAGAGGACGATCCCGTAGTAATATTTTCAAGATTTTTTCCGTGTACTCTAAAGCTACTACTGACATTGTTACTTTTTTATCTGCTGATTTCTCACAGCAGGACTTCAGGTACTGCAGTTTTAATGTTTTCTGTTCACTGACATTTTTGAGAATGAAATTTGTTAACACAAATTGAGCGGAAAAGGTAGCCTTATAAAAATGTAAGGGTGTCAATTATGTTAATTATGCACCTACTCATGAACATGTGGTATTCAACAAGTAACAAGCACTGTACAACAAGTTACTGCAGTTACAAGAGTTCAGTTTTTTACTCTTTGGATGACTAAACATTTGATTTCATAGATTGAAATGTTTTTTTATAGGATACTAATGAAAATATTAGGGCTGTCAAAATAATCGCGATAATAACATGTTAACACAATTTCGTTTTAACGGCACTAATTTATTAAACGCATTACCGCAACTTGCGTTAGAGAAAACCTCAGGAATCCATTGGTACCAACCATGTCACACTAGCTTGTTGTGAAAGAGGCTAAACAACGCTCCAAACTTAAGCAACATTTTGGTGAGGAAAAACTGTCATGGCCGTTTTCAAAGGGGTCCCTTGACCTCTGACCCCAAGATATGTGAATGAAAATGGGTTCTATGGGTACCCACGAGTCTCCCTTTTACAGACGAGCCCACTTTATGATAATCACATGCAGTTTGGGGCAAGTCATAGTCAAGTCAGCACACTGACACACGCCTATGTTATGATTTGAGCATACAGTATTTATTTATGCTAAATGCAGTACCTGTGAGGGTTTCTGGACAATATTTGTCATTGTTTTGTGTTGTTAATTGATTTCCAATAATAAATATATACATACATTTGCATAAAACAAGCATATTTGCCCACTCTCATGTTGATACTGTAAGAGTATTAAATACTTGACAAATCTCCAAAGGTACATTTTGAACAGATAAAAAATGTGTTAATTTGCAATTAATCATAATTAACTATGGATAACCAGGCGATTAATCGCGATTAAATATTTGAATTGCTTGCCTAGGAAATATACATACGGCACAACTTTTGCAGAAAAGAAGTGATCACCAGTAAAGAAAAACTCAACCGAAGCTCTTCTAGTAAAAGCAGTGTTATTTGTTACTTGTCTCATTAAACATAAACATGAGTTGAACTGTCACATTTGTCAGCGTGCCCCTCTAATGGCCACTCGTCCAGCCGAGGCAGCGCATCTCTGATCAAAGCTGACCGGTGTTCACCCTCTGGCTCCAAACCAGGCCAACCTCCAACAGAATAGCCACGCAAATGTTTTTCCTATTAAGGTTCTCGGCAATTACTATTGGACATAAAGTTCATTTAGTGCCCGCTGTCGGCGTGTTTGTGTACTTATTGTTGTGTGTGTGTGTGTGTGTGTGTGTGTGTGTGTGTGTGTGTGTGTGTGTGTGTGTGTGTGTGTGTGTGTGTGTGTGTGTGTGTGTGTGTGTGTGTGTGTGTGTGTGTGTGTGTGTGTGGCCAGCGCTGCCTCTGTTGACAAGGGAGATCCTTATTGCCCCCGGCACCGCGGCTCGTGGAAATCAATGTTTGATTTGCCGCCTACTTGATAAAGGATTTAATGCTGAAACATGCCCCCCCCCCCCACCCTCTCATGCCCCACTCACAGTAAAGAAATTGCCGATCCATTTGTTCATTTTGCCTTCATTCAGGCCTGTGTTTGTAAAGTGGTGGTATTTGAATGTGCCGGCAGGTAATGAGATAGCCGTGATTACCTGACAGGCCTTGTGTCCAGTGGCTGCTGACTGCTGTGTGTGTGTGTGTATGTGTGTATGTGTGTATGCAGTGTCCAGAGTGGTGTATAACCCCCTCACCCTCTCGGTGCTCCCTGCTCTCGGTGTGTGTATCGACCAGACTCTGGAATGGAGAAACGCCTGCCCAGCACACAAAATCAATGGCTGCTGTTTTCTCTCCTCCAACGGCCTCCTGTTATCTGCAATGAATACAAAGCACATATTGTAGCGCACAAGACACACACACTCATACGCCTCATCTTTATGTCCGCTCCCCTTTCACTACTGTTGGCAGGGTCACACACAACACCCACAGGAGATTGGGCTAAATTACAAGTCAGTTACACTTAATTGGAAGAAATATGTCTCTCGCTGTGTGTTCTTATCATTCGGAGCGTGTTTGCAGCCGAGTCTTTTGTCACCTAACGAGACTTTGAGCGAGACCCTACGCCGCTGCAGCTTTCAAAGTTTATTATTTCTTCTACTGTATACACTCCGCCGTGCCAGCAAATCAAACAAGGCAGCCGAGAGCGTGAACAGAAACATCATCCGTCTACCGTTGCGTTGAGCAGCATTAGCAAAAGTGGCCAACAAGTGTTTATTTAGTCCGTTTTATTTCAGGCTCGGGGATAAGATCAAGCCTATTTTCACCATTATGCAAGTGTCCCTCCCTCTATCCCTCTCTCTCTCTCTCTCTCTCTCTCTCACTGTCCTAAACTCTGTCTTTCTCGCTGTTTGTCTCTCTGTCAGGGATTATAGGTGGTGCTGGGAGGAGGGGAGGTGGCAGATTAGCGGCGGCCGTCCGGCAGGTCCGTCTGTCTGCCGTCAGAAAATAGAATTCATTTGTGTTACACAGATGCTTACGCTCAGCTCTCTGCATCTCTGTTTGTGTGTGTTGCTCAGTCAGAGGAGAGGATTGTCTGCTGGGCTGGGGGCGGGGGTGTTTGGTGGAGGTGATGGTGGTGGTGGAGGTGGAGGTGGGGGGATAGCTCACATCCGCTTGGCAGCTTTTGTACTCGCATCAAAGAGAACGGCCATGGCCTGATGACTACGTACCCTGTTTAACCATCCTGACTGAGTACAGTATAAACAGAAATGTGTACCGACACATGCACCGAGCACATAGGTCTTATCCACCCGTATACTGTGGTTGCAGGAAGTGCTTTAGCCATTTACGTTTTAATATATAAGCTGCTTTAAAGATGACGCGTTCGTTCCTAGAAACACCACAAGTTGACTTTCTAACTTCGATGCGGAAATAAAGTGAAAAGACGACACATTTATTATGAATGAACGGTGGAGTTTAGTGCTGAACGGATTAGTTGCTTTATCGATCGGTGGATCGACAGGAAATCATTCGTTCAACAGTTTTGTTGAATGAATAGTCATTTGTCATCTCTTCTTTTCTTAATGTTTCAGATTTAAGTTTTCTGATTTAAATAGGGCTGTCGAAGTTAACACGAAAATAACGAGTTAACGCAAATTCGTTTTAATGCCACTGATTAATTTAACACATCAACGCGACGTGCTTATTTTACGTTGTAGCGGGCTCAGTTTTATAGCAAGAGTGGAGATACTGGCATCATATGAAACTACAAAACCTAAAGAATCCATTGGCATCAACCATGTCATACTATTTTGTTGCGAAGGAGGTTAAATAACGAAAAACTGTCATGGTCATTTTCAAAGGGGTCCCTTGACCTCTGACCTCAAGATATGTGAATGAAAATGGGTTCTATGGGTACCCACGAGTCTCCCCTTTACAGACATGTCCACTTTATGATAATCACATGCAGTTTGGGGCAAGTCATAGTCAAGTCAAAACACTGACACACTGACAGCTGTTGTTGCCTGTTGGGCTTCCGTTTGTCATGTTATGATTTGAGCATAGTTTTTATACTAAATGCAGTACCTGTGAGGGTTTCTGGACAATATGTGTCATTGTTTTGTGTTGTTAATTGATTTCCAATCATAAATATATACATACATTTGCATAAAGCAGCATATTTCTCTCTCAACACCCCCATGTTGATAAGAGTATTAAATACTTGACAAATCTCCCTTTAAGGTACATTTTGAACAGATACAAAATGTGCCATTAATTTGCGATTAATCGCGATTACATATTTTAATCGATTGACAGCCCTAGATCACAATTTTGCCAGTTTTAGACTTTATTTAATGTAGTTGCAAAGTTCTTGTACAGCTGCTTGTTAGACAACATTTTTTTTTTTACATTTGAGAGGTTTAACATCTTTTGTATAAAAATATGTTTATATTCCTCAAAGAAAGGTATGAAAAAAAGTACCAAAACTGGTATCATCACTATTATCAAACATTTCAAATGCCACTAAGCTGTACTTAAATGAAAGAATTAACTTATTTTCAATGTTTTGTATCATTATAAATGACACTGGTTTTGATTTTTGGACACAAAACAAACAATTTCAAGGTGTCACTGTATGCTCGTAGGCATTTTCATTATTTTTTATAGACTTTGTCAATAATGAAAGTAATGATTAGTTGCAGCCCGAGAGGAGAGAAGACGTCGAGAGCAGACAGGGGGAGTGTTAACAGGCTGGGTTAGGGTTACTACAGAGGGGATTGTGGCTGGTTACTTCATGCATTCGGGATGGGAGCGGGGGGGTTGATGGATGGGACCCAGACTGGAGATCTCACGGAGGGCTTCGGAGCAGGATGCTGGAGGAGGTCTGTGGGGTCCCTGAAGGAAGTACTGTAGGACGGCGGGGGGACAGAGACGGAAAGAGAGAGAGAGGCAAAAAAGACCTGCCATTAATCAACCTCCCTCCACCTGCCACCTCTCCTCTCTGCCTCCTGTCCTCTCTTTATCCCTCCTGCCACACCTCTTTAATTCCCCCCTTCTTCCCAACCATTTTTTTGTTCTAAGTCCAAGTGCTCTATTGTAAAGCGGCCCTTTCACAGCCTTTGGGTTGCGGTGTACTCGCTCCTAAACATCACTTTGGGAGGTGTTTAATGCTATTACGAGGTGGCAGACCCGGCGCTACACTCTCCAACAAGGAGAGATGGACTCGTGCCGGGGCTAAACACGACTTAGTTTTCTTATTTCACTTAAACTCGGGGTGCTCCTGCTCCCCGCTATACCAGCCTCTTAACTTCCTGGTCGGCGCAGCCCTCTAATGCCCGCCTGAGACCGCTGTAATGCGAAGGGTTGCTCTTTTTCTTGCTTTGAGGTCAGTAAGAAAATTAAGAGGTGCTTTGACAGGTCGGAAGTCTTGGCTGGAGCTGGTGTGAGTTTTATTCGCTAGCTGTACTTCCCCACAGCGTCTGGCTGAGGAGGGTTGGCCTTTCTGAGTTACCGGCTTACAGGCAGTGAATTTGGATAGGAGCGTGTAGATCCCGCTTCGCTGGTGAGATTCAATCACTCTCTCACGTCCATAGTGGCTAAGCCTCCCTCTCTGCCCCTTTAAGATAAGACAATGAAAAGATGTCTTTATGTTTTATTGTTTTTTTAATAATCTGATATCATCTGCGGTCTCCATGTTAGAGCAGAAGACAGGGGGCTGGGTCACATGGTTGGATTTTGGACTGTTGGTCGGACTAAACAAGCTATTTGAAGACGTCACCATGAGCGCTAGATGGAAATTTTCAGTAGATTAATCGATAATGAAAATGCACCCCTAGTATCAATATCGCAATATTAATAAGGATATTTTTTCTGATATTGCTATAGACGAATCCGGTGACCGCTTTGTGTGTTTCGCAATATAGCGGCCATTATTGCGGTGGCAAGTCGTAGTGACTCTACTGTCTGCTGCCCGTGTTAACTGGTGACTTTCAGCCGAAAGCGTCCGTGGTTGCTCCTAGTAACTTAGGTAAATGGTCGGCGTTGATAATAAACACAGATGAGTATGTATTTAAAATGGATTAAAGTCAAAATGAAGACTTTTTTTTTACGAGGACACCTACATGTTCTGTTTGTGTTTTCAATAGCTGTCGTAACTACGAGCAACCACGACGCATTTGGCTGAGAGTCACCAGTTAACGCGGTTAGCAGACACTTTGTACGTGTTCTGTGTGTGATGCCGACCGATTACTGATGATGTTTACTTTGTGGTCATTAGGTTGCCCTGGTTAGAGCAACTAACGTTGTATTTCACAATAACGCCACAGTTAGTTGATTGAGTTAATTTATTGTGTGGGACCACTGCAGACCTAGACAGTGTCTAGTTAGCCCACTAACGTTAGCTACGCTAGCTAAGCAGTGTTATCTTGGCTGACGTTACTTGGTTCACCATGTTAGGCTAACGTCAGGCGGCTGAGAACTACTCAGGTTCTTCGTGAACTCATAGACTAACCCTAACCCTAACCCTGTCAAAAGTAACTTTACAGAAAGTAAAGGTAAAAGTAGAAAATTGGACACTTCTTAGGACAGCGTACATTCAAACGTGTGCGTATTGTAGAGAGATGCCACCGCAGTAATGGCGACTAGGTTACTTCCGGTAATATCCCCCGATTTGTGTATACAGTATATCAGGATAAATGTATCCAACATCACATATGAAATAATCACACTGATGTTCAAAACAATCATCTGCATTCGACTGTTATGCATTATTTGAGTCCACACTCGTGCAATAGAAAAACGTACAAAACAAAAATTAGACTGTGTTAGTTTTTAATCATTCATTTGGACAACAGAAAGCTGACAATTTGAATGATCACGCTACAGGAGACGCAGTTAATCATGTAACAACACAACACAAAAGCATAACTATATTAGAGTCTGTATCTTTATGGATCTTGAAATGACCATATACTTTGGATTCGCAAGCACACTCATGCACACAGTGTCACTCTCAGTTTATACCGTTGATTCAAGTCTTTCTGGCATGATGAGACATTTATTTAGCAATTATGCAACAAAGGACTAACAACATTAACCACAGAAGGCCAACATCTCTCCCTCAGCCCACCTTTCTCTATAAACATCAGCATTTCACAGCACATCTCTTCCTTATCTGCAATCTCCTGCCTATATATTAAATGAGCAACAGTGTGAGCTCATTAAAAATGCATGCTGCGCATTGAGCTTAGGAGACCAATTATCCCACCTAGCTCCTTCACAATGGCTGATAATAAAAACCCCTGCAGTTGGCCACTCCCCGATTGCCTCACTCCCTCCACCGCTCTCACCCCTCACCTCTCTCTTTCTCTCCCTCTCTTCATCTCCCACTCCCGCCGCCTGTTGTCTTCACACCAGATCATCAGTAAACAGGCTTTTCCCTGGATTTGATGGAGTGCAGTGTTTTGATCTGTTGGGATTTGTGTGTGTGTGTGTGTGTGTGTGTGTGAGGGGTGGGGGGGTTCCTAATGCTGCTCTGCAGGTGGCAGTGGACAATGGTATTACAGAGAGAGGCAGACAAAAACACACACCTCCTGGCACACACACACACACACATAGGCTCACATGTGTAAAAGCGCAGATGAGGCTGTTACAGTCCACATCGTGCCATCATGCTTTTTGACAGGAGTGTCTTGAGAAGATCAGAGAGCCTGGAGCACGGAGGCTGTTTGCCGCCACATGCTGTACATCAAAAATGGATGCGTGTGGGAAGCAACCGGAGCACTTTAAAGCCCCCATACGGGCAACCTGCTCATCAAAAGGCTGCCATCACTGTACACATATGGAACTATATAATGTACCCCCCCCCCCCCACCTTGTATTTGTACATGTGTTTGTATGTGCATCGCTAGCGGTGTACCCTTTGAGGATCAAACGCGGGGTAGTTTTACCTCGCAGCAGGCGAGTAAACAACGTAAGGAAAGAAGGCGACGCGATGGCGTTTCTGTAGCTGGTGATTAGGTTTGTTTAAACGTACACACCAGCACACATGGAGAGTTGTCACCACCTCACTGCACTTCAAACAGCAGAGAGCTGACGGATGATACATCCAGCACCAACACCTTCTCACACACACAGCTGAGGAATTCACTCAGTTGGTTCTGCAGAGCGTTGAAATCAGCGATGAAATGATTAGTCTATTAATCGATCAGCCAGGAGACAGAAAATTAATCAAAGATTTTGACGAACGATTAATAGTTTAAGTAATTTGTGAAGCAAAAATGTCACTAAAACATTCACTGGTTCCAGCTTCTGAATGGTGATAATTCGCTGTTTTTTTTTTCAGTTTTATGTTATTGTAAATTGAATATTTTGGAGTTTTGAAGACATCACCTTCAGCTCTGGGAAACAGCGATGGGCACTTCTCACTGTTTTATGACATTACTTTGACTAAACAATTAATCTATTGAGGGGAACCTCCACCGATTTTACATATCAAAGTACGTTTACAGGTCTATTTCTTCTTTCAGAGGTTGTAGCGGGCTCAGTTTAAAGCTAAAGTTATTTTCATCATATGAAACTAGAAACCGTACCAACCATGTCATACTTACATGTCGAGAAAAATGCAAAATAACGCTCCAAACTTGGGCTAAATTTTGGTGAGGAAAAACTGGTATGGCCATTTTCAAAGCGGTCCCTTGACCTCTGACCTCAATATATGTGAATGAAATTGGGCTCAATATAGTTACTACCCACGAGTCTCCCCTTTACAGACATGCCCACTTTATGATAATCCCATGCAGTTTTTTTGCATGCAGTACAAATGTGTTATTTCCGCCTATTCTAAAATGGTGTATTTGAATATTTCTGCGTACTGGGGACCCTAAACAGTCTTAGAATTGCATTAATTGGGTTTCACTGTAAAGCTGAGACTCTTGTGGATCCAATGAGTCCAATTGTATTCATGTGTGATGATGTTAGTCCCCATAGTAGCCATTTCACATAGTGACTTTTTTTTTTACTTCTTATCTTACTACCTAAAATTAGATTTGAAAAAATTGCAATATATTGCCCTGCTTACAGTATTGCAATATATCGCAATATTACCCCTGTATCATGATAAGTATCGTATCGCCAGATTCTTGCCAATACACAGCCATAGTTTTGACAAGGGAGAAGAATGCTTGGAATAAAAAAGACGATATCTCTGGTTCTGCTGCTTCGATTTTGATCCTCTTTATTTTTTTTCTCAAAAACTGTCCATCGTGAGTACGACTACGCTAAATAAGTCGAGTGCTCTTTTAATTAAAAAAAAAATAGTCAACAGTGAAAATAATCATTAACCTTGCTTTGCGTTAGCGTGTCATTTTAATTGGCCACAAAACCTGTCGAGGCCAGGAGCCAGATTTGATTCGATATGTTCGCTGGCTGAGGAAAGCCCTCCTTCACTCCCTGTAGGTGTTGTTAAAAGCAGACTGACTTCATTAATAGTCTGATCTGGATGTAATTAAGAATGAGCGCAGGGAGGGAGACGGCGAGAAGGAGAGTAGGAGAGATTCTTCTCCCAGCTTTCTTTTCAAATCCCTCTGTCTCCGGTGTTGACAGGCCGCAGTGAGAAAAGTTGAGAGAGGAGTAGGAGGAGGTCAGTGGTCTAGGCTTCAGATCAAGCTTGACCCTCTTAATATCATCATGTTGTAGCAGCTTCTTCATGAGAAACGTCAATTGCAGCTGGTAAACAGTGGGAGCGCCGGGCTATCACTGCGTTCTGATCTGTTTTGGCTCATTTGTCCGAGATTAGTCCGCCTGTCTGCCTTTTGTTTTGCGTGTGTGCGTATTATCTGAAACACACCCATGCACACCAGTTTTTCTGCACTCGTGTTTACGCGGCGCTGGGTGGAAAACATAAATTGGAGACAGAGCGTTCCCCGTCTGCAGGGCTTGGAAGAGGGTTTGGGTTCGGAAAGCTGGCTTTCCTCTCAGGAAGTGTTGTTCCTCACCGCTCTCCATAAACACTGGAAAAGAGACCCAAAGAAAATGTCCCAGACTCACTATTTCCACTGTAAACACACAGACATACACATATTATACTGCCCCCTCTCTCTATTTCTCTTACACGTGTCTCTTCTCTTACTCGGGCAGAGGGCTATATATTTTCTTTAAGAGCATGGAAAACCAAGTCTTGACCTATGCAGATCAGCTGCCTCAACGTTTAAACGTTGGCATGTTATTTTTAAGGCTTTGCAAAGTCCTAACAGTGATATGAGCTCAAACATCTAGGAACCACAGACCAAAACTCTCTATTTAAAGGGGACCTGTTATGCTTCTGTACTTTTGTGCATGCAAAACGTCTGCAAAGTTACAAAGCACAAAGTCCACGCCAGAGGGAGTTACTCTCCCCCACAGAAACATTGCTCCTGAAACGCCTTGCTTGAAGTCCCGCCTTTTCTTCTGTAACATTGTGATTTCACCAAGTAACACACTTTGCCTAGCGGCTAGTTTGGCACCCCCTCAAACAAAGCGGAGCTGGAGCGGAGTCCAAAGAGTTTAGTTCGGTTGACCAATCACAACAGAGGGCCAGCTGACCAATCAGAGTAGACTTTTTGGGAGTGGGGGGCTCAAACAGAGCGCTTCAGGCAGATGGTGAAAAGAGGTGCTGCAGTACAGTCAGTATGAGAAAAGTAAAGCAGTTTTTTGAGCATTAAAGCATCTAAACATGTTCTAGTAGAAAAACAAAATGCAAGTATGCACCTGGAAATGAGCATAATAGGTCCCCTTTAATCAGTATTTCACGACTCATTCAAAGTCTACTTTTTCTTTCACAGCCAAAGCTTTTTATTGCAACACGGCTGTCATTAGAAATAAAGCAATACAAGATCAGGATTTGCTTGTTTGTGTTTTAAACCCCTGCAAAAAAAAAAACCCTGAATGTTGCAACTGAATTACCTCTCAGAGCAGCGTAAATGTTACTTTCCAGGCCTTAACAAGTGGTTGGATTGCAGCTCCCCTCGTGTGCAAGTTAATAAACACCAGCGAGAGAAAGAAAGCGAGCCCTTTCCATCAATTTTAGTTGTCATGGCATTTATTTCCGCACCGGAGCATTATGCTGTGAAAATATCAATGATATGTCCAGAAAACAAAACAAATAAGACTTGAGATTTTCACAGTTTATCATTGTCAGAGCTCAGATTTGACAACAGGGTGCGGGACTCTCTGTAATCTATCACAGACAAATAGTTGGCCACTGTGGTTTCATTGCAGTTTCTTTTAATCAGCGAAGTCTCATCTCGACCTGTCAATCATTTGTTTTTGTTTTTTACATAGATGATGACACTGCAGAGGCAAACAAACGCTGCAGATGATGTGCTTTGTTGCAACACCAGCCAGACATTACCCTTTGCTGCTATTCACTCCGCTGTGGTAAAAACACTGAGCTCACTTTACCACCCAGCTGGCTTACACAGCACTTGTGTGTGTGTGTGTGTATGTGTGTGTGTGTTCGCAAGTGTGTAGAGGCAGAGCGAAGGAGTGTCAGAGAGAGAGAGGTTAGAAACCCTTTTTTTATTACATTTCCTCCGCAGTGAAAGAGGAGGCAAGATGGACACTCCATATCTCCCCGCTGCGCCAGAAAACTCATCTAAATGGAAAACACATTGTCTTCATTATTTTGCAAGAGCTGAAAGAACAGGGTTGTCATGGTAACAGCCATCTGAGTGAGCGCAAGCGGGCGGCCGAGGGGCTGGTTTTAGGGCCAGAGGAATGGAGAGAGAGAGAGAAAAGGAGGAGGAGGAGGAGGTGGGAGGGAAGGAACAAGGAGTCAGGAGAGAGAGAGAGGGGAGGAAGGAGGGGGGGGGGGGGCGTGTTGGTGGAAAGAGAGGAGTGGGGACTGAGATGAAGAGGGTGGAGATGGAAGGAAGACAATAGAGATGGAGGGAAGAAAGATGGGAAATTGTGGGGTGAAACAAGACAGAGAGGGGAAAGAGAGCAGCGGGCGTGATGGAGAGAAAACGGAGGAAGAAAAAAAAAAGAGAAAGAGAGCGAAAGGGTTCGTGAGAGGAAGCGAGCCTTTTCCAGCGGAGCCACACAGTGCAAATGGCCAGTTAGTGGCTCTCAGAGAGCAGTTCAGAGGCCCTTATTAATTTCAA
Source organism: Sebastolobus alascanus (assembly GCA_916701645.2). Lineage (NCBI taxonomy): Eukaryota > Metazoa > Chordata > Actinopteri > Perciformes > Sebastidae > Sebastolobus > Sebastolobus alascanus. Next base: position 4,217,913 of record CAKAOJ020000007.1, read on the forward strand.
GGGGCAGCAACATGGTAGATTTAACATCTTAGGGAACCTCATCCAACTGTATCTCACTGCAGCCCCACTGGTGCTCTCTGTGTGTGTGTGTGTGTGTGTGTGTGTGTGTGTGTGTGTGTATAAATGCATGAGAGTGCATACTGATTTACAGTCAAGGGAAGAGCTATATCTTCGCCCGCCGAGCTAACATTAGAAGACCCGGTGCTTCGGTAAACACGTTGAGGGGGCGACGAGGCTCCGCTCTCCAGCCACCTCTGCTCTGCTCAGCCGGCGCCCCAGCGGTGATCGACAATCTGCCCGCCGACGTCTTTATTAGTTGCTCCCTTAGAAGAAGCCCCTGGCAGCAGCAGCGGCAGCACCATAACGCCCTTCATCAAATATTTACCCCCCATCCTGAATGTACGACACGCACCGCGGCCACATCAAATAAAACCGAGTGCCAAGTGCGATATCTAATCCAGTCCAATCCCCGCTCCTTGTCGACTTCATTCTCTCTCGCGGATTTTCGCGACGCCGCTGTCGGTTTAGCGTCAACTCGAGGATTAGCCACAGAGAAAGGGACCTCGGATGATTGTTTATTTACAAGTTGTTGCCTTGCTTCTCAGTCAACGCCACCGGCTATATAACCGAGGCCTGACGCGACATCGTTTTGACAGCCGTCGGGCGATTAAGGAAATTAAAGTAATTGCTTAAGTCTTTGTCGTGTAAATACTCATAACCTTCCCCTGGAGAATTTGGCTCGGCTCTGACATCCAAGCGGGATGTGACGTCCGACCTTTTCAAAGGAGCCGTGTCGTTATTGTTCGTGTTTTGATGATGGGATGGAATTGAGGAACTGAACTGTCAGATTAGATTGATGTATCATGGATGAAGCCGTCATCAGAAGAAGTTTAAATGTAAATTTGCGTTGCATATTCAGTTTCGGTGTCGGAGGGTCAATTACGATGTTTTCCCAGCAGCCACTGTGAAGCGTTTTCTTCAGGAGAACATCCATTGAAGACGTTTAAAAGCCGTCTGGAGCTGTGGTAGTTTGTTTTTGTCTCTCATCAGCTCCTTCCAGATGTGCAATCATGGTCGAGGGAGGAGCGACGGCCGCGGCTCGTGATTGACCTGCACTTAGGCAAAGAGACAGCGTGCACTCTGCGCGCTGTTTGGCCGCCCTGGCTCGCTGGCTCGCTGGCTAGCTTTCGTGGCTGCCTGTAGGTCTTAGTGATTCATGTCACACTGTAATTGGTTTACCTGCTCCCTGTGTGTCTGCGCTCTGAGAGGACCAAAACAAATTACCCAGGGATGACCTCTCGCCATCTCTTCTCTCTCTCCTGCTCTGCAGCCCATTTCCCCCCCTATCTCTCCGTGCACGTCTCTCCCTGCCTCCCACTACATGTAATATGTTGTATGAGTGTTTTTCCTCTCTCCCTCCTTCTCTCTCTTCCCATCTATTTGTCTGGCTCGTCTTTCCCGCGCTCCCTTCTACGCACCTCGAATCTCAAAAAGCAGAGCCACGGTAGAATAACATTTTGAGAGAGAATCAGTTCACAATCACACATTAAAGCCTCTCGAGGCTTGAAGACGCGCGTTTCTCCGTCTGCCTTCTATGTCAAACATCATTTCGACATGTTTCATGCATGCGTGAAGATGAGCTGATAGGACGGACTTTGTATAACGATGCTTGAGATCACAAATAAACACACACACCAGTGGAGTGCTTTGTAGCGCTAAAAGAGTGTTTTGTGAAAGCCGCAGTGAAGCACATTAGCCTTTCAACGCTGTTTTTTTTTTTTTTTTGCGCTCACTGTGCCAAACAGTACCTGTGTGGATTGTCCCTTCAGTGAATGAAACTGGTGCTCTGTGTACGCCATTAGGCTGTTTCATTTTCACAGCAAGCAGATGTTTTGTGTTCTTTGCTACTCGTACCCTCACTCTGACACTCAGTGGTGAACAAACACACACACACACACACACACAAACACACACACACACACGGAGCAAGATGAATGAGCGCATCGTTCTCCCCTCTACATGTGCGGGAAGGTCTCGCTGTCTCTAAGGTTATTTAGCTGTTTCAGTAGAAATCCATTGTCAAAAGGATTTCACTCGGAGTGTGCAAAGCTGCGATTTGTTTGTATTTGTTGCATCGCCGGTCACGCGGACTGTTCTCCTATCAGAGGACCTGGTGCATGTACTAGCAAACATCAGTCTGGTTGTAGTGCCCTTGAACAAGGCCCTTATTCTGTACCAACTCCAGGGGGCGCTTTACTGTAGGCAGGGTGGAAAAATCAATAAAGATTCTGTACTTTTTTCTTTTTGGAGAAACACTTGAATAGCTTAGTTGTTTACTCTCCTTATTGGATTACAGAAACATAGGTTTGGTGGTGTGTAAAGAGTATTCCTCCACTGCCTACCATCAGTTAAAACTTACTCACATACCACTCACCTGATTGAACCAGTTTTAATCATGAATAATTATAACATATTTTTCCAGCCAGCTGACCAGCCTAAATTTGGATATTGTCTGAAGATCAGTGGTCAACTCCGGGTTTGGAAAGTGAAGCCAATGCGGAAGTGCCTTAAACTTGCATTCTTTCTAATAGCCAGCAGGGGGCGACTCCTCTGGTTGCAAAAAGATGTCAGATTGTATAGAAGTCTATGAGAAAATGAGCCTACTTCTCACTTGATTTATACCTCAGTAAACATTTTAAACATGAGTTTATGGTCTCAATCGCTAGTTTCAAGTCTTCTTCAATACAGCATGATGTTCATTTAGTAAATTATGGTTCCATTTAGAGTCAAATAGACCATAAAGTAGGGTATGATTTAGGGCGGGGCTATCTTGTGATTGACAGGTCGCTACCACGGCGTTCTGGGAGTTGTGCGCGTTTTCGTCTTACAACTTTAACCCTTTCAATGTGTTTTCAGTTCATGAAAGTTAATTGTAACATTTTGGTCGCCTATAAATGTCTTATTCAGCGTTCAGTTGTACTTAGCTCCACCCTCTTGTTTCACTTCTGGTTGCAAAAAGCCAAGATGGCGACGGACAAAATGCCGATCTCGAGGCTTCAAAACAGCAGTCCACAAACCAATGGGTTCTTATATACGGTCTATGCTATAGATGCCATCATCCCATAATGTTATCCCTGTTGCAGAGATAAATAACAGTAAAGGATCACATCATTAACAAATGAACTTGAATGCTGGCAGTTGTGAAAGTATCTGTAACCTGATGGCCATTTTGAGTTGCTGTATTGACAGTTAATTCCCATAATGTTTGTTAAATTGTCAGTTTTTAGTATGTATTTTGATATAAGATACTCCCCTCAGTTGTTAGATTATGGGTCATCCACTGACTTTGTCCTTTGTCCACTGAATTTACTCAGTGCTGTGTGCTGTTGATCAGTTCTGTGGGGATTGAATTAGCAAAGCCACGATTTTTCTTCTCGTCACTTGTGCACTGAAAAAGTTTGATTTCACAAAGCAGTCCTTCCGAAGCTTTCTAATAACCTTTTCGTTGAGAGCCTTTCAACAAACGGCATGTTGTGTACTGTACTGTCTGTACTGTTTGCTTCAGAATAGCTTGTTTTTAATGGTTAATTGGATTTGTCGCATAAAAGATCAGAGGGAGAAATAAAGGTTGCTCGGTAGGAACTGCAGCACTGCGGGACGTTTTGTTCCACCACGTGCAGAGAGGCTAGGCCGGTGGCTTTTTTAGTAAGGATTGTGCTTTTTTTTTTGAGTGTCAAAGACAAGGGCAGACTGGCACAGATATATTTTTGCTCTCCCTAATGACACCAATACCATTTCATGGCTTACTGAGCAGATTGAATCACACTCGCTCTTTGCGAGTCTCACTCTCTGCCCCTGTCTCTCTGTTTCTCTTTTTCTGCACACACTTCATCACTCTCTCCTCCTCGCGTAGGCTATCACATGCACATTCATATGCTACCGTGCATTGACGTGTTACACTCACCCCAGTGGATGTTGTTTAATTGCATTTGGGTCAGCAGTTTGCCGTTGCTGAAACCGAAGGACATGGAATTTGTCAGTTTACCCATTCAGCAGTCACAGGGGGGCGGTGTGTGAGCTAACAGCTCTGCTGGAGTCAGGCCCATAAGGTTAGCTTTACACAAGCCTGTCAGACTGCACTGTCAATCACTCTCCTCTCCTCTCCACAGATGCACTGTCAGCTCCTCATATATTCTTCTCAAAGATCTACTAGACCGCTGTTATTCCATTTAATAAAGCTTTCTAAGATTTATGAACTCTTGGACTGAAAGGGCTCAGTGTTTCAGGCAGCCCTATGATGGCCTGGTACAGCGATAAAGGCTACACATTGGCCTTACACACACACTTTCTTCATCCCTTGTGCATCACGAGTGATAGAATCTTGCCTTTCGTGACAGTGGAAAATCGTAAGTGGCAGCCAGGACATACAATCTTCTCCAGCTGGTATTTATAGTCCTCAGCAGCTGGAACATTGTATGGAATAAGGAGTTCATTCATTCATCATGTGAGGCTCAAGCTCCGTTCTGCTCATGGATGACCTGATTTCGTGTCTCATGGTTAGATGGATGGCTTTTCCCCATTGACAATGAAAAATAAAAACATGGGCGCGTGGGCCCACACACACAAATATAAAAAAGAGACAGCCTACTGACAATTTTGATAAAATATTGTACCATGATTCAGGATGTGATAAGGCATCATCCGGGGTTTTTCGTTATGGTTATAACATGGTAGAGCTTAAGGGTCGGATTATGCTTGAACAGGGAAATGAATGATTGAAACGTCGGGAAGTGTTTTCCGACAGAGTGAAAAACCACCGATCATAGAGAGGCGATATGTTTTAATATGGTGTTACATTTTCAGACAGTCTCTCCTGGAAGACATTCAGAGTGTTGCACTTTGTGGTTGTGTTCAGAATGACAAAAGAGAGCTTGAGAGAGAGACGTTCAAACCTTCAGGCTCCTTTGTCACCTCTGCACAGCTGGCCAACCGTGGCGTGAAGTGGGAGTGAATGTCAGATTATCGGTTCTGGAAAGTTACAGAAATGGCCAGACACAGCCTCGAGCAGTTCTGGCGGAGTATTCTGGCAGCTCAAACCTGTGATTAGGGGTATCAGAAAATATCATATAATATATATTATGTTTTGTGATACTGAATCGATTCTCAAAAACACTGTATCGATTTTTAGTTTTAGTTTACATGCAAAGATTTGTGGCAGAGGATGTGTGTGTGGATCAGGTTGCACAAAAAGTAGTGCTATGATGTTGGATGTTACAGGGACTGTGATAAATACAAATGCAGATCCCACTGTTCTGATTGCATAAAAAAAGTAAACTTATTTTTACTCAGATTTTATGCATATGGTGGTGTGTTCATTATACTATGACAGTTTTCCTAAAATAAGATTTTTTTTAAAAAAAATCAATATATCGCCTTGCTTACATTATCGCAATATATGGAACCGTAACCCCTGTATCATGATACATATTGTATCGCCAAATTATTGCCAATGCACAGTCCTACCTGCAATAACTGAATTTTAGCCACTTTGGGCAGCGCAGCAAGCTGTAAACACAATAGCGACACATCATCACCCTTTTAAGTTTATATGGTGAACTTGCTAGCAAACAGTTGCTTATTAGTCTTGTCTCTGGCCCAAGGGGAACGTCCAATATTCTACTCTCCTTTTAGCTCTGTTTTTGGTCTCCACCAACTCCTGAGGGAAATATAAGTCCAACGACAGAACTTTCATCAACAGCAGTTTTGATTATTGATTAAATTCAAGAAAAATGCAGTTGCTAGCTTCTATATATGAGGATTTGTTGCATTTTTATGTTTTGTGTCACTGTAAATTTTGTAAAATGGGACTTTTAACTGTTAGACAAAACAAGCAACTTGAAGACATTACGTAAGAAATCTAACGATGAATCAATTAATCAACAAAAATAATCAATAGATGTATTTAGGGCTGCAACTAACAATTATTTTCATTGTCGATTAATCTGTTGATTATTTTCTCTATTAAAGTGTTAGTAGGCAGTATATTTTTGGCATCATTGGGCAAAAATTCCATAATAACCTTTCAGCATTTTGTAATTCAAGTGTTCTGAGAGAAAACTAGACTTCTGCACCTCCTCATGGCTCTGTTTTCAGGCTTTAAAAAATCTAGCCCGTGACGGGAGATTTTGACCAATCACAGGTCATTTCAGAGAGAGAGAGCGTTCCTATTGGCTTTGCTCCGGTCACGTGACCGGAACTTGGTGTTCCTTCAACAGATTTCACAATGGCTGTCGCGTCACAAACTTTCTAATTTTTCAGCTAAACAGTACACTACAAGATGATTCTGAAAACATTTGAGTTGAGAAATAGGCATTACAGTAACAGAATATTAATTCATATTTGATCAGCGCTGCCTAGTTTGACCGTTTGGTCGGAGTTCGCGAGTGATTGACAGCCGGCTCTCATAGACAGCAGACCTCAGATCAGCTCTGACTGGTTGTTTTCCTCCGGTCTGTGAAATCGTGCAGATGCCGTTAGGAGCACCGGAGGACACAGGAGGACACAGTAGGACACAGAGGAACATGATTTTTTTCAGGTTACCTATTTCATGTATTACTGACAGGATATAGCGACCGTTTTATAAAAATAACTTTTTTTAAATCATATTTGCTCCAATCTCGCCTACTTCAGCTTTAATCGATTAGTTGTTTGGTCCATAAAATGTCTGAAAATGGTGAAAAATGTCGTTCAGTGTTCCCCAAAGCCCAAGATGACGTCCTCAAATGTCTTGTTTTGTCCACGACTCAAAGATGTTCAGTTTACTGTCATAGAGGAGTAAAGAAACTGGAAAATATTCACATTTAAGAAGCTGGAATTAGAAAATTTACTCTTTTTGTTTGTCAAAAATTACTCCACTCGATTAATCGATTATCAAAAATATTAGACGATTATGTTAGATGCAGTATTGTGTGTAATCTTGTATGTGCATGTAAGCAGGGTAAGTCTGTAAGTACCTCGTAAAAGCAATAATCATCCCTGAAATATTATCACGCTACCAATATAAACACATTGATTCAGATCCAAATATTGTAATATTAAAGTCTTATGTTGCCAATCCCTATTAGTTAAAAGAGAGGGCACCTCTGTGCTCACTTAGTACACGCTGCTCTTTTTTTGATCTCACACATTGAGTGGTGAAATAATCGGCTGCTCCCGGGGGTGTCTGGTGGCGCATACCTGCAATACTCCACAACCGAAGCTCCATATTTATAGACATAGCAGCTCACGTATCCCCACATCACAGCTGTTTGCATTGCAGGGTTGGGTGTCACATAGCTGCCCGCTGCTCCTGTGGTTGTCACATTAAAGCAGAAGATAAACAAACAGCAACATTTAGAGTTTATTTTTTTTCCACCCCCGGGGACAAGTCATTTCAAATTTTTATTGAGGCTGGTGGTTATGATGCTGTTGAGTTTTATAAAGGCCGGAGGGAGCGATGTGGCCAATCGGTGGCTTTGCTGGGAGGGAAAAGGAGGAGGGGGGGGGGGGGGGGGGGGGATTAGCGGCGGAGAGGATTAGCAAAAATAATGCAAAAGAACGAAACAAGGCAGAAAAGGCAGAGATATCATGGTGGAAGTAGGTTTGTAAAAAAAAAAAAATGAAGAAACAGTAACTGAGGACAGAGTGGAGTGGACCGGAGAAAATAAAGGCAATGAGAGCAAAAAGGGGACTTTCTGGCTATGGTAGTTTGCCACTAGAGATAATAGTGTGTGTGGTGGCTTTTTTACAGACACACTGAGAGCAGAGATGTGGGAGGGAGAGAGAGAGAGGGAGAGGCCAGCACAGCTGAGTGGTGTTGATTGGCCTGTTTGAAAACACATGAACTGCAGACAGAGAGAGAGAGAAAAGAGAGGGAGAGAGGAGCGCTGTGCACTGGGAGAAAGTGTCGCTCTGTGCCGTGCCACGCTGCAGCCCAAACCACATTAGAGCAAATGAATCCATTCCACCTCCTGTTATGGCAGCTCCCGCACGGGGCCCCAGGAAGGAGAGGGAGGAGGGAAGGGAGGAAGAGTGGCAGGAGGGTTGAGATATGAGGGACGGGGAGAGGGAAATGATAGAACGGAAAATGGAAGGTGGTGGAAAGGAGTCGCATGCTGGGTGGCTCTAATGATGTCTGAGGGCTATAGAAAAAGGGGAGCAAAAAGCACATAGTAGCGAGAGAGAGAAAGAAAGGCTGCGGCCATACGACTGAAGACGAGGAGGAAAAGGAGGAGGAGGAGAGAGGATCCCCCACTGTGTCCAGAGAGCAGGAGTCATGGTTATGTTCTCCCTTTTCAGACTGTTGCTGAATAATGAAGATGATCTCTGGCCAGACTTGCTCCTCCATATTGTTCAGCGTTGCCCTCTAGACTTAACATACATGAGCATTAGAAGATTTAGCTATAAAACACCACATGCAAAGCCACAATTATTTCACTTAAACTGAAAACCTTTTATGCACAGAGTACGCCTCTTCCCTCCAGGGCCTGTGGAGCCCATTTTAACCACAGCAAAACTTCCACAATGTAGCAGACAATTTTAAGAAAACACTACAGTGTGTTCGCCTGGAGACGCAGAGCTTTCATGCTGCTGCAGGACTCGTTTCTTCTTAATAGGGCTCATTCAGCAGGATCATGTTCTAATCTGATGATACAGTCTTATCATTTTATTCACAAATTTCGGTTGTCTAAATAAAAATGATTCTTGTTTGATGTGTGTAATTGAATTGTTTACTTGTGTTTGCAAACTCGCTTGCCTCAAATTGTCCCTTAAGGGATGAATAAAATATTTTGAATTGAATTCAATTGATTAAATGTTTGACCAATTTGTAGATGATTAAGCATACTTTTGCATTGCATATATTGTCCATATATATATATCTATATAGATATATATATGGGCTGGGACGATACACCTATCTCCCTATTCAATACTATCACGATACTTGGGTGCCGATTCCATATGTATTGCGATTTTTAAGTGTTGCGATTCTACAAGTATTGCGGTTCGATATTACGATTTAATTTTGTTACCTTTTTTAACACTAGACCATGGGAAAAAGTTGAATCATACACTTCTAGGGACTTTTACTTAGGAAAATATCTAAATTGATACAGTAAGAATGTTTGATTTTCAGCATGTATATAGTCAGAGATGTCCTTGTAAGGCATTATTTATTACATTTTTTCCAGCAACCCAAAAATCAAAGAATAAAGATATTTCCCTCACAAATTAGTGGTATTTCCTTTTTAATTTATAAGGGACATGTCATGTTTTATACTTCTGGTATATAATAATATCAATCTTACTTCCATATGTCCATGTATTTTGTATATACTCTTTGTTAACACCTTGTTTTGAAAACCGGACGTTGTCACACGTGTATACTTCCGCTAACTTCTCCAAGTCCGTCACTAGCTCTCCCATCAGCTTCGTTCTCTTTATACATCCATAGTCAGCTCCATCAGAGCCGTTTGAATGCATTTAACATAAACGTCAGTATATGGGTGCTCTACAGTTGTAGCGTCGGCTGCATTTACGGATATGCGAGTGACGGCTGGCTTGACCGCACGTTACCGCAATATGATAACGTTTCCTGTCCATGACGGAGTTAGCATGCAGCTTTAGCCGTGATGTCTAGCTCTGCTTTTCCTGACAATGTGTGAAACCCAAAGTGTTTCCGTACTTTACTGTATGTGTAGTGTTTATCATACTCTGGATTTAAAATGTGAGGCCGTCTTTTTCTGCTTCCTTGCTTCAGCTCGCTCCGTTGAAATTGATAAGACATAACGTTACAACAATAAAAGCGGTAACTTCCTACCGCTACTTCCTACACTACTCTACCTCCGCATAGACTAGTGAAGCCATTATATCAATTCTGGCATACTGGTATTTCAAAATCGTAAAGAAATAGGTGGACATAGGTGAATACATTTTTTTTCCCACCCCTAATGTATACAGTATTGATGTTGGAAAATACACATATTAATATCTTGATACTGATTCCAACCATATTGCCATATAGCCCTGCTCCTTATGTACTCCTATACAATACACAGTGTTGGAGTCCATTATGAGCTCCTGTGTAACCGCTTCCATGCAACCCCCACCAACCGTCACATTCACAAAGCAAGCTGCACTTGACAAAAGGTGGTAGTCATTTGTCTGAAATGAGAAATCACTCAAATGTGTGATCACACTCTACGCATGTGTGTGTGTGTGTATGAATAAGTGGGTGTGTGCTGCTGCTGATAATGAAGAGATAATTTCTTTCTTTTTCTTTCTCTCTGTCTCTTTTCCCCACTGAGCCTGGCCCTTCTTGCCCCCTTCCTGCCATACTCCAGTGCTTTTCATATTACTTTGCTTTTGTTTCTGAGCACTTATTTCTTGCCCCGCTTCCCCCAGCTTGTTTTGCTCGGGAAAGAGAGAAGGAGGGAAACAGAAAGCGAATGTGTGTGTGTTTTTTTGGAGACAGTGAGAGAAAGAAACAGACAGACAGAGGCTTTTCCTCGGATCTTAGTATTATTTGTGGTTTGTTACTCTGCTCTGATTCATAGCAGCATCCTCCCACTGCTGTTTTAAAGGGAGGTTGTAATATGCACAGCATAATTGGATGTGTAATCCTTTGCTTTGCACCTCTGGTAAGCAGTGCTGAGTGGAGCTGATTAAGATGTTTGGAAGACAATAAAGATTAAGCGGTTCCCCGTCTGTGCTCAAACAACGACAACCCCAAAAAGTCTAAAGCAGACATTCTGGAAAAGAGGAGAAAAATCGCACGCTGCTACCATGCTTTTAAGTATTTTTCTCTGTGGAGAGGCAGAGATGTCAGCGTTTTGCTGTTAAAACATTCAACTTGTTTCTCTTCCTGTGATGATTTGACAGATTTCTGTGTTATTTTGATAGTAAACATAGAGGGGTGAGGATGTAGGGCAGGAGGAGGGCTTCTGCCATGTTTCCACTGAAGCATCGTCTGTTATGCAACACATTTTTCCCCTGAACGGGTGTGTGTGTGTGTGTGGTGCTGAAGCGTCAGCCAGGACAGTCAGTCAGTCAGGTGGATTGACTTCTTATCTCAGTTACAACGCCACCGGCCAGTCGCATTTCCACCTCACTCATTTTCCTTTCAGGAACCTGAGGGCCCGTCTTTTCATTGACTAACAAAAGCACTGCCCGTTTGTGGAGGGAGAAGGTGTGTGTGTGTGTGTGTATGTGTGTGTGTGTTGGACCTTGTGAAAGCACAACAGAGAGGAAGATTATTGGGTAAAAGAGGCAGATTCCTCCACCCCCCTCCAATCTCCCTCCTTCCTCTTGCGGGTGTGTTGGGACAGCAGGAAGGGGAGCTGGAGGAGAAACAGTTAATCAATAGCCACAAGGTCAGACGGCCAGCGCTGGGCCGGAGCGTGCCCTGTTAGCGGTCCGTGGAGCTGCCTGGCCGCTGAAGGGGATTTGTAGCACTTGTCAGGGCTTAAAGGAGCCCTCTCTGGACCACTTGCTCCGGGTGTAGTGTGTGAAAGAGACATGCCGCTTAGGCGGCAGGAGAGGGAGACATCTGCTGGACGCTGGGAGACGGCACAGCGCAGCAGAATTAGGCCACCCAAAAGTCACATTATGTGCGGTCAGCGTGGCTTTGTGCCCTGCAGAATGTAAAGTTAGCTGCTTTGTATGTAGGGGCTTTTCACAGCAACCACTGCGGCACCACGTAACCATGTAAAGAGACATACGGGTGCCCACCGTTTGACCACATTTACTCCAGTATTCCCCCTTTTTACTCATGCGAGTAGCTGAAGACTTTGTGCGAGTGCACTCCAGGTTCAAGCTTTTGTGTTTACATGCACTTAAGTGTGTGTGTGTGTGTGTAAGAGTGAAAGAGACAGAAAGAGTGCGCAATAGTCTTTTTCTAAGATAAGCCCACCGCCAGACTGAGCATTACACACGAAAACTCCCCGGCTGCTGAGCAATACGCTTTCATCGTATTCGGTCTCTCGCTCTGTTTCTCACAGCAGGGGGTCTTGGGGGACCCTTTATCAGTACTGAGCAGCTTCCCCCCCCCCCACACCCCCCACCTGTGGTCTCTCAGTTTGCCTTTTGTCTGGAGGAATGTGGCGGACCAACACTGATGGAGATAAACACAGAGAGGGACGGTGAGGGACGGACGGAGGCCTCGCTGGCAAACCAGCACGACACCCATTAATCCAGCCTCCATTTCTCTGGGATGCGGTGATGAACATGGGGCTGAAATTGTTCTTGTTGTTGCTGCTCAGAACAAGATATACACAGAAAGAACAAGATGCTGTAAAGCTGAACCTTATCTGCTGTTAGACGTGGGTATAAACTTGTTGTCTACGCCACACCGATAACCTTGATTGTGAGGCGCGCTTCTTTTAAAGAGAGATAACAGTTTATGTCTTTTCTTGGTTGCAGTGAGTGTTCGATTTTTCTCCCACAAGTAACATAAAGCAATGAAGTTCTCTTTCGGTTTCATCATGTTTCTGTTTTGTCGTTAACAGCGCTGCTGTGGAACATCTCAGTTTCATGCATTTGCCAAAAAAGCGCTTGCTTGAGGCTCATCGAGCCCTTCGATGAGTCAGTGCATGAACAAGCTGGCTTCCCTGTTTAAGAGTTTGTCAAGCTGCTAAAACGCTGTTTGAACTTCATTGGCTACAAACTCTTTACACGGATGACCTGGCAAAAAACCTGTTCTAACAGATGTACCTCTCCTCCTCCGCTTCCTTTGCAGAGTACAGAACTTTTAATGGCGTCCCGGTAGAGACTTCAAGATGAACACGTTACCATCAATGGACCGGCACATCCCAGGTATTAGGGTTTATGCCCCGAAGGGGCTAAACCCTTCTAAGTTTGTGCCGGTTTGTTATTATTATTTTTATTTGTTGTCTGCCTTTGAGGCTCAATTTGCCGTGAGATGAAAAGAGCTAAAAACATGAAAGTTGGCACAATGAATGGAAAGGATATTTAACGGCATTTCACGAAATATGACAGCAATCGGCCACATGGTGGCGCTGTAATTAACGCTCAAACACTCGATTTTTGAAAGGCCACGCTTCTCGAACCGTAAGTCCGATTGACTTGAAATTTGACACACATGTCCAGCTCCGTCTGATCTACAAAAAAGCCTCTGGGACCACTAAAGTCCGCCTAACTAGATTTTCCGCCATCTTGAATTTTTTGAAAAACACATTTTTGACATCTCCTCCTAAACCGTAGGTCCGATTGCTACCAAATTTTCTGTGGATCATTATTGGATGAAGGTGATCTAAAGTTGCATAAAGCGTGTTGATATGTCATTGCGTTTTGAAGCTGTTGACCAACAAACTTTTCACTGGGCGGGGCTTATTAGGAAATTGGCCATAATTCATTGACCATTAATCTGATCATCATAAATCTTGGTAGATAACTTCAATACGTGTTTGGGAATAGGCGTCCCAAAGCATTTCTCGCTCGACCCATAGGGGGCGCCAAAAACATCAAAAACTTGTACCTCAAGATCCGGTGGACAGAATTTTATCAAATTTGGTACACATGCTCTGGGGGCCAGTATTAACTAAGATCTGAAGTGTCATATTGATCGGTGCAAGTGGGCGTGGCCTATTTAGCATTTTATGCTAAATTATGCCTTTGCTCAATTTGCTGTGAGCCGGAACGAGCTAGAGACATGAAACTTGGTGCCATAACTGTACATGATGTCACAATGCTTCACGTAAAATATGATCCAAATTGGCCACACGGTGGCGCTACAACATTTTTCAAGGTCAGCCCCCTCACACCATAAGTTCGATTGATTTGAAATTTGACAGACATGTGTTGCTGAATGTGCTCTACAAAAAAGCCTCTTGGACCACTTAAGTCCGCCTTCTAGATTTTCCTCCATTTTGAATAATTTGAAAAACCCATTTTTGACATCTCCTCCTAAACCGTAGGTCCGATTGCTGGCAAATTTTCTGTGGAATATCATTGGACCATGCTCATCTAAAGTTGCATAAAGCTTGTTGATATCTTATTGTGTTTTCAAGATATTGACCAATGAACTTTAAAGGGGCGTGGCTTAGCACATCAATACAGCTAATACCACAACTGTTAGGCCCATCTTCTCGAAACTGGCAGAATATGTTCATAGGAGTACCTGAAACGTATCCTGAAAGTTTCATTCAAATCGACGTATAGGGGGTGCCACCAGTTCCAAAGATTTGCATGGGCCTATCGCGAATTTCGTCACAAATCAATGGGAGTTCGTCCCATCTTCACCAAACTTGATGGATATTTTAATTGACCTGTTGAAATGTCACCAAAATGCCAAGAAATATGACTGGCGGGACTTTGAGTGTGCAACTACAGAAAGGCTGCATACAGTGTAATAATGAAACAAGGGTGTGATTGGTCTCACTCCTTCTTTATGCAGAATTAAACCAGGTGAAATGACTTTGCTTTGTGAAGCCCAAAACCCGATCACTGCTGCTCGTGGCTTTGATTTCAGGTGCTTCCGCTGTTGAGCGAAAAAGGGCATAAACCCGCGAACTGCCGCTTGCGGCTGTAATTCTACTCTGGTAATGCTTAAGCTCAGAGGATTAGTAATACACGCTTATTCTCAAAGTGTTCCTTTGAAGTTTTTACCTTTTACGCTTAATCAAAGTGCGAATTCAAGCTTTTGTGTTTACATGCACTTAAGTGTGTGTGTGTGTGTGTAAGAGTGAAAGAGACAGAAAGAGTGCGCAATAGTCTTTTTCTAAGATAAGCCCACCGCCAGACTGAGCATTACACACGAAAACTCCCCGGCTGCTGAGCAATACGCTTTCATCGTATTCGGTCTCTCGCTCTGTTTCTCACAGCAGGGGGTCTTGGGGGACCCTTTATCAGTACTGAGCAGCTTCCCCCCCCCCCCCACACCCCCCACCTGTGGTCTCTCAGTTTGCCTTTTGTCTGGAGGAATGTGGCGGACCAACACTGATGGAGATAAACACAGAGAGGGACGGTGAGGGACGGACGGAGGCCTCGCTGGCAAACCAGCACGACACCCATTAATCCAGCCTCCATTTCTCTGGGATGCGGTGATGAACATGGGGCTGAAATTGTTCTTGTTGTTGCTGCTCAGAACAAGATATACACAGAAAGAACAAGATGCTGTAAAGCTGAACCTTATCTGCTGTTAGACGTGGGTATAAACTTGTTGTCTACGCCACACCGATAACCTTGATTGTGAGGCGCGCTTCTTTTAAAGAGAGATAACAGTTTATGTCCTTTCTTGGTTGCAGTGAGTGTTCGATTTTTCTCCCACAAGTAACATAAAGCAATGAAGTTCTCTTTCGGTTTCATCATGTTTCTGTTTTGTCGTTAACAGCGCTGCTGTGGAACATCTCAGTTTCATGCATTTGCCAAAAAAGCGCTTGCTTGAGGCTCATCGAGCCCTTCGATGAGTCAGTGCATGAACAAGCTGGCTTCCCTGTTTAAGAGTTTGTCAAGCTGCTAAAACGCTGTTTGAACTTCATTGGCTACAAACTCTTTACACGGATGACCTGGCAAAAAACCTGTTCTAACAGATGTACCTCTCCTCCTCCGCTTCCTTTGCAGAGTACAGAACTTTTAATGGCGTCCCGGTAGAGACTTCAAGATGAACACGTTACCATCAATGGATCGGCACATCCAGCAGACCAATGACAGGCTGCTGTGCATCAAACAGGTGTGTATAAAGACCCATGAACAACAACCTGTTAGTCCTCCTTTAACTTTATCAAAGTATTTAACTATAAAGCATAAAATCTCTGTCTGCCTGTCTGTATGTCCTTCGCATATCTTGAGAACTTTTCTTCCGATCGACTTCACACTTGGCGGGTGTGTTGCTTAGGACCCAAGGGAGTGCAGTGTCAAATATGGTGCAATTTGGCCAAATGGTGGCGCTATCACAATGAACTTTACATTTTGGCCTGTAACTTTTGAAGTGTAAATCTCAGAAACAAAATTATTTTCCCCTGGATTTTGTTGGTCCAGACAAATCAATCTATATAAGCCACTCCCATTTGTATCTGGACTGATTTTCCGCCATTTAGAATTTTGTCCAAATTAGATTTTTCGCTGCTACTCCAACAAATTTAGAGCGATCAGCACCAAGTTTGGTACAGAACATCTCTGGACTAAGCCGTAAAAAGTACTTTTTCAGATTTTTGATGTTCCGGACAGTTTTGCTATAGCTGGCCTTCAAAGTTAGCTCAAATGCTGCGGGCAGGGCTTGTAATACAAAAAATGTCATATCCCCTGAACACTTTGCGCTATTGCGACGACATTTGGTGGACATGTGTAGATATGATGTCTGAGTGACCATGGCAAATTTGGTGCCATTTGGCCAATAGGTGGCGCTGTAGCAGCATCATCTAACTATAAAGGAAGTATTCTCTGTCTGTGTATGCACATATGACTCGAGAGTCGTTCATCCAATCAACTTCACACTTGGCGGATGCAAGCAGCCATACCGCGGTTCTCGACAACGCTGCAGCAGAACTTCTGGGTGCCGAGCAATCGGCCCGTTCCGGAGGGGCGCCCGCTCTGAACGGGCACTGCACTAGTCCAGTAAAATGAAGACTTGAATTCTGGAGGCGAAGACACAAGAATCTGCATCTCCTCTCCTTTTCCTTCACTCCTTTCTCCTCTCAGCACCTTATATGGGCATCAGTTTTTCTGGCCATTAGGCTCCAGTCACACAGATCATGTTGCACAGGGTCATAGAAAGAGAGAGGGAGTGGGAGAGAGAGAGAGGGAGAGAGAGAAAGAGAGGGAGGCAAATCTGGCAGTGAACACAAGAAGAGGACTTCAAAGCGTCTATAGCAACATAACAGACTCTACTTTCCCCCTCCTGGTCCTGCGCTCCCTTACATCACGTTCCTGACTCTTGACGTATGCCCGGCCCTTGTTGTGGTTTTTGCTTAAATGCTTCCTTGACTGCCAGCTTTCAGGAGGAGACTCCTCGCAGACAAATACAGACAGAAAGACACAGTCAGACATAACCCAGGGCTACCGCCTCTGCCTGTGATTAATAGTCTACAAGAGCTCGCTGGCTGGCTGGCAGGCTGGCAGGCTGTGGGCTTATTTGTTTATGCTATGTGGGTGTGATCCTTTATATCTCCCAACATCCATATGACACCATGCCTTACAGTGAATCAGTGAATGATAGGGCTTTGAGCTCGCGATTATGAGGTGACATATCCCTTTTCTCTGCGCCTGCTTGTTGTTAAACCCCCCCCACCCCCACCTAAACTCCTGAGCACCCAATATAATAACCTTTATCTAAACAGGCTCTTATTGCCTCAGTGCTTTTACTTCAATTGCATGTAGCAGACGTCAAAAGCCTCATTTCCAAAATGTCAGCTTTTCTCAAATGAGTAGAATTCGGTGGAACTGACACACTTCACAAAGCCTCCTCAATTATTTTCTCAGGCGTCACTGATAGGCCCTAAATAGCCCGAGTTAACACGTCTAGCTTAATAAATGCACTAATTGTAGCTGGGTTTATATACTCCTCGGCTCTGGCTGTAATAGAATTCGTAGTAAACCAGACTTCAAAGGCGGCGAGTTAGTCAGTGAGCTCTGAGCTCGTGGCGGCTCTGCCAGCAGGGTGTTGTTTTGGTTTGGGGAAAGCCGCTGGCTGGCAGAGAGCCAGGTGTTGTGCTGTTTTTCACGCAGCCAGGTAGGCACTGAGCAGCCTGAGCCTCGGCTGGCCTGAAAAAAGGGGGTAAGTCAGTCCGTCATCTCACGGAGGACAGTCTGTCAAACGTCTGGTTCTTTGTCTGAAACCCCATCGCTGCCGCTCAGCCCCCACCTCCCCGTTCTTGTCCTCATCCAACCCTGAACAGCAACAACAACAAGACCAGCTCGGGCCCCATCCTCCTTCCAAAAAAACTCAGCACAGCTATTTCGCTCCGCCGTCCTCCCCCTCGCACCAGAGTCGAGGGTTGTCAGGCAGAGTCGGTGGCGAGCGCCGCAGCGGCGGGAGCTGTGAGTTCAGATCTAGACAGACAGCCCCTGCTGTGCTAGTTCTGATTCCTCTCGCGCTGGAGGCTGATACGCCTCCCATCAAGCAGCAATAATGCCAGATTATATCACTCATCTAGAGCAGGCTCTTCTCCTCCCTCTCACTCAACAAGAGCATCTCTCACTCACTCCCTCCCTGCTTCTCTTCATCATCAGCCAAACCCCTGTGAGGGTCCACACAGCTATAGCTCTATAATGGCTAATCTTCACATCAAAAAAGATGAGTCACTCAAGGCCTCCTCTTGAAGCTCATGATATCATTGGGAAGCTCTCAGAGATTTTCTCTGCGGGCCTGACACGTTAGGCCGCATTCGCGCCCGAGAGCCCTTTTGTCGCCCACCGCCGAAAAGCTGCCCTTTCAAAAACGCTCACCTCTGCTGCCCCCTAAAGACAATAGTCCTACCTTCCCCGCAAGAACACACAAAACAAGACGCTTCAGCTCCAGATGAGAATAATAAACGCTTTCAAGTGGGCTCAATCTCGCCGACTGAACGAGCCGCAGCTCTGCCCCATTTCAGAGCTATTAACCTCCTGAGCCATGAAGAAAGGGAGCCCAATTTTAAAAACCGCTTATTGTGTCCTGCCAGCCTGAGTAGCCTTCAGACACTGGGAAGAAAAGACTCAACTGTTTCAGGCCTCAGTGAACAAGTGAGAGAGACAGACAGAGACTGAAAGAGATTAGACAACACACCAACGGCGCGTATTGAGTCTACACACATAGCTGCCAGGAGGACCAAGGTTGTTTTCTTTGTGAACGGCCGAGCCAGCCAGTGGACTTCTGGTGCCGAGGCTCTGTTACATTCTGAAAACAGGCAGTGAATGAGGGGAAGAGAGGAGGAGGAGGCGGAGGAGGAGGCGGAGGAGGAGGACTGGAGCGAAAGATTCGGTTGCCGTGCGGGTCATGGGGGTGATGGCTGGGTGTTGCCAAGAGAGATTAACAGGAAACACTGGCATCATTGTTGATACGGGTGTGATCTTCTTCCCACAATGCAGCGGAGCCCCGAGTGGGCGTACGTTGGAAGGAGTCAAGGTCCTCACAGGGTTGCGCAGAAACACAAGACATTAAATCAAGGCAGTTTTGGAGGGAGAGCGCGAGGCTGCGAAACTATTTGGTTTCAGTGTTTTTCCAATTTGTACTTGATCTGAAAAAAAAATAACGCTCATTATTTCCCATTGTTTCTAATGTCAGTCTCCTTTCTCTGTGTTTGCACAGCACTTACAGAACCCGGCCAACTTCCATTCGGCGGCCACGGAGCTGCTCGACTGGTGCGGAGATCCCCGGGCCTTCCAGCGACCTTTCGAGCAAAGTCTCATGGGATGTCTGACGGTACGCAAACAGTAATTATGGTTTTCGTTGGGTTTTTCAGGTACTTTTTAGGAGACATGAGCAAAACAATAATTAGAGTTGGGATACTTAGGGGGAAAAAAAGATTAGCTGATTTGTCCACTTTAACACTTTTTAGCCTACTTTTAAAGTTAACCCTCTGAGACCCACAATAGACCTGTTTTTATCTTTTTTAGGGGGGTACAGGGGGTCTTTAGGGGGAGATAGCAGGTCAACAGTAGATGTCACATAGAAGTGGTGTACATCATCTGAAAGCTGGGAACCTGAAGATTAATTTGAGATGCAGCTCAGCACCGTGTGTCAAGTTGTTCTAGTCATAAATCAGAAATAAATATGAATTAAATAATTAATTGAAATAAATTGTGAAAGTGTATTAGGGCTTAGAACATTATAATATGTAGTATATGATGGCCATTCTCTTGCTCACTTATGTCTCACAAGTTGTTGCAGCAATTTTTGGGTTGATACCATTTGTTACACAGATTTGGTGCTAAATTTAACCATTTTTTACCACTCGAGAATTGATAAAAATGATCAATAATCCCTCGAAAATACCACATTAAGTCACAGAGACCCTGAGGAACACCATAGAAAAAGCCATGCTGTGATTTGGTATCAAAAACTGTTGACATTTGGAGATTTCTGCAAGAATTGCATTTTTCAGCGAGATGGCGAGCACTTCTGTTCTGGAAACTTCTCAGAAACCCCCTTATTGTCAATCTACCTAGGGAAGCCATCCATCCTCTGAATGCTCTAGGTCTCCAATTTGTGGTTGTAAAGTTTCATGAGGCTGTGATTATCCTAGAGATCACCACAAGTCATTTTATACAGTGAGGTCAAGTTTATAAAAAAAGGTGAAATGGCTACTATGGGGACTAACATCATCACACATGGATACAACTGGACTCATTGGATCCACAAGAGTCTCAGCTTTACAGTGACGCTCAATTTATGTAATTCCAAGACTGTTTAGGGACCCCAGTATGCAGAAATATTCAAACACACCGTTTTAGAATAGATAAAAAGTGGGCATGTCGGTAAAGGGGAGACTCGTGGGTACCCAAAGAACCCATTTTCATTCACATATCTTGAGGTCAGAGGTCAAGGGACCCCTTTGAAAATGGCCATGCCAGTTTTTGCTCTCCAAAATTTAGCATAACTTTGGAGCGTTATTTAGTCTCCTTGACAAGTTAGCATGACATGGTTGGTACCAATGGATTCCTTAGGTTTTCTAGTTTCATGTGATATCTGTACCTTCACTCTAGCTCTAAAGACGACGGTAATGTCTGTCGGGATCACCCACGATCCCGCGGGTCTCATGGGGTTAACCTAGACGGTGCAATAGCTGAAACAAGAATCATAATCATAGTGACATTTGGTATTTGGGTTATACCATATTTTCCCTTCAAATTTGAGTATAAACAGTTCGTAGCAGGCTTGAGTCACACCAGGTTTGTACCCAGCAGTTATCCAAGGCAGCTGCTCAGGCCGTCAGGGGCCAGTGACAGAGGTTAAAGTCCTTGTCACCCACTGCTTCTCTCCACTTTGTGCCACACACACACACACACACACACACACACACACACACTAAAGAAGAGGCTTGAACAGGACTGCGGGTTGCCAGTCACCCCTGGCTATCGCCTTTCAGTTCACTAGCTACCATTCATCGATCTGGGTACGGGGCCAGAGAGCTTGCCTGCACCAGGTGTGTGTGTGAAACCCCCCCCCCCCCCCCACACATACACTTACATACACAGTCACGTGTGTGAAAGAGGCTTTAGAGCGGAGAATTGAAAGCTTCACGCGTCTATCGCTAAGATCTGCCTCTGAAACACTGAAGGAACATTGTCCCCGGCTGAAGTGGTATAGCGTGAGCAAAGAGATAAACGCTCATTAATGTGTAAATCACAATAAAAGCCTCTTAAAGGCTGATAAAGAGCTATACAATGGAGCCCACCACTGAGATCCCTCTCAGCATGGGTCTGTTTCCATCAGCTAAATTGTTTCATCAGACTCTGAGAGCAAACGGCTCCTTATCTCGGAGAATTACGGCGCGCAACAAGTCCTCGCACTCTCTCAAGGATTTTATGTCCATGACGTTACCTCGCCGAACTGGAAATTAAAGATGCATCAATCACAGCCAATGAGAGTTGTCGTAGCCGAATGAAACTGCGAATGTGTGCCGAGGCGCTTGTTTCCTCTGGCGTGTTGTACACGTGGAGGTCATCCTCCGATCCCCGGTGGAGCATCGGCTCCAGAGCCAATAAAAGATGACATAACTGAGCTGTCGGTGCTGCACTATCAGCTCTGTCTGCTTGACAATTTGTGTGTTTTTTTTTCTCTTTCTTTATGCATAACGATCGAGAGTGTGGGTTATCAGTATTATTTCTGCCTCTTCGTTAACTAGGATCTGTCTTTCATATACAACCGTTTCAAGCAGAAATAAACTACAAAACTGATGTTTTGTTTTCCTCCCCCTCCAACAAATAGACAAACAAGAATATCAGTGGCCCAGTAACCCTCCAGCACCTCTTAGAGCACTGTTCTCGTATTGACAGGAATGCGGGCCTTGATGTACGTCCTCAGAGGGAGATTAAGCTGAAAAAAGGCTTATGAGGTGAAACACTGTTAAATCCGTGTTGAATCTATGCTAGCCTCTGTAGCTGGCTGCCTGCCTCGTACAAACTGCAGGGCAGACTCACTCACGCAGGGAATTAAACGATTGACAGCAACACGATTCGGCCGTTTGTCAGAATTGTTTGCGTAATGTGGTTGGCTTGAATAGATTATGTTGTAGTTTTTATCCCTGGAATTCTCAGCTTCAAATGTCACCGTGATTTACTGAAACTATATAGTTGTACATCACCATCTCTTGACTAAAACAATCATATAAACCCTGTTTACTGACATGATTTCCATAGCTGTTCATTCAGTGCTCAAGCAGCCATATTACCTGCGACAAAGGCACTTTATGATCACCGCTAGCTGTTATGTTGGCTCTCTAAAAGGCACCCCAGCTGACCTTGTTAACGCTAATGTGTGTTTTGAGGTCAGAGGGAGCAGAGGAGTTGTCATCTGTTAGCAGATAAAAGCGAAGGGGTTTCCCTTCTAATAATGATTTACCCCCGTCTCCTGAGTCCTGTTTAACGTCGCTCAGCATCGCCTTTAACGTTCTATTAGAGTCCGGGAGGCTCCTGCTTCATGTCCCGTAAATGTTCGACCTCTTTTTGAAGTCATTAGCACAAAAGGATTATTAAAACCTTACAGCTGGGGACCGGTTCCTCTCAAAGATGGAGGGAAAAGGAGGATTTTAACCTTTGCTCACTCAGGGGGGATGCTGCTGAAACGCACTTAACTTTTTCTACACTGCCCTCCGATTCACACACTGGTCAGTTTAGCTGGATATCCCAACACCTATTATTTCCACATTTTCCTGGTCTGCCTGGGTAATTAAGCCAGCAACCTTTTAGTCAGGGGACAAACTGTTCACTTTAGGGCCAGAGCGGGCCTGTTTGATGATAACCTTTGAGAGACTCTGCTTGCTCTGCAGAGCGACTGTGGTTTGGCTCGCACCTCCTCTTGGAGGTTGATGAAGTCATCAGACTCGTCCTGACTGTGGATCACTGGAGCAATCCAGACTGCAGACTTCACATTAATCTCACTGTGTGTGTGTGTGTGTGTGTGTTTACAGTACGTACGTGTTTATTGAATGTGTGTCTCTCTGAAGAACAATTTAAGTTCAGTGATAGCAGCAGTGACCCAAAATATTAACACAATTAAGAAAGTGATAGGATTAAGATGCCTTAACTATGGCTCAATGTTTATTTAGTATCAGTATTTTATGGTATTGGTCAAGAAAGTGGATAGATAGCTAGAGTGAAGATACTAGAAAACCCAAGGAATCGAGTGGTATCAACCGTGTCATGTTAGCTTGTCTGGAAGAACGCTAAATAACGCTCCAAAGTTTGGCTAAATTTTGGTGAGGAAAAACTGACATGGCCATTTTCAAAGGGGTCCCTTGACCTCTGACCTCAAGAAATGTGAATGAAAACTGTCAATCGATTAAAATATTCAATCACTATTAAAAGCACGGTTTTTATCCGTTCAAAATGTACCTTAAAGGGAGATTTGTCAAGTATTTAATACTCTTATCAACATGGGAGTGGGCAACTATGCTGCTTTATGCAAATGTATGTATATATTTATTATTGGAAATCAATTAACAACACAAAACAATGACAAATAATGTCCAGAAACCCTCACAGGTACTGCATTTAGCAAAAAAATATGCTCAAATCATAACATGGCAAACTCCACTCCGTCTGTAAAGGGGAGACTCGTGGGTACCCATAGAACCCATTTTCATTCACATATCTTGAGGTCAGAGGTCAAGGGACCCGTTTGAAAATGGCCATGACAGTTTTTCCTCGCCAAAATTTAGCGTAGTTTTGAGTGTTCTTTAACCTCTTTCTCGACAAGCTAGTGTGACATGGTCGGTACCAATGGATTCCTGGTTTTCTAGTTTCATGATACCAGTATCTTCACTCTAGCTTTAAAACTGCTACAACCTAAAAATCGTAAGTTGCGATAATGCGTTAAAAAAATTAGTGCCGTTAAAAAGAATTTGTGTTAACATATTATTATCGCGTTAACTTTGATAGCTCTATTTAATATATAAACTATTAACCTTTTAACAATCCGACAGGTGGGCCTGGTCGCTATTCTGTCTTCAGAAGTTGTAGCGGGCTCAGTCTTAAAATTAGAGTGAATATATCGATTGGTACCAAACATGTTGTGTTAGCTTGTCGGGAAGAACGCTAAATAACGTTCCAAATTTAGGCAAAATTTTGGCGAGGAAAAACTGGCATGGCCATTTTCAAAGGGATCCCTTGACCTCTGACCTCAAGATATGTGAATGAAAACTCTGAGATGAAGAGAGTGAAAATTGTATCTTATAACGTAAATCAGTTATGACAAACTGCATAATTTGCAGTTGAAAAAAGGTAATTAATCGCAATATATCTTTTCGCAATACTCAGCATATCGCAAAATGTTTAAAATTGCAATAAGATCATATCGTGACTTAAGGATCATCATAATATCATATTGTATCACCTCTGGTGATTCCCACCCCTAATAGATAGATAGATAGATCATTTGCAATGCTGTAATTACAATGATGTAATGATTCCAAAACAACTGATATAATGCTAATGTTATTAGAGCCTAAAGGTCAGCAGCTGTACTCATGACCCATTGCTCCTCTTCCAGGTGGTGAGTCGCGTGGCTGCTCAGCAGGGGTATGACTTGGACCTGGGCTACAGGTTGCTGGCTGTGTGCGCCGCCAACAGGGACAAATTCACCCCCAAGTCTGCAGGTAAGGACCCACCACTCTGCTAAAAGGCCAGCAGATGCATGCTCATACATCATCCCAGTTACTGCCGCTGACTTGCAAGACAGTGGACGACACGACGCTCATTGTTCTCCATGCTGCAATCATTCACTTTTTCATGAAGTAAAATAATTAAAGCAAATCGCTGTTCGGCTTAAAGTCATGATCCAGTCAGAAGTGTGTCTGTTTCCTGTCATTATTCTGCTCAGGCCCATGAATGCACCACGCAGCTGCTTATTATGTTTTGAGCACTATATAAAGGTTATTAGGATGTCACGGAGAATCTCGTAATTATACTAACAGACAGTTCCATTTGCATATTATTTTGTTCCTGTCAATGCTTAAAAAACAAATATCTGTGGTTTGCAAATTTTGCGACTGCGACCACAGACATCGCACAAAAAGCCCACAGAGCATTATAATGTCAGATATTTTTAGTCCCCATTAAACATTAATGTGCTATTGAGATGAGCTGTCCGGGTGGTAGCCTCACAAAAACAGCCTACTCAACAGTCTTTCCACACAAACCCACACTGCATATCTGCATGCACACACACATGAAGCGGGAGCGAGCAGTAATGCTATCCTCAGACATTTATCTATCAAATCCAATTTCCCCCCCCCCCCACCCCCCGATCCATACCTCCCCTCTCCGCCTCCCACAGTCCTGCAGGAGCGGCCTGCTCTTGTACATTTGTCAAAGTGAAATGTGCAGAGGCGGGAGAGAGGAGAGAGGGAAAGAGATGGATGGCTGGGGAGGTGTCGCAGATGTGTGCCGGACCACTCACTCTGGCTGACAAAGCCAGTCAGAACACGGATAAACCCTCGTTACATAAGTGGCAGCAGTGAGTGAGAGTCAAATATTTTGATTAAAATGTCTGATTTCTTTGTTGTTCCGACAAGGCGTAAATGTCACCGTTTCACTGCAGTGACAGTCTCTAAAATCGTATCCCATAATTCCTCATACGAGCTGCAACTGAATATGCAGAAATGTATCCGTTTCTGCTGGGGTTTTTTTGCTCACACGGTCTCTCTGATATGGACGTTCGCTCGAGCTGGATATCCTCTTTCGGTTGCGGTGGGAAGCGTCTTGTTGGGAGGAACTTAAGTGGTCAGACAGACGTCAGTGCACAATATTGATTGCTGTATTTCTCTCTCTGTCTGTGTTCCTGTGTCGGGATAATGTGATTGTTGTCCAGGCATGGCTCGGACTGGCTGGCTGTCTGGGCCCCGACTGACAGCCAGAATCATCCTCAGGCCTGCTGATGGTTCTGGGATCTAATAGAAGACGGCAACTGGGTTTCAGGAAGAGCTGTTTATGCACGGCGGACAAATGGGAACTGTAGTGTAATTATTCGGGGTGGGGGGTGGGGGGTGGGGGGGGGGGGTGGGGGGGGGGAGATATGATGCGGCCAGTCATCAAACGAGGCAGGCAGGCAGCCGGGCCGTCGGGGGTGGGAGGCAGATGTGACTCAGGGCAGATCTTACTCACTGAGCATCCGTCTTACCTCCCTTACAAGGACGTCTGTCTGAGAAAGCAGACGGGAGGGCGACGGAGGAGACGTGATGCACACTTGGAACTCAGAGACACATGCATGCGCTCAACAAAGCTGCAGAGAAGCATTCGGTTTTCACTGCTCTGTTAGATCCGTCTGTATGGTCATTACTGTCTTTGTGTGTGTCTGTGCATTCACATGCATGAATGTGTGTTTAATCGTGCAGCCCCAGCACAATCTTCTGACAGCCCGCGTGGCGACAGAGGGCCGCGAATCTGACACCTGAGAGCCCAGACGAGGGCCGAGAGGAGTCTGGGATGCTCTCTGCGGCTCCTCCGGGGGGGGGGGGGGAGGCAGGCTCTTAAGACTGCAGATCAATCACACTGATGCTTTCTTTCATAGCATCAGTTAAAAGAGGAAATTGATAAAGCAATTATTGCTACACTACTTTTATTTTAACAGTTTGACAAGAGTTGAGTTGTTGCAAAATTAAGTTGACTTGTGTATTTCTCACTATGAGTATGAGATACTCTCATTGCTGCAGAGCGAGTGCAAATACCAGATAATCAGGAAGATAATTTACTAGAAATGAATCACTAAACACTGTAATATATGACTCACAGTGAGTAATTAGAGAGGCTACTAGAGGATAAACAGATCTGCAGTTAAAAAGAACATTTTCCATCTTGCATTTATACATAAATCTTGTGTTTATAATTTTCTTTTTGCATGTGTTTGTCTGTCTCCACTCCAAGAAAGAGAACGCACGAACAATCTACAAATACCTAAAGTTGCACCAGTAGTGGAAGAAGTACCCAGATCTTTTACTTAAGTAAAAGTACAAATACCACAGTCTAAAAATACTCCATTACAAGTAAAAGTCCTGAACACATTTATTTATTTATTTATTTATTAGTTTATTTGACAGGGACAATACATAGGTATTGTTACACTTAATTAAAGTGCAACCAATGCAACGTATATAGGACTTCTAGCCATAGCTAATTTGCAGACCTTGTCCCTGGTTAGGCTTTTTAAGATGCATACATTTTAATGATGCAGTTCTTCAATTTGGAGTCCATTTAGATACTTTATATACTACTGGGTAGATTAGTAGTACATTACTGCATAATATCACAAAAGCATATCATATGTTTTTAGTGCAGTGGAGTAAAACGTACAATATTTCCCTTTGAGATGCAGTGGAGTACAGGTATAAAGTAGAAGAAATTGGAAATACTCGAGTAAAAACAAGTACCTCAAAATTGTACTTAAGTACAGTACTTGAGTAAATATACTTGGTTACATTCCACCACTGAGTTGCAACATAAAACTGCTGCCCCGCGACACCTGTCGAGCGCATTTCGGAGAGATTTTCAGCAACAGCAGACTGCTGGTGATGAGCTGTCTGGAGATTGTGGCCCTCACAGCGAGGCCTCAGGGATTAGCGTGTTGCTCTAATCTGGAATCAGCCAGTGAAGAGATTTATCTGCTGTTAGGCGAGCTAGCATTAGCAATGTTAACTCTCAGAGCCAGCGAGGATACGCTGTTTTAATGCTGTTAGCATGCTAGCATGCTAACAGCTAGCATTGTGGAGTTTTTTGTTTTTACTTTACCAAGAAAGTTCAATGGTTGTTGTCACATAGAGTATACATGTCATGTCATTTTTTCATTATAACATTTTTAGTAAATATAATTCACAGTATAAAAATATAAAAATAAAATAAGAAATTATACAACAAATGACAAAATGTAGGGAAAGGAAAAGAATAATAATAAAATATATTAAAAAAATGTTAGGTGTAGTTCTTTTTTTTTTACTTTATTAAAAAAGTTCAAAACAGTTGTTACGTAGAGTATACATGTTCCATTTTTTCATTATAAAAAATGTAGTAAATATAATTCACAGTATAAATATATAAAAATAAAATAAACTATACAACAAATAACGAAATGCAGGGAAAGGAAGAGAATAATAATAATAAATTAAAATATATATTAAAAAAATGTTAGTTGTAGTTTTTTTTTTTTACTTAATTAAGAAAGTTCAGTACAGTTGTTACACAGAGCATACATGTTCCATTTTTCATTATACAAATTAGGTAAATATAATTCACAGTATAAAAATACAATAGATTATACAATAAATAAAATGTAAGGAAAGGAAAGAATAATAATAAAATAAAATATTTAAAAGAAATGTTAGGTGTAGTTCACATTCTTGCAGAGTCACACTTGATGAACACTGCTTCTTTTTTCACAGTGTTTTAAAATCCATAGTCTGTTTTGTTTTTTAAATCTTCTTAGAGTTGTTTATGTTTTCCTCGTATTAATCTGTAGTCGGCTACAAGATAACTTCCAACTGAGAGGTTCATTAGATAATAGGTGTGCTGCTGCCCTACAAACACACAAAACCCTAATAGACTCTGAGCTGTTGAGCTACTGTGAAGTTCAGCAGACACCAAATCAGATTAGGCGCATAATCTATCAAGTGTTTTACCGTTTCCTTCCTCAGTGAATCTGCCTCTCTTGTCACCGAGCTCGTAACACTTTGTTCTCTTTCTTTATGAAGCATGAGCTCCAATAATAAACCTACAGAACACGTTTTATGCCAACCATCTCGCCTCTCCTTCTTCACAATGTCCCCCTCCTGTTAAGTTTTAAATAGATGAAAGTAAAACTCAAGCGTGACTCAGTTTGTGTATTATGTTTTCAACATGACTTGACACGCTCCGGATTAAAGGTAGCTGCTCCCAGGAATGATCGCTATGTTCTTAGAAACCTACTTTAATGTTTAAGTCAGGTTTCTGCTTGTTGTTTGTTCCTCTGTCTCGCTCAAAAAAAAAATAATGATTCAATCATTTATGTTGGCATTTTATCAGAACGGTTACGCTCCAGTGCTGCTTATCGCTGTGGTGAAAGAGCAAGTGATTTTTTAGGATCCCTTTTATCTACACAAGTGGTAATTGTGTTTGATGTTTTTAGTTTCTCTTCTTCGGCTGATTTAGAATGAGTGTTTGGGGGGGAAAAAAGTGGGAAAATATGATGCTTTGTTCTGGGTGGTTTGTAAATTTCCCCCCACCCACTCACATCTGACATAAAAAAGAAATAGTCCCATGAGATCTGCAGAATTGTCAGCCCTCGGTCAGTCAACAGAGCGTCATCTCAGGGAAACAGCCACTCTGCTGTGTCAACAGTGACAGAAAACTTCCAGGGCGTGGTTGCAACTCACCCCGTGTCCTCTGAAACACGCACAGAGCTCACAAAACACATAATTCAGCAAACAAGTGCAACTGAAAATAAGAACTCCCATTAGACTCTGTGTAGACTCATTGTGAGTGTCTGTACGTACACACATCCTCTCTCCTCCTTCGGCCTACAACCATCTGACATGTCTCCCACTTATCTGTCTCAATTTACTTCCACTTGATTGATTTTCTCACCCCGTCTTCCCTTCCCCGCTTTGAGCTGTGTGTGTAGAACCAGAGGAAGGTGTAGGCATCCTTTGTTACTGACCCAATCAACCTTACAGACTTTTATATTTAATTACTGCTGAGTAAGAGCAGCGCGCTGAATTATTAACAGGAAACGGGGGTTTATTTTTAGCAGGCGGGCCTCTCCTCTGACACTCTCCAGCGGTTCGCCTTAGATGATGAAACCTCTTTGCAACCCAAAACTACCTTCAGAACTTCACTATTAAGTTTATAGAAATAAAGCTCGTGGGGAAACACTTATAGCTGCGTTTGCTGCCTGTGGCTGATTGGGTCCTCTCTCACTTTGCTGCTTAATTGGTTTGGTTTACACAGTTGCGAGTAAATTCATTTTTGGTAATATCCCAGCTGAGCCGGCAGTGCAGTTGCACTCCGAACACAGAAGACTTTGTTCTCGTCAAAAACCGGATGAGCAAATGATTTAAATCCTCCTTTTGTTCGGGGTTGACTGATCTGGCACCCACACCTCAGGACTCAACGTCCCCCCCTCACACACACATCATCCCCCGGGGGCTTTCGATACACCCTTTTCAAGTCATATTTCTGCCCAACAATGCCTCCGTTGTGTGCGTTTCTATTCTGCGTGGGACTATTTGATGACTGAGTGTGTCTGTCACACACAAAAGACAACTTCCCTCTGCTGTCACGAGGCCAGTGGGCTTTCCCGCTCTTCGGGTGCACGGCACATCTCAACGTTTAGGTAAAGAGAGTGGAGAGAGAATAATGACAGCTTAGGCCTTTCCTGTTCCATTCAGCCAGATTGTTTTTTCCACCATGTTGGGTTACGTCACGGGAAGGCGAAGAGAAGATGAACTCCGATTCACCCTCATCCCGCCTCTTCTTTAATTCAGTTGCACTCAGATATTCTGCAAGTCTCTGATGTGTCTTGTTAGTTGGATTTACAAAGTGGCCTCTGATGAAGACAAAGGGGGACGTTGTCAGGTTAGGAATCCCCTCTCTGATACTGTCTGCCTTAATAGATTGATCTTTATCTCATACTTTCTTCGTCTCCCACTTCCTCTTTAATGCACTGGCTTCCAGCCAGCCTCGCGTAGCACACTAAGCTCCTCCCATTATGCAAGTTTGCAATCTGAGCTTGCAGCTTTTTTTTTTTGTTTTTGTTTCCTCTTTTTTTTTTTTTGCCCTTCCTGACAAATGGCAGTCACATTGTCGGATTATGCATGTGTGTCTCTGTGCGCGCTGTCTAAGTGTGTGATGGCAGCTTAGAGAAACAGGGCAACGGAGCGCTTCGCAGACTAGGCAGAGCACATCAATAACACGACAGAGGTGAGAAGCACCGGAATATCTCGCCTCCTCTATCTCTGCTCCTGTTTGTCTGCGTCGGCTCGCTGTCTTTATCGCTCCCTCTCATCCTCCCTCCTCCTCGGCTGTCTCCTCTGCTCCCTCTGTCTATTTCTCTCCCTCCCTCCCCTCCCTTCCCTTCCTTTCCTCCCCCCCCTGCAGTCTCGAGAGTGTGTTGGAGCCGGTAGCAGGTACAGCAGGAGCCCATTAGTGCAGAGCCCCGCTCTGATTGGATGAGCCGGAGAAACCGGGAGACTGCCTCTGAATAATTGATGTGCATTGTGCAGACGCTGGACAAGGGGAAAAAAGACAGATCAGAGAGCAAAGGGAGGAGAAAGAGAGTGAGCAAAAAGAAAAAGACAGGAGAGGAAGTAGGAAAGAAAGAGAGTGAGCGGGGTAAGGGATATGTGCAGAGAGAGTAGAGAGTGATAAGGCGCAGGCAGGAGGCTTGGAAGCAGCAAAAGCTTTGAGAGTTGCCACTGGCCTCTGCGGGAACAGGAGCATTTGTGACACTTGAGTCTTTTCTCTGCGCTATGAAGGGAATAAGATGAGATGTGCAGGGACTTTGCTTGGCTCTGGGTAAGTGTGTGTGTGTGCGCTGTCCACGTGTGTATCTCTGCACAAAGCTATTTGGTATATTATTTGAGTGCGTTTGCATGCATGGGGCAGGATCAGAGGTTAACAGAGGCCAACTGAGCAGATGATTTAAGTCTATAAATTATGCAATTGAAGCAGAATTAGTTTGGCTTTCTCTTTAAAGTATACACTCTTACACATTCTAATCGCAAAACTTTTAATTTCAACTGTGCTTTTACAGTGTTGTGTCTGTTGCAACTGTAGTTTAGGCCATAAATAACACGGGCTTCTATCTGACTGTAGTCTAAAGCACTGGCTGCTCACACAAGACAGGATCAGGGCAGATCAGCTGACCACAGGTTGACCTACATGCTGTTCTGTCGTAGGGTTAGTCTGAGTGGGTTTTTGTCTGCGTGCACTGTGCACAAGCATACAGTACATTGATATGTGTACTGGTTAATGTCTGGGCTTTGTGGGTAAGGGTTACAGTTGAGGTTTTGGTTATGTTTTGGCTCTTATGTCTTGTATCAAGGCTGTGCACTAAAAGAGTTAAGTTTTGGGTTAGTTAAAGTGGGTTTAAATCTGAGGGGATTGTCGGTCATGCTTAGGGTTAGGGAAAGAACATTTAATTGCAAAATAATTCTTTAGTTGTCACAAAGATAGAAGAACAAGTGAGGTTTTGTCAGTATGCATTTAGTTTAGTCAACATTACAGACACATACAAATATGGCCATAATGACGCACTCATTTCCAATAAGTCCTAACTGACTACGCAGCATCATACATTCAACATCTTCCAATCTATGACACCTTAAAGTTGCACGTATCCATGTCTGTTGTAAAGAGTGCAAGTGTATGTGCGTCATGTGTTTCTATGTCAGGAGAAGATGACCCACTTTTCCACTGTGGATTCTTTTTTAAGTTGTTGACCTGCGCTTGGAGCCAGAGCCTGTCTGCCTGTCCACTCATTAGGAGAGGAGGGAGGAGGGGGGGGGGGGGGGGGGGGGTGTAGTCATGGAAGCACAATGCAGTTAGATCAGCGCACAGAAAGGCCTGCTTGTTGTTTCAGTGGCGTTTAAAAGTATTACCTGTTATTGTCAAATGTGTGTCTCATAAAGGGGAAATAAATGACATGAATGAGTAAAGGGCAGTCAGGCAATAAAAGGCTATAAAATCAACCTTGATGGCTCTTGCAAACAATAACATAATCCTCCATTGACTTACATAGAAAACTCTATAACAATACGACTTCCATTTAGCTGCCGCGGAGCTGCAGCAGCACTTCCTGTTAGCCCGAGCAGGGTGTAAACCGCTGAAACCGTCTGCATCCTCAACCTCAGAGCCACATGCAGCCGCTCTCTCTCTCTCCCCTCTGGCCTTCCTCCTCCTTTCTCTCTCTCTCTCTCTCTCTCTGGCTCCAAAAGCTTTGTTTGTATCACTTTACTCTACACACTCCTGTGACCTCCTGTGACTCCGAGCATTTCCCATCAGGCTGTTTAGTGACTCATTCACGACATTTGACTTTGAACTGTACGTTACGCGGCCTACGCTTAACTTTTTTTTTTTTTGCAATTTGTTTCTGCTTTTTTTCCTGTGAATCATTGCCATGCTTAGTTGACATCCCTCCCTCCTCCCACTGAAAGCAAGTAGCAAAGTAAAGTTGTGTTGCTTGAGAGGAATTTCTGGTAGGACCGACTGATGTCAGCCACTGATAGCGGCGGTGGAGGGTGGAGCTCTCGGCGCCCCGGGCTGCGCGCTATTCTTGCAGGATGTGTATCAGGAAGCACTCGTAAAAATTCTTCAGTCTTGTTAATCACTTCCATGTCTATCAGTGCTTCAGTCAAGGTGTGTTAACACCTTCTCGTGGCCGCTCCTCAAGAAATTCTTCCTTTACTAATTCACCTATAAAAAAGCCACAGCTGGAATTTCATCACTTTTTAATCACCGTTTTGTATTATGAAACAGCAGGAAATCTCAGAGTTCTTGATTTGTGTTTTTTCACCCTAATGCTTTCATTGAAGGAACAACAGCGCTAGATGAAAGACATTATTGTGGAAGTTGAGACAAGTGGCATGTCTGGTTATAATTACTGTAGGCATGTGATATTTACTAGTTCCCCTCCAGTGGTGAGAAGCTGCGCGTGGCCGATAAGAGGAGTTCATTCACAGCTTGCTGCTCTCTGATGCTCTTTCTCGCAGTGTGAGGTGCTTTACTGTATAAGCACTTCTTCTTCACAAAGCCCAGACACTGACTGTGTTTGTTTACTCACCAACACACACCTCGGTTTCCATGTTTACTTCTGCTTTTTTTTCCTGTTTTTGTACGTCAACATACCTGTGTGTATTTCCCTGTTTACTTTTACTTTGAGTGCAACTGTGCATATTTTACTGCACAACGTGTGCGTCTCAGCTGTGGATAATGGGTGTTTGTGATCACATGTAGGATCATTGCGAGTGTTGTGACAGTTCTCTGATACAGATGTGGGAGGCCGTGACCCCGGGCTTAGCACTGTAAGCAGGACGCGCTGCTGACTCACGGAGCATCTGACGCAGATGCACCGGCCACCTGAGTTTCATATCCCAGAGAGGATGTAGGTCAAATCCATAGGTCAATGCCGTGACCCCTGTTATAGCAAATGTACCCGAAGCAAACCTGTAGTGCTGTGTAACTGACGTGGTCTCTGTTATGCCACTCGACACACTGGCATCACAGGATGTACAAAAATACCTCATCAAGTAGAGCTACAACGATTAGTCGATGGAAAGAAAATGAATCAGCAACTAGTCATTTTTCTTTTGTGCTTTTCTCTGTTTTATATCATTGTAAACTGAATACCTTTTGGTTTTGGACTACTGGTCAGACAAAAAGGGCATTTTTCACAATATTTGATTAATCGAGAAAAGATTCATCGATAATTAAAATATTTGTTAATTGCAGCCCTAATGTCAAGAGACTTTGCAGGGAATGAGAGGAGTTCAGGCCAGCTTTATTTTTTTGTTTTTGTTACTTCACAGAGGGAGTGTATTAGGGTGTAAGTGTGCTTTGGTATTTTAGAAAAAATTGGGAAAATGTTAAAGGCCACTCATTCCTTTCCTAAATAAATTTGTAAATGGATATTAAAGGTGCAGCATGTAGGATTTGGCGCCATCTAGCGGTAAGGTTGCAGATTGCAACCAACTGAAACTTCTCCCGCATGCCAAGCATGTAGGAGAACTACGGTGGCCGACGTGAAAACGTGAATGGTCATGAATTTATAGCCAGTGTTTGTTTGTTTGTCCGTTCTGGGCTACTGTGGAAACATGGCGGCAGGCTCCGTGAAGAGGACCCACTCCCTGTGTATATACAAACGGCTCATTCTAAGATAACGAAAAACACAACAATTCTTATTTTCAGGTGATCATACACTAAAGAAAACATACTTATATGTAAGGGATAATGTACAGCGAGCCGGTCATTGTTGTGAAAGAGAGAGAGAGCAGCATCGCCCTGAAGGGGATTCTTTCACAACAATGACCCGCTAGCTGCACATTATCCCGCTTATTACACGGCTACTTACTTAAGAAATCAATATTTTGACACAAAAACGGTCCGCCAGAGTCCGACATCAGAGCTGCGCCCATAGCAACGGTCTGCTATACATAGCAACGGTCTGTTATACAGAAATTACAGACCGCAGAACGCCGTGATTGACCAATCAGAATCGAGTATTCAACACAGCCGTGTAATAAATACTTATATTATATTCCATTTACTGCTAATAGATCCCCCTATGAGCTTTGCATCCTGGTGCTTGTCCTTCGTAGTCCCTGACTTGTATAACAGCACACAAATTGAGAGTATCGGACTCATGAGAACGACCATTTAAAGCTGCTATAAATAGTATGCTAATATACTAATCTTTGCAGCGAGCCTCAATCAAGCTCAGTTGGACTAGGCACGCCCCACAATACATTCAAAATGTAATAGACTGTGTTTATTTGTTTCTTTTTGTGGCCACGTGCGTCACGGAGATCCCACACTTCCCAGCCGAGAGCTCCGATATTTTGCACCTTTAGTCGGATCCAGCCGTCGGTCATACTGCATTATGTTTGGTGTTCATGCTGCTGATTCTTCTTATGACTCTGCCCCGTTTAAAAATGTGTAATTTGAACCCCACAGAAACCAGCACCTGCAGGAGATGTCAGAGTGACTCAGGTAGAGCTATAACCTCCCTTCTGGGCTGCAGCATCTCTTTGGCTTGTGACCCACACACACATCCCGGGGAGGAGGGGATCTGCCCACTCCCTCCATCTCCACCTGTCCTCTGTCTAGCATCCTTCCATCCATCTTCTCCCCCCCTCTGTCCTCGTGTCTGGTGTACTGCCAGAGGTCGTGGATGAAATTCTGTCAAACCAGCCAGATAAGAAAACTGTTACAGAAAAAAAAAAAAAAACAATTACGGAAAATTAAAAAGTCAATCAAAATAAGACATTTGAAGATGGAGGCCGTTTCCGATTTGGAATATTCTGACCCGTGTGAACAGTTAGTTACATTTAAAGGCCTGGTTTTGGTTGAGTGTGATTTCCGACACAGAGCCGTCTCTCTGCAGGGCATGTTTGAGTTGTTCTGCCTCTAAGCTGTTGAGACTAAAGCCCATTCGATATGCTCTTCTCTTGGAAGAAGTTGGCTGAACAGAGAGGGGGCAGGATGGGGGATATCATTGACTGCTTAAATGGCTTCCATTACACTTCTGCAAAAAAGCATGACTTTTTTTTATTATTTCGCAGGATTTTATATGCCCTCCATATCCGTCTTTTGCATAATATTTTGTACCCACACAGCACAGACCTACCTGCCAGTGTTTTGCAGACCTCTGCCTATGATATCTATTATAAATTGCTTCTTTGTTATCATCCCACACATTGTCTCGGAAGGCTTCTATGTCTAGTGCTACAGTGTTCATGCTCAGAAAGTGTAATTCTTCATGTAGTATTTCCTCCTTTTGTCTGTGTTGTTATCAACAAAACTACAGAAGAGCTGCATGCACCGTATTACATGTACACCTGGCGTGTCCAGTGCTGGTGACAGCCAGCTTTTTGGTAATTTCAGGTGATGTAAGGATGTACAGTATGAGGGCAGGGATGTGCAATCCATCTGAAGATTTATCTAATGCATTTAGACATTTAGACTTGCATAATTAGCACAATGCTCTTGCAGAATATGACACAAACTTCTATATTGTGAAAACTAACCTAGTTAGCTACAGTATATAACTGAGCCTCCAAGTTCATACTTTGAGCATGTACAGTAACATCCCGAGGTCGCGGTGAATATAGTAGTTCATGAAAGATCTCCTTTTTCCCACTCACTTTTATAAAACCTCCTCCGTGCCATTCATCGCCACCAATCTTTGCTTTGTATTATCATCCAAACAAATGAGGCCACAACAGTCACATGTAACATCTCATTTACCAGAGGTTTCCTGGATGTAGCACCAGTGCAACAAAAGAGCTAAGCCCTCCTGATACCATATCAGTAGCATGGTAGACATTGTTAAGAGGAACCAGGTGCTCTGAATTTCAGTGGGGTGCAATGTGTCAAGAAAAACAACAACAAAAAAATGCAATGTGTTTTTTTCCCCAAAACAAATTCAGGATAAAGGTGGCACTGTGGAGCACTCTGATGAAGGCTTTGAAAACTTGAAAAGTCATCAGCAGTTTTGTCTGTCAAACAGTGAACACACCAAAATGATTAAGACATGAGCTGATTCTTTTTATTTTATTACCACTTGAGTGTCGCTTTTTTTCTCGTATTTGATTTGGGGAAACAAACAAGTCTGTAATTGGTTTTACAAAAACTCTGTAGTAGCAGTAAAGTGGTTTTGGTAATGCACTTAAGCTGGCAACATTTGCTGTGGTCAAGGACTCCATATTCTGCTTTTGAGAAGGATTTTGTGTGCTTGTTGACATTGTTGAAAAAAAGTAAATAGTATATATTCATATTGAAGTTGGCTGGCTGGTCAGTTTTATATATATCATTATATATATCATAACATTAGACAGTATATATCTATATAACCACATTTACACATACTGTACATATCATTTTATAGTTTAATAAAGGATTTTACTGTAGCTTAGATAAAGTTGTTTCACACCTTGTCATATTTAAAGGTACAGTGTGAAGGATTTGGCGGCATCTAGTGGTGTGGTTGCAGATTGCAACCAACTGAGTACCCCTCCGCTCACTCCTCCCTTTCCAAGACTGCGGTAACGTGAGCCGCCGAGTGCAAAACCGTGGTAACGCTGTTCGCCTCGCTCAGAGGCCATCCTTACCATAATAACACTACTTTAGGAGCGACGGAAGTCAGAAGATTTTGCACTCGGCGGCTCACGTTAACGCAGTTTCACAAGCGTGTCGGAGAACTACGGTGGCCTTCATGTAACATAAAAACACGAAAGGTTCTGGGCTACTGTAGACACATGGTGGAGCAACATGAAGAGGACCCGCTTCCTATGTAGATATTAAGGGCTCATTCTAAGCTAACGAAAACACAACGATTCTTAGTTTCAGGTGATTATACACTAATGAAAACATAGTTATGAATATTATATTCAATTTCTGCTAATAGATCCCCCGAAATGTTACACACTGGACCTTGAAGTGATTTTATTTCACACTTAGTTAGACTTAAAATATGTTTCTGCCATGTTGGCGTGCCTGTTCAACTTTACCAGCCGAAGTCATGAAAATAGTGCAAACGCTGGTGTTCCAGACTAAGACATGTTTTTTTATTATTATTATTATTATCCCAAAATTGCACTATGCTCTGTGCTTGGCGAGCTGCCCTTTCAACACAGAGGATGTCATGAGCTACTAAATTACTGATGGGGTTCAGGAGAGAACAAATCCGTTTGCACCTACTGAAATTGCCATTTCAGTGTGTGGAGTTCACTTCATCGCTGGCATTCGACATGCGCCGGCACAAAATGAGGCCATTTTTCGCGAGTTCCTCTCCACTCTATAGGCCAATCGCTCTGTAAAAACTAAAATTATGCTTCCCTGTGTGGTCATATAACACATTTTGTTCGGTAATGCACACCCGGGAACTGTGACACTCTGCTGCTGGCCTCAGCATCTCCACTGAAAGAGTCGAATGTTAACTGCCTGGCTAAAGGGCACGGCAGTTCATGTGAAGGCGAGGGTGTCTCAGTCACCTTCCCAACCTTGATGTACCCATTCATTGTGTACACAAGTGGCGGATCTAGGGCTTCACACTCGAATCACATCAGGTGTTTAACTGAATTATGTTGGGGTGCACAAATTTAAAGTGCCCTAGAATCAGATCTGTCATGATTTAACTGGCAAATGATATGCTCGAAGGCTTTTACCACACACAGATGCTCGCCCGCACAATGCGCTATCAGAGTTCATAGTAATTAGCATTGGGGTTTCCTTGTAAAAGAGGACTTGTACACACACTCTGTCATTAGTTAATGGGCCTTGCAGCCTGTTACCAGGGCTTTACTCTCCCTCTCTGCTGCTCCCAGAGGGGCTGAGGTGAGGTGAGCACGAGCCGGGGCTTCTGCTATCAGTCAGTCATACGGCATTAAATACAGCCTGAGTGAGGAGGGCCCATATGTCTCTAGGCATTACTCAATTAAAAGCTGCAGCTTCTGAGAGACGGAGCTGTTTCGGAGAGGGTCAGCTGTGCCCTCTCTCTGCTGGTAGAGGACAGAACGCACCACTTGTGAGGGAGAGGTCTCTGTGTCAAGGCCCGTTATACGGAGAATCCGATGAAAACATCTCAACTCAACATGGCAGCTTCAGACTAAGGCTTGTGTGTCAGTGCAGTCTGTAGATCTCCAGAGCAGTAACTGTTAGGGCTGTGTATTGACAATAATCTGGCGATACGATACATATCATGATTCAGGGGTTACGATTCAATATTTTGCAATATATTGCGATACTGCAAGCAAGGTGATATATTGAGATTTTTAGGAAAACTGTCGTACAAAGACACAACACCATATGTATAAAATCGGAGTAAAAAAGAGTCACTATGTGAAATGGCTACTATGGGGATTAACATCATTACACATTAATACAATTGGGCTAATTGGATCCACTAGAGTCTCAGCTTTACAGTGATACCCAATTTATGTAATTCCAAGACTGTTTAGGGACCCCAGTATGCAGAAATATTCAAATACACCATTTTAGAATAGGTGAAAATAACACATTTACACTGCATTCAAAAAATATACTGCATTATTTTTGCCCAAAACTGCTTGTGATTATCATAAAGTGGGCATGTCTGTAAAGGGGAGACTCGTGGGTACCCATAGAACCCATTTTCATTCACATATATTGTGGTCAGAGGTCAAGGGACCCCTTTGAAAATAGCAATCCCAGTTTTTCCCAGCCTAAATCTAGCGTAACTTGGGAGCATTATTTAGCTTCCTTCACAGCATGCCAGTATGGTACCAATGGATTCCCTAGGTTTTCTAGTTTCTTATGATGCCAGTATCTTCACTCTAGCTTTAAAACTGAGCCCGCTACAGCCTCCGAAACACAGAATAGCGTCTGGGTCCGCCGGCGTGCAGTCAGATTTTTAAGAGGTTAATTAAAAATCAATACAATGTTTTTGGAGAATTGATACAGTATCGCAAAACATAATATCGCGATATCGATATTTTCTTACACCCCTAGAAACTGTTTATATTCATGTATTTAAAGGGAACATTTGACTTCCTGCACAGCCATGAGTGCATTTCCATGTCTCTTCTGCTTGCAGTTTAAAGGTATGAATGGTGAGATTAGCCTAGATAAACTCAATTACCGGATTTCTGTGGGATCAGCAGCAGCTTCTCTCAAACGGCAGAGAAATACACCTTTAAACATCTCCAAAGAGGCATGATATGTCTGAGTAAACTATGATGTCATTTCCACGATTTAATAGACACAGACACAAATGTTGTAATTAACAAAAAATGGTGTTTATACAGTAACTGTTTGTCTTTACAGGCTCCTGCAGTTGATTCAAACTATATTGTTATTGCTTGGATTTTGTAAGTACTGTAAAAACATATTATATTAGACTAGCAACTCCAAACTCTCAGTGCTGGAGAATGTGCCTTCAGGCAACACTGCCACAAGCTCCTAATGTTTCATACTGTGGCTACAATCTCTCCGCTTTCTTCACCCAACTGTAAACTGTCGTGTCAACACTTTATCAAGTAGCACTGACGTTCTGCAGAGCTGCTACTTGATCCTCTGGATATCCAGTGTTTGGGCGAAGATAAACTCACCATTTAACATTCAAGCTGCATGCAGAGACACAAGAAAAAACGTTCATCCCACTCTGTGTGCGGAGAAAATCTAACACCATTTCCCCAAAACTCTCTTTGATCTCGCCTGTTGCACAATTTGCTCACCACGAACCAAAATAATTATTTTATGATGTTGGAAATCAATCTTTTACAACGGAGTATTAGGGCCACATTGAGGGGGGGGAAAAGAAATCTGAGATTTCGAGAATAAAGTCGTACTATTTCAAGAAAAAAAAGTCGGAATATTATGAGAATAAAGTCATAATATTATAAAGTAGTAATTTCATGTGTTATTTTAGAGGGGAAATAGAGCAGCGTGCCGCCTGTGTGAAAATGAGGAACGTGGAGCATCTTGTGAAGTTAAACTTTAGTGTAGGTTTCACAAATAACGAAATACTTAATCTTTTGGCACATCAGCACCACATTATCATCAGTAGCAGGACCTTGAAAAGATT
This sequence comes from Sebastolobus alascanus, assembly GCA_916701645.2. Lineage (NCBI taxonomy): Eukaryota > Metazoa > Chordata > Actinopteri > Perciformes > Sebastidae > Sebastolobus > Sebastolobus alascanus. The sequence continues at coordinate 4,259,350 of CAKAOJ020000007.1, forward strand.
GGGCAAGAAAGAAGAAAGAACCACACGGACTTGGGGGAGATTGCCTCTTTTGTATAGAAGGAAATGGTCGACAGTAGTCGACTGCAAGGCTATCGTTGGTTACTATTCTGAGGGGGTTTGTAGATTCATAAGAAACAATAAGATTGGTAATCAAGAAATTACTTTTTTTCTCGTAAAGTTATGACTTTATTCTCGTAATATTCTGACTTTTTTCTCGTAAGGTAATTACTTTATTCTCATAATATTAAAGCTTTTTTTTTCTCGTAATATTATGACTTTATTCTCGAAATCTCCGATTTTTTTCCCCCTCAATGTGGCCCTAATACTCTGTCGTAACCATGAGATTGTGACTCTCAGGATTTAGTTCGCCGTGATTCAACGTTTATCATGTAACTCTTCAGTTCATATACCTTTTTTACACTCTGCATAGTTTTAATAAGCATTGTATAAACAACTTTTCTACGACTGTGCACATGGAAGCCGGCGGTGTAAAGGCGGTGTGGAGTGAATAAGGATTTAACAAAGAGCCTTTAAGTAGTTGACCTTGGCTCGTCTCCACCAGGTAGCCGTTCAAGCCTTCAGCAGCAAGAGTATGATTTAACTACACAAGGTTTTAGTGTAAATGAAACAAGAATTAATGGAAAGATGAAAGAGAGGTGTAACAAGACAGAGACCTTGCTTTATATTCTCCTTTTTTTTTTGTTGTTGGCTCGATCGTCCGTGCTCTTGGCTCTTGTTCTCCATTAGTGAAGTTAACAAGACGTCTTTAATAATAATAGCGTAGACAGGTGGCTCACAATAGAACTTCAAGTTTTCAACAAAAAAAAAAGCTGACTGAGAGGAATGTGGGTGTGTACAGTGTGTGAGACGGGTGTTTAACGCACAGTGAGAGGCAGCGGAGTTGTGGGTGTGTGTGATGGTGTTGGCAGGGGTTTTAACGCAGGAGGACTGCGAGGTGAAAACAAGGTCATGTACACTGCACTAAGCTTGCTAAATATGCACGTTGCCCAGAGCGGACCCTCACTCTATTATGAATATACTTCTGGTCTTGGCAGCTTGTTAGATTTGGTGGCTCGTAGCCACACTGATATAATAAGTCACCACCGTTCTCTTCTCTCCTCTCCTCTTTCTCTCTCTCTCTCTCAGAGCGACTCCATCACTTGTGCTTGGAGCTGATCTTTAGGTCTAAATGGTGGGTTGCCAGTTGAAGAGACAGTCCCCTCGGTGCAGAGGTGGTGATTTAGTGGGGAGATAAGCTCTCCGTAATGGCAGGGTGGAATAATTCCTCTTTAACTAGGAGGTTTGGCTCTCTCCACCCTCCAGAAGAAAATGTTACTGCTACTCTTCTTCATTCTCTTTGCTCTCTTTTTTCTCCCCCTCTGTCCTCTCCTTATTCGTTTGTCTTACTAAGTAGTTACTTGTCAGACATTAATCATTCAGAAAACATGATGCATTGTTAGCTCAAGCACTTCAAACTCGGTGTGTCGTAATGTACAGGTTACAGATGGCACAACAATTGGTTCATTTTCCCATTTTACAACCATATTTTTATTTTACAAGGCATTTTGACAGACGTTTGTTTGTTGTTTATTGCCTTGTAAATCCTCACAATGCGATGCCAATTTCAATGTCACAGACTGCTTAAACCTCACGATTTCTTCAGGGCACAAACGTTTTCAAAAACTCTACATCTTGAAACCCCAAACCTGGCAACAACAGCACTTCCTAAAAGCTGGTGTATCTGGGTCTACAAGGCTAAAAATAGCGTCTTAAATAATTTAATTAAGTAGTGAACGCTGTAACCTTTCTTTGGTTTGTTTGTCGAGACAACTTTCTACAATCGAGAGGCAGCGGGTGTTTGAATGAGCCACGCGACTCTGATCGATCCAAGAATGACAAGTTGATTGGCATCGGGAAAAATAAGAAAATAAAATTGGCACAATATGAAAAAAAATATCTCTTGTCTTCGTGAAGACTGCACGGTTTGATTAGTCCTTAGAGATATGAGAGGACGTGGAGAGCGTGGAGAAGAATGAAGTGGTGGTGATGAGTGGAGGAGAGTGAAGACACAGATCACAGTTTCTTACTTCCTACATAGATCACATCTGTAACCCCAATCGCTCCGTCTCTGTCTGCCTCTCGCGCTCCGTTTCAGCCTCTCCCTCTCTGTGGCAGAAAAACTGGGAGGTCCTTTGTGCTGTAGAGAGATTTCAGTTTATATTTTACACTGCAGGTAGAGATGATGTGATGTAACTGTTGTGAAATCCACACAGGCGAAATAATCAAAGCAGGTTTATTGAGTTAGGCTGCCCCCTGGAGGCTTTAGCAATAACTCCAGGCTGGACGGCTCTGGAAAACCAGCGTACGATTCAGCACGCTGCACTGTTGAGAGACCTGACAGGGTAAATCTCTTCATTCGAGGTTGACATTTATAAGTGTGAAGACGGAAAACAAGAATGTCCAGCTGTCGTCTACGTGATCATTCACACTCACAAATGAACACACAGTGCAGACCCGTTGTTCATGCCGAGGGGAGACTAACGCATCCTGTGCATACGTGTGTGTGTTTCCCTTTGCAGCCCTGCTGTCGTCGTGGTGCGAGGAGCTGGGTCGTCTCCTCCTGCTGCGTCACCAGAAGAGCAGGCAGAACGAACCGCAGGGAAAAGTCCCCATGCAGCCCAGCATGAACAACATGAAGCCCGGCCTCACACACAGGTCAGTGGGGAGTCTCTGAGACGTCTTCCTGTCAGATGAATAAAGGCCGTGCTTATCTCGCAGTAAACCCACATTCTCTATTCAGTTCAAGGTTTCTGTTTTTCCATCTTACCAGTGAAATTAAGCTTTTTTTTTTTCCTGGGGGTCATAATGTATCCCTAAAAAGAGTAAAAAGAGGAGCATCAGCAGCATAAAATCAGTGAATTGCAGCTGTGAATTGGCAGATATGAGTCATTGCATTTGAATAAATTAGGTTAATGTTGCTGTTCCTACCCATTTGCTTGTTATTCCCCATTGAACGTGTTGCACATCAGACACATTTGACACTTTTAATCACATTTGTATTGCACCCGTTGCTACTTAGACTGATACAAGCCTGTCTGTGCCATCTGTCAGTTGTCTGTTACTGCAGGCAAAAGCGAGATAAACTCCCAGTCAGCCTGACATCAATACAAAATCACAGTGCAACAGACAGCTGACATGCAACTTTTTTCCTCAGCAACACAAACTTCTTCTTTTTTTTAATGTGAGGAATAACATTACATATGAAACAGGTGAATAAACAGAGGTTAACGCAACACAACATACATATAATGACAGTAATAGTCTCTAAAGCACAACAGATAGATGAGAGTATGATGTGGGTTGGGATGGTGTGGTGTAGAGCTGCAGCAATTAATTGATGAATCAATTAGTTGTCAACTATTTAATTAATCGCCAACTATTTTGATAATTGATGAATCGGTTTGAGTAATTTTTTAAGAAAAAAAAAGTCCAAATTTTTTGATTTCAGCTTCTTAAATGTGACTATTTTCTGGTTTCTTTACTCCTCTATGACAGTAAACTGAATATCTTTGAGTTGTGGATAAAACAAAACATTTGAGGACGTCATCTTGGGCTTTGGGAAACGCTGATCGACATATGTCACAATTTTTTGTCATTTTATAGACCAAACAACTAATCGATTAATCGAGAAAATAATCGACAGATTAATCGACAGTGAAAACAATCGTTAGTTGCAGCCCTGGTGTGGTGTCTGTGTAGATGGGTGCTGTGGGTGTGTGTGTGTAGGGAGATGGAGAGATGTAGGTATTAGGGAAGATGTAGAGAAAGAAAGAGAGAAGAGAAATGTAAACAAATGGGGAAGAGAGAAAAGGAAAAGATATGTCTGCATGCAATTCCTGCCACTGTGTTCCCGGAGCTTTTTTCTAGGTGATGATGATGTCCCATTTCTCTGCTTCTCCCTAGATTCTTTTCATGATGCGTTCTCCCAAGTTGTACCAAATTAATTCATTAAAGCTATCTAAGGTTCACTTTAGTATCTTTAAGAGACAGGGTGCAACAGTGTGTCGGCCTTCAATTTAGTGCTTATGTACGTAATACACATGCCAAGACACAGGGGATTTCCGCTGTTTGGAGAGGAGCCAGATTTACTTTGAGTGGAGCTGAGGTGATCTGGGGTGGAAGGACAAACCGGCAGGGAAGAGAGAGCTGTGAAGTAATGTTTCTGGAGAACACTGTGTGCTCAGGCCTCTCTCAAAGTAGAAGAAGAAGAAAGCCCGGAGTTAGCCAACAGTCCTGTTTGCCTCTACTGAGGATCTGTGTTGTGCCTTTGTGAGGAAATATTGAACAAGTCGTCCATTCCAAGAGCTAACCTCTGAGCGAAAACAAGCCGCTCTCCAAAAACAGCAGATCCTTCCCACTCCACTGGCCACTTGCCTCTCCCCATGAGGATTCAGCTTGTTTATCATATGTAACACACTCTCATATTTTGCCCCGATATTTGTTTTAAATTTGAATGTTAAACATTCCAGCTCTCCCCATCCACATCCAAACAACTCCCAAAAAATAATTTAATCATATTTAGTTTTTGCTGGTTTGTGTGGGCATGCGACTCCTCATCGGCTCATTTGGAGAGTTTTACTCGTGTGCGGCCATTAGAAGATACCCTGGCTGAAAATGTGTTTTGAAATTGTACGCCAAACGTTTCAAATTGCCTAAGATTTTGGCAAGGGGAATTCCCAAATTATTCACATTTCTGGACGGACGTGCAACTCTGTTGGCTTTCTATTGGCTCTCTTCTTGGCCGATCGAAACTTCCAGTGACATCAGGCTCATGTTTGTGTTTTGATCTGCTTTCCAGTGATGGATCCTTTCCCTATGACTCTGTCCCCTGGCAACAAAACACCAACCAGCCCCCTGGGTCATTATCTGTTGTTACAACAGTGTGGGGCGTGACCAACACGTCACAGAGTCAGGTACGTCCATGCATGAGCAGCATCCAGTCTGTAATTATTCTGCATTCTGACACACAATCCGAGGTTTGTCTGCTTTGTTTATTTTACAAACCTAATGGATGAATTATCTTCCTGTATCTGTTAAATCCAGGTGCTAGGCAACCCAATGGTGAATAGCAATAACCCCATGAATCCCGGAGGTAACCCTATGGGATCGGGTCTGTCCGCCAGCGCAGCAGGGCTCAACTCACCCCAGTTCAGCGCTCAGCAGCAACAGTTTCCAAACAAAGGAGGCTCCAACCAGTCGTACATGCAGCAGCAGGGTATGTACGGCAGGCCCGGCTACCCTGGAGGTCCTGGGGGATACAGCGGGAGGTAAGAGACTGGATACGACTCTCTCTTTAAAAAGCAATAAAATGTACCATAATGCTTAAAACATGCGTTCTTTTTTTTTTTTTTTTACAGTTACTCTGGAGGCCCAAACCCTCCTCCAGGAGGTATGGGATTAACCTCCCACACACGTCCTACTGGTGACTTCACTCAGCCAGCCGCCGCCGCTGCAGCTGCTGCCGTCGCCGCCGCTGCTGCTACGGCAACGGCCACGGCAACGGCCACGGTGGCAGCTCTGCAGGAAACCCAGAATAAAGATATGAACCAGTATGGACAGGTACAGTACACACCTGCTAACAGATGATTACAGCTGTAACCACCAAATAGGCTCTAACATACAAATATACACAGAAATCTATCATCCAACCGCCTGCTGGAGACCCAAAATAATCACATTCAACACGGGAACCTTCTTTTTTGCCTCCAGATGTGTTCTTCGTTCCAAATGGGCCCCACGCAGTCCTACAGCAGCCAGTTCATGAACCAGCCAGGCCCACGAGGCCCCCCCGGAGGTATGAATCCAGCCAGCATGGGATCACCCATGAATAACCCCAACATGAGTGGACCTCCCATGGGCATGAACCAGGCTCGAACCCCAGGCATGGTGCCTTTCGGAGCTCACGGCCAAAGGATGCCTCAGCAAGGGTATCCCGGAGGACCTCGACAAGGCATGCCCATGCAGGGGATGAAGAGGCCATATCCTGGGGAGGTGAGTGGAAAGATCTGATGGTTAAAACTATCTGGAGATTATGGGCTCTATTTTCCAGCAGGCTCACAGACAACACTCGGGCAAACACAGTTCCACAAGTTTTTTGCATCTGTGCCCGTTTGGTAATTTCCTGGCACCATACGGACATGACAAAAAAAAATCTCCAAACCTTTTTTTGCATTTGTTTGTTTAAAGACACGAGGACTGTTTAAATTTTTATTTCTTCCCATTGGATAAATGAGGACTGATATTTTGTAAATAGAGGAGGTGAAGATGAGCAGAGTTTAAATGTTTGCTTTTTTTTAACAGCTTCGATTGCGCTAGTGAATTTCCCATTCATTGACGTTTCAGAAAATCCTTTTGTACGAGATGAATCATGACGATAAAACATTGGAAAACAAAACAAAAAAAGCAGAAGTACAAGACTGCGTACATAATTATTTTAAGAGTGAAGGAAGTACTCCCATAAACCTTTATGAATGGCGACTGGCCGCCTCTGGAGCTCTTGAAAAACGATCTAAAATGAAGACAGATTCAGCAACTGCATGTCTTATTTCTCATCTCAAATGTTTTTAGAAACACATTCCAGTGAACTATTTTAGTAATATAAGAGAAAGTTTCCAAACGAGCCACCAATCAGAGACGTCGCTGTTACACTTAGGATTATGGGTAGTGTAGTACTTCTCCATGACATCGCGAATAAAACATGTTTTTCTTAAAACTAGGTTAATATATGGATTTGTGGCTTCTACAGGAGCACATACCATCGTTTCACAATCTCGTAGCTTGTGGCGAGTCTACTCTGGATGGTTACAACGTTAATAATCAAATCCACAATTCAGAATTTGTGATTTTCACTTCCGGAACGTCACAGTTGAGCTCTGTTAGCCTGTATTAAATAAATAACCAGCCACTCCAACATACTCAGCTACCTGTTCATTCTACACTTGACAACATATTTGGGCTAATTCTGTATTCATCCTACTAATAATGTATTCAGCCTCTCTTCCACGTAGTGCCGAGTTGCGCCTGGTTTGCACCACCGTCTGTGGTCACCAAAATTGCCAAAAACGTTGCCGGTCACACCCATTTGTGTTTGCGCCTGGAGATTTTGCTTGTTTGCATTTGTGCCCTATTTCAGGAAAATAGAGCCCAACGTGTCTTATAGCACATAAAACGTGTTTCTAACTTTTTTTCCTTTAACTTTCTTCGTCCAGGCGAGTTACGGTGGTCAGCAGTACGGGCCGAACAGTCAGTTCCCCCCACAGCAGGGGCAGTACCCTACAACAAACGCCTCCAGGCCGCTGTCGTCTCCGAACTACCCCGGCCAGAGGATGCCAGGGCAGCAGGGCCAAGGCCAATACCCACCTGGCATGCCCATGGGCCAGTACTACAAGGTCTGTTCTGCCACACCATTCATCCATCTATCTATTTTTTACACGAACTTACTCCTAGAAGGGGGGCTGGAGCCTTTCCCAGCATGCACTGTGCAAAAGGCAGGGACAGACAGATCCCTGGTCATATTTATAGCACGATTTGGAACAAACTACATGGTTTATGCCTGGAGCTACGAATAACTATATCAAATTATTATTTTTCTTTATTCCCTCACAGCAAGAGCCCTTCAATGGTCAGAGCACCAACTTCTCTGGAGGCGGATACTCCTACGGCCAAGGCAGCGGGGTATGTTTTCAGTAAGACTTTGTGCTAAGTTTGACCCAGTCATGTATGTGAAATGAGCTTTACAGATGTTTTCATTATTGCACTTTCCTGCCTTTTACAGCCCCCGAGGCCCGTTAACTACCCCCACTCCCCAGTCCCTGGAAACCCCACACCCCCTATGACCCCAGGAAGTAGTATTCCTCCGTACCTGTCGCCAAACCAGGATGTGAAGCCCCCGTTTCCACCCGACATGAAACCAAATATGACAGCACTTCCGCCCCCTCCATGTGAGTACCCCAGCAGCTCTGAAACAAGCGGTTGCTTTCGTCCTCCTTTTATTTCATCTGGCGCATTGTGTGACTTTTTTTTTACATTTTTTCTTTCCTCCCAGCTAACCCCAATGAGGAGCTGCGGCTGACGTTCCCAGTCAGGGACGGAGTGGTGCTGGAGCCGTTCCGCTTGGAGCACAACCTGGCCGTCAGTAACCACGTCTTCCACCTTCGACCCTCCGTCCACCAGACCCTCATGTGGAGGTAGGACCACCGCGCAAGCCTCCGCTTCCATTATATTTGCATATATTTTCTCCTATTAGTTCACGGTCTGCACTGCAATCACGTGTATCAGAAAGTTCCTGCAATACAGTAGCTTTCTGTAAATCATATTAAAGAGGCCCTATTATGCTTTTGTGCTTTTTCCCTTTAGTGTGTTACATAGTTTTTTGTGCATGTAAAATGTTTGCAAAGTTACAAAGCCCAAAGTCCACACCAAAGGGAGTTACTCTCCCAGACAGAAACACTGCTCCTGAACTACCTGAAACGCCTTCCTTGAAGTCCCGCCTTTTCTTCCGTATCGTGGTGATGTCACCAAGTAACGCATTTTGCCTAGTGGCTAGTTTGGCACACCCTCAAATAAAGCTAGTTAGAGCGGAGCTGGAGCGAAGTCCAAAAAGTTAGGTTTGGTTGACAACAACAGAGGGCCAGCTGACCAATCAGAACAAACTCGGCTTTGCGGGAGGGGGGAGGGTACCAGGAGCTCAAACAGAGCGTTTCAGACAGAGGGTGAAAAGATGTGCTGCAGCACAGCCGGTATGAAAGAGATAAAGATATGCACCTGAAAATACGCAGAATAATTCCTCTTTAATCTAAACAATTGTTTTAAGCTAAATGCTCACAGATGCAGAATCTGTTCTTGTTCTTTGTTTTCTCCGAATATTAATCGCTAACCGCTGACTCTCTGGTCCTATTACTCCCATAGGTCAGACCTTGAGCTCCAGTTTAAGTGCTACCACCATGAAGACAGGCAGATGAACACCAACTGGCCCGCCTCCGTCCAGGTCAGCGTCAACGCCACGCCCCTCACCATCGAGAGGGGGGACAACAAAACCTCCCACAAACCCCTGCACCTGAAGCAAGTATGCCAACCTGGAAGAAACACCATCCAGATCACAGTCACCGCCTGCTGTTGTGTGAGTACAGCTACTACTAACAGAACAGTACAGAAATGTAATTATTATATTCAACAGAAAGATCAGCTGGGATGATTTTCACACTATGAAAATATACTAATGCTATACTAAAAACACGATTTAACTTAGTATATGTTATTGCGCTCATTAGACTTTCTGTTTGATTTTCTGTTTATTTCCATGTCCTTGTGTTGCTTCGCAGTCCCACCTGTTTGTGCTGCAGCTGGTCCACAGGCCATCTGTGCGATCCGTCCTCCAGGGGCTCCTGAAGAAAAGACTCCTTCCTGCAGAACACTGCATCACCAAGGGTACGGCTCATTTTGTCTCCTAGCGTAGTTAATATGCATAAGTACATCTTAATTACACAAGCTCACACCTGTTTCTCTTTACGGTGCGCTTTAAAACAGGTATTGAAGTACACCTGCGACTGTTTACAAAGTAATACCTTCCCTCTGAAACGCTCTCTCTTTTTCAGTGAAGAGGAACTTCAGCAGCGTGGCGGCCTCGACAGGCAGCACCACTCTCAACGGGGAAGACGGCGTGGAGCAGACGGCCATTAAAGTGTCGCTGAAATGTCCCATTACCTTCCGACGCATCCAGCTACCGGCGCGAGGGCACGACTGCAAACATGTCCAGGTTTGTTCAGATTCACAGAGGCGTTAAAAGCTAATTGCTAATGCAGAATTGTGTCGCATGTGGCTGCGAATGGCAGAAGATGATTCTAATTTGTGATGTTTTTCTCCGCAGTGCTTCGATCTGGAGTCCTACTTACAGCTCAACTGTGAGAGGGGGACATGGAGGTGTCCTGTGTGCAAGTAAGTGAAAAGCTGTTTTCTTTTTCTTTTTTTCTTGGGGGGGGTGGGGGTTAAAATGGGATTACTAAAGGACTTTACACACCGGGGACATGACGAATAAACAGCACAAAAATGCGAAATACTCGCCTGTGAATTTTTTTTGTCTAGGGTAGAGCTGTCAAAGTTAACCCGATAATAACGCATTAACGAAAGTTTGTTTTTTTTGGTTGTGTGCGGGTTCAGTTTTAAAGATAGAGTGAAGATACTGGTATCATATGAAACTAGAAAACCTAAAGAATCCATTTGTACCAACCATGTCATACTAGCTTGTTGGGAAGGAGGTTAAATAATGCTCCAAACTTAGGCTAAATTTTGGCGAGGAAAAACTGGCATGGCCATTTTCAAAGGGGTCCCTTGACCTCTGACCTTAAGATATGTCTCCCCTTTACAGACATGCCCACTTTATGATAATCACATGCAGTTTGGGGCAAGTCATAGTCAAGTCAGCACACTGACACACTGACAGCTGTTGCTGCCTGTTGGGCTTCAGTTTGCCATGTTATGATTTGAGCATATTTTTGTCTGCTAAATGCAGTACCTGTGAGGGTTTCTGGACAATATTTGTCATTGTTTTGTGTTGTTCATGGATTTCCAATAATAAATATATTCATACATTTGCATAAAGTGTCATATTTGCCCACTCCCATGTTGATAAGAGTATTAAATACTAATCTCCGTTTGAGGTACATTTTGAGCAGACAAAAATGGTGCGATTAATTTGCGATTAATCGCGATTAAATATTTAATCGACTGACAGCCCTAGTCCCAATACATAGTATGTCAAATACAGTATGCCAGAAATACCAGGATGTCCTACCACATCCGCTCGCAATTTGCAGTATGCAAGCCAGCAGGCTTATCTGGCTATTCTGACCCACAATACTCAGTGTGTGAAGGCCTTAATAAGGAAAGCCTCTAAATTGATTATATCTAATGTTTTTTTTCTCTTTTCAGTAAAACTGCATTGTTAGAAGGTCTGGAGGTGGACCAGTACATGTGGGGAATCCTCAATGCCATCCAAAAGTAAGTTTCTCTCTTTCTTTGGCTAAATCCACACATAACTTTGAGTTAATTGTTTCAAATTTAAACAAACACTTTCTACTCTCTTCATCCTTTAACAGTTCAGAGTTTGAAGAGGTCACTATAGACCCTACATGTAGCTGGCGACCTGTCCCCATTAAGTCCGAGCTACACATCAAAGAGGACCCTGACGGACCACTCGCCAAGCGCTTTAAGACCATGAGCCCCAGTCAGATGACCATGCCCAACGTGATGGAGATGATCGCCCAGCTAGGGCCCGGCTCAGGACCCGGACCTGGCCCCTTACTAGGTCCCAGCCCCTACCCGCCACACCCTAGTCAACATCCCAGCGGCAACGGGGGAGATTACCCCGGAGCAGGTAAAGAAAAGCAGCCATGGTCCAACTACGTATATAAATAACAGGATAGTCAGCTCATTTGTTGGAAAAGTGAGCTGTTTTTGCTCTTTATAGCAGGAACCACTGATGTGTCTCTGGTGCATTAAACAAAGAAAAGAGCCCCAAGGAGAGTTTTGTGCTGAACCTGTTTTAAAATATTGTAAGCTCTGATAAATGTTTCATAACAGTAAAAAAAGTGGAACGTGAATATCTCCTTATGTAACTACTTTTGAAAAATAAACTTTTTGCAACAGTAATGCCTGGTTCAGACTACACGATATCTTTGTTGGTTACGATGGTCACTATGTCAGATTAGTCGATTGAGAGTCATAAATTCTTGTTGCGACTTGGCCGAGAGACTTGAACCTCGTCATTCCTGATCCATACGACGGCCGTGTTAGGCTATAATCTGTCTGATATTGTGAGTCTGAACCAGCCATAAGTAGGGATGCACCGATACCGGATCAGATACTGACTCAAATAGCTGGATCAGGTATCGGTGACAATGGGGCCGATCTATTCAGTTCAATTCTATGTTTATATACTATACATATTATATACTGGAATTTTAATTCCTGTCTAATTTTTGACAAATTTGTTTTCTGCATTAAAACGGTTTACACTTGAATTGTAATTCCTGTTAATTTTGAAGACTTTTTTGCCAAGTTGTTGGTGCACAGTTTATCATTTTAATAATAAATAACAATTCAGTAAATTGATATCTATGTATTTATTTGTTACATTTTGTTTAACAAAGCTTGGAAAGCGATGTTTAAGCCAAGCCTGATGTTGTCTTACTCATAAAAGAATGATCCCAGTCACTTCCACACAGTGATGCATTCAGCTTCTTAATTAAACACTGATATCAGATCGGTACTCGGTATCGGCCGATACCCAAAGCACAGCAGGTATCGTGTCAGTATCGGGACTGAAAAAGTGGGATCGGTGCATCCCTAGCCAAAAGGATTCATCAGACGAGTCAGACGAGGCCAAACTGCAGTTAACCGTTTGACAAAGATGTTTTTTTTGTCCTTGAAGGCAGTTACCACAGCCAAGGAAACTTTGACTTCCCTCACGGGAACCCCTCTGGTGGTGGAGTTGGAGGAGGTCCCCCTATGAGTGACTTCATCCACGGCCCCCAGCTCTCCCACCCCCCGGATGGTCCTGGCGGTCTCCTCTCCCAGGACAAGCCCCTTAACCACGGCATGAATGATGCAGTAAGTAGGGGCTGCTTTCCAGGGCGGCTTGCTCTCCTGTTCCATTATACCAATAAAGTAGATTTATGGGGACAGTGTATCACTATACAATCTAGTAAATTAGGATTATGTTAGGTCTGACTTTTAGGTTTTATGTCTCTTATTTATCTACTGCTAAGTTATTTTGTGCCACAAGAGGCTCAGATTTGTTATCTGAACAAGGTGCAGCCGTGCCTCTAGCCAGCTTGTGTGCTCAGTCATGCTCACATGCTCACGTCGCCGTATAACGTTGCAGCTGTACATGTCTGCTGATCACAGCTTCCATATAGAAGGCCTGTTCCATATTATTCACGCTGGAACTCATTTCGCTTCTTTTCCTCTCTTTCTTCCCACGCATCCCCCCCCCCCCCCCTTAACACTCTTCCTGTGTCCTCCTCCTTATTTTTCACTCTCCATCTCTCTCTCTCGCTTTCTGTCTCCTTCCCTCCCTCTCGCACCTGCAGATGTCCCATACCGATCAGTCCCATAACTCCATGCAGCAGAGCTTGCATGCGTCTCCCCACCCCGGCAGCCAATCAGGGCCGCCCTTACATCACAGTGGCCAGTCAGGGCAGCCCTTGCATCACAGTGGCCAACCATCGCAGCCGCCTCGCCAGCAGTCGCAACCTCAGCCTCAGCAGCAGCAGCAGCAGCAGCAGCAGCAGCAGCAGCAGCAGCAGCAGCAGCAGCCTGGGCACATCAGTCACCCCCACAGCGATCTGAACTTTAACCCCTCCTCAGATGGGCAGATGGGTCAGGGAGCCCAGGACATGCCTGAACCCTCCCTAGATGTAAGTGTGCCCGCCCTGGGCACCCTAAGCTACCTGTTAACAGCTAACATTGTCTGCTGCAGCTGCTCTCATCTCTTTGCTGTTTGTGTTTGACTCTTGCTCTTTGTTTATGTGTACGCTGGCTTCAACAGCATGATTCAAAGTTGTCCAGCGTCTGAAAGATAAATATGTTTTCAGGTTATTTAGCCTCGCCGCTCATTGTCTCTTCCTGCCTTTTTCTCCACAGCTGCTTCCAGAGCTGGCCAACCCAGACGAGCTACTATCATACCTGGACCCTCCCGACCTTCCCGCCAACAGCAACGACGACCTTCTCTCCCTCTTCGAGAACAACTAGCCCATCACCTCCCCCCCCCCCCTTAGAAACCTTCCCGCACCTACAGGAGTCGCGACGTGTTTGACTGTCCGTCCACAGACACCTCAACCGACCTCCTATCGATACTTCAAGCGGCTTCCTGTGCTCACGCGCGCACACACACATGCACAGTCCATCAACGGATAACGTGTGGCATAGGAGCACGGCTGGAAAAAAAAGAGGCGCCTGTTCGGGAACTCCGAGGGTGAGAGCAGGAACGCCGCTCATCCCCGCGCACTCCCTTTTCTTCTTTTCCTCGTGTAAAGATTCCACGCACCAGTTCCACAGCCTCGGACTCGAGAAAAACACACCATTTACAGCCATGTTGGCGGGCACTAAAGTGATATTATATATATATACATATATGATATTTGTGACTTTTAAACTGAAAACTGTGCAGCTATAATCATCATGTGTAAACAACACGGAGGAGACAGGAAATGTGTTGTAGCTTTGTTTTTTTTTGTTTTTTTAATTATGATTTTCCTTTTGTGAGAAAAAAAAACATTGTCTTGTAAGAGTGTTTTTATCCGATTTGAAATGTGTTCTTCCAAAACTTTGGCACATGCCATCACGCCCTTCGACCCCCAGACTTTTCAGTGTGTGTGTGTGTGTGTGTGTGTGTGTGTGTGTGTGTGTGTGTGTGTGTGTGACAGTTGAATAACTGGAACTCATCAGAATGGGAGCACTGAAAGGACGAACTAAAACGTCTTCGAGTGTCAGCAGAGGAAACGAGCGCACATTGTGCAATGTAGTGTGTGTGTGTGTGTGTGTGTGTGTGTGTATATACGTGTGTGTGTATGTTTACGTGTCCTCTTCGGTTTGCCTGCGCGCGTGTGTGAAAGACAGCGGGTGGAGAAAGTTGGAGACAGAGGAGGGAAGAAAAATATTGAACAGAAGAATGATAAAACAATCTACTTTAAGAGCTGTCTCCGTGCTTTTTCTCCCGTCTGCGGTCGTCCTCGTGTATTTATTGTAATGTTTCGCTCTTCCTCATCAAATTCAGCACCATTTTGTTCACAAGTGCATGTGTGCCAACGGCTCCTGTTGTCTTTTTCCAGCCTAAACGTGCTTGATCAAATCTCTTCTCTTTATATTTATTATTTTATTTCAAATTCATCAGTTTTTTGTTTTTTTTAATTGTCGTCCTGTTTTGTTTTTTTTATGTGTTTTATCTTCGTCCCACATTGAAATGAATCAGATTCACATCACCAAAGTTGTCCTATGCTTTTTGTAAAGGGGTTGGGCCTGGATATTATGTTGCTGCAAGAGCAGGATTTCAACAGAAGTTTTTAAAATCACTGTGTTTTATAGAAACGTCTGTGTGATTGTTCTGATCTTTCCTTTTGTCGTTTTGTTACCTGCATCTTTTTTGGGGGGAAAAAACCATCCTGCATGATCCAACAGTGTTTCCAGAGCTGTTGTATATACCCTTTGTGAATACTTTGTGACTGTACAGTACTGTACCACCTATCTATTACTGGCAACTACATGGTACTGTATGTCTGTCAAAGACTACGCACACTCACACACACACTCACAGAATCCCTTTTAACCAGTCCAATATTGTAATTGATCCAAATGCACTCTCACTGGCCTGGTGTTGAGTACCTGTGTATTGTTTTCCATTACCAGTGAAAAGGAATATTCAAATTGCTCAGCAGGCAAGTTGTACGAGTTATTTTATTTTTATGTATAAGAATTGGTCAGCTTTAAATTAGTTGTTTTCTTTCTGTCTAAAAGATTGTTAATGCAGCTTAGAGGTCCAAATTTCTCCAAAAAATGATATCATTGGAACAAGTGACCTCGCCCTCTTTATTTAAAGTGAGAATGTGCAAAATGTCCTCTGGAATGAGTTTTTTATAACCACACCTTGCAAAAATGTGTGAATTGTGTATTTTCATCACATTTGATATTGTTTTTAAGTTATTATTTTTTTTTTGTCCAGTGTTTTTAAGTCTAATTTGGTTTACACGGTTTTATGCAGTACAGTCAATGGATTTAAAAGATACTGTATGTTGTCGGACAAAAGTTCCCCCATTTTGAGATTTGTAATCCGTTTGAAGAACCAAATATGGCTTTACTGATCGTCAAAACTGATCGCCTGCATATAACACAGTTGAAGGATCAGATGTTGTTCGTGTTTGTTTATATGTTTGTTAAAGACAATGCACTGCCGCGTCGGGATGTTTTACTTCCCTACACAGTGTGTAACTGTAACTGCAACCTTTCACAGAATCACGTCGAGTAAATTTGACACAAATTGTACTGTCTGATTGCAGACGTCGAGGAAATTGAGTTGAGGATTTAAAAGAGAATGCAATTAATGTTGTAAAATGGATTTTGGGGGAGACCTCCTGTTTGCATTACAAGGGGAGGTTGTGGCAGAGGGTTGGGGATGTAAGGGATACGTGTATATACTGTAAATGACAAATAGAGACACGTTAACAGAAATGTATTCATTTTCTCCAGGGGGAGTGTGCATAGTGTATTTAGAATTTGTAAAGCTTGCATCCTCCTGTCAGACATTGAATTGGCAAAATGAGTCTGCGTTCGATTGTGCAGACCTCTCTAACCACGCCGGTTCATTTATGGAAGATACTTTATGTGCCCCTCCACTTGGGGTTTCAAAGAAAAAAAGACATTTTTTTCCTTTGTGTAATATTAAACTTCTGTGTATTTCTCTATTACCTGTGTACTTTATAAAGGTGCTACAAAATTATTCAAACCTTTTGAGGTACAGTATAATTGGGACTTGGAGACAATGAGCTTTTAGTAGCTCTTTAAGGGTTGTTTCCAAATTTACAGTTTGTAAAAACAATTTTGTCAAATTTATAATTTTTATGCAATTTGGCTAAATCTGCTATAAAGGTACAATCTGAAGTGATTGGCACAACAGATGGCAGTTGTCTCTTTGGTTTTGTACATCCTATGTACAATCATTTCATATTCTAAACTGGTCAGAAAAAACATTGTGATTTTTAGTCTTGCAAATCTGTATGTAGTTAGATGACGTGACATCCTAATATTTATCTAATAAATATGTATTCAGATGAAACACATTTAATGGCCTTTTGCGTCTTTTGACATGCAAAGTGCAACCAGCGTATATTAAACCATTACATATTCCACAAAAAGATCATTTTGTGCTACATAATATAATCCATAGAATACCTACAATACTAAACTACACATATCATTTTAAAGTGATTACACATGTTAATTGTGTGTTTTTACAGGCTGGAATAGCACAGAATAATAATAGGCCTTTTTTCCACTGAGAACTTTCTGACATGTCACAGAAGGAAAAACACAGGTGTAAATGATCATATTAATTATGGCTGCCTCAGTTTCAGGGTATTGTGCATGCTGGCATCATTAATTAGTTATTACATAACACCTGAGCTGTGTTCCTACTATGACAGGTCAAAATGTCTGCTGTAAAAAGGGTCTATTTCACCACATTAACAATTAGTTAATTCATAAGCTATTAGTATAATGGGCATTATTCAATATAGAAAAGAAACACGTTATTCTGTGAGCTGAAATAAATACTGAAAGAAGAGATTGATTGAATTACTGTAGCAAATAATCATCCTTTTTCAATTAACTAGTGAGTCACTGTTTGAAGCTGTAATAGCTACTGTGAGCACGTTTGTGATTGATCCAAGTAGCTTTAAGTGTTCCAGGCAAACAAAACATAAGCTTACGTTCTCCTATTTTACGTCTGAATCAGTTCAATGTACCTGAGAGCGAAATACTGTCACTGGTGATGCTGATGATAAAGATAAGATAAAATATTGTCGTGTTTTTGGGAAAGC
Source organism: Sebastolobus alascanus (assembly GCA_916701645.2). Classification (NCBI taxonomy): domain Eukaryota; kingdom Metazoa; phylum Chordata; class Actinopteri; order Perciformes; family Sebastidae; genus Sebastolobus; species Sebastolobus alascanus. The sequence goes on from CAKAOJ020000007.1 coordinate 4,276,998, forward strand.
AACATCAACGCTAAATTGGACTTTGTGTTAATTTTGAGATTAACAGATTTATTAAATCAATTTAAATACATTTTCATCATGCCCCTCCTGTAGTAATATATAGTTTCACTTACAGCGTGACCACTTTACAGAGGAATAATAAAGTTGAAAACACTTCAGACAAACCATTACCAACCCTGTACCTGAACAGACATGAGTGCAGGAAGGTTTAGCACAGCCAAATGAGCATTTAAATGATATATGTCATCACAGTGAATAGTTTAAAGCAGGAAAACAGCAATGCAAATAGCACAAATGCAAAATTGATATCAGAATGGAAAAGTTCCTTTTCTGTGCCCACTCCTTAAAATGTAAATATGACTGGTAGATAGATTGTAAATTTGCAAATGTTATCAGTCATCCCGACTAGAGTACATGTTAATACAGCTGATTAACTACGTCATCCCCATCATCATTTTTATCTTTATTGTGGAACAACAACAATTTAGCACAAGTAAAGTGTTACTCAAGATTATTTGCAGACAAAATATAAATAAATAAAAAACACTTAAATATTAGTCCATATTGTAGGTTTCTTTGCAAAATCAGGTTTTATTTCCCCTACATAGATTTGAAATACTTCAATTTTCCATAAACCCAGTTAAAGTTGGGCGTAAAGGTTCAGTATTGACCTTAGAAACAGCAATTTGAGAGAATGATTCTCATACAAGTGTTTCAGAAGCTTTCAACCACATCGCCTGGCCTTCCTCAGTGGATAGAGTTGCTCAGTTGTCATGGAGATTTATTTTATTTTTTTATTATTTTTTATTAGGCCTAGCATCATTAAAAATACACAAAACAAGAAAGGGAATTAGTATACAAAGATGAAGGATAGAGTTCAATCAACAATGGTGGAAATGATGCAACACAATCAGACACAAACAATAAACAATAGAGGTACCATTATACTGAAAATCAAGAGACAAAAAATAAAACAAGCAACAAAAAAGGACATGGAGATGATTTAGTTGTTATCACGTCACCCAAGTATACAATTTTGGTCATATGATAACTGACGGATACATTTTGACAAACTCTGACACCTAGAAAGTGGACCTTTTTATTCCATACTTTATTTTGAAAGTTCAGTATAGAGGTTACATAAACATGTTCAGATTTTTTCATTACAAAAAATTCAGCAAATATATTTCACAGTATAAAAATATAAAAAATAAAATAATTTATACAACAAATAAAGTGTAAGGAAAGGAAAAGATGAATAAAAACAAAAAAAAAATGTGGAGTCTGTTAAACAATTGGAAGAAATTTGAAATGTCTAAACAATCTAATAGTTTTTGCCAATTTAGAATTTTTGAGTTTTAAGTTTTCAATCACAGTCAAATATGTTTTAAAATCAGTACCTTTAAAAGTATAAAAGGGGGGGTATTCTTTTAAGCTATATCATTTTACGGATATAATATTTAATATTTAAAGATATTAATCAAATTAATTATATACATTTAATCTGCCGAAAAACTGGGATTGTTAAAAGTGAGTATTATCTCAATCTTTGTTAGTGTGATATCTTTTTCAAAATGTTTTGAGAAGTTCTTCTGTAAATTAAACCCAAAAGAAGAGCATGAAAAGAATAGAAAGTGGAGCTTATTTATTTTTTTTATTTATTTTTTTTTTATTTCAAATTCAATACAATATAATCACATGTTCAGATGTTTCATTACAGTTCTGCAAACATATCTTACAGTATAAAAATAATATAAAAATAAATTATAAATTACACAACAAATAAACTGTAAAGAAAGGAAAAAGAGGAATAAAAACAAAAAACAAATAAAAACCAAATAAAAAAACAAAAAACATTTGGGGTCTGCTAAACAATTGGAATAAATAAAAAGTAGAAATAATAGCTTATATTAGTTGTTTTACTTCCGGGTCCCCCCACGTGGTGTCGCTGTGTGTTTCACCACCGCTGCTTCCTGCTTCCTGACAGCCCGCGTGACGTAACATGTAAACAGCAGCAGCACCAATGGCCTGCAGGCTGCAGGACCTCCTCATCCCCTTCAGCTCTGTGGCGATGTTACAGATAAAAAACCGCTTGAAATACAGCCCGCCGGGCGTCGCCGCAGCGAAGCTGTTCGCCTCCGGGCCCGCCGAGAACCCCGTCGTGTTCCTGGACGTCGAGGCCGACGGCGAGCCTCTTGGAAGAATAACTATTGAGGTAGCTTAGCATTAGCCTCTCCCTCTCCTGAAGCTCCTGGTGTCACCTGCAGCATGTCTCACTCACAGCACTCAGATATGTTTACAGATGCAGCTCAGAGTAATACATGAATTTGAATGCGATTTGTTTTATCTCGCAGTTGAATGCAGACGTAGTGCCAAAGACTGCAGGTATGTTTAACCATGTTTTTTTTAAACTTACCTTCTAAATATCAAGAGTTGCATTTGTTTAATTCACCATTTAACAAAGTATTTCACTCTTCTTGACTTGTTATGATGTTGATTTAATTAATAAGACAACTGATTTCACAGCAAACTTCAGGGCACTGTGCACTGGGGAACCTGGCTTTGGATTTAAGGGATCTGTGTTTCACAGGATCATACCTGAGTTCATGTGTCAGGTGAGATCTACAGTGAAGATGGTGTACATGAAGTGTTTGCCTTATTAATAATAATAATAATAATAATAATAATAATGACTTTATTAAGGACACAATCAATCTTTCAATCTTTATTTATATAGACACCAACAAATAAAATGCACTTCAAAGTGCTTTACATGCGATTGACAAATGTCATAATGATCAACAGTTACTCAAAGTAGTAAAATGTTGATAAAACAAAATTAGTAAAATATAGTATAAAGTAGTATAAATAATAAAACCACTAAAATTGTAAAACACTACATGAAAACCAGACTAAATAGATGGGTCTTAAGTTTATATTTTAAAATATCAATATTTTCAGCTCCTCTCAGATCCTCTATAAGACTGTTCCAGCGGCTTGGAGCGTAATGGCTGAAAGCAGCATCGCCAAATCTTTTTGTTCTGCTAAAAGAGAAGAACCAGAGGATTGAAGGGGTCTTCATGGTCCATTATCCAAAAGCATTTCTGAGAAGTAGTCTGGTGCACGGCCATGCAGTGCCTTATAAGGCCTTACAAGGAGAAGGTCCATAGCGTACTAAGTAAAAACAAACAATATATACAAAAATACAATAGTAAAAACAGCTCATACATGGCAGCTTTTTTATATCAAGAAGAAATACATCAGCACCCACATGCAAACTGGAGCACCAGTGGCTCCACAGTCTGGATGAGAGTCTTACTGAACTCAACTCTGGGTTGGCCAAGTCCAGAATAATATTATAGCAGTATATTATACAATATTATAATAATTTTAGCAGAGCAGGTGGACACCAACATTTACAAACATGTTGTCTGATGCTGTGTGTTCTGTTACAGGGGGGAGATTTCACCAAACACAACGGCACAGGAGGGAAATCTATATATGGGAAGACATTCAATGATGAAAACTTCAAATTAAAACACACTGGTCCAGGTACATCTCCACAGCTTCACGTACACATTTACTATAGACTACTGTATCTCTGTTTAGAGGACAAAACAAACAATCCATATAGCTTTGTATTCAGATGTATAGGCTAATGAAAGTGTTTTAAGTGGCAGACTACAAGCAGGGTCTGAAATAATTTTTTTTCCTCACTGTGTCACGGAACATTTCTATCGGCCACTAAATCTTTTGTAGGCCACTTCTGAAATCTATGTAAAACACTGAGTCAGTGGTACCAGACAGTAGAAATAATAGACTATATCATGTAACCTTAATCTTGTATAATGCTGAAACAAATTTGTCAATTCATTGAATAGCAGATCGACAGAAAATGAATCAACAATTTTGATAATTAATTATTAATTTACGTCATTTATCAAGCAAAAATGCAAATCATTCTCTGGTTCCAGTATCTCAAATGTGGGCATATTCTGACATTTTGAAAATTAAACGATTAGTCAATAGAAAAATAAAATAAAATCAACATATTAATCTGTAAGGAAAATAAGTGTATAATGCAGCTTGTGTATATTATAACATATGTATATGTCACTTCCCTGGCCTCCTAACAGTATGATATTCCAGGTTTATATCTTTTAGTACAGCTCCCTCTCCACTAGATGGCAGCGCCTAATTTCATGCAGCACTAAAACCACTGGCTGTATGGATTTTGCAATCCCCAGGTGAATGACCTACTTTCTAAGTGAGTCAACATGCACTAATCAAAATAACTCCTTCTCTTGAATAAACTTAATCCACATGCTGATTATTTGATTTTAACGTGCAGCATTATCAAAGTTTGCGTTTCAGAAAAGAGAAACTAACACAGTTAGACACTGACTTGTGTCGTGCTTCTCTTTTGCTCCAGTCAGGCCTAAATGATGTTGGGTTAGTGGTAAAAGGAGGTCAAGATCTTGTTGACTGTATCACAGTTAATTGATTTACTTGTTGGATGTGTAATCTCTGCAGGAACACTTTCAATGGCAAATTCAGGGCCAAACACCAACGGCTCCCAGTTCTTCATCTCTACGACTAAAACTGAATGGTAAATACTTTGTGCAACTTTTTAATCAGACATCTCATCTCTGCACAACACATAGTCTCACCACATCCACATCCAATCACTTACCAGTTGCTGAAGTCCATTTTTGGTTCTTCTTTTGACAGGCTTGATGGTAAACACGTGGTGTTCGGGCAGGTGAAAGAAGGTATGGACGTGGTCACCAAGATGGAATCCTATGGTTTACATGACGGTGGTGTGATTAAGAAAATTGTCATCACCGACTGTGGGGAGATCAAATAACACCCAAGATCACACGAGGACTTCTGTCGGATGACTCGGTATGCAACCATTAGGTATTTACTTTATCTTTCATCATCACGTGTTCATGATACTTTCCAATAGGAGCTGTCAGAGGTGATTCTGTTCATCCCTAAGAACTGATATTTTTACGTTTGATTATGATGTAAGAAGATATCTTCTAAATTTGAACTTGACCCATCTACTTTGTGTACAAGCACTGAATCATCCAGTATCTAAAATGTTCTTATTATGCAATTACTCCAAATTTACTGCCAAATAAAAAGGCTGTTTTCAGATTTTACTAGCTCTGGTCTGAGTACAGGACATTTGCTCTCATGTGCCACCGGCCCTGCTGGTTTTAAAGCTTCCTGGAAATGATCCAGCTGCTTTTTTTAGACGCCGGCTCTCCTGCGCGACCGACTTCCTGTCCATCAGAGCAGGATGTGACATCATGTGACATCCACCTACAGTGGAGCTGAAATATCACATGAATGCAGATGACAGATGATAGAGCTGCAGGCTGTAGCCTCATTGGTCACGGTGAAAGCAGATGATTTAATCTGCTGGAACCATAAAGGAACCTGAAAATGTCTTTAGCTTGTATGTGGGCTGCTCTTCCTTCACCACTTCTTTTATTTGAAATGCAGAGCGCCTGGAGGAGAGAGGGTGGCTAGGACATGTCTGAAAGTCAGAGACTGGGTGGTGCTGCTTATCGAGCTAATACTTTATGAAAGTAAATAATGAAGCGACGTGAAAAAAAGCAGCCCTTGCCCCTAAATGAAACCATATGCGCGCTGACCTTCCACCGTTTGTTTGAATTCTCAGATTACATTGTTGCTATAGAGACTTCTCTGCTCTCGCTCTGTTTGAGCAAGAGATGTTGTAACAAACTTGATATAATTTGGGTCCCCACCCTCTGGTTTAGTTTTTAGTTATTTGGAATGCATGTCCAATATTGTGCATGGAAACTTGGCTCGGAGGACGGGCGGCGCTGTGGCCAACGTTTAGTACACATGCAACACAATGACATCTTTACAACTGGTACAAGCTGGTTCTTCTGCTGTAAATGTCTCCATTTATCTCACAGCTCCCATGTCAGCTGGTGTGCTTTTTTTTATGTTTTGGGTTTCTCGTCCGCAGTTTGACTCAAAGTGTTGAAATCAAGGCCTGTCAGCTCGATGTGTCTGTTATCTTTCAGCACTTTCACGGAAAGTGAAAAACAACTTTTACAAGCTCCCCCCCTCCCCTTCTGCGTTACACAACCACCATGAATAATCCATTAAAAACCTCTTTATCATAATCTATACGCTCAGTCTTGCGTAAGCCTTGAAAACACATAGGACGATGAAAACATATACTCTCTGTAATGAATATTATACAGACAGGAGCTCTCAGAAAACAATGTGTAGCTTTTGGCTGAAATCAAACTCCAGAGCGAACACCTCCCAGTTACTGGTAACAACAATTCAGCAAAGCACCCAAACAAATGAAACCACACAGTCCAAGCAATCCTAATTCAATATGACTTTTAATTCATCAAACTCTCGACAGCACTAAAGCACTAAAATGTTTTTCCCAACTAACAAATAAGGCACATTTTGGAATGCCGTTTCATGGACATGAAAATCAGACCTGTGGTCTACTCTCGAAACCATGACTGTCCTTGTTTCCCCAAAATCATCGTCCTCCCTACCTCACGCCTGTTTTCTGTCCAATTCAAAATATTACATTATTGCAATGTCGCAATACAAACATTTCAAGTGATACAGACAGTAAAGAATACAAACATAACTTTCCGAATTGACCACACAAGTGTTAACACATTACATTCAGTAAATATGTATTATTCTTAGAGGCTACACTAGCGGTAAATGAAAATACTTCAAGACTAATAAAAATCAGAAGTTGCTGATGTTAAAAAACAATATGTACTGTAGCAAACTACTGTAAAGTATTTAAATAAGTATACATTGCACAAAAATAATATTTCATTCAAAACCAAACACATGCACATGCAAACTCTAAAATAGTTCTTTGTCACACACGCTTTCTGGACAAAAGTATACACTCCCTAAAACTACTAATAACACAGTAACATTTTATAATAGTTTCTTGTCATTGCTGCTTTAAGCAAACTACATCTCACAGTTTAACGTGCTTATACAGTGGTGAGTATCCGTCACTAATTAAGAAAAAAAAAATCTGCATGTTAACACAATATATATCTTCGTAATATTGTTTACAAAATGAATACATGCGACTGTATGGATGTAAATGGCAGCTCATAATTAGTTACATATAGCAACTGAATAACGTTGTGGGTTATTCAACACTGATAACGTCATAAAACAAAACACAAAAATACAATGGCTTATAATTGAGAAAGGGTATTAATTATGTACCAGCTTTTCTTTTTATAATACTCTATGTAGACATCAATATTTCCTTCTTAGTTTAACTTTGTTGCATATTCTATACAAAAAGTGTTGTAAAAAATCTTTCCATAAATATTTCTGCAGGATAACCCCTCAGATTATTGTAAAACATAAAGAAAAAAAACTCCCAGCTTTGTTTATTTCTCAGCAATAGGCCCTTCTTCACACAAAAAAAAAAGCTTCAATATTGCATAACACTTTGAAAGAGCTACTATTCTCGATAATGATGGCCATCAAATATATACATAAAACAGTCTATCTTTGTCAGGGAAATAACTCTTGAGTTTTTGCAGATTGCTTTAAAATTTTCAACATCTATTAAGTGTTCCAAAATACACATCTCATTCATAGAAAATAACAAATTTGAACTGAAAAGGTACTAGAAAAGTCAAGTATATGCAATTCAAGACATTACGTCTGAAAGCAGAGATTTCTTCTTTTTTTTTTTTTTTAAATGTATTGTATCAACTGCTTCCATTGGCTCTTGATTTGCCATTTAAAATGGCCTCCTCATAACATGTCTCTGGGCGGAATCAAACTCTCTAACAGGATTTCTCTTTTTTCTGCTAGAACTCTGTGAATCACAATAACATTGTTTATGAGGTTAGTTCATAAGGCATCATTGGTATCTACTCATCTAACTACAGCCACATGGTATGATGTGGACAGTACGGTTCAAATGTAAAGACCTGTTAGGTTGGTGTCATCGCACAGAGCAAAAGAAAGACGACGTTAACGCTAAGAAAAATGGATTGTTCACAACTAAAAGGAGAATCTTTAACTTGTGATAATATAGATGTGCAAATTCCTTTTCTTAAAGGGGCACTCCACCAATTTTACTCATGAAGATCAGTTTACTCGTCACAGGGAGTACTACTCGGAGTGTGAAAACCGTTGTATAAAGTCTTCTGTAGCTCTGGAGGAGCTTTGTCAAGTCTCAGAAAATAACCCTGGTGATGTCATCACGGTTATCTTATTGCTTGGAGTCCATAGACTGTATATAGGAAGTGGACGTAGTCACTGTGACGTCACCCATTGGTTTGTGGACTGCCGTTTTGAAGCCTCGAGTTCAGCATTTTGGCCGTCGCCATCTTGGTTTTTTTGCAACCAGAAGTGACACGAGAGGGTGACGCGATGTTCAACCAAATGCTGAATAAGACATTTTTAGTTGACCAAAAAGGTTATAATTAACTTTCATGAACCGAAAACACACTGTGAATGGGTTAAAGTTCTAAGACGAAAACACGGACAACCCCCAGACTGAACAACACCGTGGTAGCGACCTGTCAATCACAAGGTAGCCGTGCCCTAAATCATTCCCTGCTTTGTGATCTATTTGACTCTAAATGGAACCATAATTTTCTAAACGAACATCATGTTGTATTGAAGAAGACTTGAAACTAGCGATTGAAACCATAAACTCATCTTTATAATGTTTACTGAGGTAATAAATCAAGTGAGAAGTAGGGTCATTTTCTCATAGACTTCTATACAATCAGACTTCTTTTTGCAACCAGAGGAGTCGCCCCCTGCTGGCTATTAGAAAGAATGCAAGTTTAAGGCACTTCCGCATTGGCTTCACTTTTCAGACCCTGGAGTTGCCCACTGTTCCAGACACATTTTTAACAGAAAGCCTGTATTACAAACTGGCAGTGTTGAGTTTGAAAAATGTGAGCATTTGCCAGGCAAGGGAAGTTTACTGAAAGATGCTGTTGAGTTTGCATTACGGGAAATGTAAATTAGGATCCAGCGTTTTAGAGCTTGAGCCACACTAGGGATTAAAAGTATGGATATTTGAGTCTCTGCATTGATTTCGACTATTCTTTAGTGTCTTTTGAAACCCTCCAAACTTATTGGAACTGCACTACTAAAACACCGGAGTGCCCCTTTAACTTTACAGATGGAATTTAGCTAAATTTCCCAAAACTGTAAGGTACCATAATCAGCCACTGCAAGCTCTCCCACTGAGGCGAAACAACCATGTATATTTTTTGACAAAACCCACGGTTCCTTGGATAAACATAACTACAATAGATTAAAAAAACAAAGAGTGAGGTCCACAGTTTCATGCGCGACTCCGTTCTGTTGTGAGGATCGACTAAGAAATAACATCATTGTGGATATTCCATGACAACAGACCACAGTGGGATTGTTATTGCCAGCTGGAAATGCTGTTTCAGCCCGTGCCTCCAACTCGGCAAACTGCGTTGAAGCGAACACCCACCATGCCAGTTCAAACTAATAGAGGAACAGTATCATTTTTCTTGTCCTTTGTCACATCTTGAACCTGCATTAAACTTACTATACATCACCACATGCACATATACTGCCCCATCTCTGAGCCCATCTCCACATGTCTTTTCCCAATTTCAAATGGCCTCCTATAGTCCTGATACTTCAGAATGATTTAAATCTTTTTTAAGGCACATACAGTATGTTACAGTATAAAATATACTCAACCAGCTTTTATAAGGCTAGAAATACAGTACATATAAAATAGTTCACAATTTCTATAACAAGATTCCTTGAAAGGCAGGTTTTTATAAATCAAAACTACATTAATTTCCTCTGTAGTGCTTTAGGTCTGCACGGTGATATATGTAAACAGGATGTGTACTTCTCTTCCTTTAAAGACATTGGTTTATAATAGTAGGCACATATATTCATACAAAATAATATAAACTTAATTCATCATCACTTTCAATATATCCTTGAATCTTCAGCACCACCGCATCGCAAATCAGCCTAACCTATATTCAATCTTAATGATCTCTCAACCGACCTGAAATTCATTGCAGTTCTCCAAAACGTCACCTCCCTCTAGACACTCTTTGCACTGCAATCAGCTGTTGGACATAGTTTTTAAGGGCGGAAGCTCTTGGAAAAGTTTCCATTTCGCATCATTGACTCCACTAAGGCTGCCAGGCAAAAACTGGCACTTAAATGTCTTTCACACCAACATTTCCTTAATATTTTACTAGCTTGTGGTAAAAAAAAATCGAATCAGGCTTTACATGTGAACAGTTTAACCCCTAAAATCATGTTTTGTAATGCTAATCAAAATGTGGCAAGCTATTCATTTTTTTCAAGTGCTTTGAAAAATGTTGTATTCAACACTAGCGAGAAACTGTGTGGACAATAGACTGTATATAAAGATGGACGATATGACAGCTCCCCAAAAGTGAAGCCAAAACATCTCAATCGCCCCCTGGTGGCTGGCTGCAGTATAGGTCATAAATCCCGCCTCCTGCATGTTAGCGGATGGGACATAAGCCAAACTAAAAAGTCAAAGTACATGTCAAATAAATTTTTCCCAAAGATGGTTTCTATCATTTTAGGTAGTTAGATGTATGTTCAAGTGATCATTTTTCTGATAAGTTTGGTTTTAATTTGTTATTCGATGCTACAAAAAGGGGGCGAAACCGTCCATCTTTATATAGTCTATGGTGTGGACGGTAAGATTATTGTTACTAAAACTAGTGTTGTTTTCCCACAGCTCCTTCTTAATTGACCTTGTGATTTGCGTGGCAACAACAATACTCTAGGGAAGGGTGAATGAAACCTTATCGGTTAGCAACGCACTAAATCTAGACGAGGAGTGACTGAACCTACAGTAGTTTCTAAAAGACACGTGGAAGCAGTTACACAATAATGTGATATACAAACATACAAAAAGAAAAAAAAACATTTCTCAATGTCCCAGTTAAAATTCAAATTGCACACTAGACAACAAGAAAATAAATAGGCCAAATGTAAGCTAGGGATGTATGGCACATTGTCCCTCAGTTAATTCACAGTTAATAAGATGTGCTGTTGACCCTAATACGGCAAGACATCAAAGGCCTCGTATACATTTATACCATCATGAGAGGCCCGGGTTAAACGTTCGTCACATTACCACACACTTCACTTGGCGGGGAAATGGAAGGCAGATCTCTGTAAACACAAAGCCAACAAACCCCAAGGCGAGGTAATCTATTGAGACCAATACTGTCAGTGACACCATTGACATACATGCTAATTCATCAATACACGATTAGTTGTTAAACATGGAGTTGGATCAATGGGGTGATGTGGTTTCTGATACAAAAAAAGTCACTGATTTTGGCAAGTTTTTGCTATTGATGAAGAGCACTTTGAGAGATTGATCCTAAATTAACATATTCCTCTCGTTCCTGGATGTAATCTTCAATACTGTCATTGGAAAGATGACTAAAAATCTGTGTTCCATGGGTGGTTGAGAAGAAGGACAGAAAGGATTAGAGCTACTGTCTATAGTTGAGGTTTCTGAGAGACGGAGGGGAAGACGTGAGGAGGAAAGGACGCCATGTTGTGTGCAGGGCGGGGTTGAGGGAAACCTGGATGTGAAGGGAGGAAGCCTTGATGGAGGATGAGCAATAGGACTTGGGACACAAAAGTTGCTCTCTTGACTCTGAATGAAGATGATTATTGCACACGGCGGCAGTAGTAGCCCAGGACTTTACATTTCTCGCACAGGTGCTGCGGGTGCTCCTTACTCTGGTCGGAAACATCCAGGCCGTCCGGCTTCTCTAAAGGGCGCTGAGGATAAAAACAGAGAACCAATAATGAGTCCTAGTAAACACTGAAGAAAGCAGCAAACACATAAATCTTTGAGTTATGCAAGCAGTTTCTTTGGCACTAGAATCAACTCAGCTATACGCCTTTGGCCTCCAACATTGCGCCCATATTCTTCACAGACCAGACGTGTACTGAACACAATTAGTTGCAGAGATATGGCAACACACCATCAGCTCTGGAAACTCGCAGCACACTTTAACAACCTGGGATTAAAGAAAAAAAGATCCAGTATGCATTTGATCATGATGACCTGTGTGGAAATATCAGCAAACTGCTACGGCAATGGCTTTCTTGGAATCATTATCGAGGACGAAGGGAATCTATCTGGGCCAGTGCATTTCGAGGTTATTTTAACAATCTGTCTGGAAAATTTTATTTTTCATCTATTGTTCTTTTCTTGTTAGAGCTTTTTTTTTTTTTTTTTACAAAACCACTATTTATTCCTTTAGGTCTAACTAAAGGAAACCAGGTTGCCATGGGTCACTACAAGGAGATATTTCAATCGTACGCTAATGAGTCTGCCAGGAAGTGTTGAGACTTTATTATCGGCGCGTCAAAGACATTAGGTCCTTGAGGAAAGCTGGAAAATCTGATGTATATTTTATGGGGTCCCCTCAGTGGTTAGACTGGGTTCAAGCCCCTCAGTGTGCTGCAGAAATCTTCCCTGTTGAAGTGTCCTTGAGCAAGAAACTCAAGCCCAATCGAGTCGGCTCTGTAGCTGAAGCTGCAGTCTGAGCTCTTTCCATTTGGAGAAAGTTAAAAGGGAATGTTCCCCTACAGTGATATCAATACTGTACAACTTTATTTGGTATGTGTGTTTGGCACAAAAGCAGGAATCACATGAAATATTTTTTTGATTTGTTTGAATCAAGGGCATAGTTTTGGTTTCAGGGGTGTTTTTCTTCAAGCAGACAAACACAAACCATAATATTTATGTGTGAATGTGATTTTGTGAGAAGTTTTTTAAGTCTTCAGTAGTGTCTGAAAAGCCACTGATCACATAGACAAAAGGCCCGGTCACAAAAGGAAGTGGCACAGCAGGATTCATCGCTGCATCTTCATTAAATAGGCTGTGCTTGAGGATTGGTGATGTAGTGACTACTCTCAGGCCTAGTTAGTGAACTACTGTAATTAGCGAGCTAACGGCTAACACACTAGCAAGCCAAGAACGGAGCTCCTTTCTATTTTCTCCATACTGTGGCATTTATTCTCTCATGGCATTTAGTTCTCAGGATTGTACATCATTTCATTCAAGAAAGAGTAATTGAAGAGGGCAAAAGAGAGGTCTCTGAGCTAGCAAGCTTGCTAATTGTCATTTAAAAGTGCTCTATACGGTATCCAGAGCGTTAATATAGCAGCAAACAACTACTTGCTATATAAAGATATAGAGGAGTAATGTCTACCTGAGCAGAGAATGAAGTCGCTCTCCCTCTATGTGTGTTGTAATCAGAGCTTCGCCGCGCTTTGTTGATATCGCCGGGCCGGCCGCGCATGCTTTCAGTGCATGTGAGCGTGCCCCACTGGCTAGCTCACCACCGCCGCTCTGCACAGCTCTCATACGGCGGTTACAGCTGACAATGCCGTCCCGACCGACGGTGCCGTTGCGAAAGCATAGCACCCACCCTCCGGTTCCATCCCAGGTTAACACTGTTACTTTAGCTCTGTCAGCAGTGTTGCCTTTGTTTTCTCTGTTAGCACCGTCAGCTGCGAGCAATCAGCTCAACCGTCGCCATGTTGAGAAGCATGCGGAGGCAATATAAGTCCTCCTACTCTCGCATTCAGCACCTTTAACTAGCTTTAACTGTCAGTTAGCATGTTCATTAGCTTAATCGCTAAAAGGTCAATTGATTGAAAATGACAATTCTTCTTTAGTGGAGGAGTTAATACTCCGACATCGGGGGGTTAAATAAAAATGGATGGAGCAACACCGCTAATAAGCCACGTTAGTTTCCTCCATTTGGGACGCTTTTTTCCCTCAAAGGTCAGCACTGTCACCACGGCTTGTTATTGATCAACGCGAACATTCATGTGTCAAAATTCAGCAAAGTTAAACTCAGCAGAAGATTTTCATAGATTTACTTAACCCACTGCAACCGAATCCACTGAAATGTTACACTTTTAAAAGCTGATGTGACCAGCTGTGATAAATTAGTGAGTAAATCAAACTGTAGACACAAATCTGATTTTGAGAAGTTAAGGGGGACTTGTCCCCATGATACCCAATGGAAATTATGGCCTTAGTTTAAACCAAATGCACTGGGCGTCCAAGATTTATATTTCCCACCTAAGGGGGACAAATATTTTATGCATGTGGATGGGATTGGAAAATACATATTCAGGTTATTTATGGGAATCCGCAGGGCGGGAGGGAGCCGTGCTGAGAGGCTGAACTCTTTGATACTCGAGGACACAGAGGTTAGTGGTCCATTTCAAACGCTGACAGGGGGGAAATATGTTAAGTGGGTGACATTGCAAATGCAGGGAATTTGCTTGCCTGTGTGTAGCTTTGCCACAAGACACAGAGACACAGACGACTGAGGTTTTCTCACCAGTGAACTCCATGGAAAAGAACTGCATGCAGTCTTCCACCCATACTTTTTAAAGAGTATAGTTAATATTCTTGATTAAGATCTCACACTGATGAAGATGCAAATGAATAAACAAAAGATTTGGAATAAATTAAGCCTTAACTTTCCATTGTCTGGGAATGTTGCGACCATAGAAATAGAATAGGAGTAGAACGGACATTCCCATTCAAATCAACGTAGCAGAGTGGTCTGATGGCGGCGGCCATTTTTATGTGTACCGTTGCCATTGAGACCGTTGTAGCGGGCTAATTTCCATATAAACTAAATCAACTTAGGGCAAGTCGTGGACTCACTGAGGTGAGGTTTTGCAGTAATGACTAAAACGAGCAGTGGAGTAGTAAATTTAAGAACTTCATGCTTCATCCACACACTCTTGTCATAGTGTAGGAAAGCACATTGCTATCGCCAGATGAGTAACTTTGTTCGGCAACGTGGAAGTGGAATTAGCAAGCTAGCTAGCGGACATCAGGCTAGTTATCTAGCTAGCTAATTCCACCATGCTTTAATGGTACATTGGTCACAGAAAATGAGCCGAACAGCGGGCTTGAGGCCAGTGGCAGCGCTGCGCTGGGTTTAACGGTCCCTCCGCCTCACTCCTCGCCGCCCCGGAGAAGGACAAGCTACCTAGCTAACTAGCCAGCCAAGGCATTGGGCAAACTTCCCGCATGTGCGCCATGCATCTCCCTGGTGAGCTGTGACCACACGTTACGGCCGACCTTATGTGTGTTCTGTTGTCACCATAACAACTAACAACAATCGGCATTTTCTTTTGTACTAGTCACATGACCACGGAAAACAGTTCAAAGTCAATTCTACTCCTATTCTATTTCTATGGTTGCGACTTCGTGTAAATTTGTCGAGCAGCTTCCCTTTCCTGCTTCACTTTGTGTGTGTGTGTTAAGAGAGTGGAACATGGTCAGCCGTGGTATTCAGAGAACGAGCAGGGCCTCGAGCAGTAATCCTAACTTTATTTCAGGAAGTGGAATTGGAAGAATGTGGAAAAGCATAAATATTAAAAGATGAAGTGTTGAGGGTAAATATATCTCTAGCAGAAGAAAGCGGAGTGGATTCTTTCTCAGGCGGTCCATCTCTTTAGTCAACAAGCTGTGAGGAAAACTCGAGGTTAAGCCGAACAGACAGCTCACCAGCACGTTAATTCCCTCTGAGTGTTTGCTGTTCGGAAAAACACTTCACAGCATCTTGGTTAATATGATTTCACTTTTTCGTGTTATTGAACGTGAGAGGAATTTCTGCAGCTGTTAGCCTCAGTTACCTCAGAGTTAGTTTGGGTCTGTGAGACATTAATAAAGAAATATTTGTTTTAAAATTCGATGACAATCAGCAAACAATCCCAAACTTTTATCAGTCAGGAAATGCAATTAGTTCATTCAGTGCTGGTTTATTACCAAAGAGGCAAAAGCAATTGTTATAGTGGTATGATTTTTATTCTATTTTAATGAGGCCATCTGGCATATCCTCAAGACAATATGCAGCCACGCAAACCCGGAGTCTGGACTCTGTTAACTTCGCTTGAGACGATTCAATCGACCACTTGTATGAGTAATGTTTTTTACATTAAGACATTACTGCAAATTCTCAGAGAGTTGATGTCATACTGCGGGTACCTGTTTGTGTGGATAGACGTTGATGTGGCATTTGATACATTCTTGTCCCATGTTGGCCCAGGAGTTGCCACTCATCCACTTCCTCTTACATTTGGGGCACTTGTACTCTCCGAAGCATCTCTTCTTCCCCTGGTAGGGTGTCAGCCCTTCACCTTTGGGTCTGGCCTGTAAAGAACAAAATGAGGTGAATAAAATGTATGCTCATGTGGGGAAATTATTACTTTCAAAGGTGGGTAAAGTAAAATCAGAGATTTGTGTCTAACACAATATACATGTTAGAAAATAAGTCCTGTGAAAAGACTGAACTATGTAGTACTGACTCGTGGAGTTGGACCGTTAAACTGTTTTTCTCCATTTTCGTGTTCAGGATCCTTTTTAGCAGGCCGGGAAACGGTCTGAAATCATGGCTCAATGACAAACTGAAGCCATCCTTAGCAGAACCCCAAACACTATATCAGCACATAGCATCAGTGATCCTCCCACTCAATTGCAAATTACACTTATTTCCCACAGCCTGCAGTTTGCTAGCAGTGGTGTAATGGTCATCTGGCATACCAGGACAAATCCCGTTGGGCCGTCAAAAAATCCATAAATTTTTTACCGGCCATCTGTCTTTCACCAGCACTCTGTGAGCCTGTCATTCGGGGTGCTCATGAAAAACGGTGGATAAATTGTTTTGATTGTCACAACCCCTGCAAAATGACTCGTTTCACTATCAGAATTCGATCGATTCGGTCCGATAACATTTGGAAAGTCTAGAAGAGCCGCACGATTGAATTATTTTATCCCCATTCAAGTTAGCATAGGGTTAAACCGGATGTTAGCCGGCTCGGCTGGCGTAAGTCTCAGGTGCGCATGCGTGTTAACATTCTGCAAAAGTAGCGTGTAGCAGTGTGAGATGGCCGGTGTCGTATATACTGTAACTGTCATGAATGTATAAAGAGAACTGAATGCAGCTTTGTAGGCGGGCTCCCGTTCATTCCTATGAGAGTTGCTCAGTGGCGCATGAGGCCAAAAGGGCTCGACTGCCGAGTGATAAAGTACCCGGATCATCCGGCGATCTTCCGCATCCATTGGGCCCATAGAGCGGGCGCAGTAGCGTTACCTTTAACTCCACCTCCTAGCCCTCGCTCAAGCCTCGGTCTGGGTCTCATTCACATGAATGGAGGAAGGAGAATAACTCTGGATTCAGCTATTAGAGCATTTTACAACTTTTAGGACCTAATGATTTAAATGAGGGCTATTCAAATGTTCGTCCTGGGAAGTTGATTCACCTCAAAAAAAAAAAATTCTGCTGATTTACAGATGTCTCGTTCCCAATGTAAGTCTATGGGAAAAAGTCTTTTTGGGCCCAATGGCATCACGTGACGGACACGGAAGTTGTAGTACTGCCGTTTGGCCACTATAAAAATTTGTTTCACATCCCGGCGCTCTTCCTTGTTTTATTCCCATTCAAGTTAGCATAGAGCTAAACCATAAGAACAGTCCAGTGTCGTATATACTGTAACTGTACATATTGTGTAATCAACCCTGACCAGTGATTGGGTGTGGTTTCAGAACCTTCAGTGGTCACGCCCGTAGCGTTTCAGAGCAGAGAATCCAGCTTATTTTTTCATGATTTTGAAACCTAATTTTATATACTTGGCAAATTTTTTTATGTTTCAAATTTGGCTTCGAAAAAAAACACATTTTTCTGTGGTGTGACAAACTCTGAACACGTTTTTTTTTTTTGCTTTACCCGGACGTTAACATTCTTGACTTGAGTGCAGAAAGTGTTTTTTTTTTTCTGGATTCAAAATGACATTTTTAAGAGATCCTCTTGGACAATAATGGATGTTGAGCTTTGACAGCAGGGTGTGTCCATCCTTGTCGTGCTAATATATCCAACTCCATCATACAGCACACTCCTACACACAACTCTGGCACAATATGCGGTTGTGTAATTGACATTTACTTCCATTACAGCTGTGTTAAATTACTCCTCTGATTCTCATGATGATTACAAACAGTCAGTCAGGCATGAAAAAGCACTAGCCCAGGGGCAATATTGTTGGGAGGAGCCGCTCCAATGACTTCATGTTGGCAACTTTATTTAGGCCGCTATAACGGCATTGGGGGAAAAACGCTTGTTTTTTTCCCCTTAAAAGCACGCCACAAACAAACATACATGCTGATGTCATCAAAAGGATAAATCACAAACTGTCCTCCACCCTGCCAAAATAAACCCAAATGTACACTGATTAGTAAGTTTGTCAGAGCTTGTCATTATCAATTTGGAGCTCCGTCATCAAAAAAAAGGAGAAAAATGATCCCAGAACTTGCATCTATAGTGACAGTCATTATCAGCCTGGGCCACTCCCATTTTACTAAAGAAAAAATCCTTCAATTTGGAAGACAAACATTGGAAATGGAGTACTGAGGAATTGTGTTATTTTATCTCAAACTTTAAAAATGCTTTCATGCACAGATGGACATCTGATATGACAGAAATAATCTCATGACAGCTTTCCAGGAGGTTAGGAAAGTCTCAGCGTTCAAAGTGAAATCAGACCTGTCCACCCCGCTCCTGATTCTCCTGCAAGCCTGCATATTGTTTTCATAATCACTTTAACGTTAGCTGCAGGTTTCGAAGGGATGTTGGGGGTACGGTACGGGGCGGTGAGAGAGAAAGAGAGAGGAGGGATACAATCTATATCCCTGGTCTTCCCTTATTTTGTCCCGGCCCATGTGTGAGTAATAGGAACTTTAATCAGCAGCATCTGGCGCTGTCCTTATAGACGTCAGCAGTTTGCATCAGCACCAGCGAGCCGACGCTAAATACGAGCGGCTGTGCTTCAATCTGGCCCCTCGACAGCATGACCTCAACCCCACTGTCAGCTTCGCATCTCCCACCGTGACAGCACACTGGCTGGAAAATCTGACTTCTGCTGGCCTGCAGCACACTGGTCTTTACGCACTGACAGGGCTGTCTCGATGCAATCAACGGGCAATCTCGTAGACAATGCCATGGCAACACTTAGTTTGGATGCTCTCCTACCAAATGACCTAGTTACAATACGATCACTCTCACTCCTAGAAACCCAAATGCCAAAAATACAGTAATTTCTATGTTTCTGCTGCGGTAACTAACCACTATTATGATAAAATAAATCAGACTAATTTGAAGTTTAATAACAAACTACGATGAGAGCGCCAGGTGTGCTATCCAGGAGGTCTAACCTTAACCCTCGTTATTCATTTGGGAATGTGAACATAGTCAAATTTCCAGTTACAGCTGCTTGTTCGAATGCAAAAGACTCTCTCCCTGATAACTGCAGCCAGGACTCAGCAGGACAGAAACAGCACTCATCCTCCTCATGACCATTCCTCTCCAGCTCCATGCTGTTTCCAGGGTCCGGCCTTGGCCTTTGGCTGCACGTCACGCTCCGTTCGCAGCTGAGAGCTTTCAGATTAGATCCAACCCTGCTTGCAATCAATTTGAAGATGCTCCTGATGTGCACACAGCAAATGGATTATCTGTCAAGTCCAGATGAAGAAGTACTGTAGATACAAAGTTGTCGACGATTAGGCTGGTCAGTTGTGTCCAAAAGAGGTTAATAGAGTTTTCAAATACAAAAAAGGTGTGTATATAAATGTAGACTTGAAAAGTTATTTGATTAATCGATTAGACAATTGTCAGTAAAATTGAAAATTTGAAGCTTTTCTTTGTCTTTTATTTTAGTAAACTGAATGTCTTTGTGTTTAGGACTGATGGTCAGATAAAAACCTAAAATCATTAGTAGCAGCCAGATTAAAACTTCAACTTTATTTATTTATATAGTGCCTTTCGTGCAAAATTGCTATAGAGTGGTGCAGGGATGACGTCTTTTTGTTGGCCAACCAGGAAGTTAGCATTGCACGGGTTCCCTCAACAAAAAGCCAATTTTTCCATTGGGTTTTGGATTATTGCGGAAAACAAACTCTGTGGCAAACAAACGTTTACGATACTAACTTTGTTCCATGAGATAATCTCCAAAATGAACACCGCCTTTATGATTTTTGAAGTGCGAATGCCATCGCAAGAATTAAAAAGCTAACGTTAGGCTATAAATTAACTACACCACGGTCGCATGAGCGCGAGTATACACAACGAGGCTGTAAAGGCGGACGAGTCGGCTCGATGACGTTTTGTAGTCTCATTTAGCCACTTGTTAGCAACCTCCTTTTTTAAGACATGTAAAAGCTTCAAAATTCACAAGTGGGATATTTACTCACGTCTTTTATATCGTAGAATAAAACATTAAAATCTCTTGTGTTAACCACAAACCTTATTTCAGGCATCCAACTAAAAACCAATTCAAAAAACCCATTGACTTTGAGAAGAGGGAATCGGAAGTGCTAAATTGCTAACTCGTCTTTTTGGGTTTTAGGACTTATTCCTGCACCCCTCTAATAATACAATAATACAATGAAAATACAACAATACAATAATCAAAACAAAGTAAAAGAGGGTAGATGAAAAAAGATTAAAATATTTAAATATATTTTTAATGGATTAAAATTAAAAGTAGGGTCAGTAATGCTGAGAGACTAGCAGGAGTACACGAGATTTTAAAAATGATCCAACCTAATTAAAAACCGAGCCCAGTGTTGCCAACTCTTTTTCAATGAAATTAGCTAACGTTAGCAGCATTAGCAAGCAGAACTAGCTCCAGAAGTCGCTAAATCTAGAGAGAATGTCGCCAAGTCGGCAGCACTGACAGTCCATCACTTCAGGCCTCCCTCAAAAGCCACTCCCCCAAAATCACCATTATGGACGTAAACAACGAAAATGATTGTGAATGAAAAAATGAAATTGATTGGACGGGCTGTACGGATACTGGATTTTTTTCTTTTTTTTTGCCAGAGCATGTGATTTATTGATTGCTGTCGGGATGTACTGAGAATTATAACAAAAATGTTTTTGAACAGCACTACCAACACTACCTTTAATAGAATGTTAAACTAAAAAGATATTTCCTATCCCAGAGGCGAGGACCATAAACACTAAAAGCCGCCTCCCCGTAGAGGTCCTTTGACTGTAAATACATTTTTTACATTTGTGTGACATCAAATTAATGCCGTTGGTACAATATATTGATTAATAGGTAATTTGTAAGTTGGTAAAAATGCACCAAAAACAAAGTGATAAATCATTGAATTAACCAATTTCTTCCGTAAAATATATCACCTCTGCCTTACATTTAGTTTGCACAACCGCAAAGTCATCCAGGACCTATTTGGACATTTGGAGTCATAAGTCTGAGTATTATACTCACATTGCGGTCAGTTTGTTTTCAGGCCATTTCAACACATTGCCTCTCATGGAGGTCTGAGATGAAGAGCGAGTTTTGGTTCTGAAGTCATACACTTTACAGGCGCAGTTGGTATTGCACATTCCAATGGACGCCCAAACACGTGGGAACCAATGTCACAATAACATCTGGACTATTGTTGTGCCACCACTGGCAGGCTGAGAAATGTGGCGTTAGATTCAGGGCAGCGACTAATGAAGGAAGCTTTGGGGCTCTTCACTTCCACACAGGGCCTGTCTTTCCATTTATACCGGTGCAGTGGATTACAAATCAAAACCCTCGGCTGTAAGCACTAGAACAACCGAGCAAATGTTTTAGTTAGGCTTGATTTCCAGGAAAGTAACCACGCTTAGCCGCCTTTAAAGCAACATTTACAAACCATTCACAACACACACAGCACAATGACTTATTTAGTGGAACTGCGTCATCACACCACACAACGCTCTGGAGATGAGCCTGCACGGGAGGATGTGTTTTGTTTTCCTTTATCTCTACAAATAAAGCCATTCAAGCTGATGCAAGTGCTAAATGGAAACATCTGAGCCATTTGGAGCGTTTGAGGTGTCCGTCAAGTGGAAGCAAAGCTTTGAAACGGCGAGTCGGTCGATGGTGTCCGTGCCGGGAGATGGCGGGCGGTGTTTGTCATATCACTTCGACAGTGCCGGCTTGCATTGAGTCAATGTTTGTTTATGTCCCCGAGGCTAGAGCCCTGCGTGTTCAGATAAGGGTCACTGTGTATGTGTGTTGAGGACAGTGTCCATAGAGAAGAGCTCCGTGACCACAACTGGTTGACCACGTCCTCCTTCGGTCCAGATCACAGCAGGAACTCATCATATCACACACACACACACACACACACACACACGCACACAAACTATGGGTCAGTGAACTGTTAAATGAAGCATACACACACATGTGATAGACGCATTCAGTGATGTAATATCTACGCAAAACCTGGCCACACACGTCTCTCTCCTCTTGTCCGCTTTGACACCCAGACATAAATGCACAAACACACACACACTCAACAAATTCCACATGCACCGGTTTTCATACACTCTTGAGACGCAACTGGAAAGTCTCGGCGCACTGTTTCCTGCACTACTCCCACTCACCCTGCTACAAGGACACAGATCACTCTTTGGCTTATATCGCAGGATTAATGAGCTCACAAACTGCATTAAGTAGAATAACAAGAGACAGTAAAACAAAAAGGGAGACAGCTACGAGACAGGAGAGAACAAGACGAACACAAACAAGAGAAAGCTCATTACGATTGAAAAATAATTAACGTCTGAGCTGGATGCGAAACAGCCTCCTGCTCCTCCGGGATTCTGTAACGGAGGGGGTCTAAAAAAACCTGCTGCTCTAGAATCAGACTCCACACACACGGAGAAAGAGAAAAGTGGACAAATACCACAAGTTGCTCGAGCCAACTGTGGAGAGACCCTCCAATCAGCCCCTCTCAGGAGGGTGGAGGACGGGAAGGAGAAAGAGAGAGAGAGAGAGAGAGAAGGAGGAGGAAATCTAAATCCAAAGCAGATGGCCTCCATAGGGGCAGAACACGAGAAACACTGAGAGCCGTCGTAAAATCGCTGCTCTGCTTTCAATTAGGCCATACATTTCAGAGACAGGGAGGGAGACAGAGGGAGGGAGGGGGGGGGGGGGATAAAACAGCGTTAACTAACCGCTGTAGCTCTGGCCACAACTACAGTGGATTGGACTCATTATCATGTGGAGGAATGTGGATTCTCTGGGGGGTCGATTTTTTTTTTTTTTTTCAAAGACGCATATGTTGTACAAACAGACGGATATTAGGAATTCGAAGCAGGTAGATTACCGAACTGGAAGACGCGCGTTTAAGTGAGCGATCCCGGTCTAGACGACACCCACTGCGATGTCTTTAAATTTCAGGGTAATTCAGTTAATACCGTGAAATTGATTACAAGGTATGCAGCCCAGGCATCCCACTCTGAAATCGCAGTTTTGCCACAAAACCATCTTGAAATTCTGCTCCACTTTAAATCATAGAAAGCTGTCTATTACTGACCACTGGAAGGAAAAAGAAGTGGTCCAGACTGTCTGAGGGCCTAAAGGTGATCTTGCATTTGTGTTGATCTTACATTCCAGGCTAAGAGTAATGACCAGTGGACAGACACCAGACACAAACCTGAACCCTTAATCCTCTGTCTCCAGCAACGGGATAGGTTGGTTTAATATTAGACGTCCCTTCCAAGCCAAACCTGAGAGGAATCATTGCTACTTTCAAGGTTGTGGATATGGGATTTCATACTTACTCGACATATTAGGGGAGACGTCTACCTACAGTTGACCTGGGCTCCACAGTCGGTCCACAGACAACAAATACGAGGAGACGGCGCTGACAGTAAAGCTTGGGTTTTTAAGCAAATGCTACATGCCATTCAGCGGTTTGTCTGCCTGCCTCTATGAGAAAACAAGGGATTTGGTTGGTAAAACAACACTGAGGCTTTGGGAAAGGGTTGGTAGTAATTGTATGCAACCACTTTTATGGTCTGGATTTGGAGAGCAGGGGCTTTTTTGGCAAAGGCAGCTCAGTTATATATGAATAATAATAATAATAGTCTCTGGCTGTTTGAAATGTCTTCATATAAACCTAAACATTTGAAAAGAGATGGTTTGTTGAAAGAAAAAAAACAAAAGCGTTAAGTGCAACATAAAGGAAGCAAATGTGTTCTTTGTATTCTGTGACGCCTCATGTCTAAGCCAAGGCTCTTCCCTCCAGTACACAGACTCGTTGTTATTTATGTAAGATTCTTCTGCGTGATTTGGTGTTCCCATCACTGCACCATAGAGTTGCATGATCACTGACAGCCAGACAGGTCAATGAGTCACAGCAAATGAGAAATGCACTGTAAAAGGAATAGCCCGAGGCTGTTTGTCAGACCACACCAGAAACGTTTTTCGGGTCATAATACTTTAACGATACTTGGTTTGGGTTGACCACATCAAGGCAATTCTGATGTGAAACATGAAAAAGTCACATACTTTCACACATTACGTTATCTGATGTGGGTTTCCTATCCATATGGCACTTAGAAGAAAGAAAGAAAACCAAAAAGCACTCTGTGACCCTGGTCTGTTTTGTCTAAACTGTTTCTTTAAAGGGCGGCTCCATCTGCGTTCTTTTCCATTTTTATTTCAAATGAAAACGCCCAATCAGCCGTTATCCAAAAGCAGTTACGTAGGTCTGGGACGGGAGCAGCAGAAAAACGTATTCTAGCCCCCTAAAAAAAAAATCAATATCAGTTTAAGTGTACGCTATATTTAGAATATTTTCACCACTTTACCTCGCAATCGGACAACCCTTTTCCGACGGGGAACTGAAGCCGTTATATCGCTGTCTTCAAAGCTACCAGACTCCATTCACAAAAACAGCCATTTTGCCTTGCAGAACACGTGAGTTACTGGTCTACCGCTGCATCGATCGGTTAATTTGTTTGTGTTATTGTGTGACTTTTGGATCCGAACTAACGTAGCGTCCACACAGCAGTACATTGCTTAAATCCGTGCCGGTACTCCTGTCTGCTTCTCCAAACTAGGAGCATGATGACTGCCATCTAAGTTACTGTATATAATACACTGACCATGCGGATGTATATTCTGTATCATGTAGAAACCTGTCAGGTCACATTGGAAAAAGTTTAGAATGGCTTGGGAAAATAGAATTTTGACGCTAAAAGAAACGTAATTCGACCAACATTTGAATGTTCGGATTTGAATACATAAAGAACACTACTGGGAAGCTACAGAATGATATAAAATATAATGAGCCCGCCCTTTAAATCATCGTATCCTTGGCCATCACTACCCGCGTTATCTGACATCACAGCGACTAAAGATCTGAGGATGCAGTCATCAGAACTGAGGGCCAAGTGAGGGCGTGCAGATGGCCGCTGCTTCAAGTCCCTCACAAGAATGACACTGTCACCACCTCAGCTGTGTGTCACTGCACACAGAACAAGCATTTTTTTTATCGGCTGTTTCCGCTGCTGGACTAAACAGCCCCGACCCCATGCCAAAACCTCAGCCAGGTGCATTATGGGGACTGTTTATCAATCCCACCATGCACTACAAGCTCTAAATACAGCCACTGTTTTCTGTGGGTCTCTTTTTTTCACTGCCATCTTTCTCACCTCTCTCTCTCTGGACGGCTCCTTTGCTGGTGCAGCTGTCTCTTTCTAATGCTTGTAAAGAAAAGTGGCCGAGGCTGAGAGTGACGAGAGGAACAGGTGTGCTGTTTAAGTGATAAATGTGCCCTCACGCGAGCACAATGCACCTCAGTTTATAACAACAATCTCCCCCGAACAGGCCGTCAAATTAGTGAGTAAAACAAATATGTTAAACACAGTCACATGCATTTAACCCAAGTCTACATTTTGTGACTAATAATTACGCTTAATGGCCTAAGACGTGCATTGCATGTGTCGTCCCTTTAAATGACTATATTAGTGACACTTTTGTATTTAAGATCACCACGTACAAATTGACTTCCTAATCGCTCTTCTCAGACTCTCTCAGCCTTTGGAAACAATTGCAGAGTTATTACAAAGCATAGCCATGTTTTTCAAGTATCCCAGATAGAGCTGCCTTAATGCTGGCTCGCTGGCACGAGCCCCAAACTGCTGGGCTGCTCCCCAGCGTTCCGTAGCGCTCCGATCACTAGCTAGCATCTGGAAACCATCAGTGTAAACAAAGGAGCAGCGGAGGAGCTCAGGCCCCGCTCTGCCTCTCTCTGCATCCCCCAGGACATCACTCAGAGAGCAACACAAGAACACCGAACCTGTGTGTGTATTGCATTTCTGCATGCGCACACACACACGAGTGTGTCCGTGCACATATCTGCGTCTGCTCTTGTGTCTTCATCTCGGGGATCTTTATTTGGTTTAGCCGCAGTTCAGAAAGAGATAGATTTACAGATAGAGCGGATTTGGTTCAGTCCACAATGTTAGCTTTGAGTCTTTTTGGAGTTTTTGTTTGGTTTGCTCATTAACCGTAGCATTTCTGATAAGACTTCTAATTGCTTTAACGTGGTTTCAGTTAGCGTGCTAGCCTTAGCGGTCTGTCTGATGCATGCTACAAGGGGGGGGGGGAGGCAGGAACCTGGCTGTGGTTTTTAACCAGAACTGGTTCTCCTCTGTGAAACATCAAAAAAGATCAAAGCATCAATCACGCCTGATCCTTCTCTGAGACACGACAAGGAAATATTTCCTGAACGTTTCATAATAGTGTTTCAGTAACCATATATCTATTAATCATGCGGTTTGGTCGTTTTCAGTGCAGCTGAACACTCCAGAAATGTGGTTCCTGGAGCTTTTAAGCACTGAACCTCACACTTAGGCAAACTCTATGGTGCTTGTAAACACACACCACAGAGGAAAGCAGGGTTTTGCAGTTGTGTCTGCAACCTGTTACAGCATGAATGTTTTCACCATGGATGTGGTTTTCACTTTGCTCATTGCATTTTAGCATTATCCATTTTCCTGAATAGATAATTAGGCTCAGTTTAATCAACAAAATGTGCATGTGTGGCTACGGGGCTACATATTTAGTATAACAGTGACTTATGTTCATCACTGTGGCTCGTAACTGCCTCATATTCCTTCACAGCTCCACATCTACAACTGCTGAGATAAGCATTATTATCTTGCACAGTTCTCTCTAAATATAACCCTCAGCATTACACAATCGTGTACTACACATATCCTCAATCACGCATACTTGTGTTTGTGCCAGTGGGCTACCTCTGGGTCTGAAAAGTGAAGCCAATGCAGAAGTGCCTGAAACTTGCATTCTTTCTAACGGCCAGCCGGGGGCGACTCCTCTGGTTGCAAAAAGAAGTCTTATTGTAGAGAAGTCTATGAGAAAATGACCCTACTTCTCACTTGATTTATTACCTCAGTAAACATTGTAAACATGAGTTTATGGTCTCAATCGCTAGTTTCAAGTCTGTATTCTGTTCATGAAAGTTGATTATAAAATTAAGGTCAGCTAAAATGTCTTATTCAGCGTTCGGTTGTACTTAGCTCGACTCTCACGTGTCACTTCTGATTGCAGAAAACCAAGATGGCGACGGCCAAGAACCAAGATGGCGACGGCCAAAATGCCAAACTCGAGGCTTCAAAACGGCAGTCCACAAACCAATGGGTGACATCAGGGTGACCACGTCCACTTCTTAAATACAGTCTATGGTTTGTGCACACGCTAACAGTTTTCATCCACCAGGCCCACAAATGCAGGCATTTATGCTACACACAGAACTTTTTCTCACCCAGACACACTATAACCCCGAAGTCATTCATTGTACATTATACATGGTCATTTAAACCATACTGTTTTATAAATTAGACAGATATTAGTATATTATCTCAACCTAACACTGCTGCCTATTTTCTAATGTAAAATGTAATCAGTCTATGATATAATCTGTGATCCATGTCCATGATTTCTATATTACTTATAGTAGCTACATTTTTTTTAAAAGGTGATACTTCAATAGATAATAAAGCTATTTAAATGCACTGGTCAACTCATTCATTGCAAGCGTGGTGACAAGCAGAGAGCTGGCACAACAGTGCTACTTTCAAGAAGCTATTTGTAACACTTTCCTCTGACGGGGTGCTAAATACGTATATGCACATATAAATCTAACACTTCAAAAACACATTGACATGTATAAACTGTCAATCTATAATGTGCAAATGTTTTATGCAATAATAAAATAGACTCACTGACAAAGATACATTATTTTTTCTAATTTTAGTCAGAAAACGGTATGTGAGCTCATTAGATTTGACTTCCCATCACTAGTCGACTAGCACTCGTCTGAACCTGCTCTGCACCCATGTGGGTCAGGGTGCTATTCTTAAAAAAGGTTTCATATTCTAGAAGCTCTTTATATTTTAGCTATTCATATGCGCTTGACATTTCATTACACTATAAAAAGCAGTTTACTCACAATAGCACATCCCAGTTGTTTCCAGGTCTAAATATGCCCGTGAGGCATTTGTGCTGTCGTAAAGTCTTTTGCTGCATTTATCCGCTCTCAGGTGTAACGTGTGAGGGAAGCAGCAGAAAGTAGTAGTGGACAGAGAGAAGTAAAGTGGTAAGGAACCATAGTATTTAATCAAATCCACAGCTATTTGAAAACTTCAATCTTAACAGGCAACTCTTCCTAAAAGGATCACAAACCCACATGGACCTAAAGCAGTGCAGTAAATATCACCAGTCCGGTCTATTTAAGGTGGACAGTAATACATTTTAAAATGACCTGAAGCTAAATATTTCTGAGTAAGCAGCGACGCTTGAGGTTACAAGTTTTTTTCCCTAGTGGGTTTCCGGGTTTAACCACTGAGATCACAAGTCTTTATAAATGGTTTTGTTATCTCACCGTGATACAGAGGGGAGGATGTCAAGAGGACAACCACTCCACCGTTTTAAAGAATAACCACAAGTCCATTTCCAGCTCCATGGAGACGCCAAAATAGTTCATTCTAAGAAATGGCCTCTGCTTGGCAGATTAAGTGCACTGTGTGTGTGTGTGTGTGTGTGTGTGTGTGTGTATGTGTGTGTTTCTACTGGAAGAGACAGCACACACACCAAAAAAAATTGTTCTGTAATGATCTTAAAACGGAGCCGAGTGTCCAGGTTGAACATTTTCTCAGATTCTAGTGAAGTCCCGTAACATTACCGGGCATATCACTTCTGTTTAGTCTGTTCTTTGACATGCTGAGATATCACACAGGGAAAAGGTAAATCAAGACAGCTGTACCAAAGATAAAACATCCCACAGCTGTCAGTCACGTAGATAAGTGGAGAAGCTGTGCCAGAAAGTATATAAAAAGCTATTTTGTGCTTTAAAATGTCATCAATTACCCACCGAGAAATTGTTGAAGCATATTTACAAGAACAGTATGCTGCTGGATCATAAAACTGTTATTGTTTTCAATTCTTTCAGTGGTCGTCCCTTTCAAATACAACAAAGAGCAAAGAAATACAGGCAGGATTGCTGCTCTTCTGCAGTAATCAAACAAAGTCAGTAAAACACGAAATTGTCAATGTCAATAAAAAAACCCTAAGATCAGCTTTTTTAACTAACCACTAACATCCATGTGTTTTTGACTTTTCACAATAGATTTTCTGTCAGTGGCTGAGCTTTGTAGAAGGATCGTAAAACATTTTTTAGTTGTAGGAAACAATGCAGCTTTCAATTATTATATTGTGAAAAAAAGAATTGGCAAAGTTGACACAATATGTTGATCTGTTGATTTAGATTAAAACAAATCTGGGCTAAGTCGTCTTTAATGATGTTATTGCTTACAAATGAAAATTCGGTGACCTGCAATTTCTGGTTGTTTTGATAAACTGGAGGTGGAGGTCTTGTATTACGTGTTGTTGTAAGCAGCTGATTTCAATGTTCTGACAAATACTATGTTTATGTTTGATTTTGCCCAAGCAAATAATGAGAGGATATTTATTTTCAAGGAAATTCCCCCCAAAATATAATGACTACTATGAAATTTCACTGGTGCCCCAACAGACCAGTATTATTCTGCTCTTCTTACTCCCCAGTTCTTTTGAACGGGCTTTCTATACAATGCGTGCAGGCAATATAGACGTGCCATGTGTGCACATATGTGTACGTGTGTGCTAAGTTTTTCTCCTCAGTAACAGACCCACGTCATTGGTGTCCAAGACAGCTGCAGAGGCATATCACCATGCCAGCGCGCTCTTTGCCAAAACCCTATTCCCAGATTCCTAGATTTCCACAACCCAGCCTTCCCTAATCGGCCACGGATCTCCGTGTCATGTTCTTGGATGGCTGACGGATACCCCTGAAAGTCAAGCGTGTGGGCGTTTCGCTTCATACCAATAACAATCTCTTGTCTTAAAAGCTGATGTTTTTGACAGAATCCGTTCTCTCTTGCTTCATACTTCATTCATAGAAAACACAAATATGGGCCAACTGGGCCTTGGAATCTGCCCCGGTTGAACCAAGAAGCTCCGTTCCATCAACGCAACGCAACGGAAGCTGCCTCTTTTTTTACAGATATAAGATAAGTTTACCATACTCCTACGCTTTCCATATTTACAGGGCGCTAAGGGCTAATGCTAAGTGGGGCCGTGGGTGTGAATTTCCCCCCTGCCCTCTCCTAGCCCTGGACTTAGCCACGGTCCCACTGAGCCCAACGAGCTGTGCAGCTGCACAGCAGCGTTGGGTTACCAGTCCAGTGAATGACAAGAGCAGGTTGGGTGGTGGACCGGGGCATACAGAGGTGCACGCAACATCTTGTCGTCTGTCACAGGAAGTTCATGCTGCTGCTGTCTATGTTTGCATGTATGTGCCTGTAAGTGTGTAGATGTGTTTCTGTCTGTATATTTCTGTAAGCCCCTCTGCCGGATATATTGCACACGTGTGTTGCTAATCTCAGTGTCACTTGGAGTCAATGCTATATTGGACCTATGGCCCTATATGGTTTCTCAGTGCTCTCGCTATAAAGGCTCTTTCTCTGTATAACTCCCTCAAAAATAAAATGCGTTGACAGGTAGTGGCCACGTCCGTTATTCACAGTGAGGATGGTTGTTTGTCTGCTATGACCAGGCGGCAACCACCGGCTCTGAAAAGTGAAGCCAATGTGGAAGTGCCTTAAACTTGCATTCTTTCTAACAGCCAGCAGGGGGCGACTCCTCTGGTTGCAAAAAGAAGTCTGATCATATAGAAGTCTATGAGGTAATGAGCCTACTTCTCACTTGATTTATTACCTCAGTAAACATTGTAAACATGAGTTTATCGTCTCAATCGCTAGTTTCAAGTCTTCTTCAACACAGCATGATGTTCATTTAGTAAATTATGGTCCCATTTAGAGTTAAATAGCCCATAAAGCAGGGTGTGCTTTAGGGCGGGGCTACCTTGTGATTGACAGGTCGCTACAATGGCGTTGTCCGGTCTGTGAGTTGTCCGTGTTTTCGTCTTACGACTTTAACCCTTCCACAGTGTGATTTCAGTTCATGAAAGTTAATTGTAACATTTTGGTCAC
This sequence comes from Sebastolobus alascanus, assembly GCA_916701645.2. Taxonomy (NCBI): domain Eukaryota; kingdom Metazoa; phylum Chordata; class Actinopteri; order Perciformes; family Sebastidae; genus Sebastolobus; species Sebastolobus alascanus. The sequence continues at coordinate 4,308,521 of CAKAOJ020000007.1, forward strand.
CTAAAAATGTCTTATTCAGCTCCACCCTCTACTGGTTCCAAAAAACCAAGATGGTGAAGACCAAAAACCAAGATGGCGACGGCCAAAATGCCAAACTCGAGGCTTCAAAACGGCAGTCCACAAACCATTGGGTGACGTCAGATTTCACAAATCAAACAAATTGTCATACGACATGAGATATGATCATTTCAACCCTACTGTTTTATAAATTAGACAAATATTTTTCAAAACATTTTGGTCGCCTAAAGATGTCTTATTCAGCATGCGTTTGTACTTAGCTCCACCCTCTTGTGTCACTTTTGGTTGCAAAAAAACAAGATGGCGAGGGCCAAAATGCCAAACTCAAGGCTTCAGAACCGTAGTCCACAAACCAATGGGTTGCGTCACGGTGACTACGTCCACTTCTTATATACAGTCTATGGCTCTGACACTATGAAAGAGAAAAGTTGTCTGATACAAGATGGCTCCAGCATCCCTGATAAGCCTTATCTGTTTACAAAGCAGTCCCTACTCACTCTGAGAGAGACAGACGCAAGGCCTTCAGAGCCTTTGCTTGCGACTGGAAGGAAGATCAGGGGTCACCCTGTAAAAACATTCCCATGGTGCACCTCCCCCCCTCCAGCCCTCATCCCTGCCAGAAACTTCCCGACACACTGCAGGGCAGCGCACACAGACAGAGAGGAGGGACAGACTAAAGCTTCTAAATGAAATGCAGGTTATTTTTTACAGTAAGTAAAGGGGCAGTCACCAAAATCACTTGAAAGTTACAGAAGCACTGCATGAGACGTACAATTAAACTTGCGTTACAGAGAAAAGTACATTAAGACAGTAAAAAATAAGGTAAATGTAATAGTATAAATATGATATTATGTTATTTTCTTGACAAACATAGTCTTCATACCTTATGTACTGGCAGAAAAGCATAAGAAATGGCCTCACCGCTACAATGTTCACTTCTACTAAGTACACACACACCCCTGTGGTTTCACATATTGACCACAAGTGTGTTTTAATCTATGGTTAACACATTCCTGATTCCTGAGAGGGCTGGTGCTCCTGGGTAGTCTGCCAGACTTCAAGATACTTTAAAGAGAGGGAGGTAGAAAAGTTACAAAATCAAAACCACAGAAGAGGCCCCTATAGTCTATATGTTGACATATAGACAAGCAGACTATATAGGACCGCCTGTATGGTTTGTTGTTGTAATTCTTTTTTCCTCTGTAAATATCCAAGGCTCTATCCAAACATACTTAAGTGTGACGCACCGCTGTAATGCAGCGAGGGCCCTGCTGGGGGAACAATACGGGCCTGCCTTCCTGACCTCTCTGTCTAGCAGATCCTACAGACGTACAATGACGGCCTTAATTACCAGCCTCCATTCCCACCACTTGGGCTTTCCCCAATGGTGCCCATTCAGAACCGCAGTCTCTCCCTAAGGTGCCCATTCAAGCGCGACACAAAGCCAGCAGTGTCGGACCCTGATCTCTTGACACCAAATCCAGTCCTGTGTGCCAGCACTCGCAGCAGCTTCACAGTGTCTCTGTCTGTCCGTCCGGTTGCCCGTCCTCTCTGTCAGTCTGTCTCGTATCACTTAAGAATCTCTGTCGTTCACACGTGACGAGAATCGGTGCTGCTACGACGAGCAATTAGTTCACCCGCATACCGATCAACCACTGAAGATGGGCATGACATTAAGTTGACGGTGGTTCGGTGTGTGGAGCTCCAGTCCATTCTGAAGTCCTTTTCAACCTCTACGTTTCTCAGCTCGCTAATTAAAGTTAAAGTGGAGAGAGACGAGGTTATGGTAACCGTGTAGAGAATAATGTAAACACTTCATGTAAAGTGTCTGTGAGTCTGTAGAGTAGCTTAATCAGGTAGTTTAAATTCCAATTAGCTGCGTTTGTCAGCTGTAAAAGAGGTTCAGCTATCAGTCCTTTAGTATGTACGTTTTATACAACAAGAAACAAAATGAGAAAAAAAGATCCGACCTGAACCCAAACTGCTGTATCTATGGCTGAAAATAACCATTATTATCATTATCGATTAATCTGCAGATTATTTTTTTGATTCATCGAATAATCGCTTGGCCTATAAAACATCAGAAAACAGTGAAAAGTGCCCATCACAATTTGTGAAAGCCCAAGGGGGCATCTTCAAATGTCTATGGCTGCGTCCGAAATTGCATACTATGCACTACATACCCAATATGTGTACTATCTTTCAACATACTTTTGTGTGAATAAACAGCAGTATACAGTATATCTTTTCAGACGCACTGAGCAGTAATTTACGTCCAAACTCGTGACCAAAATGACGGTTTGTGAGAATCAAAGTCTGAACTAATTTAAAAAATATATTACACCTAGCTAAGTGAAATCTTATCTCTTATCATACACTTAAATTGAAGCGTTATTGACGTTACAGAGCTGTCCGTTAATGTCTGATATGAACGTTGTCGTCACTACCGCATTGCATTGTGGGATATTTATGCCGCTGTGGTGTCCAGTCCAATTTCGGAAGCAACCTTATTTTGCTCAAAACCCAAAGACATACAATTTTCTGTCGTTCAACTATGAGAGTCTCCAGTTGCATCAATCAACAAAACAAAACTATTTAGTTTGTAAACAGGAACAGTCTCTAAAATCAACATAGTCAAATATACAAAACAAGAATAGTGATAGACTGTATATTCTACACTGTAAATGGTGGACATATACAGTATAGTATATAGGGGATTGACAATACTGATGTGATGATATGCGATTTAAAGGTGCAATGTATAGGATCTGGCGGCATCTAGCGGCGAGGTTGCAGAGTGCAACCAACTGAAACTTCTTCCGTGTGCCAAGCTTGTAGGAGTACTACGGTGGCTGAGGAGAAAACGTGATGGTCCTATCTAGAGCCAGTGTTTGGTTTGTCCGTTCTGGGCTACTGTAGAAAAATGGCGGCCGACGTGAAGAGGACCTGCTCCCTATGTAGATAGAAACGGCTCATTTTAAGGTAACAAAATCACAATGATTCATATTTTCAGGTGATTATACACTAAAGAAAACATATTTATATTATATTCCATTTCTGCTATTAGATCCTCCTAAATGCTACACACTGTTCCTTTAAATATATGGCTGATACCGAAGGAGGTTACATGAGAGAATATTAGCATTAATATGAGCAGACAAAGCCCTCTGGCCCTGGTGTGCTAACAGGACATCATGCTGTAGTGAAAATCTGACCTCTGACCCTCTGATCCCTCCTTCCTCCCTCAGTGAAAAGTGAACCATCCTGTTCTGGTTCCTGAGGCCTATGCGTACGGCTGCTGACCCCCATGACACTGTAGTTGTGTTAAGAACACAAGCCTTAAATGTTGTTACTGTACAAGTAATTGCTGGTGTTGTTGCCGTCGTTCTTTAGTGCGATCAATCCTGATGTTTTAGTAGAACGGTATCCAGTAGAGAGGTCAAATTTTATATTTATTAAAGGGGTTTTTGCTAAGGTATTATGAGACATAAAGAAAATAAAAGGGGCAGCCCAAAAGGAGACTAGATTCTAAAACGAGTGGTGACCTGGTTTCTCTCAGGCTGCAGAGACAAGCTTACATAAAGCAATGTGAGGAGCAACTGCCCCAAACACATGATTGTTTATTTTCTTTTATTAACTCCGGCCTTACAGAGCTGGCTCAGCCTCAGCGGCGTGACAGGAAAAAGATTCCAATCGCAAAGTATTATATAAGAAACTCTCCAAATTAAGCATCATTTAGACAATACGCCCTCAGTGTGACAGTGACAGGAAGGACTAATCAGATGATAGGAGGTGCAAAATCCATTTGAGATGAGACAAATTGTATCTTTTGACTTAGGATAAGCTGACGCTAAGTCAATATTGTGTCTGTGTTTGGAGCTTCTGTTGTCATTTCACTGTATTTCGACATTTAATCCGAGAGCAGTTGTAAATCCACCTGATTATGGTAAATGTAACAGTGCACCGCTTCCCAGAGATGGGGTTATAGGTGTCACGGTTACCAAAACAGGAAGTGGTGCGATTGTTGTCTCAGCAAAAACTGAGAGGAAGAAAGGGATTTCTGTACAGAACACAAACCAGCTGGCAGGAAACCGCACTTTTATCATTCTTTTAACTTTGATTTCCTTTCAGGGGAAGTGCCCTCTCTCCCCTCTCTCGCTGGCTCTCAGCTCTTGTGCCCTTCTCGGGCTTTTCGGACTATACCCTCTCTGTGTCTGACAGCGCTCCCTCCATGCCATGGCAGTGACACATCCGAACTCCCTGCCTGCCACAGCAAATAACTGCAGCCATGTCTAGAATTGGCCCCAGGGTACAGAGATCACGGGGGTAAAATGTGAAACATTCTCTCATGGCAAATGTTGGAAGTGTGACTGCGGTGTTGAAAGATTGTTTATCGACGGGGTTAGCAAACTGCAGGATGCATAAAGAGAGAAGGAACGAAACAAAGACGAGGACAGAAAACAGCTGGTGGAGGCAGAGGAAAATGTAAATACACGATTCCCCTAAAGATAGCTTTCAGTGAAGGCAGGAGGTTGGTTCAATAGAGATTAGAAAAGCTAAAGGACAGATGTAGAATCTATGTTCTTTCCCCTCCCAGGAACATTAGCCTCCAGGGGACAGCTAACAACTCTAGCTACGTTAAGCCCACATAATCTGTTGAACTATTGAATAATCAGCACTGTACTAACTATCAAACAGCGCTAGCGAGCTATTTTAGACAATTTAACAGCATGTTTCCAATACAAGGGTTGACAAATGTTTAGCTAGAGGCTTGAGACTGAAGAGCTGTTCTGCATATGGGATGGAAGCTGCTCATAGGAATATTAAACTGGACTTTAGATTAAGCTGGATTTTTTTGTTTGACTGGAAAATTTGAATTTTACAGGAAGCTATAGGTTATGAACCAAATTGTCTGTAAAGGGAGAGAAAGGCGTTTTGGCTTAAATACCAGGGCCAGCTGGGAAAAGTGAAAGTGAAGACTAAGTTGCCCACAAGCAAGGCACTTAAACTGTTTCTGATTAACTGTTACAGCTGAAAGGCCAACAGTGAACAGCCCGGTTGCACGGAAAGGCGTGGGAATGACACGATAATGCACAAGACGAAAGTGTGTAATAAGAATGGCGTTCTTGCTTTAGGCGTGTTATTTTCACGCCGTGTAGTCTGTACTGACTGCAATGTAAATGCATCCGTGTAATTATGCTACGCTCGGCGCTAGTGACGTAGAATAAAAAGTGGGCAGGAGGAGGTGGATGGGGCCAACAAACACGGGACTTTCAACCAGGAGACCAGTGTTTTGTTTTGTAAGTTACGTTTGCGACATGTTTTTGAGTGACTTTTGTGAAGCGTTTTCCGTATTTACGTTGTTTTCATACGTATTTTACGTAGTTTACATACTTATTTTTAGGCCAACCGTGATGTTTTTCCTAAACCTAACTAAGTGGTTTTGTTGCCCCCTGATGGTACTGCGCCTTCATACACGCGTGTAATATTCTAAAACGTGACATTGACACGCTATCCTCTGGTGGCACAGGCGATCCACTTTTTTATTACACGCTTTGACGTGATATCGGGTAGCAGTATAACCCCATAGGAGCACTCTTCCTTGTCAATGTGGTAGCCTAAGCCTACCCTCCTTTTGCAAATATTCACTGGGACTTTTTTATGAATAAAATATGACCCACACCCAAAACACTTCAGAGGTATAATATGTAATGATTTCCGCATTAAAATGTCTAAAAATGACTCTATCTATGTCATATGTATTTTTTTTAGTAGTGTACTTACATTATCCAAAAGTTTCCAACAAAGTTCAAACCCAGAGAAATCCTCAATTTTATTAATGGTAACGTACGTTTCATTTTGTCGCCTGTCAATGACAACATATCCACGTTGGCCCTTCTAGTTTCTATTACTTTCGGGGAAACACAGGAAACACCGGATGATGCGTAAGAGAGCGAGGAAGGAAGCCGGCAATCCACCTATGTAGCTACCCGCCCCATTGTTACAACAACAACGTCGGATAGATTTTCATCGGCACTGGTGAAGATGCCAACTCCCATGATCCCACGCTACTTCACGACGTCATCAAACTACTCCTTTTGTTATTGTTTTGATTGAGAACCCCTAGTGGCAGAAATTACATACTGTGTGTTTAAATTAAGGAATAAATAGATAAGGGTGTTGCTGGTATCCGCAAGCATTTTCTTTTTAAGGAATTTGTTTATCTTGAATTATAAGCATTTTCTCTAAAGTTTTTAAATTTCAATTAAGTCTATTTGTGCCCGAAAGAAATGTATTCCAACCCTTAAAGTCTTGCTCCGAATAAATTTGATTGAGAAAAGGTAGACAGCATGCTAGTAAAGGTGGAAACTCATCGACAGACCTCAACCTGATTCAATTAAAACTTTAATATTAGTATAATATATATTAATATATTATTACAGCAGAAAATTGGGTGTGACCATGCAGGTCTTTGCTTTCCAAGAGTGAAGCACACAGACAGCGCCGTGCAGAGATGTAAATTATAAGCTTGCACTGTGTATTTGACACATTACACCCCCCCACACAAACACTACACCCCCATCCCCTAGTACAACAACAAATTGCAACATTAAAACAAAGTGGTTGCACAATTATACCGGCACGACTCGGGGACGGATCACTGCTCTGTCGAAGGCAAACATTGGAAGGTTTAAAAACCAAACAAAAACCACAGTGGTGTTTGTTATGGTAGGCAAAGCGGGCTGCAGTAATGACGACTCATTACGTTTATCACCACGACCAAAGGAAAGCACACATTTTGTCGAGTCACACATTACTCAAAGCACGATTTGCTTCTGGTGTGAAGAGGCCGTCACTTCACTTCACAGCTCGCCTCAGGTCTCCGTGTTGACACCGTTATGGGAGATTATGGTGACCATTTGTCACAAAGGACAGACTGCTGCTGAAATTACCACCGCCAGAGGTGTGAGGTCCATCACGGTTATTGGCATATGGTCACAGATTCAGATCAGATGCGTGCAGGAGGAGATACAGGCATGAGTGATTGACAGGGACTAGGATGAGAGGAAATGTCAGCACCCATCAAAGTGCATTCCTTTTGAAGTCCAAGCAGATAACAGCAACTTGATTCAATTACACATCACATTATGTCTCACTTGGTCCGTGTCAACTCACTGTAAACATTGTGCTAAGTCGGATATCACTAGATAAGTAGAGGAGAGGTCAAAAGAAGAAAAAATAAACTCTGAAATCGATTCTATACACACACACATTCAACAAGCACCATACGAACAAAAGGCACATTATCCTGGTGGGATAGAGAAGGCTCTGTATGTGGATCAATGAGCTCCATGTGTTTCTGATCAACACAGCGATGAACACTGTGATGCTCTTGGCCCTGCTCCTCTTTACAAATGGATACATACAGAACATTCCATGTGTAAGTGTACTCATTGGCGTATAATGTACGACAAATTAAATTTGTCTCACGGCGGGCGAAAAAAGGCATTTCTTTCTTTCTTTTTCATCTGTATCTATATAATCTAAGCAATGACAGCTATGCAGACGCAGCAGCCTCATATAAGTTCATTGCTACAGTGGCCCTTAAAGCACAAGTTCAACATTCTGGGAAATATGCTTAGTAGCTTTCTTGCTGAGACTTAAATGAGATTGATACCGCTGACGTGTCTGTCCGTTAAAGGGGACATATTATGGTTTTGTGCTTTTTCCCTTTCCTTTAGTGGGTTATATAGTTTTTTTAACGTAACGTGGTGATGTCACCAAGTAACACACTTTGCCTAGCTGCTAGTTTGGCACACCCTCAAACAAAGCTAGCTAGACGTTTCAGACACAGGGTGAAAAGAGGTGCTGTGGCACAGCCAGTATGAGAAAGGTGAAGCATTTTTGTTCTAGTAGAAACCCAAAATACAAGTATGCAAACTAAAAATTTGCATAATAGGTCCTCTTTAAATGAGTCCACAGGCAGCAGCTGGTCACCTTAGCTTAGCACAAAGACTGGAAACAAGGGGAAACAGCTAGCATGGCTCTGTCCTATGAGGCTCACTAATTAATACGTCATAACTTGTTTATTTAATACGTAGAATACAGTCCAATAAATGAATAAATCTTCTCATCTAACTTGTGACAAGAAAGCAAATAAGCACATTTCCTAAAATGTCAAAATGTATTTTCTCACTCAGCTTCTTACTTACAATAAGCTCATTCATGAACATTTTCTGCTAAAGTTTGAACAGCTTTGGTTATTTATTTCACATGACAGATTTCTGCATTTTTTTTGTTTTGTCTATGCTTTTCTCAAGTGGGCGGGATATCATGCATCTCTTTGCTCCAATCAGGATTTAGGAACATTTGAATCAAAATGAGATGGCAGTTGTTGGATTGTCCTGATGAAACAGATTAGATGAGTTTCTTTATTAAGAGTATTTAAAGGTGCTCTATACAATATTCAGACATTAATATAGCAGCAATCAACTATTTGCTATGTAAAGATAAAGAGGAGTAATGTCTACCTGAGCAGAGAATGAAGTCACTCTCCTTCTGTATATGTTGTAATCAGAGCCTCTTTGTGCTTTGTTGACACTCTGCACTACTCTCACAACCCCCCCCCCAGGTTAACACTGTTATCTCTGTCAGCACTGTTGCCTTTGTTTTCACTTTAGCGTTGTTAGCACCATTAGCTGTGAGCCGCCATGTTGAGAGCCGTGCAGAGGCAATAGAAATGCTCCCAAGCTTTGATTTAGCACCTTTAACTTAAGCTTTGATTGTTGCACATTTAGAAATTGAATCTTATATTATAGAGAAATACTGTTATCAGAAATAGGTAAATGGGTGAAAGCAGAAGCAGTGATGGATGTCATGTCAGTTATTTTTGGCTCTTAAGCTTTTATATAAGATTAAGTATTCTACCAGTTTCGAAATATCTGAAATTTCTCAGAAGAGTAAAAAAACATGTCCAGGAAACTATAATTCTGAGGGACTGAACCGGGGGAATGCATTGCGACCAGGAATGGGGCATAGTAACTCTCAGAGAGACGCACATAAAACACACACACACCAGCACACACAGCAGCGGCAGCAGCAGCAGCAGCCACCCCCACATACCCACAAACCTGCATTCCGGCAAAGACATTTTCCATGAGTTAATCTTTCTACAGGGAGACATAGCAAGAAGATGTCATTCAATGCATCATTTTGATCGCTCCAATCAGAGGTGGGGCCAACTGTTGAGAGGATTAGTCCACTGAACAGAACCAAATCATGAGTGCAAGTGGAAGACATCTTGGACGTGGGCCAAAGCGTGGCAGTGAGGGGCATTCTGCTCATAACTGGGGGAGCGACCTCATTTTCCGAATAAAAGCCAGTTTACATAACACCTCTCTCCCCATGACAGGGAGCTCTGGGCAGCTGCTGCCAGGCCTGTGGCTTTCACTCAACTACCAAGAGTTCCCCCTGAAAAATGACTCTCTCGGCCCAGCCACAAAACTCCTCTGTGTGTTTCCAATATTAACATGTTATAACTAAAAATAAGGTCTTAAATTGCAAGTAATGCATAAACACTTTGGTAACCTCAACTATTTAATTGCCTGACTCTTATTCTCTCAGAACCAAGAAGAGGAAGGGATAGGGAAACCATCGACCACAGTGACTCAGGTAATGGTTTCACCACTGTCTAAAACCTTGACTCTCCTTCAGCTGCAAAAAGGTCAAGAAGGGCAGAGGTAAGGTGGTTTTAAAGCATACAGTATGATACAATCTTTTGATAATAAAATCTTAATTCAAATTAATATTGTAAAAAATAACAGTAATTATACAATTAACGCATTTGAACCTCATCAAATACTTAACGCTAATCTAAATCTTAACCCTCAAATGACAACAGTTTAGTGCAAAGTATTGGTGCATGATGGATGGAGGCTGAACAAGACCAGGAAAAAAGGAAAAGCAGGTGTACAATAGTCTGAAGGAACATCCTATTCAACAGTATGGCTCATTAAAGCTGCAGTCTGTAACTTTGAGCAAATATGATAAAAAAAAGAGATTTTTATAAAACGGTCACTATATCCTGACAGTAATGCATGAGACAGGTAATCTGTGAAAAAACAACATGTTCCTCTGTGTCCTCCTAGTGCTCCTAATAGCATTTGTAAGATTTCACAGCGCCAAAGGAAAACAACCAATCAGAGCCGAGCAGTCTGTACAGCAGCTGTCAATCACTGCTCGCGAAACTTACGAACTTCGATCAAACTGTAAAACTAGGCAGCGCTGATCAAATATGAATCAATATTCTGTTACTGTAATGCGTATTTCTCTCCTCAAATGTTTTCAGAAACATCTTGTTGTGTACTGTTTAGCTGTAAAATGAGAAAGTTGGTTGCCTGGTGGGCGGTGCTTGGTTTTGTCTCGACCGTTTTCAACATGGTGGTCAGGTCGCAAACCTTCTAAACCATTCACAAACAGAATCTCATATCTGATCAGCGCTGCCTAGTTTGACAGTTTGATCGGAGTTCACAAGCTTCACGAGCAGTGATTGACAGCAGCGTTAGAGACTCCTCAGCTCTGATTGGTTGTCTTTTTATCATATTTGCTCAAAGTCACCGACTGCAGTTTTAATGTGTTTTTAAAGGTGGTCTACTGAAGAATACACAGAAAATATTTGTTAGTATCAATTCATTGTGATTTTCCTTTTTTTTTATGGGATTTGTGGACAAAAAGTAGTTCTTCAGGAATTAGTCCTAAAACCCGGAAATGAGTTAGCATTTTAGCACTTTGGTTCCCTTGTCTGGAAGTCAATGGGTTTTATGAATGGGATTTTAGTTAGAAGCCTGAAATAAGGTCTGTGGTTAACACAAGCTGAAGATATTTCAACGTTTTGTTATACTACATAAAATACACCAATAAATACTCCACTCGTGAATTTTGAAGCTTTTATATGTCTTAAAAAAGGCGGTTGCTAACAAGTGGCTAAATGAGACTACTAAACACAATCACGCCGATACGTCCGCCTTTACAGCCTCGCTGTGTTTACTGTGTTGTAGTTCGTTTATAGCCTAACGTTAGCGTGTCACTTTTGCCGATTGCAATTACACTTCAAAAATCATAAAAGTGGTGTTCATTTGTGGAGATTATCTCATGGAACAAAATGTGTAATTATCATAAACGTTTGTTTGCCACAGAGTTTATTTTCTGCAATAATCCAAAACCCAATGGGAAAATCCCATTGACTTTTTGTCGAGGGAACCAGGGCGATGCTAACTTCCTGGTTGGCCTATAAAAATACGTCATCCCTGCAGCACTCTATATCACTGGCCATATCCTTTAGAATAAAATATATGCAAATGTAAATATATGATATTAGTTTAATTCATAAAAGAAACCCTTCCCTAAACTCAACAATAAAAGTCACAGCACAAAACAACAATAAAACATGTTGAGGTTAAGTAGAAGAGGAAGACTGTACATGTCATCAGGATGTGATTCTCCATGCTGGACCAGGATGACATACTTTACTGTGAAGCAGGAGCTTCTGTTTTCATTGGCAAAGCACCTCTAGTCAGCACACACTACTAGTAGGGACACATTCATCCTAAAATGCATTCCAGTGCAGGCAGAAACACCACGGGCACACAAGTGATCACTGCACCTTGTGAAACAGAGTAATGTAGGACAAGAAAATATCGTTTGGAAAATGACGCAAGTCTTGGCTAATGGGCGAGTAGAACACTCTCGCCATTAAAAACAGTGTTTCGATTGCAAGACGTGTGTCACATCATTTGTTATTCAGCTGGTTAAGTAAGAATGGGCCCGTAATGACAGGTGACTGGGCAATAGTGTAAGTGATGTAGCACAAATGGAAGGTGAATTTATGGAGAGTAAAAAAGCCCAGGAGAGACCTAAATAACTGGGATGGTGTTGAACTGTGTAGGTGCGGAGGCCGTTTGGAGACGTTGCTGCGTTTTGAGTTACTGTTGGCAGTTTAACGAACAGCTGAAATATAAACCAGAAGACGGCTGAGTGTGATTTTGAGGTCCAACCCCTGAATGCTTACATCTATAGCATGATGGATTTCACAGGCTCTATTGTGAAAAGGGCTATTTTGTTGAATAAAGCAACATTTTAACCTTTTAATTTTGGAATGGTACAGTAAAGAAGATCAGTTTAGGTAATAAACACACAAAATGATGTATTACTTAATGCACACCTGCTCCCATGTTGAGTATCAGTATCATTTGACCAATGCTCGCGTCAGCAACTACAGCATCACATAAAGGAAAAACAAAGAAAAGCTACATGTTGCATGATAAACTACGACCCAGAATTCCCGTCAGAGTTGTCAATAGATGATCTAATTCCCTCACATTGCAGCTTGGAGCTGTCCGGGAGATATTTCATCAGTACACAGGTCATTTACGGACCTCCCGAGACCAGTCATCATATGTCATGGAAGCGAGTCAAAGCATTTTAATCTCACATCTGCTCCTCATTACCATTCCATGCAAAAGAAACTCAGGGCTGGGCTCAGACGACTATTGCACCTCACCCAAGGAAAGGGAGAGGGGAGAGGCAAAAAGAGAGACAGAGAGTGAGAGAAGGGAGATTATTAGGCACCTCGAGTCCAACAAAAGAATAGCTCCGTGTAAAAATATCCCACAATTCCGAGGGAAAGCGACATTGTGTTCCTCCTATGAAATCAAATCACTTCCAGGCCGCAGCAGTCCCGGCCATGGAGTTTGCCTTTTACAAGGCGCTATGTAACACCACAACGACAGATCCACCACAGCAATTTCATAGTCCATTCCTTCCTCAACAACCCCTGCAAACTCCACAGCACTTTACTTATGCTATAGTTCCTTTGCATGAACACAATATATAAGTTCTTCTCTCATTTGCATGTAGATGTTGAGTGATTGCACACCGGCATCAACCTGTAGCAACAAGTCAGGCTCCCAACCAGGGCCTTATTCTTAAAATAGACATTTCTGACCAGACCTCATTTAAAGTAAATTAGCAGGGATCGTTTAAAACCTAAAATTCTCTTAGTGCTCTCCAAGATGAGTTTAGATTTTAGGAGATGACAGCAGCTGAGACCCCATTTGTCACACCTCAATGCTATACCTCTTGGTGGATTTTCCATGGTGCCTCACAAAAAGAAAACACATCATAACAGACTGAATAAGGGGGAAGCTGGAAGGCAGAGGAATGCAACTGTGATTTTGTGGATTTTTATGTCTTTAGCTACATGTCAGAAAAGACATTAAAGCAGCAGTGGGTAGAATTGGAGCAAATATGATTAAAAAAAAGTTATTTTTTATAAAACGGTCACTATATCCTGACAGTAGTGCATGAGACAGGTAATCTGAAAAAAAAAAAACATGTGCCTCTGTCCTCCGGTGCTCCTAATGGCATCTGTAAGATTTCACAGACCGGAGGAAAACAACCAATCAGAGCCGAGCTGGAGCCGAGCTGTCTCTGAGCAGCTGTCAATCACTTGCGAACTCCAATCAAACGGTCAAACTAGGCAGCGCTGATCAAATATGAATCAATATTCTGTTATTGTAATGCCTATTTCTCGCCTCAACGTTTGTGAACCGGCAGCCATATTGAGATCAGTTGAGGAAATACCAAGCACCGGCCACCAGCCGGAGCAAACTTTCATTTGATCAGTGCTGCCTAGTTTGACCGTTTGATCGGAGTTTGCAAGTGATTGACAGCTGCCTCCGTTGAATGAACAGCCAACAGGAACGCTCTCTCACTGAAATGACCTGTGATTGGCCAAAGACTTTAAAGCCTGAAAACAGAGCCATGAGGAAGTGCAGAAGTCTAGTTTTCTCTCAGAGCACTTGAATTACAATATGCTGAAAGGTTATTATGGAATTTTTGCCCAATGATGCCAAAAATATTCTGCCTACTGCAGGTTTATCTGTATTTGTTTGTGTTTTTTTTTATTCTTGAAAACATGCTAACACGGCTAACACCAATGCAAAGATGGACAGTTTCACCTATGACCCTCGAACCAGCCCAACGAGTTTATTCGTCACGGATATAACGGATGGCTTCTTGTCGTGTAATGCCGTGGCAGTTAAGATGCACACAAGCACACACATATACACACACTCACACACATGACTACGGAAGACAGAGGCCAGCCTGTTTAACAAGTAGGTCAGACCAGAGCCAAAGAGGGAGAGAGAGCGGGAGAGAAAGACAGAGAGACAGGCATTGGCTGGAGCAAGCACAGCTTTTAGTGCCATCATTGGCTCGTATGAAAAGACACGGAAGAAGTCTAAAGTCACACAGTTATTGCACTATAAGCTATTCGTGTCATCTTAAGACTAGATTATATGAAATATGTGAGTCTCACCTGAGGGCAGTCTTTGATGTAGTGGCCCTTGTTGAAGCACAGGTGGCACAAGTAGTTGGGTGGGGGTCTTTTGTTTGGTTTCCTTGGCTCTGAGGAAAGGGAAAGGTCTGAGAAATGGTCCGTCAGCGAGTTGAGTCCATCCACGATGTTGTTCAGGGAGCCATAGGGTGACACATTCTTATACACGTTGTTGTTTAAGGCCTAAAAAATAAGAAGAATATAAGAAAAAGGTTCAGTTTTAACATATAATTCTTCACATTCTTTGTCTAAGATTTTAACAACAACCTTGAGGCGCCTTCACACTCAATTCCCAACTCTGTTTCATAACATGTGACTTGCTGACTTGCAGTGTGCTGGAAAACATTACCACATACAAGATAGTATCAACATTATATATCGCATTTCTGGTTTTTGGAGTGTTGAAAAATGCTGAGATTAATCGCCAATATCCTTTGAGTACTCTTTGTCCTATTTTCTGTTGCACCCCCCCCCAAAAAAAATGAAGAAAAAAAAAAACATCCCTCCAAGATCATTTCTCTCATTAAATTCAGAACATCTGGCGAGAGGCCCAGCTGTGCTCATGAGCTGGAAAAGTACTGAGCATGTCCATAGAGAAGGACAGGACTTTACAGAGGATGACTCATCGTAAACAAGATGGGAGGCATGTTCCCTCGCCAGCCTGCGGAACATCAGCAATGTCACCATCATGCACTGTTGGCGGTAAACTAGCCGTGGTCGGTGTTTGTAGTCCGCTCGGAGCCGCGTAGAGCGTGGCGTCGCATGCCACAGGGCCCGGTGGATTCATGGAGGATGCCCTCTGAATATTAATAACAGGGAAAGCATCGCCTGCAGTGCCTTATTTCCCTTCTCATCCGTTTCTTCCTCTGTTCAAATGCAATCCAGAGACGACAGACAGATTGAGGATTGACCTCTGGGTGAAGTGATGTTGATTTTAGCGCAGACTTTTTTATTTTCAGAAGGTCAGGTAATTAACCCCTGTGGACAGGTTGCTAAACAAACAGTCTAACTTGTCATCTGCCTCGACATCTAATAGTTTAGTCGCACTAATGACAGATATTTGAGACACCACCTACGAGTAAAAACATCAGTGAGTGGATAAACTCTTCCTCCTCCACTGACACTCGTCTCTTTTTGGACTGTATATAATGGTGCCTTCAAATGGGGTCGTGTCGTGTCCATATGAACGCCCCCCTCTTGTGGTATTCACGACCTCGTAAGTGGAAAGTTTCTGAAAGCTCAGAGTTCACGAGTTGTGACATATTCGCTGACGTTGTCAGAAATGGTGGATGCCATGGAAGTTAATTTTTCGGTGCATAATAAGTTAATATATTGTAATTTTAGTTGTATATTGTTTTTCTTCGTAATTTTATATGTCTGAGGAAAATGTTGATAATCCCAACGTCCGCATCTTTTTCCTCTGTCATTATGCTTTTGCATTTCCAGCATTATGTTACCCACTTGCTAGCTTGCTAAATTGTTAGCCTCTGTGGCTTCTAGATGCCGACAGTAACGTTAATATTGCCGTTGCTTAGCAGCGGTGATATCATGACTTAACCACTTGAACGCCAAGCATATTGTGTACACGACTTCCCATGTTGTAAACATGAGCTCACGAGTTTCATTTGAAGACACTGTAAGAAGTGGACATAGTCACCGTGACGTCACCCATTGGTTTGTGGACTGTCGTTTTTAAGCCTCGAGTTTGGCATTTTGGCTGTCGCCATCTTGTTTTTTTTGCAACAAGAGGTGACACGAGAGGGTGGAGCTAAATACAACCGAACGCTGAATAAGATATTTTTAGGCGACCAAAAGGTTACAATTAACTTTCATGAACAGAAAACACACTGTGAAAGGGTTAAAGTTGTAAGACAAAACCTGGCAACTCCCAGACTGGACAACGCCATGTTAGCGACCTGTCAATCACAAGGTAGCCACGCTCTAAAGCATACCCTGCTTTATGGTCTATTTGACTCCAAATGGGACCATAATTGACTAAATGAACATCATGCTGTATTGAAGAAGACTTTAAACTAGTGATTGAGACCATAAACTCATGTTTACAATGTTTACTGAGGTAATAAATCAAGTAAGAAGTAGGGTCATTTTGTCATAGACTTCTATACAAACGGACTTCTTTTTGCAACCAGAGGAGTCGCCCCCTGCTGGCTATTAGAAAGAATGCAAGTTTAAGGCACTTCTGCATTGGCTTCACTTTTCAGACCCGGAGGTAGCCCACCGTTTGGGGCATAGGTTTGTGTCTGGGAAATGTTGTTCAGTGTTGCACAGCACAGAAACCTTACACTTGGCAACCTGGCCAGGGCTGAAAGCCAAATCTTTATCTGCTAGGCTGTGAGATTGTCTTGCTAACCAGCTCCAGCTTTAAAACTCATGTTCATTTATTACACGTAGTCGTCGTAAATCACGCGTTACGGCTCTGTAGTTCCTCAAAGTTTTCCGTCTGCCATGTGTTTCAGCTCTGCGTATTACTGTTATTATATTACCGCTCCTTTAGGAGATGTGCATGTTTGTGTATTCTCTAAAGTCTTAATGCAGGTTGTAAAATTATTTTAACAAACATATAAAACAGGAAACTTTGCTCAGTTTAATGTTGCTCGCATTTCTTCAGTTTGTACTGAAACCTCCCACTGTCAGCCCAAAGGAAACTGATTTCACACACATCTGCTAATGGTGGGGAGAGAGTTTGTTTATTTTGTGTGTCTGCGAAACAGTGAGTGAATGAGTGAGTGAGTGAGTGAGTGAGGGAGTGAGTGACTGAGGGAGTGAGTGAGTGAGAGAGAGAGAGAGACTCAGCAGGAGGTGGTGTGTTTATGAGTGTGTGTCGATGGATGTGTGTGTATGCGTTGGCCAACACAAAGAGAACTAAACTGGTATCATTACCACCAGTCACTGTGTGTGTGTCCAAGTGAGGCGGACAACTGTAGCAGATCTGTGACTATATTTTCACAGGTCCAGGCATGAGGTGTCACACTGCAGGGGTCAATCACACACATGCATATTTAAATAAACCAGGGCTGTGGCGTCTGGTGCGAACTTAAAGGGGAACACCACCTAAATTAAGAATTCCAAAATGTTATTTCCATGGCCTAGGAAAGTGCAATTAATATCTGTGAACATGAGCTACTCTCTCTCAAAGCCAGAAACCGG
Source organism: Sebastolobus alascanus (assembly GCA_916701645.2). Lineage (NCBI taxonomy): Eukaryota > Metazoa > Chordata > Actinopteri > Perciformes > Sebastidae > Sebastolobus > Sebastolobus alascanus. The sequence continues at coordinate 4,326,105 of CAKAOJ020000007.1, forward strand.
AGAAGTAAGTCTCAAACCTGTGATGTCATAGGGCACCCGATTCAACTGTTATCAGGCCATTAAATAGGTGTTATCAGTGACTATAAGCACCATAGATGTGGGTCATTAGGGGCCTACTACACCTTCTACGTTGTAAAATTTAAAGTGAAACTTAAAAGTAACACGTTCTAATATGTTGTAAAACTGAATGAAACGTCGCATTTTGAACACAAACAAAAAGGCTTCTTTAGGTTTAGCCAACAAAACTACAACTTGTTTAGGTTTAGGCAAAACAATTAACAGTTAAGTTTAGGGAAAAACGTCGTGTTTTGGGTTAAAATTACTACGAACACAAAGACAACCACACATTGTTGGTTTCACACAGGATGCAAACTCCGATTTCCTGGGTGAAAACCCTGTGTTTTGTGTCCCATCCATCATCCCTGACCTCCACCCATTATGTAGTATCACACTGTCTATACTACAGCTCCTGACTTCCGCTTCTGCTTCTGTCATAATTAGTACGGTCGCTAGAGGTCGCTGTCGTCTTCTTTTATGCCTTGTTTCTGTGAGCTACTATGTGAATAGATGATAAAACCTACTAGTGGGTGTAGTAGGCCCCTATTGACCCACATCTATGGGGCTTATAGCGACTAATAACACCTATTTAATAGCCTGACAACAGTCTTATCAGCTGCATAGGGTATAAAGTCTGGAGCTGCTCCATAGACAATGAATGGGAGACTGATTTTGTGGAACCACAGAATGTTTGTTTTCTTTTTTATACCCAAATGAGCTTTATTCTACTGTAGTGTAGTGAAACAGAAAATGTTCCCAAATACTCAGAACTTTCCCTGGGTGCTCTCAGTGTCATCTATAACCTCTTTCCCAATTCTTTATATATGGAGCAGTTTCACACTTTATAGCCTATGACATCACAAATAGAGTTTTATCACTCTAGTTTTAGATTTGGGAGAGAGTTGTTCATGTTTCCTAATATTTTTTCGACGGTCTTCGAAAATAGGAATAACATGTATGAATTTTGAAAATGAGCGTAGTTCCCCTTTAAAAGGTGACTGATTTGAGGTAGAATAAATTCCACAGGGAATTGCTATGGGGTTAGATTAATCCAGAACGATTATTCATGTTTAAGCATGTGTCTTCGTAGCCTAGAGCTCGGTTACAAATGGAGAAAAAGTGATAAACATTTAAATAAAGCAGCCAGCAGATGATTTTGTGGTAAAAAATACTTGACTTGTGCCATGATGTGAGTTTCCAATCAACAACATTTATCACTATTTCACTTTAAGTGGACTGTTGTGTGATCCTGTGCTGCAAAAACAACCCAATTTTTGCATTACTCATCTCATCATCAAATCTCTGCAGTGGTTTATTTTGCTTGGCTTAGCCCGTATTGTAAGTTGCAAAAATGCCCCCTCCCCACCCCTTAAACCGTTTCCAGACTGTATGTGTTCCCTCAGTTTGAAATACTTATACTCATGCGGATTGAATGGCATTACACAATCGCGTGTAACATATAATGTGTACACCCAACTTTCAGAGGACTGTTTCATGTTAAATGACTTCAAAGGGGCCTCTATGGTTACCCCCATAATAATGGACACTGGCTCTAGATGGCGAATGCACCATCCATCCACTACTTCTGTTTCCTAGAGTTTCCAACACAGTAAGATAGATCTAAGAAACTCAACTGCAGTGTAATCAACACACCGGGAAGCTTTCGATATGTAGTCTTTACACTACCATTTTGCCCACAGTGTCCGATTATAACTGTGTGTGCTGTATGTATGTTTAGGTGTGGTGGTGGTGGTGGTGGGCTCCTTTTTACACAGTACGGTCTGCAGTATCAGGTTTGCCCCTCTGCATACATTATCAGCATGTTTGTCCCTAAAATTACACTGAGCTACAAAAATAGACAATATGTAAACAAGGATTGATTTTGTTTGCACAACCTGGTCTATTTGAAGAAGTCAGGCCTCAGCAGGAGGCTGCAGTGGCCCGCTCTCTCCGGACAGAGGTGTGCAGGGGAACATATTTCCATCTGTGCCTCTTAACCTCTCTGATCTCAAGACATGTCCGATTAAAACAGAGTTTGCACAGCAGCTACACCTTTAAGTCACCTGATGTTCGTGAACTAGTCTGCATATCTTTCATGGGGTGCTTGCTGTTAAATGTAAAGCGTGTTGTGATTGTTTGTTTTTACTACTTGCTACTCTTGTTCTGTTGTTGTATTGCCTGACACTGTTTGTCTGGTACTGTCTGTTGATTGTGTGCCTGTCTGCATTTTTTTTTCATGTAATGCTTGTTGTCATATATTTTGCTTGTCATGTATGCCATGTGCTGTCTTTTTAACTTTTGATATTTCTTTTTACCCCCTATACCCCCTTCCCTCAAGGCCTCTATTGTAAATAAGAATGTGTTCTTAATTGACTTGCCTGGTAAAATAATGGTTAAATAAAATAAAAATTAATACAATTTTGAACCATAACTCATCAGCATGCTGAAAACAGACTTATTTGACCCGAATTATTTAATGACATTGTTGGGAAAGGGAATATAATTGTGTATATATAAAAAACCTTGTTTATTAGGGCAGTGTATTGGCAAGAATCTGACGATATGGTACGTATCACGATACAGCGGTTACGATTCAATATATTGTGATATATTGCGATACTGTTATCAAGGCAATATATTGTGATTTTTTTTTAATCAAATTTTAAAACTGTCATGTTATGAAGAACACACCACTGTATGCATAAAAATCTGAGGGAAAGTTTTTTTTACTTTTTTATGCAATTAGAACAATGCGATCTGCATTTGCATTTATAACAGTCCCTGTAACATCCAATATCATTAACATCCAACTTCATAGCACTACTTTGAGAGGGTGCATATCTTTGCTAATGAAATAAATGATTGACTGAATTAATCTTTGTGTGTAACCTATTAGTTAAAAATCGATACAGTGTTTTTGAGAATCCATACAGTATCACAAAACATAATATCCCGATATTCGATATTTTCTTACACCCCTATTGTTTATTTAGCTATTTAACTATCTAATAAGATCTTACTTGCTTATTTAAACTTTAATAAGCCTACCCAAATTAAATTATTTTTTTCCCAAACAATCTTATAATATTCTTGCAATTAGACAGTATAACTGAGGTACTCATAAGTGAGTTTATAGTGACACTACTTACTGTTAGTGCACTGACTACCTCCTGTGAGATCATGATATTCACTCTCAATATTTGCAGTGATATTTACAGTAGAACATTTAGCTACTTTTTGTGTTATAAGTATGATAATAATTGGCCTATCAAATGTTCTGATATATTGTCTCTCAACAATATCCAAAAAGCTAATACACTGAAATGTTGATTTAATAGGACTAATTGAAGTTATTGTCCATATTAGAAATATCATGGCGGTTATGCATATCCCACCAGAATAGCCCATGCTGTACATGCTAAAACATTTGCTGTGTAACAGATCAGCCAACGCGACTCGGATTCTTACTACAGCCTAGTAAATCAAATACACAATCTCACAATGTGAAACACCCCTAGACAGGCTTATTATGTATGCGTCATGCCATCTTTCACCTCATTCCGCTGCAGCTGAAAGAAGTTGTTGAGATAGTTGGAGTTCAGGGAAGAGCTCAGGTCCGCCGCTGCGGGAGTCTTGCTGAAACTGAGATCCGGGTGGGAAGAGTTGGGTTCGGGTCTGAACGCGTCAAAGGCGCTGGTCTGGTGGTGGGGGTCTTGTAAGGAGAGATAGACCCAGTTGAGGAGCTGCGCAGGCTGGTACACGGAGGCACTCGTGTCTATGGCAGACAACAAGCTCATCTTTCAATTTCAAATGGCTAAACTGGATTTTCCACCGCTGATTCTTCTTTTGGACCGGTCTCAACTCTTCTTGCCGTCTTTTGCTTTTGGTCCCCCGTTCCCCGGCAGATGGCAAGTGCTCCTCTTTTCTCTTCCCGTAAAGGGCCCTGTCCTCCTCACGCCGGGAGCCTCGTCCCAGTTTGATGTTACTCAAAAAGTCATTGCGCTAACATGTCAGTATAAAAAGTTTTCCCCCTGCTCCCCATGGTCCGCTATCTGCCTTTATTGCAGCGGGGCAGAGAGAGGCTCTTTGAATATGTAATGAGGACGGCTCTGCGTCATCGAGGACGCCAGCCAATCAGCGTCTGGCTAAGATGAATATTCATTGCTGGCCCACTGGATGAGACAAATGGTTCATCTGGCTGTTCTAGCTCATCAAACCAACAGCTCGGCTTTATCAGGAGATAAATAAATATTCTGACACATCAGGTAATAAAATAAAACATAATGTAATAGACTATTTCTGAGCCATATGATCACATGTATTACTTACTTGTATCAATGATAACATTTGTTTGTCTATAGGTGTTGAAAAGTGTTGTGTGTGAGAGAGAGAGAGGAGTGGTGATATGTGTTTTGTTTATTCAGGGACAGAGGTGAGTAGTTGCACCTAACTGACTAATACTTGGAGTGTCCTTGTTGACTTATGTTTATTTAGTTAAGGCCTAACATTAAACCTGCAGTAGGCGGAATGTTTTTTGGCATCATTGGGCAAAAATTCCATAATAACCTTTCAGCATATTGTAATTCAAGTGCTCTGAGAGAAAACTAGACTTCTGCACCTCCTCATGGCTCTGTTTTCAGGCTTTAAAAAATCTAGCCCGTGACGAGAGACTTTGGCCAATCACAGGTCATTTCAGAGAGAGAGCGTTCCTATTGGCTGTTCATTCAATGTAGGCAGCTGACAATCATTTGCGAACTCCGATCAAACGGTCCAACTAGGCAGCGCTGATCAAATATGAATCAATATTCTGTTACTGTAATGCCTATTTCTCACGTAAAATATTTTCAGACACATCTTGTAGTGTACTGTTTAGCTGTAAAATGAGAAAGTTTGCTCCAGCTGGTGGGCGTTGCTTGGTATTTCCTCAACATGGCGGCCGGGCCGGGTCACAAACTTTCTCATTTTACAGCTAAACAGTATGTACAATTGATTTAAGAAATAGGCATTACAGTAACAGTATATTGATTCATATTTGATCTGCGCTGCTTAGTTTGAGCGTTTGATCGGAGTTCACGAGTGATTGACAGCTGCTCAGAGACGGCAAGGCTCCAGCTCTGATTGGTTGTTTTCCTCCGGTCTGTGAAGTCTTGCAGATGCCATTAGGAGCACTGGAGGACACCAGAGGACACTGAGGAACATGATTTTGTTATATTTGTCAGATTACCTGTCTCATGCACTACTGTCAGGATATAGTGACCGTTATAAAAATAACTTTTTTAAATCATATTTGCTCCAATTCTACCCACTGCTGCTTTAATAAAATACAATTTAGTAGATTATCTCTGAGCCATCTGATGATATGTATTACTTAATAACTTGTGACATGTATCATTAAAAACATTTGTTTGTCTATAGGTGTTGAAAAGTGCTTTGTGTGAGAGAGAGAGGAGTGGTGAAAGATGTTTTGTTTATTCAGAGATAGAGGTGAGTAGTTGCCCTAACTGACTAATATCTGGAGTGTCCCTGTTGATTTATGTTAATCTAGTAAAAGGCCCTAACATAAAGTCAACAGGGTTTCGCTTATAGCTAACTAATTTCCAAATTCTGTCACTAATGTTGATCAGCCGCCTGGAAAATATTCCTGCATGTGTGCAACAACAGAAACGCTGGATCATGGGTGAATAAGCAGAAGACACGATCAATCAAATCAGTTAATCAATCAATAAAATCAGCACCTCAACACCAGCCCCAGGCCTCTATTGAGCATGCATTTCCCAGCCTCCAAGCCAACCTGAGGGTGGCAGGCAGGCCTGTATGGTGTGGAGAAAACTTTAAAAAGGGCTCCCTCTTGTGGCAAATGTCCTTCATACACACAAACAGTACAGGTATGTAATTCCTAACAGGATAATCTTCTTGCAAAGGTAGGACAAGTGACGTGGAGGTAGGTAAAAGTATAATTTCCTTGTTGGTGATTATCATCACATCACAACCACATACACAAACAATAACCAGTCATACAGTACACTCACATAGCTTTATTCTAGTTTTTAAAATATATTATTAGGGACTATTTGTAACTTATCACGCGCATAAATCTTAACGGGTCGGAATCCCATGCGCGCTCGCGTGTGGGTACGTGCTGCTCGTGCTGCCTGCTGCCTGCTTGCACACCGCGCTCGTTCTCACCCGCTCGGCTCGCTCCAACTCCACGTGCACGCGCGCGCACTGCAGAAGAGTTAGTTTAGCTCTGAGAATATCTAGTGAATGTACAGTGGACGTTTTTGCAGAAATAAATGCTCCAGCTCCTCCAGACCAACAGAGGTTTCCCGTGTCTTGTGAAGTGACGGGGCTCCGCAGCGAGTTACGTTATCCCGACCGGGTGTCGGTCTCTCCCCCCCCCCCCCCGTTCCCTCCGCAGTCGGCAGGCTGAGACAGGAAAAGCCAGCACTAGAATCAGCATTGATTCATGGAGAGACCTTAGTCTGGTCAGCTAACATTACTGCCAAGCAGGTGAAATATAGAGTGATATTGTGTGTTAGCTGACTTGTGTCGCCTCACTGTTTAGACCGGTGCTCGTTCATGTCAATGTAGCGCGAGCACGAGCAACAGGACGCTGACTTTCGTTGACATTGCGGCCACAGGTGTCGCTGTGAACAAGCAATTTCTGATTCTTACATATAGCCCCTTTAACTTTATCCTTGGTGTTTTATGATCCCTGTGTTGTTTTGTTTTTATCTGCTGTTTTCTTTTCTTCTGTAAAGCACTTTGTAACCTTGTGAAGAAAAGTGGTATATACATTTAGTTTAAGTTTATTATTATTATCATTATTATTATTATTATAGTTTAATTTACTGACCCCATTGTAATAATATTTCTGTAATTTTGATTACTATACATTTATAGTATATAATATAAAGTAATATAATTTACTCATTAGTATACATAATACACAATATTTTATTATTATTATAGTTAGTTAGTTAGTTAGTTGATCTTTATTGACAAACTCGAAGTCCATTAGAAAAACATAAAACACAAACAATACATACATTAAAATAGAAACGTATTATTATTGTTATTATTCTTATTCGTATTATACTTCTTATTATTAACATTATACTTATTATTACGGTTTTTATCAGTAGTAGTAGTGTTATTATGAATAGTATTGTCATTTTTACAATTATTATTATTATTGTTATTATAAGTATTATAGTTACTGAGTTAGTTCATCTTTATTGACCGACTCGAAGTCCATTAGAAAAACGTACAACACAAACAACAATACATACATTAAAATAGAAACGTATTATTATATTATTATAGTTAGTTAATCTTTATTGACAGACTCGAAGTCCATTAGAAAAACATACATTAAAATAGAAACTTATTATTATTTTTACTATTCTTCTTATTATTAAAAATTTATTTTATTATTACTGTTATTATTATCAGTAGTAGTATTAACAGTGTTGTTGTTATTATTATTATTATTATTATTATTATTATTATTATTAATAATATTAATAATAATCTTATCAGATTGTTAAGAGTTGGTAAATGTGTGTCTTTGTGTCAGTAAACACAAATCAATAGCTGGTTTATATTTAGGTAGCAACACACCTGTGAAATACTAGACCTATTGTGACATACTAGGTGACACATTTTCCATCATGTCATTCATGTTCCCGGTATGTAACATACGTCTAGCTCTGAACACATATTTGTTGTTGTCACATGGTGAGAGGACGGCTGTCACTGTGCTTTGTGACGAGCAGATAGATGGGTGGGTTCCTTATATGGAAACTCTGAGTCCCACCCATACCAGTTAGTGAGCTAAGAACAGTCAAAACCAAGGCTGGTCAGAGAAATACGTCCTCCAGGAAGAGACTTCAAGCGGACTAAAGTAAGTGCTAAAACTAAACAAATACTCAAACGAGCCGAGCTAGAATAACGAATGATACATTAGCTCGCGTTATAAGTTATATTTTGGATAAGTGGCGACTGTTTTGGAGTGGGTTTTGCTCTTGTAACGTCTCGACGCCGTCGTCAGGCTGCCAACGTTACTGCATAGTTACCAGCGGCTCTAGCTCAACCCTTTAAGGCTACAAAGTGCTCGTCTTGGTCGTAGCTTAACTTTGCTGCTGGAATTGTGTTCGTTTCTATATGGTTAGCCTGCTAGCTGGCTAGCTAGCGGCCAGCTAAGCTACGACGTAAAGCAAGGTTCAAGTAAGACGGCTGATCTTAGCCTTATTATGTAAATTGGATTGGGAGGTAATCAGCTTCTGTACAGGAGATTTGTACAGGCCTGAAGCCTGTATTAACGTTAGCTGCCGCGCAGTTCAAAACGAAACTTCGTTCGTGTTACAGCCAAGTTTTCCACTGACTAACTTAATCTGCACAGTGTTAAACTCTTAAATGCAGCAGTGTACTCACTCACCAACATAAAGTAAATGGCAACGGATTAGAAATCTTCATAAGTTTTAAAGCGAGTGAGCTGACACGCCCAGCGTCACAACATGAAGCAACAAAATGAAGGCAGGATATTCAAGATGTTAGCTAATAGTAACCGTCTTGTAAGACCTTAGGACGTTGTAATTTGGTTATTTTTTTTTTTGTAAAACCAAGCACCCCAACCAAGCACCCCAACTCCCTAAGCAAATAGAAGAAGAAAAAAGGCACTTTGATTTATCCCCGAGGGGAAATTCAATTCCATCACTCTGTTATTTTACATATACATAGTACAAACAGGCCTGAATACACACACATATGCACAAACAGGACCTATATACATGCATTTAATGGAGAGATGTCAGAGCGAGGGGGCTGCCCCTGACAGGCGCCCCGAGCAGTTGGGGGGTTTGGTGCCTTGCTCAAGGGCACCTTGTTAGTGCACAAGAGGGAAACTGGCATCTCTCCAGCTACCAGTTCACACTCAGTACTTGGTCCGTGCTGGGACTTGAACCTGCGACCCTCCGGTCACAAGCCAAGTCCCTATGGACTGAGCTACTGCCGCCCCCAGGAAGGATATTCAAGATGTTACCTAATAGTAACCGTCTTGTAAGACCTTAGGACGTTGTGATTTGGTAATTTTTTTTTTTTGTAAAACCTTTGACCCTGAAACGATAATTATTTTTACTAGCACCCCAACTCCCTAAGCAAATATGGCTGTGGTTGGTGTTGCAGCTGTGCATAGGTGTTGCAGCTGTTTATAGGTGTTGCAGCTTTGCATTGTGGGTTTTTTTCAGGTCACAGTTGAAGAAATGTGTGATGAAGTATTTCACAAAGGCACTCTTCAGTTTGAACCAGCATCAGTGTTACAGTGCTACTGTGTTGGACATAAGCAGAAGAGCATGATGACGAAGTGTTAAGAGGTTAAAAGTAGTTATGTAACAGTTAGATCCTGAGTCATTGTGACTGTGGATAATTTTTGCCTATAAAATTGAGTAAATGCTGTGTTTACTAAACGCTTCTATCTCATTTGATTTGGATTTGACCTCTTTATTTTATAGGGTAGCTACCTGGTAGCTTCTCTGCTCTGTGTGCATAGTCAAACACAGCAACGACTGTTTTATTCTGTGTCCACAAAATGCAAAGCAGAGGACTGTTCCATAAAGTCTACTGAAGTCGGTCTTACCATGGATCAAGCAGACATGTTTGAACACAGGCTTTTCATACTGAGCTTAACCAAAAAGAAAGTTTCCTCTCCACCCCACCCCACCACTAAAAATGTCTGTGATCCAAAGTCCCTGGCGTGAAGAGTTTGCAATTCATTAGATTGCAGTGACACTGACACTGCCATTGCTGCTTCCAAAAGCAAAGACTAGTGAGTAAAGCACGACACTTAGTCAAGGAAATTGACCTATAAAGCCGCCTAGTATTGTATGTCCAATATAACAACAAACTCTATACTTCTACTCTATTTTTCAAAACAGACATACTATAGAAGTGCACCAGTTCTGGAAAATTCAGATTTTTCTTGTTTTGGTCATTTCTGCCCTGAGGCTGAGGAGGGGCAGGTTTAAAGCTACATGTTTTCAAGTCTCTTGTTGCTATGTCAGTATATTCAATATGTTTTAAGGGTGCCATAAACAGCGTAGTGTTCTTTCTTTTATTGCCCTTTACCAACAGATGCAATACCTTTCTGTCTAGGTGGCTGCACAAGATAATTCTTACATTTTATTATCATAGTTGATGTTCGGCAGCTCTTTGATTGATGGTTCTGTTTTATGCTTAAAGCCATGAGCTACCCTGGATACCCCCCTCAGGCAGGCGGATACCCCCAACAGCCTGGGGGTTACCCTCCACAGCAACCCGGTGCCTACCCACCTCAGCCTGGAGCTTACCCTCCCCAAGCTGGAGGCTACCCGCAGCAGCCAGGCGGCTACCCGCAGCAGCCTGGTGGCTACCCTCCACAGGCAGGAGGCTACCCTCCACAAGCTGGTGGCTATCCACCACAGGCTGGAGGCTACCCACCACAGGCTGGAGGCTACCCACCACAGGCTGGAGGCTACCCACCACAGGCTGGAGGCTACCCACAGGCACCCCCACAAGGTAAGCCACACTTACACACTGTTGAAGGAATTGGTCCACATTTGGGAAATATATTAGCAAAAACTGCCTACATTCTCAACGAGCACATACAGAGCAACACAATCATCCCATTAGATGATTTAAAAGTACTTGCAGAAAAAATAAGTTGAAGTGAAACAGAGTGTTAGGTAAGGCTAAGACATTCTGTCTTAGAAAGGGTGAGTCAGTTATGTCGTGTTTGTAGGCAGAAGGGACCACGAGACGTATAGTTAACAGAGTGGAATTTTTTTCCCTCAAAAACAAACAGACCTCTGCTGTTGCTAAGAGAAGGAAGTCCCACAGTCCATCTTTCACATAGTACTCCCATTCTCTGTCCAGCTCTCTTTCACCTACACGGAAACTAGTCGGAAAGTGAGAAAAAGGAAGTTCTGGTAAGACGGGTCATTCCTGTCTTTGTCTAATATTCTCAATACTTTCCGGCATTTAGTAGCACAACTAGTGCAGTGCCCGTTCAAAACATGCCTGCTCAGAACACCCAGGTCACGGTTACTTCCGGTCAAAAACATCAGTGAAATACACTTAGCGGAGGCGATTTCTAAATAGTTTCTTGCTTTGACATAACCACTGCGGAAGTATTTTGCTGGCGGTACAGTAGTGTTATATAGGGGTGGGAAAAAAATCGCTTCACCTATGTTTCGCAATTATTTTTTTTTTACGATTTTGAAATTGATTCTTTAATGCTAGAATCAATATATTTGCTTAATTTGAGTCTACACAGAGGTAGAAGGAAATTACCGCTTTTATTGTTGCAGTCTGAGTAACGTCATATCCGTTTCGTATCCGTCAACCAAAACAAACCGCAGCAGCTAGCCAAAACTAGAAAGTAGAAAATGGCGGAGGGTCCACGTGGATACGACCTGCACCTTCACATTTTAAATTCAAAGTGGTAAACACTACACATACAGTTAAGTATGGAAACACTTTGGGTCTCACACATTACTAGGAAAAGCAGAGCTAGACATGACGGCTAAATCTGAATGCTAACTCTGTCATGGACAGCTAACGTTATCGTATTGCGGCAACGTGCGGTCAAGCCAGCCGCCACTCGCATCTTCGTGGTCAAATCGGCCGACGCTACTTTAAAATTGCAGTACATATCGAATTGGCACCCAAGTATCGTGATAGTATCGAATCGGGAGACAGTTGTATCGTCCCAGCCCTGGTGTTATAAGTTAGTATCAGTCTGTCACTGGGGAAATACCATCTTACTCACAGGGAAAAACACACACAGGTTGCAACTTACTCAGGGTCACACCGGTGAAAAACACTTGATTCGATTCTGCTTCTAGTTGGCTATCCGCTCTGTGCTTGTTTATTCAAAGTTGATTGATATTGAACGTATCACGTGTCCAAATTGCACCAAAAATGCACGTCTTTGGGTCCCCAGCAAAACACCCGCCAAGTGTGAAGTAGATCAGATGAACGGTTCTTGAGATATGTGAAGGACACACAGACAGACAAAGATTCCTTGCTTTATAGTTAGATTAGATGCATCCTCAACTTTCCTGAACAGCTTTGTCTTTGTTGTGTGCTGCAGGCAGCTGGGGAGGTGGCCCTACTGGTGGATATCCCACCATTGGTCTTGACAACTTATCCAATCCTGGTTACAACGCTGGCATGGTAAGTTTAGCCTAAATAAATCCCCTGCACCCTGAAAATTCTAAATATATGTGTAATGCAACGTCATCAGATTATTGCGTTGAATATTCCAGTTAGAATTAATCACACAGCCATTCATGGGATATCACATCCTTTGAGTTACGGTAAGACTTTTCCAAACGTCTGCGACTTAAAATCCTCAGCATCACCATTTTCTCTGTCAGCTTCTTTTTCTAGGTCTCTTGCACGCCACATAATTCATTCTTATTCATGCTTCTTAAACCTATCAATCTAATGCGACTTTTTTTAATCCCTTTTACTTTTCTGAGTCAGTGTCTTGTCCATGTTGTTTTCTCCGTATCTGTTATTAGATGTATGAATTTCCATCTTATTATATAGCACGGCCACACTTTATTTGGATACTTATACATAGTGTAACTGAAAAAAGAAGTTCAAAACATCAGGAACGTTAACTTCAGTCGCTCCTCTGAAGTTAGATCCAGGATGAAGGCCATTTACTTGGAAATTAGTTAAATGTTGATTAATTCTATAAATATGATAAATAAATCTAATCCAAAAAAGGTGTGACCAGCTCCTTAAGCTTTGCATGTAATATTCTTCAAACGTCTGTACACATATTATTGGATGCCAATCTTTCTAAATCACAGGCCAACCAGTTCTCTGGGGGTTTTCCTCAAAACCCATCCATGTTCGCCCAAGCGCCTGGGGGGTACCCAGCTGCCACTCGGCCTAGCGGGTATGGTGCCCCCTTGCCTAACCAACAGTCATATGGCCTGTACCCACAGCCAGGAGGGAGCATGCAACATTCCCAAGGCCCAGGGATGGGCTACCCTGGTCAGCCAGGCCAGCCAATGCCCGGGTACCCCCGCGCACCATCGCCCAACCCACCCATGCCTGGTTATGGAGGAGCACAGGCACCTACGCCAGGCTACCCAAAGGTCCCTTCACCAAATCCGTCCATGCCAGCCTACGCAGGAGGAGGAGGAGGCATGCCAATCGCTCCACCTGTCAATGTAAGAAACACCGGAAATACTTTTTGACCCTAGAGGTTAAAAAAATAAATATCTGACCTGTTATGGCCCTCTGTTTTTATGTGTTGAATTACGCACACACTTTTATACATGTACAATGTAATGTCTAAAACAGATTGAACTTTTGAACTGCGGAAATTTCTGTATGGTTATCTCAGAGAGGATTCAGGGGAACAATCAAGGACTTTCCTGGAGCTGACCCACTTAGAGATGTGGAGGTCCTGAGGAAGGCCATGAAGGGCTTTGGTGAGTACTATGGGCAGAGAGCTTAATAATATCCTCCGGATACACATGATTCACTTGATGTTGTGTTCTATCTGTATTCTTCTGGGCAGCCCCTTCTTAATTATTAAAGACTTTCTTTAGTTTAGGATAGGCTTAATTTTTTTTTAGATTATAGCTTTTGTATTTAGAAAGATATTTATCATTTTCAAGTATAAATGTCACCTGTAAGTACTAGGGATGCACTGATGTGACTTTTTCTGTCCCGATAGCGATACCTGGGCTTTGGGTATCGGCTGATACCGAGTACCAATTCGATCCCAGTGTTTAATTAATAAGCTGTATGCATCACTGTTTTTAGTGACTGGGATTCTTTTATGTGTAAGGCAACATCAGGCTAGACTTAAACATTGCTTTCCTAACTTTGTAAGCCAAAATGTAACAAATAAATACATAGACGTACATTTACTGAATTGTTATTTCTTATTAAAATAATAAATCATACACCAGTAACTTGGTAACAAATCTTCAAAATTAACAGGAATTACAATTCAGGTGTCAATCTTTTAAATGCAGCAACAAATTGGTCAAAACTTAGACAGGACTTGAAATGCCCGTTCATAATGTATATAGAATACAAACATAGAATTGAATTGAATAGGTCCGCCCCATTGTCACTGATATCCCAGCCAACTATTTGAGTCAGTATCGGCCCAATATCCGATATCGGTACATCCCTAGTAAGTTCATATGAAATGTTTTGAATTGGAATTTAGACATGTTTCTTTGTCTGTGATCTGATTTGACATCGTGGGCTTGTCTGTGCAGGAACTGATGAGCAAGCCATCATCGACGTGCTGGGGAGTCGCTCCAACAGGCAGCGTGTGCCTCTGCCCAAAGCCTACAAAACGTCCTACGGGAAGGTAACAGTCCTGTTTATGCTTCTTGTTGAGTTCATATGTTGTTAATGTGATTCCTGATGCCATTTGCCGTTTGGAGAGCATTTACTTAAAATAAATATAGTTTACAAAACAAACACCATTTCTCTATATATGTAATCATAAGTGGCTCAGTGTGCATTATACTAGCATCACGCAATGGTGACAAGCAGACAACAGGTGCTAGTGCTGCCAGTAAAATGGAGAGGGGATTGGATGTCCTCAGAGCCCATTATAGCTACGCCACATAGCCTCTTATAGTACGTTTTTCACAACAGCAGCAGTTAATGATGGATTTGAGTTAAGCATGTTTCCATTTTCAGGATCTGATTAAGGACCTGCATTCAGAACTGTCTGGAGACTTTAGGAAGCTGGTCATAGCCACGTTGAAGTCCCCAGAGCAGTTTGCTGCCTCTGAGCTCCACAGCGCCATAAAGGTAAATGCTCAGGAACAAATTGATCAATTGATCCCAGTATTTGCCATCTTTTTGTCAACATAGAATGACTTATAATCCAGGTTATTATGTGGTCATGCATTGTAAAAATATTTGCATACATCTCATTATGTAAAGAATTGTATTAGTCGTAGGTCTGAATGAAGATTCACCAAACACAAATATACAGACTGGCTGCTACAGGGCCAGAGGATGAGGTTGTCAGGTTATCATTGTCCTGTCTTCCTAACAGGGAGCCGGAACCGATGAAGCCTGTCTGATAGAGATCTTGTCTTCTCGCTCCAACGCTGAAATCAAGGAGATAAACCGTTTATACAAACTAGGTGAGATGCCCCGGGGCGGTTAATGGACTGCTTACCTCTACTGTTGGGATCTCCGTTATCACACAGCATCATTGAAAGTTTTTATTACATTACTGGATAAGCTAAGTCTATCTAGATTCGGGTACTGGCATAAAATTTGTTAATGCAGGTGTTTTGGCTAGCAATCTGTCACACATAAAGTAATTTAGTACTAGTCTTTTTAGTCAATAATAAGAAATTGAAATCAAGGTTTCATAACTGCAACTACAGAAAGACATTATACAATTTTTACTGAATTCTTCAGTTTTATGGTTTATTTATTTAATCGTTCAGTGTTGTTTGCTGTTTTATTTTTTTATGCTTATGTAGCAATCCACATTATGCTAGTTTCCCTTGCCAGTAAGTTGGGTTGTTGTCTGTGGAGAACGGAACCTGCCAAAATCAATGACTCGATAAATAAATAAATGAATATGCTATTAAATGTACCAAAAATAATATTTAAAATAAATGTAGGCATTAAGTAATTGATAAAATGTGACATGCATTGATATTTCTGTTTTAATTTGCTTCTTTATTTATTTACCTTTGGTCATGCATTCTCAGACCCGTACAGGTGTGCAGATCAGAGAAAAGAAAACAGAAATAAATAAGTTTAGGGAAATAAAAAGCATGCAGAAATTAAAAAAATAATAAAAATACATCAAATGTAATAATGAATAAATAAATGAAAAAAGAAATGTAAAATAAAAAAGAAATGCATACATTTCATAGTTAATAAAAATAAATACATAAAAGGGAAAATGAAATAGAAGAGTAGATCAATTGGGGAATTAATACAAGGGCAAATAGATAAAGAAGCAAATCAAAACAGAAATATCAATATATGTCACATTTTATTAATTAATGCCTATATTTATTTTTAATATTTTTGGTACATTTAACGGCATATTTATTTATTGATCGATTTATTGAGTCATTTATTCATTTATTTTTTTATTTTGGCAAGTTCTGACCTCCATAGTTGTCAACCTACTCACAGTACATGCCTGAAAAGCTGCTAGTATATCAGTCTTGTTTTCAGTGAAGAATTTTACTGCTTTATGATTTGAACGCAGGTGCATAAGGTTTGTTACATGATTAAAGATGCTGTAAAAAGAAAATATTCAGATTATTACCATCTTCAATCCAAAAATATTGATTATCAGCCTTCAAAAGTTACTATTGCTTGAACCTATACATTTGTTTTGAACCCGTGTATTTGTGGTCTGTATTTGTTTGTGTGTTTTGAAGTTTGTACCATTACTTTTTTGCCATTTCAGAAAACAAGAAGTCACTGGAGGATGCCATCAGTGGGGATACATCAGGCCACTTCCGCAGGCTCCTGATCTCTCTCGCTCAGGTACAGATATGATACATATTAATTACCTGTATACATGTCTCTTAGCAACTACTTTCATATCTAATTAGGAATATGCTGTTCTGTGTTTTGCAGGGTAATCGCGACGAGCGACCGAATGTTGACATCTCTCTGGCTAAACAAGATGCTCAGGTAAAGTCTGCTACACTCTCATTCATAATTAATGTTTGAATTATCGGCACCTTGAGTAGTTCTATATATATTGTATTGATTGCAAAGACATGTTGATCTGTAGACATTGCTGTTCTCCTTATAGTCCCTGTATGCTGCTGGAGAAAACAAGCTGGGAACAGATGAGTCCAAGTTCAATGCTATTTTGTGTGCCAGGAGCATACCCCATCTCAGAGCAGGTATTCTCTATGTAGACATATTCACAAGCATAATCTAACATAAGGTTCAACATTTAAAACACATTAAAGGATAATTGAGAATCTGGCCACAAATGCAACTTTAGTACCTTGTTAGCTATATTACTGATGGTGTGTGTGTGTGTGTAGTGTTTCTTCAGTACCAGCAGATGTGTGGCAGGGATATTGAGAAGAGTATCGGCAGGGAGATGTCCGGAGACCTTGAGAGTGGCATGTTGGCAGTGGGTAAGAATACACGTACACCTATTCAAGTCTAGTCTTAGATTGGTCACACCTACGTAACGCGAGAGTCAGAATCTGCTCCACATTATTAGTTAATGAAGTGTACTGGCTGTCTGCAGCACACGTTTGATGTTGCATTCAACCATTAAACATTTTCCATGCTCATTGTATTTCATATTGTATCACAGCTATCTTAATACACTTTTGAAAAAAAATACTGGGGGATGAGGTGTTGTTAAATGCATAAATTCTTTTCTCCCCTCTTTTTTTGCCAACATTTCTCAGGGTTATGGTACAGTAACCTGTTTTTAGATGTGATTTATTTGAATCTTTCCAATGGTTTTACACACCGAGTCTAGACGTTTTCATTGTGAGGTGGTGTGCAGTGCAGTGTTGGCTATTTGCCCTCAGTTTTGATTAGGGATGTCATGAGAACCAATACTTAAGTATCAAGTCGATGCCAAAATTCTGAAAATGTGACTCGTTTTTCTACAGTACCACAGGTACCATAGGTACTGGGGTGGCTCGAGACCAACGACGTCTAAAGCCTGAATGGACGTAGTAAACTCACTGTTGACCCACCCTATTTTTTCTCTAATAATGCTGCATTGTGAACAACAAATCCATGTTGAAATCGACGGGAGGAGAGCTAGTTAACTTTAGCTGTTAACAGAGGGTGGGCAGCACAGTCCTGCGGAGCTAACAGCTAACTTTAACGGAGGTTGCATTGGGTTTCATTATGATGCATTCAAGCTCTATTCAGTAAAATGAGAATTAGGCAGAGATAGATTATAACGTTATCATGATGTGTTCAAATGTTCTTGTAAAATTTATTTTTTGGCGAAAAAAATTTAATAAATACAGTTGTTTGAAGGAAATGTTTTCACAGCAATATAAAATAGATATTAGAGAGGGAATTATGACCTGTTTAACTTCCCAACACTAGATCACTAGATACTAGATAAAGTGTTAATTGTTTTGCTTTTGTTTTTACCGTGGTATCGGATTGATCAAGAATCGTGGAATTTCCCTGGTATGGGTATCGACTACTAAATTTCTGGTATTGTGACATCCCTAGTTTTGATGCCGTGTTTCATTTCAGTCTTCTGGACAGTGTTTTACTTTTTTACTTTTTTTCAAAGTACAACTTGCATTAAAGCTGCATTTATCAATATCTCGCCACTAGGAGGCAGAAAATCCCCAAAACAAGCTGGACTTAGACTCTGCACCAATTCCTGAGAGAAATATCTCGCTCTTTAGCTGCTAGATGTACGACTTTCTCCATCAGCTAGTTGCTATGGTTTTCTGTCTGCCATTTGGTGCTGGACAGGTAGCACACGTCAGAGCTTGTTTGCTTAAAAACAGCTAGCGCCTGCTGCTGGCAGTGGGTTGTTGTGTTGATGGAAATGGGTAGACTCAACCAGACGGTAAATATGTTGGGATCAAACAGGCTTAAAAGCTCAGTAGAGCTGCAGATAATCCTCTATAGGTTCGTCATAACGAGTGACACCGACGAGAGTCCACATAGTAATTTCATTAAATATGAAAATATTGATTAATGCAGCTTTAAATTGGCTTATTGCCATCCTGTTGTATTCTTTCCGCTTTAGCATAGCTTGATTTTTCAGATGGCACGTAAGTAAAGTATTGTTGTCTTCATCATCCTCACCTTGCAGTGATGAATATTAGAAAGTGTTCTTTACAGTGCACTTAATAGTAATTAAGTGATCTTGTTTGTTTAAAAAAGGAGACAAAGTATGAATAAATGAGTACAGTGTGCCTGTGTTGGTAATAAGTATTTTCTGTTTCAGTGAAGTGTATTAAGAACACATCTGGCTACTTTGCTGAGAGACTTTACAAGGCCATGAAGGTGAGAAACCCTGTCTTGTTTGGATAGTAATATTCTATACATAACTAAATAAGTGTAGCTAAATATTTAATTTATGTCGACCTCATTGTGTTTATTTGCGTGTGTGTTTATGTGTTCAGGGAGCTGGAACCAAAGACACAACCCTGATCCGGATCATGGTCTCCCGTTCTGAGGTTGACATGCTGGATATCCGCCAGGAGTATGTGAAAAACTACGGCAAGTCGCTGTACACGGACATCTCTGTAAGTATCTTCATCATATATTGTGCTTAATACAAATAACACTACAGCTGCATGGATGATTTAAAAGCAGCAAGTATGCACTTCTAAAAACTGCACACCTCTTCCATTCTTAATTCAGATATATAGTACATATTTTTATCGTATTTTTAATTGTATTTTTCTTCTATTCTATATTTATGTTTCTTGTACATATTTTTATATTTTTTTTATATTTTTATAGTATTTTTCTTCTGTTCTATATTTATATTTCTTGTACATATTCTTTATAGTATTTTTTATATTTTATATTCTATATTTATGTTTCTTGTACATATTTTGTAATAGTATTTTTTAATATTTTATTGTATTTTTCCTCTATTCTACATTTATGTTCCTTGTACATATTTTTTTAATATTTTTATTGTATTTTTCTTCTATTCTATATATGTTTCTTGTATATATTTTTTAATAGTATTTTTAAAATATTTTTATTGTTTTTTTCTTCTATTCTATATATGTTTCTTGTACATATTTTTTAATAGTATTTTTTAATATTTTATTGTATTTTTCTTCTATTCTATATTTATGTTTGTTGTACATATTTTTATAATATTTTTTCAATATTTTTATTCTATTTTTCTTCTATTCTATATATGTTTCTTGTACATATTTTTTAATAGTATTTTTAATATTTTATTGTATTTTTATTCTATTCTATATTTAGGTTTCTTGTACATATTTTTATAATATTTTTTTAAATATTTTTATTGTATTCTTTCTTCTATTCTATGTTTCTATTTCTTGTACATATTTTATAGTATTTTTCTATATTTGTATTATATTTTTCTTCTATTCTATATTTCCGTTTCTTGATTTTGCAATACTTGCTTTTATTTCTTTATTTTAATTTCTCTTACTATGTTTATGTTATGCACCATTACATCAAAGCAAATTCTGATTCTGACATGATTTTTTAAGACTAATAATTTGCTGATGCATTTGTTTCATTGACAGGGAGACACATCAGGAGACTACAAGAAACTCCTACTGAAGTTTTGTGGGGGTTCTGACTAAAAATGAAACAGTGACCTCACTGTGCTACATCATAGAAATGTTCTGCAAATATCAGTTTTCTGCCTTATCTACATGCACTATACACAAACCGCAAACCTGCATGCCATGCCAGTACTCTCACTGCAATGTTTACCTAGTTTTAAGAACCGTGTATATTTTGCCACATATCGTTTCTTTTCTATATGCAGTATACAAACAAAGGTTTTATATTTTTTCACTTGTGATATCTTTGCTGGATATTTGAGTTGAATACACATGGCCATACAATAGATTAGAAAAAGATACATTTGATTTTTTAGAGCTATATATTTTTAGAATATTTTATATGCATTTTGCCAATATGATCAGATATCTAATAATATCTGGCACATTTATCAGCTAATTTTGTAATGTTCAGCAATGCTGAATAAAATATGAGACCTAAAATACATAGCAGCTAAGTACCAAAGTTGTATATCAATGTTTGCGATTGTATAATCTCTTCTTTATTTTGTCTTTCCTTTTTTTGTTCATCATAATTGTGCTGTATTTGCAACAGATGCTTTAATGTGTGTATTATCATGGTAGCATGTAAAACTGAAGCATCACATTTCTTAAATTTTGGTGATTTTATCATCATGAGTCTCAGAAAATAAATATTGAGAACACATGCTGGAAGTATTTAAGGTTCATCACATGAAATGCATCCATTGAAATTATTAGAACAATACAACATATGAACATGTAGATATAGATGTCCCTCTAAAATGTAAAGCAATGTCTATCATATCCCTTCACTGGTTCACAAGCAAATTAATCCCTAGGTGCAATACAAACGGTTTCATCAGTTGACATTAACCAATTATAATATCCTCCAAACTCTCATGACCTTCCCATGTCAGCACTTGGTAGTAGACTCACGTTACCACTAGAGGGCAGTGAAGTATTTATCCACCCTCACCAGCTACACCAAAAGAGGCAATTTCAACAATCAGAGTTCCTTACAAATGCTCAGCTGTGAAAAATATGGATCCTTATATGATGGAAGTAAATCAATAACCACGGTCACAATTCAGTTTAAAGTTTAAACTATGGAGGACGGAACCTGCCAAAATAATAAATGACTCAATAAATAAATAAATATTCCATTAAATGTACCAAAAATATTATTAACAATACATTTAGGCATTAATGAATTTATAAAATGTGATATAAATTGATATTTCTGTTTTAATTTGCTTCTTTATTTATTTACTTTTGTGTTAATTCCCCTATCTATCTATATATATATAGCATATATTATCTTTTCTATTTATTTTTCTCTTTTATTTATATATTTTGTAATTTACAATGAAATTTATTTTTTTGCATTTATTTTTTTATTTATATTTAAATGTATTTATTTATAATAATGAGATGTTATGCATTTATGTATTTGTTTTTAATTATTATTTCTGCATGCTTTTCCCTTTGTATTTCCCCAAACTTATTTATTCTGTATTCTTTTCTCTGATCTGCACACCTGTAGCGGTCTGAGAATGCAAGACCAAAGCTAAATAAATAGCAAGCAAATTAGAACAGAAATATCAATGTATGTCACATTTTATCAACTAACTAATGCCTACATTTATTTCTAATATTATTTTTGGTACATTTAGGCATATTTAGTTATTTATCAAGACATTTATTTATTTATTTTTTATTTTGGCAGGTTCCGTTCTCCATAATAAACAAGTGTCTTCATTCGCCAACACGGAATATGATGACAGTCTGGTGACTCTTAAATACACAGCGTTTTACTCAATCAATAACCCATATGTCATTTCTCTTTCCTTGAGGGGTGTGAGGCCAGCGTGTGTGGCTGCACATGGAGCTCTCCATGCCTTATTACGTCCTGTTGGCTTCACTTAAAATGCTGTACTTGACTGTAGAGATGTAGCTCTGCGCTTGGCTGGCTACAGTAGTGTGTGTGTGTGTGAGTTAACTGCACTACGATCAATAACTCTGTGAAGTGAGGGGGGGGGGGGAGTCCTTGCAGTTGATGGCATCCATAAAGCTGCCTCGGCCACATTAAACAAGTCTAGCATGCCTGCAGTGCCGTCAGAGGGACCCCCGGGTCACAGCCATGCTGGTACAATCACTTTTGATCACATCATGTTAAAACTGACCAGAAATGGCAGAAAAGGCTCGAGGTCTTTAGATAGACGTAAAGATTACAATAACTAGAATTTTAATGAAGATTAGATTGGTTTTGAGGAGATAATTGAGCCATCATTATATGAGTTTTATAAGGTAATTTCAAAGTGTTTGAGCATGTCTCTGCCAGCATTGTAGTTTTGATATCATCAAACCTCCCATCTGTTTTAGGCATGCAGCTGAAGGCTGTGTAATTCACTGTTAATTAACAAAAAAATGCTTAATTTAACGTCTATTACAGCTGATCTAATCTTTTGGGAATCCTCTCACGGTGCCTCGAGGTCTGAGCTATTGTGAGGAAATAATGGCTTTACATTCAAAACAGACATAGTTTGATCCAATGTAAAATATTTCACAGACTGCATCTGTGCAGGAGTAGGCTTGCCCAACTTTATCCAGAATTTGACCCAACCTCTCAACGGTGCAACCGAGACCCAGCAACCCTTATTCATTCAGTTTGGGCCTGCCCAAATATGAGATCATTTTGGGCTGAGGTCTTTGAAGCACTATATGTGACGAGGCCAGAGCCAAGTCAGTAGCAGTTTTTGGCGTTGCTCATCTGAATCTTAGAATGAGACGTCTATACTGTACATAGGCGCTGGGTTGAGGAGGTAAGGGTTCATTTTAAGTTGGAAAAGCTCAGATATACCACTCAGGGCTTGGTCAATAAATTCCAAAAAGTATGGCAACCATTCCTGGACTACTTTAATAATGTCTACACTATATGTGGTATTATTATTATTATTATTATTATTATTATTATTATTATTATTATTATTATTTGTGTTGGGGATGCAGGCGGGAGCTGGTCTGGTTATTAGCAAATATTAAAGATAATTATTAATACAATAAAATGAATGTAAATAAAAGTATAAATAGTAAAAAAGATATATTAATAACGGGGGACCAAATTATGTTGTTGTAGTAGCTCAAAAAGGCATTAAAATGGCTATCAAAAGTAATTATCAGATTACAGTTATTGGGGTGTGGGTTGCTAGCATATTGTATAATGTGTTAATGTTTAAAAAAAAAAAAGAAAACATTTGAATATAAATAGTATAATGTATGATGATGCAGGACAGTAACAAACTTATTCTCCTCTAACATGTTGCCACTGCCTCCTTTTTGAGCTGCTACTGCTCATTCAACACACTATCATTCTCATGAATTGTTGCAGGATGGAGATAAAATAGATACAGCATTGTTGAGAGTGAATTATGTAGGTGCAGTAAATAAAACTGTGTCAAAAATGAGTGGATAGTAAAGTTGTAAGGTAAAATAGTTTCACCGCCCTTAGTACAGACAGCTCCCCGTTAGCTAGATCTCTGTTCAGACAGACAATAAAAACAAATCAGTTTGAGGATTTTCTGTTTGAGACAATCTCTCCAGGATAAATGATGGATATGCTTGCTGACAGCCTCCTCAATAAAAGATAAAGCTATTATCCGCCCTGATCCGGGCTGTCTGATAAACAAATCTGTTGAATAATATTTCAGTAAATTATCAGAGAGCTAGAAACACCACCCCTGTTGTCTAAATAATAAACTCATCATACCCCCACGATAAAAAGCATCAGGCTGTCTTCTCTATTCAAATGCGTGTCCTCAGAAGTAGGGTAAAGACACAAACGCCCAATCTGTGTCAGCAGTGGGGACCTGCTTGCCTTTGATATGAATGAATTGCAATTAATTTTTCATCTAAAGGGGATAGCACATGGTTGCACAGGCTATGGAGCCAGCGTGGCAGAGAAGGAGAGAGAGGGGGGAGAGAGAGGTTTGTAGATGTCACAATGAGATTCAGTGCATGCATGAATAAGGTCACGGTTTGAGAGGTATGCCTGCAGACGCCTGCCTCTGTGCCAACAATCTTTATTCAGCCGTGTGACTGGAAGCGGAGTGCATCCGTCATCATCATATTGTATTTCACAAATCCCACTCAAATACACACTTCATTTGTCACCCTCGCATATTGCTTATATGTCAACGTATGGCTCACTGCCCTCTTCTATCTAATCCAACACACAGATACAGTACTCACTGAAATTGGTTGCAATGCAGCTTTGGATATACAAACATGGAGCATAAGCCTGTGGCTATATCATCACTATTATGCAAAGACTGAATAAAATCCTTATTTTTTTACCTCTGCATTAACATTTTTTGACGTAAATTCATCTGTGGTGATACAGTGAGTTGCATAACACTATAATTTACACAAAGATAACAACAGATAACTATGGAAGACAGAACCTGCCAAAGTAAAACAATAAATAAATGACTTGATAAATAAATAAATATGCCATTAAATGTACCAAAGATAATATTAGAAATAAATGTAGCCATTAATTAATTGATAAAATGTGTCTGAAAAATTTGATTTGCTTCTTGATTCATTTATCTTTGGTCTTGCATTCTCAGACCGCTACAGGTGTGCATATCAGAGAAAAGAATACAGAAATAAATAAGTTTAGGAAAATAAATATGGTGTAAATACAAAGGGAAAACCATGCAGAAATAAAAAAAATAAATACATACAATGTAATAATGAATAAATAAATACATTTAAAAATAAATGTAAAAATAAATAAATAAATTTCATAGTTAATAAAATAACTAAATAAAGGGGGAAATTAAATAGAAGAGTAGCTAGATAAGGGAGTTAATACAAAGGGGGGTAAAAATAGAAAAGCAAATTAAAACAGACATATCAATTTATGTCACATTTTATTAATTAATGCCTACATTTTTTTTTTAATATTATTTTGGTACATTTAATGGCATAAATATTTATTTATTGAGTCATTTATTTATTTATTTATTTTGGCAGGTTCCATCCTCCAAAGTTAACCAGTGGAAGAAGTATTCAGATCCTGCAATACATAAATATGCCGTTACAGGTAAAAGTCCTGCATTGAAAATGCATATAAAGTATCAAAAGTAAAAGTACTCATAATGCAGACAAAAATGCTCCTGAGTGTTAGATTATTATATATTATCGGATAATTATTACTGTAGCAATTATCTGAAGGCTAATTAGCATTGTACTCTTGTAATTTCTATTATTTCATACACTGCTAGGTAGTTTTATAAGCTCATGTGTTTTGTATGTAAAATCTAAATCTGTAAAGTAGTTAGCTGTAAAATAAATGTAGTGAAGTAAAAAGCTTAATAGAAGTATAATATAGTACACAATGGAAATGCTCAAGTGAAGTACAAGTATCTCAAATGTGTACATAATAAGTACAGAACTTGAGTAAACGTGTAATTGCATTCCACCACTGCAGAAAACAGAAACATTTTTACGTTGTGTAAATATAAATGGTTGCTTTACTCTGAGGATGATGTCGTTGTTTACGCACCTTTACCACTATATTTTTAATATATCTCCATTTTCAGGCAAATTCTCTCCATTCTAATTTTTTTTTTCCAGCCTGGGATTTTCGACGTACTACGCCGGTGATGTGATGCGTCTACGCCCCATTGATGAAATAGGTGTGTTTTAGTCAAACCTCGCCCCGGTTTCTCCTTATATGGTCATTGAACGGCGCGTTGATTGACAGCGGGCAGCAGCTGCTGAGTTTGCTCAGACATGGCGGAGGATACAGTGTAACTGGGGGGGATCATCTGCGGAGTTACGTGAGTTTTTCCCCGCAGTCGGGTCGTCAAAGGGCGCCTTGAATGATACCCGAGAGGAGGAGGATGTGTTCGGCTGCAGCGTGCTCTGAGGGGAAGCTCAAAACGCCCTGAACTGACACACACGATGGAAAAAAAATGCATCGCTGTTTTAGTGCAGTCAACAGCCTTGGGCAACAAATATGGCTTCTTGTGCCTTTTTTCCAATATGCTATAAGAATTGATCTCCCGTGCAACCTAATGCCGTGGTGGCTCCGGAGTTGAGTCCAATAGTCGCTCGGTACTTTTCAATCGGTGAGGATTATAACATCCCTGTCTGTGGTTAGCTGGGGAAGCTACGGAACTACAGGCGGATAGCCATGGAGCCAAAGCACAAAGAGTTGCTCGACCAGTGCCACCAGAACTTATTGGAGTCCATAACAGACGCGGACCGGGTGATAGAGCTGCTGATGGTCTCCGGTACCTTGAGCCAGCTGGACAGGTTCGAACTGGACCAGAACTGCTCGTCCAGCGCCGAGAAAGTGGACCACCTTCTGAAGATGCTGGTGAACAAGGAGAGCGACCATTTCCTCGACCTGTGTGTGGCCCTGGAGAAGGCATACCCTGACCTGTACGCTGCCCTGTTCAGCAACAACGGCGGGGGACCCGTGGACCACTGCACCGGTAAGAGCAAGAACACCAACTATACTCTCAACCTTTCACTTGAAGCTAAAAAAACACGAGTGCAGCAGCCACAGCATTGCTCTTACACCGTGAGTAGCTACAGTCTTGGGTGGTCTGCTGCAGGAGGACTGAGTAGCTGCACAACAGCAAGGCATGGAGCTTATTATTAACCAAAAATCTGTTTAAAAATGGTAATAAAGGTTCATGTGAAGGTTGCAAAGGGCAAGCAACAGTCAGTGGTGGATTAAGGTGGTAAGAGACCCCTGGGCTATTCTTTGTATGCCCCCCCACCACACTCCTACTCATCATGCTTTAACTGTTACCAGAAAAAAGTCATTTAATGCCATGTGTAAAAGCATGTTAGGAATATTACTCGGCCCACACATACACGCTCGGGGAGCACACACACATTGAGACAGCCTTTAATCTGTACCTTTAAATAGGTAGTCAATTTAGGGATTTCTTTAGTAGATCTTGGTCATGGTTTTCTTTCAGACATTCGTTTTTATGCTCCGTGATCATATTTTCATTTTACCTGTCCAGTAGTGACGTATTATTTGAAAACCAAATTGACCTTATGAGCCAGGTCACATCATGGGGCCAGGTTCATAAGGTCAGTTGATTTGTTTCTTATGGGCCAATAGGGGTAATTTTTTTTTTCTCTCAATTACATTTAAATTATGAAATAATCTGGCCAATCTGGGGCCCTTGTAAACATGGGGCCCCTAGGCCAGCCTGTGCATTAATCCACCCCAGGCAACAGTGGTCCTTACAACACATGTGAAGTGTTGAGTGCAATGTAGCCTTCAAAACATAATGCACTAGTCTGTATCTTTAAACTAAATATTCAGTATATGGCCTGCAGCCTGTAGTTAATTCAGCCAAGGACTTCTTCTGTCAAAAGGCTCTCTCCCAGTCACTGCAATACACAGATTACTACACATCCACGGTGTAGGGTTGGTTTGGCCAGGTATGGTATATGTAGTCTTTGTGCAAGATCAATTCACTGCTATCCAACACTAACTCCAATTGGTTACCAGTGGCATGATATGGTTATGGTACATTAGGTAGCCCGACTTGTTTCCATGACAACGGCTGTGCCACTGAAATGTTGGTCCATATCGACCTTTACATGGGTGTGTGCGTGCAGCCTGCCCGTGAATGCGCGCAAACCTAAAGCACGGTTTAGATCAGTGCACCTTCCCATTTGTGGAGAAAAACACGTTAACAATAGTTATTTTTATAAAATGGTCTCTATATCCTGACAGTAAGACAGGTAATCTGAAAAAAATCATGGGCCTCTGTGTCCTCCGGTGCTCCTAATGGCATCTGCAAGATTTCACAGACCGGAGGAAAACAACCAATCAGAGCCGAGAATTTGTGAGAAAGTTTGTGACCAGACAGCCATGTCGAGATCAGTTGAGGAAATACCAAGCACCGCCCACCAGCCGGAGCAAACTTTCTCATTTTACAGCTAAACAGTACACTGCAAGATGTTTCTGAATACATATGAGGTGAGAAATAGGTATTACAGTAACAGAATATGAATTCATATTTGATTATCGCTGCCTAGGTTGACTGTTTGATCAGTGTTCGCAAGTGATTGACAGCTGCTCCTTTGAATGAACAGCCAATTGGACCTGTGATTGGCCAAAGTCACCCCTCATGAGTAGGTGCAAGGGTCTAGTTTTCTCTCAGAACACTTGAATTACAATATACTGAAAGCTTATTATGGAATTTTTGCCCAATGATGCCAAAAATATTGTGCCTACTGCAGGTTTAATGCTACATTTTTAATTACAATTTATTCATTGTAGTCATTTGATTTGTCCTCAGAGCAACTGCATCCCCTTCAGCGGTTTTGGTTGTTGTTGTTATTGTTGTTGCTGTTGTTGCACAGAGACAAAAGGCAGCCAAGTGTAAAAGCCTTCTCTAGTTTTGCCTGTTTTTGCTTTGTGTGACTGACTGAAGCCAGTGGCGTACTCACAACCAGCGTCGTGCCCTGAGGGCCTGAATGCAGGATGAGTCTTGAGATCCAAAAGTGGGGAGGAGGAGATGCACAGTAATGCTTCTCTTTGACATATTCCAGATGTAAAACAACCATGTGGGCTGTCTTGCAGATCATTTTGACATATAGGTGAAGCTTTATTTCAAAGCACTTGAAACAATTAGGTTTAGTCAAGAAAACTACAGTGTCTTTAGGTTTAGGTAACAAAACTACAATTTCTTTAGGTTTAGGCAAAAAAAACAGTTAGGTTTAGACAACTTGGGCAGCTGTGGCTAAGAGGTAGAGCAGATCGTCCACCAATCGGAAGGTCAGCGGTTCGATCCCCGGCTCCTCCGGTCAAATGTTGAAGTGTTCTTGAACCCCAAATTGCTCCAGAAGGCTCTGCAATCATTGTATGAATGTGTGTGTGAATGGGTGAATGCTGACATGTAGTGTTAAGCGTTTTGAGTGGTCGGAAGACTAGAAAAGTGCTATATAAATGCAAGTCCATTTACCATTTACAATAAAACTACAACTTCTTTAGGTTTAGGCAAAAAGACCAAACCCTTAGTTCAATTTAGGGAAACATTTTGTATTTTGGGTTAAAATAACTACGAACACAAAGACAACAGCACATTGTTGGTTTCACACGTGATGCTAACTCTGGTCTCCTGTGTCCCGTCCATCGTCCCCGACCTCCACCTGTTATGGAGTTTCACGCTGTCTATACTTCAGTGCCTGACTTCCGCTTCTGCTCCAGTCTACCTACTAGGCCCCTATTGACCCACATATATGGGGCTTATAGCGATTGATAACGCCTATTTAATAGCCTGACAACAGTCTAATCGGCTGTTCAAACAGTGAGTGTCTGTGTTTTTAAAAACACTGTGAGATCTGTAGTTTACAGCTGCCAAGTTTCAGCGTGTCTACTACCATCAAGCAGACCTTAGCAGGTAATGCTGAGTTTGGATTCTTGCTGCTCTGCTGACTGGATCACTAATGCTTCCTTAAGCTTTATTACTTCCTTGTATTGAGTGTTGCTGCTGCAGAATAACACTCAACGCTGAAATACTCTGACAGTTGTTTACCTGTGAGCAGCAGGACTTTAGCTGGGCTTGACAATGTGGATTTGGGCTTTTCTTCCAACACCTTTTTATAGACCGTAGCACCGTCCGGGCCTCAGAGTTGACCTGCCCTGTACAAGAGGAGAGAGTGAGTACCAGTAGTGGGTCTGGCTAGTCAGCCTGTGGTTATTCAACAGAGGATTAGGCGCCTGCTCTCCTCTCTCTGTGTGACACGCTTTATCATGCCTCCACACAGTCCTCTGTATTACCCGCCGCCACGCTCTTGGCTGCTTCTGTTTTGACTGAAGTGTTGTGTGCTTTTTTTAATTATCTTTTAGTGTAGTGATTCGGCTGATGCGATTACCGCGTTTTAACCACACTTGTGAGAGAGCGAAGACAAGCCACTCACAGAGTACCTCCAAGCAAAGAGGCTGGTAGATGCACAGCTCAGAGGCATGAACTCTTCTTCGGAGCCCCCGGAGTGTGTCTGCGAACAACGCGGCGTCTTGTGTGTGAAGAGCGGGGATATGAGTGTTGATGAGTTACGAGATATGAGTCTCGCTGATAGCAACCTGCTCTCTACTCTTCCTCTACTAATGCCTCCTGCCTGCTCTTGTTCTCAGATGCGCCTCTTTTGCCAGCTGAGCCTCCCAAACACGCACATGTTATGAAATCATCCAAACTTCTAAAAGAAACATCCTCGGCTCACCCCAAAGGAAAAGTGTACAGATGCTCAATTGTTGAAAGCTGAAGCTCTGTAAATTATTAGTGTTTTGCTGGCAAACTCCAACACGTTTGCTGTAGAGAACATGCAAACAAATCATTCATTATGTAGCCTGTTTTGTGCATCAGTGTGCGACTGGGGCTCACTCTTTTTAGAACAAACTCTGATTAAATTGCAGAGCATATCATTCAGTCAGGATATTGAGCATGACTGAAGTGATGTTGCAGAGCACAGTTCTGTGTTCTCAAACCGAATTGAGTTCATTTCATAAATCTAAGAGGCTGCAATTAAGCCGATTGCTATGGAGGACGGAACCTGCCTAAATAAATAAATAAATGTACCAAAAATAATATTCAAAATAGATAAAGGCATTCATTAATTAATAAAATGTGACATAAATTGATATTTGTTTTTAATTTGCTTCTTTATTTATTTACCTTTGTATTAATTATCCTATCTGTCTACTCTTAATGTTCCACTCTATTTATTTATTTTTTATTTACTATGAAATATATTTATTTATTGATTTTTGCATTTTTTTTTATTTAGTTTACATTTATTTATGTATTAATTATTAAATTTGAAGTATTTTTTTTATTTTATTTTATTTTTATATTTCTGCATGCTTTTCCCTTTATATTTCACCCCTATTTATTTCCCTAAACTTTCTGTTATTTCTGTATTCTTTTCTCTGATCTGCACACCTGTACCCGTCTGAGAATGAAAGACCAAGGGTAAATAAATAAAGAAGCAAAACAGAAATATCAATGTGTCACATTTAATCAATGAAATAATGCCTAGTTGCCTACATTTATTTATTTATTTATTTTTGATTTTGGCAGGTTCTGTCCTCAATAGATTTCATGCCTCGGATTGTGCGCTCATCCCCTTGCGCTGCATGGACAATATTCTACCTGAAGGAATAGAGTAGTAGAAGAGATGTACCTGCATCCCCAGATTCAAGGGCCTGTTACAGTGATTTAAAGTCACTCCGAGTGGAGGGCAACACAATTCTCCCTGACAGGATGCAGCGTCCACAATCCTCTTCTTCTTCTGCCGTCTGTTTGGCTTTATTTTCTCTTGGTCTGTCTCGGTTTCCTAATCCCATGCTTTTGTCTTTTTTCCTGACTCACCGACCATCCCTTTTTTAACTTTCTTTTCTCTGACTCATTATATTTCTTTCCCCCCGCTGAGTGGTTTCGTTTCTCCGCACACTTAAACAGTGGGACACGCCAGAGAGACAGACAGAGGAGGGTGATAGAAAGAGGGAGCAAGAGAGAGGGAGACAACAGGCCTTTTGTTGAGAAGTTGAGCAGGCCCAAAGTGCCCAGTCAGCAGCTTGCTCTGTGTACAGCAGCCTAGGACATAAGCCAATGTGTGTGTGTGTGTTGGTGGAGGGGGGGGGGTGGGGGGTGCTCCCCTCTCTGTCAACCAGTTTCTGTCCTACTCCATAAACCACAGTGGACAGACAGAATGAGTTATGACCTCGACGCTCTTGTCACGTCCGCTGCTTTTAAATATCTCCCATGGGCTGGATCTCTCTCTCTCTCTCTCTCTCTCTCTCTCTCTCTCTCTCTCTCTCTCTCTCTCTCTCTCTCTCTCTCTCTCTCTCTCTCTCTCTCTCTCTCTCTCTCTCTCTCTCTCTCTCTCTCTCTCTCTCTCTCTCTCTCTCTCTCTCTCTCTCTCTCTCTCTCTCTCTGTCAATGTCTGTCACCCAGTGACGCACACTGTCACTCACCTCATCGCCCCACTCTCTTTCCCCTCACCACTCTTTGTACATCTAGTCTGACTTTATTCCCTTCTCGCTGTTTCTGCTAAGGTGCTTTTGAGTAGATCGCACATTTTATATGAGTTATCGGTGTAAGTTTCATTATGCAGTAGTGTCTCTGTATAGCCAGCAGCAATGCAGGCTTCAGTTGAAATGGGCCACCAAGTTATCTTGTGATTTAAGTAAGCCAATAGTGTGCTGTTGAGTTTAGTGCAGGAACGGTTAGTCAATTAAACAAGCAGTTTATCAACAGTAAAATTAAGTTAAAGGTACAGTGTGTAGAATTTGGTGACATCTAGTGGTGTGGTTGCAGATTGCAACCAACTGAATACCCCTGCACTCACTCCAGTCTTTCCAAGACTGCGGTAACGTAATCCGCAGAGTGCAAAACCGTAGTTACGCTGATCGCCTCGCTCAGAGTCCATCCTTACTATAATAACACTACTTTAGGAGCAACGGAAGTCAGACGGCGGCTGGCGGTAACACGGTTTTGCACTCTGCGGCTCACGTTACCGAAGTTTCTCAAACATGTCAGAGAACTACGGTGGCCTTCGGGTAACGTAAAACGTGAAATAGCCAGTGTTTGGGTTGTCCATTCCGGGCTACTGTTGAAACATAGCGGTGTAACATGGAGGACTCCATGAAGAGGACCCGCTCCCTATGTAGATATGAAGGGCTCCTTCTAAGTTAATTCTTACCTTTCACTCTAAAAGACCTAGATATATACGCTGCATCACTGCTTACCAGGGGGAACTTAAATTCACTCAGAGCATTTAGCGAAGAGACAATTCAACAAAATAGCTTGCATATGTATGTATCACAAACAAAAAATACATTGTTATGGATGGTCTACCAGCAGATGTTGATCTGGCACGTTTTAATTGTGCGACCGCAATAACGTAATTAATGAGTAGTGTTCGAAAGTGTCTTTTCATTTTGCCGATGAGCTCACTCAGTAGGTAGTAGTGATGAGTGAATGATTTCGGCCTAATGATGGATACATCAGTTGCGGCCTTGGTTGTAATTAGCAGTGTTAATGGTATAGGGTTTTAGTCAGAAATGTTGCTCAATAAATCCATCTAATCAAGGCCTGTGATACAGGCTAATGAGAGGTTGACCTCAGTACTTTCACTGGGTCATTGGTGTTGTTGTTCCAACGTAATTCTGTTGTTTTCCAACACAGCATCTTTTTAGTGTAAAATTTGTACATTTTTCCACTTCAGCAGTAATATCTGATGGCAGGTTTATCTACACTCTGAATATGCGAGCCACAGCCAGGAGGCTGTACTGTGGAACAGGACTTCATTACCATTTTACACATGTTCCTCCACTTTCTAATTACCCCACAAGGTAGAGGAAATGCCAGCATCTAAATGTTTACCAGTGCTATGAAGTCATGGAAATAAACAGCTTTTCTCCTTGTCTTACCACCCCCCACCTCTACCAGGCCTTTTTGTTGTTGCTGTATTATGCTTTGTTCTGCTGTCTTTTCTGTTTATCCCTCCTCTCCTCTCCTCCCATCATGGTGTCCTAGCTTTCTCTAACACTCTCTGCTTGCCTCGTCTCACCATCTGTTTAATTCTCCACCTCCTTATCTGTCCTGTCTACACCTGCAGTTATTTGTCCTCCAAATATCTGGCACCTGACGCCAGGTCAAATTTGACCTGTAATCACCAACAAATGGCAGTGATGCTGACGATGTTGCATTTGGTACCAGGCCTGTCATGCTAACTACTTTTGTTGGACGATATATTGTCCCAGAAATAATTACGATGAACGATATTATTGTCATTTTAAGACCGTATTATGCCACTGATATAATGATAATATAATAGCATAATAATGTAAGTGCACCCTTTCAAAGAGCAATTCACTTTTAATTCTTAAGAATATTCAATATTAGAAAATATTAGAATATTCAAAATAAATAAAACATAAATACAATAAAACCACACAGCCAAAACAGTAAATAAAATGGACTCTTGGGCTCTGTTAACAAAAACGTGCAGTGTCAAAGTCTTATAATGGTAGGGGAAAACCCTGCTGTTTATTCTGGCATCATGTTGGCTAAAATGTTGGTGACATTCTCATGCAAACAAACATGCATGTAAACACAAAGTGCAATATCAAGGTCAGCAAAAAGGATTGAGGTCATGTCCATATATCGTACGATAAGTTGATAATGATGAAAAGACAAGGTCATGTCCATATATCGTACGATAAGTTAATAACGTTAAAATGAAAAGGTCATGTCCATATATCGTACGATAAGTCGATAACGTTAAAATTACAAGGTCATGTCCATATATCGTACAATAAGTTAATAACGTTAAAATGACAAGGTCATGTCCATATATAGTACGATAAGTCGATAACGTTAAAATTATTGAGGTCATGTCCGTATAATGTACGATAAGTCGATAACGTTAAAATGATCAAGGTCATTTCCATATATCGTACGATAAGTTAATAACGTTAAAAAGGATCAAGGTCATGTCCATATATCGTACGATAAGTTGATAACGTTAAAATGATCAAGGTCATGTCCATCATACGATAAGGCGATAATGTTAAAATTATCGAGGTTATGTCCATATATCGTACGATAAGTTGATAACGTAATTATCGTGAAAGGCCTATTTAGTGCCTCCAGTTTTTTATAGATAAGAAACAAGAACAAGAGATTTCACACGACAAAGGTCACAGAGAAGATTTAGGTTAACTGTTTTGGGGTTAAATGGTTTGAAAATAAACCAAGATAGATTTTGTTTTTACCAGAATGCCCTGAAGGACAATTACTGCATATATGTTTTTATATAGGCATGAGTGGGAGCCAAATCCCAAATGATACGGACTAGAATTTATGAGGATTGGTTTCTGTAAGTTGATTTGGAGGCAAATGAAGAAATATTTATGCCAAGAGGGCCTTTCTGATGGTGCACTGATGGTGCACATACTGTACTTCATGATAAAAAATGTACAATTATTTACCTGCATGGAAGAGCTAACTTTAACATCATGTGCTTTGCACAGCTGGGACAACAGTGCAACACATATTTTGTTGCCCAATAATTGTAAATACAAAAGAAAAGGCCTGTCTGTCATATCTGCGGTGTTAGCTCTGACTTATGATTATGTGCTTTTTTCCACTACACTAGATTCCCTTCTCTTGGTGACCTTTTTAAAAATATATAGCGCAGTTTAAATACTGAATTATCTCAACACAAGTATGAAAATGCCGTCCGAATCAAGATAGCCTCCTCTGTGATCAAACATGACAGGAATGTCACAAAGATTGCCCAAATTCCAGCAGTGGGTTTATTCTACACAGACGGGCTTTTTTTGGCTTATATTTGTACTACAGCTGCAGTGAGTATCAGAGCATTTGGAGGACATGTTGCACACATCTTTCACCTTTTAGTTTTTGACCCAACCCTTGGCACAGGCAAGCTGTTCAAAAACAAAATGATGTCTCATTTATGCTGAGGTAGGGCTATTTGCAGAGAGAAAACCCATTAAGGCGTGCTGATAATAGGCCGGGCTGGATGGCACTCGGGGGCTTTTTTTTGGACTTTGGTGCTGCTCAGCAGTTCCGACAGGTTTGCTGGGCTGAAAGGTCTTCTTCCACACATCTGCATGTTTTTCACCTCATGTCCCCGAGTGTTTACACATCCTAAATGACTATAAGGCTGCATCTGCATCTCAATCAACAGTATAAAAGATGTTATTATGAGACATGCCACAGGGCAGACTTGGTCCTATGAGTGACAAAGGTGGGTGGGTTTGACCATAGGCCTCGATGAACACGTAGCTGTGAGTCAGGCGATGTGCGTGCGGTGGAGTAATCCTGCCTCATGGAGTCATCATGTTAGATGTCTTCATGTTTATGCGTGGCGTAGACTCCTTAAATCAGATGATCAATCCTTTACCCCGGCAGCAACGCTTCATGGCGCGTCGCCCAGAATCTTGGCCTGTGGTGTCATTGCCTCCCCAGAAGTTCGACCCACTGCAACCTGGCTTACTGGAAGTCCCAGATTACAGGGAGGGAGTTGGGGATTTATGTTGCGTTTCTTTGCAGATGCATTAACTTTATTTCACAGCTATAGTTACTTTTTCAGATCATAATTTTACATACATACAAAATATACGTATAAGTTTATGGAATATGATGCATTGTTATTGATTAAACTACCGGACCGTATATAAAGGAGTTAAAATCAGCTCCACCATGACCAGCTACGACATCAAAGTACTGCTTTCATGTTAATGCATCAGTGATAGTAATCTAAAAATCAGCTTCAAGTACTATATGTTGCCAATACTTTTGAATGCAAAACTTTTACTTGTAATGGCGTATTTTTACATTGTGGTATTGACACCTTTTACTTAAAGGGATAGTTCGGGTATTTTGAAGAGGGGTTGTATGAGGTACTTATCCATAGTCAGTGTATTACCTACAGTAGATGGCGGCCCCTGCTTGGAGAAAGACAGGAGTACCATCACAGGACCAAAGAGATGTACTGCTGTGGACGGGGCCGGCAGCAAAACGTATTCTAGCCATCTAAAAGAAAGTCCCACCAAAGAAATCAATATTTGTTAGTTTACGCTCTATGTAGAATATTTTTGCTGGATTACCTGGCTATCAGACAGCTATACAGTCTATATTTCAGAGGGGAACTAAAGCTGTTATCTATGCTCTCGCCAAAGCAACCATTGGAAAAAAATTGTAATTTTACTTGCAGAACACAGGAGTTGCTGGTCTACCGCTGCCTCCATCGGTTACTTTGTTTGTGTTATTGTGTGACTTTGATTCGTTCGGATTCACGAAAGTCACACAATACAAACAAACTAACCAATTGACGCAGCCATATACCAGCAACCCCCGTGTTCTGCGAGGTAAAATTACAGTTTTTTTCAATGGAGTCTGGTGGCTTTGACAAGAGCATAGATCGATAAAATGGCTTCAGTCCCCCGTCGGAAAGGGCTGTCTGATGGAAAGGTAAAGTGGTGAAACTATTCTAAATATAGCGTACACTTGGAGCTGATATTGATTTTTTTAGGTGGGCCTTTCTTTTAGGTGGCTAAAATACGTTTCGCTGCCGGCCCGTCCACAGCAGTACATTGCTTTGGTTCCGTGCGGTAACTCCTGTCTGCTTCTCCAAACTGGGTGCGTGCCGACCGTCATCTACTGTAAGTAATACACTGACTATGGATAAGTACCTCATACAACCCCACTTCAAAACACCCGAACTATCCTTTTTAAGTAAAGGATCAGGATTCTTCTCCCTCCCCTACAATGCCGTATACTGTGATCACAACGTCCCTGGTTCTATTCCAGCCGGGGACTTTTTGTTGCATGACATTGTTTCTCTCTTCCCACATTCCCCGTCACCTCTCCAGTATGTGTGAACATCCTGAGTTCAGGTATTGAGACAGAGAAGGTGGGATGTGTGCATCACTAAGTCAAACTACATCCTCCATACTGTGAGGCAGAACCACGGCCAGGATTTAGAGGTCTTAGATGCCGGCGTAAAAGAGATGCTTTCTGCTCTCCGGCTTAATGCTGACACATCCCTCAGCTTCACTTAAGCACACTGTAAAATGAGTGGGTAGTTTTCAACCATATTATTAGTGTTGCAATTATTTGCGCTTCTGTGGTTTAATGGCTGTGAAGCCGAGGACACAAAAGGAGAAAGACCAAAAGGGCTATTTAGGCTTGCCTCTTGGTCTGTGACTTCTTCTTTTTTTTTTTTGTTGGCTCACTTGACAGTGAGTGGAGCTGACAGCGGCTAATAAAGAATAGCACACAGTATTATTTTTGGAATGCTAATGCTGCTCTTTTACCAAGTGGCCCTGAAAATTGTGTCTTTGGTGTTCTTGGGAACAGAACAGATGCCTCGGCTGCTTCGACTCCATAGTTTCAAGGCTAGTCAACATTGTTCCGTTAAAGGGAGTTTAAAGCAGTCCGATCGCGATGATAATCGTAAGTGTTTCATGTTTTGGGAGACTCTCTCATTGTCAGATAAGAGAATTTTTCTGGAACCGATGAATAATTTAGTCTCACCCGTCGGTGGAAGCCAGACTTTGCATCTTTCTTTGATAAGGCTCTCCTCCACCAGCCTCCCCAACTCCCGTGCTCTTCTTTTTCACCACGCCGCAGAATTTACTATTCCTCTCATCCAGCTTCACCATGGCAACGCGTGTCATCTCGCTTTATGTGCAGGAGAACATAATCTGGTTGTCTGAAGCAACTGTTGGTTGCAGAGCACATCGCATGATTGGGAGGGAAAGCGGAGTGGAGAGTGGGGGAAGTGGAGCCCCTTAGGTAGGGCGAGTACTCCCCTGACCTATTTAGATCACAGCGACAGGCCTTTGTTACTGTTGCCTGCCTCAGGTCCTCCACTGGAATATTTCTCACCTCTTTTTAGAGTGTGTCTCCTGATGGAAGTCCGTATCAGATGCTCGCTCCACATCTAATGGCTCCTCATGACATCTGTCATGATGTATCTATCTGTTAGAATTTAACGTGAATGAACGATTTCTCCGGTCTGACTGTATTTTGTCAGAGACAAGTGTGGGATTCTCCCGCTGGAGATGATCAGATCTATGCTACCCTAATGGATGCCTGCTTTATTGATGCAGCGAACCTGTTTACAAATGATCAGCCTCACTGGCTGCGGCTGGTGCTAATTGCTATCGATGATTAAAAGCCTGTTGGAAGAGGCTAATGCCGCTGACCCATCGACCGCCAATCCATACTGCATTCGTTGGTGCGCTTACGGGGTTAACTAATCAGCCCATGACCCTCATCTAAATGTGGGAATTATGGTGCATATATTTGTCCTCACAGCTAAGGCTGCACAATTGATTGAAATTTTATCGAAATAGTAATATGACCTACTGCAATTTTCTAGTTCTAGTCATGTATCAGAAATAAAGTAATTAATTATTTAAAATAGATCGTGAAAGTGTATAAGGGTTTAGAACATTATGATAGAAGTATATGATGGTCATTCCCATGCTCTATTATGTCTCATAAGTTGTTGCAGCAATTTTTGGGTTGATACCATTTATTACACAGATTTGGTGCTAAATTTAACAATTTTTTTTTACCACTCGAGAATTTATAAGAAAATCATTCCAAAATACCACATTAAGACACCAAGACCTTGAGGAACACCATAGGAAAAGCCATGCTGTGATTTGGTCGCAAACATTTTTGACATTCGGACTTGGCGAGCGCTTCTGTTCTGGAAACTGCTCAGAAACCCCCTTATTGTCAATCTACCTAGGAAAGCCATCCATCCTCTGAATGCTCTATGTCTGTAGTTTGTGGTTGTAAAGTTTCATGAGGCTGTGATTATCCTAGAGATCACAGGTCATTTTACACAGCGAGGTCAAGTTTCAAACCATGGCTACTATGGGATTAACATCATCACACATGAATACAATTTGGGCTCATTGGATCCACATGAGTCTCAGCTTTCCAGGTATACAAAATTTATTGGGTATAACTGGAGACTTAATTAGACTTAATTCCAAGACTGTTTAGGGATCCCAGTATGCAGAGAGATTCAAATACACCATTTTTAGAATAGGCAAAAATAACACATATACTGCATGCAAAAAACTGCATGTTTTTTGCCCCAAACTGCATGGGGTTATTATAAAGTGTAAAGGGGAGACTCGTGGGTACCTATAGAACCAATTTTCATTCATATATCTTGAGGTCAGAGGTCAAGGGACCCCTTTGAAAATGGCCAAGCCAGTTTTTCCTCGTCAAAATTTTGCCTAACTTCAGAGCGTTCTTCTCGACATGCTAGCATGACGTAGTTGGTACCAATGGATTCCTTAGGGTTTCTAGTTTCAAGTGATACCAGTAGCTTCACTTTGCTGATTCCGCTACAGCCTCTGAAAGACAACAGAGGGCGCCGGCGCCCTCAAGGAGTGGAAGAGGTTAGATTAAATATTGTGGTGCTGCAGATATGTCCTGGCCTACACATCATATTCTACAGACTTAAGAGAACGTCGTTGTTTGGTACAGATTCCCACAAAAATCACACCATAATCATTTTAATATGTTTTTCAGTGAAAATGAGAATGGTTATGTAAAAATGGTCCTTCCCTCCAATATTACAAATCATGTCGCAATTGCAATATCAGTCAAAATAATCGCAATTTGATATTTTTCCTAAATCTTTCAGCCCAACTTGTAACCAAATCATATTGTGAGATGCTGAGGATTGTCCCAGGATTGTCCCGTTCGTGGGAGTTATAGCTCTTTGTTGATTGGCGAGTGTCCTCAGTGGTAGAGATTACTGGCATTTTAATTTATCTGAGTGTTTTGGTTTCCAAATCACAAAATACAACATTCAAGAAGCTGCATTTTACAGTTTTTTTTCTGGCACAGAGCTTTACTGAAAAAAAAAAGAAAACCTTAATCCTTCAGCTGAGATGGCATAATACCTCTCTGTGGCTCACGTCTTAGACTGTGAGACCTCGTCAGTCAGATACTGGGTTCAAGGAGTCAGTTGTTGCTTTTCAATGCAGCCGTGGAAATGAGCATGAGCCCTTTTGCAATAGCGGCATTGATTGTAGAGGACTAATGCTGCGCAGCCCCAGAGTGGTTCTCCTCGCGTCTGATGGAACAATATGAAATCAAAGCTGTTTGCTCCGAGCCCTTCGCACAGTAAAAGTGTTGAGCATCGGGGAATGTCAGAACAGATTAAAAGCCTCTTTCTCTTTTTTTTCCCCCCAGTATCTCCCTCTTTGTCTCTCAAACACCCTCCCTCCTTATCTCTTTTGCGACTTAGTTAGGCTATCTCCTTTCATCTGTCCTCCTCTGCTCCGTGCCTTACCCTGGCTTCCCCCTCTTGCCCCCCTCTCCTCTCCTCTGTCTGCGGGGCCTAAGATGGAGTGGCTCCGTCGCACAGAGCTCATAGTTAATTAGGCTTGGCCTTGTCACACGTTGAGGGCCGGAGCCAGAGTTGTAGCTAAACCCAGTGGGGAGGCAAGGACGGAGATGGAGATCTAGAACAGTTGGCGTCAATCTATTGCCTGCTGCTGACAAAGCCAGCTACCATTCCCCTGCTCTCTTAAAGCCTGTACACAGGAAGACTTTGTCCTTGTGTTTGGTGTGCATTTATCATGCATTGGATTCGTATTATCCGTGCCTCACTGTGCTGTTTTCGTGCAAGTTTAAATTTCACTATTATTTATCAGTGTGTACAGGACTTCCTGGAGCTGAAATGGTTGGTCGAAAAAAAATGAATTAGCACCCATTTTATTTATCGATTATTTTTTTGGTAATATTTCAAGTAAAAATGCAAAACATTTCTCTGGCTCGAGCTTCTCCAACGTGAGGGTTTGCTGTTTTTGTTACTGTAAAGTAAATCCCTTTGGGTTTTGTACCAGATAAAACAAGACATTTTTGAGACTAAATGGTTAATGGTTTCATCAAGAAAATAATCAGGAGACGAATCGATAATGGAAATAATTACAGTCTTAAATGTATTAATGTGTATTCTTTTAAGAAGTAGATAAAAAAAAAAAAAAAAAAAAATGGTGTTAAAATCAGGTTAGGGTGAGCCATTCGCTGTACTAGCACTTTGTACTTCAACCATTTTTTGTTTCTACTCACTAAAAGGGACCCTGGCATGTATTAGCAGCTTATTTGTGTCTTTTCCCCATTTTCTTTTCAATTTTTATTACTGGAAGCATTTTTTAAACTGTGCTGGTTTCAAGCATAGACTGTATATAAGAAGTGGGCGTAGTCACCGTGATGTCACCCATTGGTTTGTGGACTGCCGTTTTAAAGCCTCAAGTTCGGCATTTGGGCCGTCGCCATCTTGTTTTTTTGCAACCAGACGTGACACGACACACTGGAGCTAAGTACAACCGAACGCTGAATAAGACGTTTTCAGGTTACAATTAACTTTCATGAACTGAAAACAAACTGTCAAAGGGTTAAAGTTCTAAGACGAAAACACAGACAACTCCCAGACCGGACAACGCTGTGGTAGCAACCTGTCAATCATAAAGTAGCCACGCCCTAAAGCATCCCCTGCTTTATGGTCTATTTGACTCTAAATGGGACCATAATTTACTAAATGAACATCATGCTGTATTGAAGAAGACTTGAAACTAGCGATTGAGACCATAAACTCATGTTTACAATGTTTACTGAGGTAATAAATCAAGTGAGAAGTAGGGTCATTTTCTCATAGACTTCTATACAATCAGACTTCTTTTTGCAACCAGAGGAGAATGCAAGTTCAAGGCACTTTCGCAATGGCTTCACTTCTCAGACCCAGACTTTGTCCACTGGTTTCAAGAGGACCTTATTTCCTGTACATTATGGTGATCTGTGTCTTATTGCAGCAGCTAACGCACTGAGCTTTGGGGATGTAAAATCTGGGTAAATCCCATCTACTCCTCTTGGGAAATATGGGTAATAAATGAGCTTTCAGTATACAATACAAAAGATGAGGCCTTCTGCAATAAGCAAGTCTAATACGTGTCTTTATAAAAATTCTATCTGTGTTGTCACCCATGTTTATGTTGCCCTTTGGAGCAGGGACTCTGCAGCATAATGGGGATCTGCATAGCCTCTCCTATGGATTGTGGTAGCCCGTGTGAAATATCCCCCAGCTTAACAGCGTGTACAGCTATTCAGATAGAGAACCGTTTTCCCTCTGTCTCTCTCTCCCTCTCTCTCTCCATGTGCTTGACATAAAAAGAGAAAATCCCATTTCAGCCGTGACATTCTGCCTGTGTAGCAGAAACATACAGGGACTATACATCAAAGCAAGGCAGAGTGCACAGTGAGGGGGAAAGGAGGTTTAATGACGACGGCGGTCTGGAGTGATAATATAGAGCCGCTAAGAAGGAGCGTGGAAGTTATTATTCCAAGTATAAACCCTGCACCGTATCTATCATACAGCTGTGCAGGGAATATGAAGCCGACTGTGTAATATTCATATGCAATTAATTCAGGCTGGTGTGTAATTGGTTAATCAATCTATCAGTGCTTTATATCTAAATGTATCTCTTGGCCTTTTGTCTCTTGGCAGGTTCCACATACAGCGTTCTCTCCACTATGCCCTCCGACTCAGAAAGCAGCAGCTCCCTCAGTAGTGTTGGTATGTATAACCACTTAAGATGCCTCTTATGCTGTGTGTGTCATGCCAGGTTAGACCATAGACTGTATATAAAGATGGACGACGCGTCTCCACTTCCTCCCACTGTACAAAAGTGAAGCCAAAATATCCTGGATAATATCTCTACATTTATGATCAAATTACGATCATGACACATTTCTATTACACAGACTCGTGACAGTTATGGAAAGTTAAAGTTACATCTTCGTGACTCCTTCCCTCAGAGCAGCTGTCAATCATGACGTCTCACGCCCTTTTTATAGCATTAAATAACGAATTAAAGCCAAACTTAACAGGAAAAAGAACATACATCAGTGTGATAAGAACTACCTAAAATGACAGAAACCATCTTTGGGGAAAATGTATTTGACTTGTACTTGGACGTTTTAGTTTGGCCCATGTCCCATCTGCTAATATGGAGGAGGCGGGCTTTATGACCTATACTGCAGCCAGCCACCAGGGGGGCGATCCAGATGTTTTGGCTTCATCAAAAGAGTATAGAAGCAAAGAGACAAAACTCTGGTGCATTTTTGACAATAGCCGCTAGATGGCGCTGTGGTAGCGCTGCTGCCATTTTGGAATGAAAACGCCAATGAGTCCATAGCCATGAATGTATAAAAAGACGTCTGTAAATCAGAGGATAATTTTTTTAGGTAAATCAACTTCCCAGTACAAACACTTAAATAGCCCTCATTTAAATTATTATATCCTAAAAGTTGTAAAATTCACTAATGGCTGAATCCAGAGTTATTTTCCTCGGCATAATGAACGTTCATCAGACCCACGGGACTGCACCGCCCTGCACGCTCATATGACATATCCAGTTCTGCCGGCTTCCTGCTAGCTGTATGCGGCTGTAATAATGGATATATTGGCTGTAATTCATCACTTTTATTATCTTATAATACAC
Source organism: Sebastolobus alascanus (assembly GCA_916701645.2). NCBI lineage: Eukaryota > Metazoa > Chordata > Actinopteri > Perciformes > Sebastidae > Sebastolobus > Sebastolobus alascanus. The sequence goes on from CAKAOJ020000007.1 coordinate 4,370,577, forward strand.
CCATGGGCTGTATGCTGTAAGCCTGTACCGTGGTGGATGTATTAACGTCTTTGTTCCCAAACACCCGGGTATCGGCCAGGAGCTAGTAGCTCTAGTAGCATGACATGAACATAATTTAATGTAGTTGTAGGCTATTTACTAACACACAGGGCAAAAGCACAGGACACAACCTCTTATACATCCATGGTCTGTGGGCTATTGTTCATAGATTTTGGAGGTCATTGACGTGAAAAAGTTTGAGATTGCTCTCAAAATCTGTGTGCTGGATTTTTCTAACTTCCATTTATGTCCATCGCTCACTTTATTCTCCTCTGGGAAGTGGCAAAAAAGTCTAATTAATAAATAAGTAAGTAAGTAAATAGTTATAATAGTATGCATATTTATAATATTTTTATTGTTCAACACAGGACATTTCAGTAGAGACATTAAAATTATGACAATAGAATAGAAATAATTTTGTTTTACTTTTGTACAGCACTTTGTAGGCAGACGTTTTACTGGCGTCCGGTAGTCGCTTTCAGTCCAAAATGGCGGAGGCGTAGCGCTGCTGCTGGGCGCTGCTGTTGCAATGGAACGAACAATTGACTTTAACTTTCTAGCAATATATGTTCTATGGCTTCATTTTTGGGGAGTTGTCATGTAGTCCATCTTTATATACAATCTACGGGCCAGACAGGATCTATACTATCTCCAAACACACCACAACAGTGCAAAAGAAAAGTCAGCATGGCTGCGTCAGGACTTGTGGAATGCTGTTTACGCCAATATTGGCGTACTTCCTGGTTACTGCTGGGTTACAGAGCTTAGTAAGTTTATTTTTTCCTTTAAATCCCACATTGGGGCCAAAACACTCTCCCAGTGTCTTCCTCTTTCCTTAAGGAAACCACGCTAGCCTTTCCCTAGTTTTGACAAAGGTCCAAGTGACTCAGCTGTGTTACATAAACCTCCAAAAAGGGCCAAATGTTGAGCCAAGGATCGACCTAATCTTCCGATTTCCTGCCGTGGGTGCTCTTTTCAATGAAGAAAACAATCCTGAAAATGACTCCTTAATGAGGTATAATGTTTTGTCAGAATCTGTCTATTTGTCAAGGACACACTGTGGAAGAGAAAGCCCTTGTTATTATAATGTTATTCTGTTAAAATCAACCAAGTGTTTTTTAATCTCAGTCATGACAGGTAGAATAGAACAGATCTTATAATAGATACATAAGGCTATAAAGTACAGAAAATGAAGTCTCCTTGAAAACAACCACTCTAAATGAAGTATCTCAGTTTATTCCTTTACAAAGACTTCAGGTGCCATGGCTTTCCAAACACGAGCGCTTAAATTTAATCAAAGAATACACCGATACCTTTTTTTTTGTAAACCACACAGAAAGTATGCAGTACGTCACCAAATCCAAATCTCATTTGCTCTTTCTGCCTTTCATTTTCATGTCAGAGATTACAGATGGTGTAGTCTTGTAAGTCCAAGATCATTTTCTGCAAATTTACAGCAAATTGTCACGGAACACCCCTAGCGGATTATATAACAGGCCGTTTCTGCCCTGAGTGTTTGGGCAGGACAAAACTCTGCTGCTTCCTAATGCTAAAGTTGTGTCTGTGTCCCTTTGGGTGTCTCTAATGGCCTCAGGGCTACTGTACAATATGCACCTTCTGAATGATGATATGCATTGCCAGGGGAACTTTTTTCCCAGCGTGTTTTGATCAATACTCCTAGCCTCTGGTTATGTGCTCACTGTTGCAGGTTCGCCCGTTAACGGCGAAGCATCCTCCCCACCCCCAGCCATCAACGACAACCGGCCATCCGGCGACAACCTGGACACCATCTTGTTCCAGCTCCGCCAGGTGACCAGGGAGAGGGACGAGCTCCGCAAGCGTCTGGCGTTGGCATCGCCCGGGACCACCTTCGACGACTGCAGGTGCAAAATAAATCCTGGCCTGCCTGCCAAGTTGTTGTTACTGTTCTGGTAACACTTTTATTTGGCGGATGTCTATGAATCTGCCTGCTGTGATTATAGATGCTTTTTTTGCCCTAAATGAAATATAGCCGATCCAACTATTGACTCTGACCTGAGATTCATTGCTGTCAGAGCAGCAAAGTTTATGACCGGTCATGTTTACGCTCTCTAGATTATTAAAGTCACTGTGGTGTCGATGTCCTTACTTCTAGCTGCCATGTTGTCATCTACTAATTCCTTGCTGTCTGGAACAATGTTGACGCTACCTTGCAGACAGAGAGAGAGGGCACTGACACTGGCTGCTTAATTAAGTTTAAAGGGATAGTTCGGGTGTTTTGAAGTGGGGTTGTATGAGGTACTTATCCATAGTCAGTGTATTATCTACAGTAAATGACGGTCGGCACGCCCCCAGCTTGGAGAAGCAGACAGGAGTTACCGCATGGGAGCAAAGCAATGTAATGCTGTGGACGGGGGCAGCAGCAAAACATACTTAAGACACCTAAAAGAAAGGCCCACCTAAAGAAATCAATATAAGTTTAAGTGTACGCTATATTTACAATATTTTCACCGCTTTACCTTGCAGTCAGACAGCTCCATTGAAATAAACTGTAATTTTACTTTGCAGAACACAGGTGCTGCTGGTCTACCGCTGCCTCGATCGGTTAGTTTGTTTGTGTTATTGTGTGACTTTGGTTAGTTCGGATTCACCAAAGTCATACAATAGCACAAACAAACTAACTGATCGAGTCAGCGGTAGACCAGCAACCCCGTGTTCTGTGAGGTAAAATTACAGTTTATTTCAATGGAGTCTGGTGGCGTGAGTATAGATGGATACAACGGCTTCAGTTCCCCGTCAGAAAGGGCTGTCTGTCGGCAAGATGAACCGCGAAAATATCTCACTTAAATTTATATTGATTTTTTTTTAGGTGGCTAAAATACGTTTTGGTGCCGGCCCCGTCCACAGCAGTACATTGCTTTGCTCCCGTGCCAACCGTCATCTACTGTAGGCAATACACTGACTATGGATAAGTACTTCATACAACCCCACTTCAAAACACCCAAACTATCCCTTAAAGGTGCTCTAGTTACCAGATGTTTCATGTGCAACAGATGATGCGAAGTCTGCTTTGCTTACATCAGTGCATACTTTTAAAATGTTTACATTTAGTCAAACATTTCATTCCTATCTTATGAATTCTCATGCAAGGGGAAGGTCAGCTCCGTCTCTTACATCCTCCTATCTGAACTGTATTTAGCCACGTTATAGTACGAGGCTGCTGCTGCTGCTCGATGGTGTGTTGATTCCTTGCTGCTTTTCTCCTTAAGGCCAAATTCCAAAGCCAGTCATGACTATGAGCGTCTGAAAAGTCAGTGCATGAGGGCCATGGCAGACCTGCAGTCTCTCCAGAACCAGCACACCAAAACACTCAAGAGGTGCGAGGAGGCTGTAAAAGAGGCTGACTTCTACCAGTAAGTATTTCTCATGATGCCTTTTTTCCCTTTCTCGTTGCTAACGAAGGACTCTTAGTCTTTACCTGTATCACGCAGTCTAAATGCAATACACCTAGTTGCTTAGATATCAGTACAAAAGCAGCGGTGAATGTGTGTCGGGACTCATTATCGAAATGTTGTAAGCGTAGGATGAACATTCTGTCACCTGCTGCTTTTCAGTGTAGAAATAATTACATTTTATTGCATTGTATTGCTTTAATTGTAGCAAATGCTGGCATGGTGTTGCAATTAACCTAATTGAAAGAACATCCCTTGGAGCTACAGCTGGCTTTCACATTGAAAGGGAATTGGCAGTAAAAAAAAAAAACATGCATGGTTCTAAAAGCTTGGAAACGGAGGCATTTATGTGATTGAATTATTCAGCCTAACGGCTCATAAGCCGAGGCAAAATTTCTGGAGCATGGAGACTGATCATACTGTGTAATAGCTGTTAGAGTGTTTAGCTAATTACAATATTTTACAACATGATAGAAGCAAAAGGTAAGTTGTCAAATTAAGTTGATGTTTATTGCTAAACAGGTATATATTTTATACCATATATACAGTAGGTGACATGAATGCTCTGTACGCTTTTGATTGAAATCACTCTCATAATAGCACATCGACTGAAGATATTTCGCACACATAAAGGTTTTAACTCCCCTCAAAAAGCAGGAGATCGCACTTTGGTCATAAATTTCTAGAGAGGTAAACCTCTGCATAGAGTCCCCATTTTGGATACTGTCCATAAATTAGATTACCTCTGAAATAACTTTATTTTTTAAAATTATAAATGTTGCATATCACTTGCAGAATTCTCCTACTGGATTTTAAACCCCTGTTTACTTAATATAACCAAAGCTTGCTTTCTGTTACGTATATTTGCATGTACATTGTATATTCCTGTACGTACTAGGGGTTATTATAGTAAACTAAAACAAAATAAGCAGTGGAAAATATTGTTAGTAAACTTAAACTAAATAAAAACTATATAATTTAAGAAAAACTAAAACTAAACTGAAACAATATTATCTGGGTAAAAACTAATAAAAATAAAATAAAAAATATTGTCAATTCATTTATTTTTTTTTAGCTTTAATATAGTGCAACCAAAAAAAGGGGACAGCATTAATTTCCGTCAACTCTGGTGACATTGAACTACAGAAATTGAACAGACATTCCAGCAGATGGCGCTATGCTGCAATTGCTTCAACATTAAACATTATGGCCATTGCTATGGAGGATGGAACCTGCCAAAATAAAAAAAATAAGTAAATGACTCAATAAATAAATACATATGCCATTAAATGTACCCAAAAATATATTAAACACTAATGTAGACATTAATTAATTAACAAAATGTTACATAATTTATTTTTTTAAATTACGGATTTATTTATTTACCTTTGTATTAATTCCCCTATCTATCTACTCTTCTATTTAATTTTCCCTTTTATTCATTTATTTATTTTTTTATTAACAATGAATTTTATTTATTTATTTTTGTATTTATTTGACATTTATTTTTAAATTTATATATTCGTTATTAAATTGTATGGCTTTTTTTTTAATTATTTCTGCATGATTTTCCCTTTGTATTTCCCCCCTATTTATTTCCCCAAACTTATTTATTTCTGTATTCTTTTCTCTGATCTGCACACGAACATTTAATAGCATATTTATTTATTTATCGAGTCATTTATTTATTTATTTTGGCAGGTTCCGTCCTCCATACATTCCTACACAGTTCTTCCACCATGTATTTTGTATGTATATGTAGCTACATACCTCTGAGACATTATACTTGGCCCTAACAAAAACAAACTAAAACTACTATAAAACTAAATTTCTTTCCTTTCTGAAAAACTGAAACCAGCAAACACACTCTAAAAACTAACTAAAGCTTAAGTAAAATGAAATTGAAAAGTCAAAACTAATAACAACCTTGGTATGTACACGTGTTTACTCCTCCTGCGTGTCTGTGCGTTTCCTCCTCCCAGCATGCTGCACAGCCGCGTCTTGGGCGAACAGACGCAGCTGAAGGAGGAGATGGAGACACTCAGGAGGGACAACGCCCAACTCGTCCGAGAGCACAACCACCTGAAACAGAACTGCGAGGAGCTCAAACGACTGCACGGTCAAGACCAGAAAGAGTTAGCGGACCTCCGGCTGCAGCAACAGCAGGTACAATCCTGTTCGACACGTGGGTGGGTGTGTGCTGCGGCTGCCCAGATGTTGTAAGGGCAGGGATTTTTTCTTCGGAGATTAACTGATATGACACAGATGCTAGAGTCAATATATATGAAATCCAAAAAATTGTGTTTCTTTTGCTACAGCATCACATATTTATAATAGCGCTGAGGTTTTCTCATCTTTATATTTGGAAATCATGCGTTTCGGAGCATCAAACTTTGTTCTAAACAACACAAGGCTCCCGGTGACCCGTATTGGACTACTATGCACTACTGTCTCACACAGCACCCATGGGAACACTGCGTTGGTTAAGAGCACAGGGCAGCCAAGCAGAGGGAAACGCACACAGAGCACTTCTGAAAAGGGCAAGCGCAGAAGAAAAGGGCTTCGGCTCGGGCAAAGGGCACGCTGACCCAAACCATGTAGCTACAAGATCAGTGTGTACGCAGCCGTGTGCTGTGTGGACAAGGTCAATACAGCCCTCGGGTCACAGCAGCTCTGTCAGGAATCAGGAGCACTACATCAGCAAGCGCTGCAGTAATGACACATACAGCCTCACTGAGGATGAATAATGCATTCTGAAGGACACTCTTTACACATAAAACAGTTAATTTTGCAGGCCGGCCATTTGGTTTTTACGTATATGCATGAATGCAGTTTTTGAGATGATCATACACGTTAACCTTTTCCACTCCCCCCTTTTTTTCATAGACTCGTTTTTGTCTTTATCGGGGGGTCAAGGGGTCTTTAGGGGGAGATAGCAGGTCAACAGTAGATGTCACATAGAAGTGGTGTTCATCATCTGAATGCTGGGAACCAGAAGATTAATTTGAGATGCAGCTCAGCACTGTGTCAAGTTCTTCTAGTCATAAATCATAAATTCAAAAATGAATGAATTAATAAAGTGATTAATTAAAATAAATTTAGAAAGTGTATAAGGGCTAAGAACATTATGATAGAAGTATATGATGTCCATTCCCATGCTTTATTATGTCTCATAAGCTGTTGCAGCAATTTTGGGGTCGATACCATTTGTTACACAGATTTGGTGCTAAATTGAACCATTTTTTATCACTTGAGAATTGATAAAAAATATCAATAACCCCTCCAAAATACACATTAAGACACCAAGACCTTGAGGAACACCATAGAAAAATCCATGCTGTGATTTGGTATCAAAAACTTTTGAAATTTGGAGATTTCTGCAAGAATGGAATTTTACGGTGATTTGGATGGCTAGCACTTCTGTTCTGGAAACTGCTCACAAACCCCCTTATTGTCAATCTAGGTAGGAGAGCCATACATCCTCTGAATGTCCTAGTCTCTGGTCTCATGTCTGTAGTTTGTGGTTGTAAAGTTTTATGAGTCTGTGATTATCCTAGAGGTCACAACAGGTCATTTTATACAGTGATCCAAATTCCAAAATTAAAAAAAAAAAATGGTCTCCAGTCTTACCCAATTTATGTAATTCCAAGACTGTTTAGGGTATGCAGAAATATTCAAATACACCATTTTAGAAAAGGCAAAAATAACACATTTGTACTGTATGCAAAAAACTGCACCCCATTTTCATTCAGATATCTTGAGGTCGGAGGTCAAGGGACCCCTTTGAAAATCGCCATGCCAGTTTTTCCTCGCCAAAATGTAGCGGAAATTCGTAGCATTATTTAGCCTCCTTCCTGACATGCTAGCATCACATGGTTGGTACCAATGGATTCCTTGGGTTTTATAGTTTCATATGATACCAGTACCTTCACTCTCTAGCTCTAAGCTAGCTCTGAGCCTGCTCCAGCCTCTGAAAAAAGTAAGTCGGCCGAGGGCGCCGGTGCCCTCAAGGAGTGGAAGAGGTTAAAAAAGTTTAAGCTGGCAAAGGATTTGCTTGTTCTGTAAAAATAGAATCCTGCCTACACTTTGATGCCATCTGCTGCTAAGGTTGGGCACAGCAAATACAGGCTTATTTTATCTGATGGCATCGTCATTTTTTTCACACTACAAGTAGTTTTATAACGACATATCATGTGTCTTTTGTTGTCCTTACCAGGTAATGAGAGAGAAGGGCTCATCAGAGGTGTTAAACAAACTGTACGACACCGCTGTGGACAAGCTGGAGGGCGTGAAGAAGGAGTACGACGCCCTGAGCAAGCGCTACAGCGAGAAGGTGGCGAACCACAACACGGACCTGAGCCGCCTGGAACAGGCCGAGGAGGAGAACCGGAGGCTGCAGAAGCAGATGGACGCACTGCTCAAACAGCGAGACTCGGCCATGCACTACCAGCAGCAGTACTCCACCTCGATGAGGAGGTGAAAGCATTTATCACTTGTACACATACAGTAGACAGAACACATGAGATCAAACAGAGCACTGTTATATTCCAGGGAACTTTATGTAAATATGTATGGAGGACGGAACCTGCCTGAATAAATAAATAAATTACGGAATAAATAAATATGCAATTAAATGTACCAAAAATAATATTAAAAAATAAATGTAGGCATTAATTAATTGATAAAATGTGACATAAATTGATATTTCTGTTTTAATTTGCTTTTTTATTATATTTGCCTTTGTTTTAATTCCCGTATCTACTCAATTCTTAGTTGCAGACAAAATAAAGTTTGGTTTCTCGTTGTCTGAGTGAAGGACACTAAAAGCACTATCACTAATTTTCCCTTTTATTTATTTATTTTATTAACAATGAAATTTATTTTACAGTTATTTTTTAATTGATTTATTCATTATAACATTTAATGTATTTATGAATTTGTTTTATATATTTTTTATTTCTGCTTGATTTTTCCTTTGTATTTCCCCCCTATTTATTTCACCAAACGTATTAATTTCTGCTTCTTTTCTCTGATCTGCACACCTGAGAATGCCAAAAAGCAAATTGAAACAGAAATATCAATATATGTCACATTTTTATCAAGTAATTAATGCCTAAATTAATTTCTAATATTATTTTTGGTACAGTTAATGGCAAATTTATTTATTTTTTATTTTTTATTTTTTTTATTTTGCAGGTTCCGTCCACCATAAATATGTAGTAAATATTGTGCTGGTTTCATGAGCTTAAATCAGTCTAGCAGAGGAGGTGATGACCCACCACGTGTACCCACATACATAGGAACAAGCGCCGATATGAGTTACTCAAGCTGCAGCCAGCACATCATTTTATATGAGCATCTCATAAAATTGTTCCGCTCCCCATCTTCCTCCGCCCTCCTCCAGGTTTGATTCAGTGCAGCAGGAGCTGAACAAGTCCTCGGCCCAGAACAAGGAGCTGCAGAGAGAGATGGAGCGCCTGCAGTCGGAGGTGACGCGCTACAAGAACCTGCAGCTGAAGGCGGCCAAGGACTGCGAGAAGTACAAGGAGGAGAGGGACTCTGTGTTCAACGAGTATCGCCTCATCATGAGCGAGAGGGACCAGGTGATCAAGGAGCTGGACAAGCTGCAGACGGAGCTGGAGGCGGCCGAGGCCCGACTGAAAAACACGTCTTCGGAGAGAGTGGTGGCCAGTGAAGAGCTGGAGGCACTCAGACAGGTATATCGGATGTACACAACTTTACTTAATATATCAGTTATAGCTGATGCTCTCTTAATATCCAGAGAGGTTACTGGCCAGCATGGAGGCTGAACATGGAGAGCATTAGTCCAACAAATCTCGGTCAAAACCGAGTATATGGCTGGACCGTGTATGGTCAGTCAGTCTGTGAATTTGTGGCTAAATTGTTACACAAATAATCAGTGGTCATGTCTATCATGTTAAATCCAGTAAGTCTTTCTTGAATGTACTGCAGTAGCATATCACGACATTGTAAAGCTATGTATGAAAAAAAAAAATGGCAAGAAATATTATAAATGAAGTTGCAAGAACAGTTTTTGCCACTTATATCTTAATGTTTAATTGAAAGACAATTTATAATGAAGCAAATGACATTCAGTAACAGTAAATGGTATAACATTTACTATTTAGTCAGTATATTATACATTACATTTTATACAAGGTGAAAATGTGTTAGCATGACATACAGTATGCAAAGTTGAAAGTATTTCAAGTTTTTTTTATTAAAACATGTGTATCACACCATTTAAAAGGCGTCTCTGCCGACGCATAAGCCGGATGCCCCGCTCAATTCAGTCGGCGAAAGCAGCGCGCACACCTACCTCGACCACAACAGGGTATTTGGTTATATTGTGATTACAGTCTTAGCCCTAAATAGTAAGTAAATAGTATTATGATATTACAACTGAATGAGCGAACACCAAATAGCAGAGCAGCCAGCAGGTGATTGCTGGTATATTTTTTTCTCTGTGGCATCGTTATCTTGTCAACAATTAATGACACAATAAACCTTGATCGCTCTGACAGATCCAGGCTTGGTTTAAAGTGACGCCACCTCACGCCGGCAAATGTTTTCCTCTCCATTTAAGAGGCATGCTCCTCCCTCTCCGTTCGTCATCACTCACCGGATTGTGCAGTGTCTGAAAAGGAGTGCACCCAGACGTTTGCGTTTGTAGGGCTGGCCCTCTGCGGTCCAGCCAAAAAAACATCATTACAACTGTTCTTATAAATTCTCACAAACAATATATCAAATATTTTGGACAACATCGAACAGAAATTCACAAATGACATGATGACGAAACCTTTACCCAACAAATTTGGTATTATATTATAGACTAATAGATTAAAAACATGCGGTTATTCACTGTCTTGCAAAGAGTTGAGATGATCGATACCACTCTCATGTGTCTACAGTAAATATATAGCTGGAGCCAGCAGCCAGTTAGCTTAGCTTTGCATTAAAGACTGGAAACAGGGAAAACATTAAAGTAATAATTGATTTTCAAAAATTCAATATAAAGTATTTTGGAATAAAATTGTTCTTGTCATTACTCATCAATCGCAGCTTCCCCAAGAGACTTACTGTCTTACCGACAGTTACTGAGTGAACTATTTCCTCTGTGGAAATTTAATATCCAGCTGTCAGGTTTTTTGGTGCATCTGTTCATGAACTGAGCCAGGCATCTACTTTTCAGTCCGTGGATCAAAGACCATTTCCTCCAGTGACACAGCACAAAAATAGTTCAGTTCCACTGCCTCCTTTTTGAAGAATATTTCTGAACACTCTGGTTGACGGACAAAAGAGATTCACAACTAGTGTTGGATCACTCTGCATTGGCCCTCAAATATCTTTTTCCACATCGCATTAATGACTCACAGCATTGAGATGCCCTCGTTCCATTTTGCCCTCCCTTTGTTCCCCGCAGGAGTTGAACTCGTCACTGGTGGACCGCGACAGGGCCATCTGCGAGAGGAACGAGCTGCTGGAGAAGTACTGCCACGAGGTGAAGGACAAGGCCGAGGCCCAGAAGGAGCTGAGCCAGGCCTGCAAGGACATCGAGATGGTCCGGGAGGAGAGGGACGTGGCCCGCAAAGAGAGGACGGAGGCCATCATTCAAAGGGATCAGTTGCTCCGAGAGTACTATCAGGCCAGACAGGTGACAAACTGCACCTTAGGTTTGACGGCGTAAAGTCAAAGGTTAGACACATGATAAAGAGCTTAGTGCATCCAGGGGAAGCTGTCAGTCGGTGGATTACAGTATGTCAGTGTTCTGACCCTTAAGCAGATTTATGTCGCACCTCTGTCTGCCCACTAGATGGCCCTCTTGACAGTCTTTCTGCAGGTCACATGGACCTGAACCTTTTAAGTTTGAAAGTCACAGTCTCCACAGTCACTTTTTTTTAACACCACACACTGTAAACTCTAGGACAGGGGTGCCCAAACTTTTCCCCTCGGAGGGCCAAAACTGGAACTTAATTGTGGGCCACGGGCCAAAAGCATACACCTTTTGTATTGTTAAGATGCAAAATGATACAAGGATCCCAACTTCCCCTAATTGAATATTCCTTTAGCTTTTACATAGTTAACCCCTTAAAACCCACCTGCTGAATATAGTTGGGCTCATTTCCAGTCATACCCAATTTATGTAATTCCAAGACTGTTTAGGGACCCCACTATGCAGAAATATTCAAATACAACATTTTGGAATAGGCGAACATAACACATTTGTACTGCATGAAAACAACTGCTTGGTTTTTGCCTCAAACTGCATATGATTAGCATATAATGGACATGACTATAAAGGGGAGACTCGTGGGTACCCATAGAACCCATTTTCATTCACATATCTTGAGGTCAGAGGTCAAGGGACCCCTTTGAAAATGGTACAGTAGATGTGACATGTTCTAATGACTTGTCATTCCAGGATGGAAACACATGGCGGCCATCTTACCTGGGTCCAGTTTTAAACTTGCTGTAATTGGAACCTATGGTGAAAGAGGCTTATGTTGTCCTTATAATCCTTGTATTTTTCTACCAATACATCAATACTGTTTTGTTATTCTAAGTAATGAGTGTAAGACAACTGTATCTGTCTAAAATGAACCAAAAAAACAAAGATTTTGGTAGAACTTTGATTATTATAGCTCCAAGAGAGCAAATCATGCTTTCAATCATGAAGATAATCTCATAATTGTGCATTTATATTGCAGACGATGATTTTATTTTTTTCAAATCTACCTGAACTTAATGTGTAAAAACAGTCTTTGGTATTCTGAATAGCTTATATAATACATTAAGCAATATATTTTATGCTAAATAGATTCAGTATTATGGCCTATAAGGCAGGCAATTACAATCAGTCACTCTCTGTTTTGCCTTTTTTTTCCGGTCAACCAGCATGGGTTTGTTTTGGTGCTAAATGAGTTGATTTAGTTGTTGTGGAGGTTTTATATCTATGGGTGTGTTATTAAGCCTCCTTCCTGGCAAGCCATCAGGACATGGTTGGTACAAATGGTCTACAATAGCTCTAAAACAGACTCCGAAAGACAGAATAGTTTGCCGGGATCGCCGGCGATCCTGCGGGTCTTTTAATTAAAAGGAAAAAAAAAAAAATCACAAACATCTGGTGAGCTTAATCGAACCTGAAGGAGGGCCAACTTTACTCTAGGATGTTGTAACAAATGGAAATGCAGCATGTAGCATACTCATTTAACGAATCTTCTTCTTGTATACTCAAATGTTCTTAGAAACAAGACTCGGCCACCCTGGACATGGAACGAGCCAATAAGGAGATCGAAATTCTGAGGAAACAGTACGAGGCCATGTCCCAGGAACTGAAGGAGGCCACGCAGGAGGCCGAGGTGGCCAAGTGTCGACGGGACTGGGCCTTCCAAGAGAGGGACAAAATAGTGGCGGAGAGGGAGAGCATAAGGTCAGTGGGACAGAGTTTGGAGGGCACGCACAATGTCATAGAGAATCACTGGCTAATTCCTGCTCCTTCCAATTCTCACAAGGCTTTCCTCTCCTTCCCCAGGACTCTGTGCGATAACCTCCGGCGGGAGAGGGACCGGGCAGTCAGCGACCTGGCCGATGCCCTGCGTAACCTGGACGATATGAGGAAACAGAAGAACGATGCGTTGCGAGAGCTCAAAGAACTAAAGTGAGTCTTCACCATGGCTCTTAAACCTCGGTTATGATGAAAATTATAGGAATGACTCATATAAGCAATCCTTCTGCATCCTGAGTGAGCACAGGACAACATCGCCTCTACTCGGCCAACTGTCTTTGTCTCTGTAAGCTGTTGTACTCAGTGTGTGGCCGGGCGTAAACTGTGATACTCTGCCTTTGGAGGCATCACGGAGCTCTCTGTCTGGCACTGTTTCCACACGCCCGGATTAAAAGTGTAATCCAGAAAAGCTTCAGTGTTTCGGAGACACATACACATTTGGTGTCTCACTGGCCCCATCGCCCTGCATATGAATGGGTTCTTACTGCATGTTAAAGCTCCCTCTGCTGGCTAAAGTGAATACGACAGTCAAAGTACTGATGGAGCATGCAGTATGCAGTGACTTTGAGAGTTTCTTCCTCTATCCTCTGTAAAGAACAATGTAAGATTGGGGTTTTAATGTCACAGCTACCCTCAAGGCATGCCCTAGTAGGACACTATTTATCTTACTGACAGTTGGGCATTGTGTGCATTCTACTTTTAGTTTTCTCATGAGTAAATATACATTTGAACCACAAAACGGAAGGTTTTTGCTAGTGTGAGAAAGGACGCAATAAATATTTTGGAAAGATACGAGAAGTTTGAGCCCAATTCCACACAAAAAAGGTCAAAACGTGTATACTTTTTTAATTTCTACATGTTATTTTCTCCCTGTAGATGAACCAGGCTGGATTCTACATCCAGAAAGATGCACATGATGTCATTTTAAAAACAGAACAGCGTGCTTTTCCAGTGTACAGACTGGTTGTGTGTGATTCATTCTTTCCGTTGTCTCTGCCCATCTATCCTCAAGTGACTGACCTTTGACCTCTGTGCACTGATGTCACCCTCTGTTAAGGGAGAAGATGGAGAGCCAGCTGGAGAAGGAGGCCCGGTTCTGTCAGCTAATGGCCCACAGCTCTCACGACTCGGCCATCGACACGGACTCCCTGGAGTGGGAGACCGAGGTGGTGGAGTTTGAGAAAGACAGGGTAAGAGCAGCGCTCAGCTCTGATTACTGGGAGTGATTAGGTGACACGGCAGTCTCCTGAGAGCCAGTAGAGCTCTAAAGACTGATGACATTGAAATAAATTTGTCAAAAAGAACGAATTCACTGACATTTATATTATTGTCTTTTACAGGACGACATGGATTTGAAGGCACTTGGGTTTGATATCGCTGAGGGGGTAAATGATCCGTATTTACCAGGAGATTGTGGAATATTTGTTACAAGAGTGGACAAAGGAAGTATTGCAGATGGAAGGTTAAGGTATGAGCTGCCTCACAAAGCTATCCTGTGTCCCTTTCTCCACATTGTGTCAGAAGTTGCATAGTATGCACTACACACTCAATATATGTACCATCGATCAACATACTTTTGTGTGAATAAACAGTAGTATGTATCTCAACTGTAATTACCACGTCACTTCCTGAGAGCCTCCTTGCTGTTGGAGATATGTAACCACGGTAACCCGTGTCAACTTCGTGAAAAACGATGATTTGTGAAAATCATAAAGTCTGAACAAATTTAAAAACTATATTTTTGACTCTTTTCTCCCTTTTAAAGATAACAAAACTGCATAACTTAATAGTGCAATTTCTATTCCTAAACTGGATTTTATGTTTGTAACATGTACTATTTTCAATCGCCCATGTCTGTTCATGACATATTTTATAATTTTTGTAACATTGTAATGATCTATGCTATGCTATCTTGGCCAGGTCTCCCTCGATAAAAGAGATTTTAATCTCAAGGGACTTCCTGGTTAAATACAGGTTAAATGAATAAATAAAAACTCAACTCAACTTTATCATGCCTATAGCAAAGTGGAATCTATACTTATACTGAAATTGAAGTGTTATTGATGTTACAGAGCTGGCCGTCATTGTCTGTTACATTTGCATTGTGGGATATTTATGCCACCATAGTGTCCAGTGTTTGCATACTGTAATATTAAATAAATAGTATGCAATTTGTGTACTATTGGTTTCATACTTACGGAGGACGGAACCTGCCAAAATAAAAAGATAAATAAATAAATGACTCAATAAATAAATAAATTAATCTGCCATTAAATGCACAAACAATAATATTGAAAATAAATGTAGGCATTAATTAATTAATACAATGTGACTTAGATTGATATTTCTATTTTAATTTGCTTATTATTTACCTTTGTATTAATTCCCCCATCTATGTATTTTTCTATTTAATTTCCCTTTTATTTATTTTTATTAAATACATTTAATAGTTATTTTTTTTACATTTATTTTCAAATATATTTATTCATTATTAAATTTGATGTATTTTTTTATTTATTTATTTTTATTTCTGCAAGCTTTCCCCCTTTATATTCCCCCCCTATTCTTTTCCCCAAACTTATTTATTTATGTATTTTTTTCTCTGATCTGCACACCTGTACCGGTCTAAGAATGCAAGACCAAAGGTAAATAAATAAAGAAGCAAATTAAAACAGAAATATCAAAGTATGTCACATTTTATCGATTAATTAATGCCTACATTTATTTCTAGTATTATTTTTGGTACATTTAATGGCATATTTATTTATTTATCAAGTCATTTATTTATTTATTTTTGATTTTGGCAGGTTCCGTCCTCCATACATACTAAGGTCTCGGACATACTGTTTTAGCGTACTAAATAGCATGTTAGTATGGAATTTTGGACACAACAACCGTTTATTAAATGCCTCATAATCCCTCCTCTTGTGTTTCCAGAGTGAACGATTGGTTGTTGAAGATTAATGACATGGACCTGACCAATAAGGACAGGAAGCAGGTGGTGAAGGCTGTCCTCAACGGCGGCGGATTGATCAACATGGTGGTACGAAGAAGGAAGTCTCTGGGAGGAAGGCTCGTCACTCCTGTCCACATCAACCTCGTGGGACACAAAGGTATGTTGGAGTGCTAAACTCCTTAGCTTGCTTTGTGTTGTCTCAATGCTTCAGTGTTATTTAACCCCATTTTTTCCCTTCTATATCTCAGACAGCGGTATTGGTCTGGAGAGCGGCGTGTTCGTCACCGCCCTCGTCCAGGGCAGTCCAGCAGCCAGGGAAGGATCTCTCACAGTTGGAGACAGACTGATCGCTGTGAGTCTTTATTTTTTTTTAGATTTTTATTGTTTCTTTCACATCTAAAAAGGCAGTCCAGTGTGTTTTACAGACAAATATTCACAAAAAAATACATATATTACTAAAGAAATTAAATTAAATCGGGTTTAAAAAAGTAAAAATAGATATGTAATTAAAGTAGGGCTGTAAATCAATATATTAATAATATATTATAAATAATAATTGCAATAATATTTAAGTTAAGTCAATCATGATTAATTGCAAATTAATCGCACATTTTTTTATCTGTTCAGAATGTACCTTAAAGGGAGATTTGTCAAGTATTTAATGCTCTTATCAACATGGGAGTGGGCAAATATGCTGCTTTATGCAAATGTATGTATATATTTATTATTTGAAATCAATTAACAACACAAAACAATGACAGATATTGTCCAGAAACCCTCACAGGTAGCATAAAAAAATATGCTCAAATCATAACATGGCAAACTCAAGCCCAACAGGCAACAACAGCTGTCAGTGTGTCAGAGTGCTGACTTGACTATGACTTGCCCCAACTTCATGTGATTATAATAAAGTGGGCATGTCTGTAAAGGGGAGACTCGTGGGTACCCATAGAAACCATTTTCATTCACTTATCTTGAGGTCAGAGGTCAAGGGACCCCTTTGAAATTGGCCATGCACGTGTTTCCTTGCCAAAATTTAGCGCAGGTTTGGAGCGTTATTTAGCCTCTTTTGCAACAAGCTAGTATGACATGGTGATGATATATGATGATATGATGGTTGGTGATTCCTTAGGTTTTACTAGTTTCATATGATGCCAGTATTTTCACTCTAGCTTTAAAGAGCCCGCTACAACCTTAAAAATGACAAGTTGTGTTAATGCAACCAATAAGTTGCTAGTAACTTGTAGAAATTGGTGGCGTTAAAACGAATTTGCGCTAACGTGTTATTATCGCGTTAACTTTGACAGCCCTAAATTACCTAAATGTAAAACCACATTAAAAATTAAAATGCACCAAAAGAAACAACAATAGTAATAGTATGTACTGTATATACACATACACACAAACATATATACATATGTATGCACATATACATATATATATATATAATACATACATACATGCATATACCTACCCTGCAAATATACAGTACATACATACATACATACATACATACATACATACATACATACATACATACATGCATACACACACATATAAACTGAATTTCTTAGCTTCTTTAAAATGACTTTTTTATTATTTTTTTATGCCCTCCACATCTACCACACTACAGTTTGCATAGGTTCCTTTCGGCTTTCTAATCCAAGGCCTCATTCCATTCCAGTATCCAAACTCCAATCCTAGATAAAGTGGGATTTGGTCGAGTATGTGAAGTAGAAGGAGGAAAAGTCTCCCGCTTTGATTAAATCCGCATAAAGACGTGCAGCTCTAGAGGGCTAGGTGGAGCTGTCTCCACGCACACTGCTGCAATATACTCACACTGCAGGGGAATGGAAGAGAAAAGACAGAAATGGAACTAAGCATCTCCATCTCTTATCTTTTGAAAAGTGACCTTGTCTCTTAAGATTAGCATAACTCCCCCGTTAGTTTAATCTTAAGCATGAAACCTGTGCATCACCTTTAAATCCCAGAGATGTCTCTGCTCACCATTTAGCAGCGTAGCAGTCTCCTCCATGTAGCCAGGGAAGTGATATGCCAGATGATAGCTCAGCTGCAACCACAATTAGCAATGCTAAGTACAGATGATGCGTTAACAGATCTTAATCGTGGGAGAGTATCGTGTTTTATCATGCCCTTGTGAATGTTAATCACATTAGTGTATCGGGTTATATATAACTTATTAAATGCTTAAAGAAGACCTATAATGCTTATTTTCAGGTTCATACTTGTATTTTGGGTTTCTAATAGAACATGTTTAAATGCTTTAATGTTTAAAAAACGCTTTAATTTTCTTGCTGTGCTGCAGCACCTCTTTACACCCTCTGTCTGAAATGCTCTGTTTGAGCTCCTGCTCTGCCCCTCCTGAAAAGCCCAGTCTGCTCTGATTGGTCAGCTGGCCCACTCTGTTGTTATTGGTCAACCGAACCAAACTCTTCGTATTTGGCTCCAGGTCCGTTCTAACTACCTTTGTTTGAGGACATGCCAAACTAGCCCCTAGGCAGGTACCATGCAAATGTGTTACTTGGTGACATCACCATGTTACAGAAGAAAAGGCGGGACTTCAAGCGAGGCGTTTCAGGCAGTTCAGGAGCAGTGTTTCTGTGGGGGAGAGTAACTCCCTTTGGCGTGGACTTTGGGCTTTGTAACTTTGCAGACCTTTTACATGCACAAAAAACGATATAACACACTAAAGGAAAGGGAAAAAGCACAAAAGCAGGTCTCTTTTAATTGCGTTAGGGGCTGAACTCCGTGGCTCAGAGGTGACCTCTGAGATGCTTGATCAAATGCATCCGACTCGTTCTAGGTTAAAGCAGAAAGTTCTTCTCTCAACTTTATTTCACGATAAATCTCAGCCATAATATATTGCCCACTTTGCTCTTTAATATCTCTGACCATTAAAAAAAAAAACTCTAAAGTCGAGCCCATTGTGATGGAAATGTGCGGATTGCAGCGTGAGGGTTCTTTAGACTGAAATGTGCTGGCCTAGATTTCTTGTGGTTTCCTCACCGCGGCAGTGAGAGACGCATCTCAGGCTCCAGGCAACCTCGTGTTCAGGAGATATATCATCTGTATGTGATTGTAGATGTGCATCTATTTTAATAATGCTGCCAATAAGTGATACATCTCAGAGGGATATCAAAAAGACTAACGTGGATCGCTTTAGTGATAAAGGACCTGTCCTTATTTCCGATGTCTCTCTCTACTCCCCAGATAAACGGCATTGCTCTGGATAACAAATCTGTGACGGAGTGTGAGGCTCTGTTGAGGAGCTGCAGGGACTCTCTCAGCCTCTCTCTCATGAAGGTGGGCCACACTCTCTCTTTCTGAGCTCCTTTTCTACTTCACCTATATGCCAAAAATCAAGACCTTTCTTTCTACTTTTTTATGCCCTACATAGCAGTTTTACAACTTCAACGGTGTGGTCTGAGAACTGAATTATCTGATGCATTACCAACTAGAAAAGTAACTCAGTAGAGTGCAGATCTCCGCCAAGAGTGTGTGGGGGCATGTGGGTGGGGAACAGGGAGTGCGGGGCAGGCTGTGTGTCCAGTGTGTATGCATGACAGTAGTGGAATGAAGGGGAAACAATATGCAGGTTACATTATATTTATACCAATAAAAAAAAAAGTCACACTAAAGGTTACAGGATTTACATTTTAAAATAATTATTTCCAACTTAAAGGACCAGTGTGTAACAATTAGGGGGATCTACTGGCAGAAATGGAATATAATATTAATAAGCGGGTCCTCTTCACGGAGTCCGCCAAGTTGCACCGCCATATTTCTACAGTTGCCCTGAGCGGACAAACCAAACTCTGTTTGCTTGGACCAGAGTCGATAACGTTACTTGTTCCCGCCGCCGCCGCTCTCTCTCTCTCTTGTTTCACCGCTCACTTCCCATCTACACACACACACTCTACACGCTGGCTCTGCTCCAGCTGGCTCTAGAGAGGGCCATTTGCGTTTTCGCGTCGGCCACCGTAGCTCTCCAACACGCTTGGCACACGGTTGGTTGCAATCTCCTCACCTCAATGCTAGATATCGCCAGATCCTACACACTGTTCCTTTAACTGCTGTTTCTTATTGTTTTATATTTAGTTTATGTAAAGCACTTTGTAATCAATAACAGCCACATACACTTTTTGTTATCAAAGTACAAGTACCGTAAAATTGTTGTGTCGTCACATTAAACTGCAGTTCACTGTTTAACTCTCAGTCCTGCTGTGTGTTTCGGTTCGTTACCCGTTAGCTCCGTTAGCCAAACACACCGGAAACACACACAGCTAGCAGCTAACTAGCTCTCCTCCCAGTGATAGTATCTATAGTAACAGCATAAGACACGCTCTGTTGTAGTGAGCGCTCGGTTCAGTTTGTCATTTGTTAAGCGATTGTCATACATGCATACATACAAAAATCCCTTTTGTTCCAAAGGCGTCTTAGGGAAGATATATATTCGTCCCAAACACATTTTCTACAATATCATCCCCGGGAAGCCGTTTGTCTCGAGCCCTGTTTTAAATGAGCACTGCTGTAATGTTTGATGATGATCCCCGGAGATACATAATTTGCCCGTGTATCACAACATTCCTTCATCTGTCCTCCCCACAGTTCTTCCCTCACAGCACATCAGGCCAGAACATCTTTGAGAGTCTGCGCGAGTCATCAGAGAAGTCAAACGGGCGCATTCACCTGTCTGAGATTCACTCCCGGAACAGCCGCAACCTCAAACACAACAGCTCGACGCAGACCGACATCTTCTGCCCCGATGGCGGCAGCACCAGCACAAGTAGCATCTCTGGGGAGAGGAGGAAGGTCAGAGGTGAATCTGACGAGGTGTACAGCGACATCAGCAAGCCGTTCTCCACGGGTTCCCTCCACGCCACGAGCCTTCGGCCGGCCTCCGACTTGGGCACCGGCCGCTACGGGCCCAGTGCTTTCCAAGAGTGCTGTCCCTACACAAAGGCGCCTTCCTCCTTGCCCTTTGACCCCGTCTCTGCCTCGGACTGCATCACAATGGAGACCACCCTGGAGAAGAAGCACAGCGGGGGCACGTGGCCCAAGATGATGGTGGGAGGTATGTCGGTTGCACCAGATAACACCAGTCAAGTCACGGCAGCAGCGCAGCTCTCCATCTACAAATCGCCCAAGCAGAGGAAGTCCATCTTCGACCCGGACACTTTCAAACGCCCCGAAATGCCCTCCTCTAAGATGGAGTACATGGCAGCCAATCAGATCGCTGCAGTAGCCGCCGCCGTCGCGGCTTGCCACTCCCCACAGCCTTCGAAGACAGAGTCCCTCTCCTCCTCATCCACCCCTACCCCGACCCCTCCGACGCCGCCCACCCGCAGCGACTCCTTTAAGTTCAAACACAAACATCAAAGCAGCTCCGCCTCCGACTGCACGATCACCTCAGACGGCAAGGGTGAGGCCGCCATCTCCATGGCAGCGGGAGAGAGCAGAGAGAGGAGCGAGCGAGAAAGAGACAGGAACGGAAACCACTATTTCCTGGACGGCAAGGTCCTGACCTCGAGGAAGTCATGTGACGAGGACATCGGCCGAACCAGGGGGGAGGAGCCAGAGGTGAAGAGGCCGCGCCCTAAATCTGCCCCCGCCCTACGACGTAGGATGACCCCCCAGACCATCACTCTCCCCTCCTTCCAAGTAAGTCCATTTAAAGCAACAGTGGGTAGAAATGGAGCAAATATGATTTGAAAAAAAACAATATTTTTATAAAATGGTCACTATATCCTGACAGTAGTACATGAGACAGGTAATCTGAAAAAAATCATGTGCCTCTGTGTCCTCCGGTGCTCCTAATGGCATCTGCAAGATTTCTCAGACCGGAGGAAAACAACCAATCGGAGCTGAGCTGGAGCCTTGCCGTCTCTGAGGAGCTGTCAATCACTCACGAACTCGGTCAAACTAGGCAGTGCTGATCAAATATGAATCTATATTCTGTTACTGTAAAGGCTAATTCTTGCCTCAAATGTTTTCAGAAACATCTTGTAGTGTACGGTTTAGCTGTAAAATGAGAAAGTTTGTGACCCGGCAGCCATGTTGAGATCAGTTGAGGAAATACCAAGCACCGCCCACCAGCCGGAGCAAACTTTCTAATTCTACAGCTAAACAGTACACTACAAGATGTTTCTGGAAACATTTGAGTCAAGAAATAGTCTTTACAGTAACAGAATATTGATTCATATTATCAGCGTGGCCTCGTTTGACCATTTGAACAGAGTTCACCTGTGATTGACAGCTACCTCTGTTGAATGAACAGCCAATAGATACGCTCTGTCTCTGAAATGACCTGTGATTGGCCAAAGCCTGAGCCATGAGGAGGTGCAGAAGTGTAGTTTTCTCTCAAAACACTTGAATTACAATATGCTGAAAGGTTATTATGGAATGTTTGCCCAGTGATGCCAAAAACATTCTGCCTACTGCAGCTTTAACGCCTCAAAGATTGATCTCTTTATGTGGCGGTGAAAGTTTCCCTTGCTTGATCCCTGCACCAACTCAAGGCAGTTAGTTTAGAAGCTTCACAAATAAAGAGATGAAGTGTTTGAATTCAAAATGAGACCAACAATTCAAATCGTCCCAGTGGGCCAACGCATCCATTTTGTAATAGAATTTACAGCTCCGTCAGAGTTATGCCTCTGGGACTTGCCTCTTAGCCAGCGTGTCGGACTGATTGATGCTCCTGCACTCGTGCAGCTACCCAGCCCAGGAGCTGAGTCAGTGCCTGGGGCTCAGACAGCCATGCCTGGCTACCTCTTCAGGCCCTGAAGGACACGGGAGAACGCAGTGGGGATAAATGTTCATTTTACTGTAGTGGGGATGTTCACGCTGTCATTTTTCTCATATGGTACTTGTCTCCAGCAAAGGGTAGAGGATTTCTCCCAAGACATAGCGGTGTTTTTGTTACCCTGCAGGGAAGACGGTAACCGTTTTGTTTCTGTCATTCATCACAGAGCTACTCTAACGACGAGCATTCACCAGAGCCCAGGGACATGCTGCGTTCTTCCCCCAGCCGCTCCCACAGGCACAGCGTCGGCTTCGTCCCCACAGTCTACAACGGCACCCTACCTCCAAGTGAGTTCCTCAAATGTTTACATAAACGCACGCTTTCACCATAATCACGGCCCCCCCCCTCTCTAACATGGCAGTGTGTCTTTCTCAGATTCAGCCCACCGGGGTCTGGCTCCTTGCCCCGCCGTGACGGCCGTGATGAGGAATCCAGTGTACACGGTGCGCAGCCACCGCGTACACACCAGCAACTGTCCATCTGTCGCCTCCCAGATATGTCACCAGCACACCCACACCAGGTTAACCTCCTTTTCACACTCACCGTTTCCTTCCCCCCTGTTTTAACCCTTTTCCACTCCATCCCCTCTTTTTCATAGACCCGTGTTTGTCTCTTTTAGGGGGTACAGGGGGTCTTTAGGGGGAGATAGCAGGTCAACAGTAGATGTCACATAGAAGTGGTGTTCATCATCTGAAAGCTGGGAACCTGAAGATTAATTTGAGATGCAGCTCAGCACTGTGTGTCAAGTTGTTCTAGTCATAAATCAGAAATAAATGAATAATTAAGTAAGATAAACTGTGAGAGTGTATAAGGGCTTAGAACAGTATGATAGAAGTATATGATGGCCATTCCCATGCTCTATTATGTCTCATAAGTTGTTGCAGCAACTTTTGGGTTGATACCATTTGTTACACAGTTTTGGTGCTAGATTTAACCATTTTTTTTTACCACTTGAGAATCGATAAAAATGATCAAAAATCCCTCCAAAATACCATATTAAGACACCAAGACCTTGAGAAGCACCATAGAAAAAGCCATGCTGTGATTTGGTATCAAAAACTTTTGAAATTTGGAGATTTCTGCAAGAGTTGCAAGAGTCTCAGCTTTCCAGACATGCCCAACTTATGCATTTCCAAGACTGTTTAGGGACCCCGGTATGCAGAAACCATGTTTAGAATATGCCCCAAACTGCATGGGATTATCATGAAGTGGGCATATCTGTAAAGGGCAGACTCGTGGGTACCCATAGAACCCATTTTCATTCACATATCTTGAGGTCAGAGGTCAAAGGACCCAAAAATGGCCATGCCAGTTTTTCCTCACCAAAATGGTTGGTACCAATGGATTCCTTAGGTTTTCTAGTTTCATCTGATACCTTCACTCTAGCTCTAAAACGAAGCCTTGGCCGAGGGCGCTGGCACACTCAAGGAGTGGAAGAGGTTGAAACTGGTGGTTGATGTCAAAAGTTCAGTGTTTCTTTTTGGGGCCTGTTATGATGACTAATATTTCCTAATTAGCCTGTTTCCTAAAGGCAAAATCACATAATTAAATTTGGGTTCGGGTGGAAAAGAATTTCTACTGTTTACTTAATATTGTGCAGTGGTTTAGCTCAGCCCATTAATTTAATTAACTCTGAACTGTGAAATATCTTGCAAGTTACAAATAATTGTATAAGCATTGTATGCATAATTATTATTTGAGGGTTTCCTAAGGTTTTTTTTTGTGTGTGTGTGTAGCCCACAACACCAGGGTCGTCTGAGCCTGGACCTGAGCCAGCAGAAGCGCACGAGCGACTACTCTGAATCATCGTCGTCACGCAGCAGCAGAGCGTCACACGGTACAAACTCACTGCCCTCCAGCGCACGACTCGGTCAGTCTGACACTCACGCACGCACACGCACACACGTAAAGATCACAGACTCGGTGCCGTTTCTGTTTTTGGATATTATGTCACAGCATTCATTCCTGTGTCGTTTCATCTCTCTCTGTCAGGTTCTTCCAATAATGTCCAGTATCGCACAGAGAGGATCAAAATCCCTTCCACTCCCCGCTACCCCCGCTCCATGCTGGGGTCAGACAGAGGTACTGCACTCATTATTAAAAACACACTTCAGACTTCACCACATGAGTATTAAAACACTTAAAAGCCTCTTAGATCAAACTGCACAGCAGCAGCTATAGGTCTAAGATCAATGGGCCTCATGCAAGAACCACTCGTACGAACAGATTTGTTCTTAAGTGGCTTGTATGAGTGATTCAGGAGAATATGTCGCATTCACCAATTTTCTCGTATTTTGAATTTTCTCTTAGGTACGAACAGAATATACGAGTGGTCCAGACCTGTCGTAGGAGTCATGTGCATTAGTCTGCTGTTATCCAAACCCAAGTTTCTCACTAATTGATTGTATATTTCATTACAAATAATGGAAAAAAAATAAAATCAATAAATAAAATCCTAAATAAATTACACTTCATAATTATCTTGACATTATCCTGTTTGACTCTGCAATTTGAATTATAATATAATTCATGGGCTGTCAAAGTTAACGCGATGATAACGCGTACCAACCATGTCATACTTGCTTGTCATGAAGGAGGTTAAATAACACTGCCATCGTGAGGAAAAACTGCCATTGCCATTTTCAAAGGGGTCCCTTGACCTCTGACCTCAAGATATGTAAATGAAAATGGGTTCTATGGGTACCCACGAGTCTGCCCTTTACAGACATGCCCACTTTATGATAATCACATGCAGTTTGGGGCAAGTCATAGTCAAGTCAGCACACTGACACACTGACAGCTGTTGTTGACTGTTGGGCTTCAGTTTGCTATGTTATGATTTGAGCATATTTTTTATGCTAAATGCAGTACCTGTGAGGGTTTCTGGACAATATTTGTCATTGTTTTGTGTTAATAATAGATTTCCCGTAATAAGTATAAACATACATTTTCATAAAGGAAGCATATTTGCCCACTCCCATTTTGATAAGAGTATTAAATACTTGAAAAATCTTCCTTTAAGATACATTTTGAACAGATAAAAAACAAGCAAATAATTTCCGATTAACTAAGGACAATCATGCGATTAATCGTGATTAGATATTTTAATTGATTGGCAGCCCCAATAATTCTAAAGGTATTCATATAGCCTACCGATTTCATCATTAATTTAAATTGGCCATTGATGCTATTGTATAACACTACAATATCAGTATGAACATCTAAATCTGCAAAATGACTCAAACAAATTGAAGGTTAATTTGTCTCTGTACTGTATATACAATAATAAGGTCAACGGGAAGTATAACCAGGAGCATCATGACTTACTTCCTTTGGATGCATTAGTGCGTCAGGCTCTTGGAAAAGAGAGTGGCAGATGAATGGGGCAGGACGTGTAGCCTTATATGGTATCATTGGGGCGTTAATTATGCTGAATTTACGATTCTCATGAACGCACGCTCATTTATGCTCAGGTAGCATTCATCATGTTTACGCGGGCCATTTACAGTTATCTGAGGTCAGTAGCGTTTCCTGAATCTGCCGTGGCACACTCGTACGAGCCCACGGTACAAAAAAAGTAAGAGAAGGTTAAGACAAGAATACGAAAATGTTCTTGCATGAGGCCTGTTGTCTTGTGAAGTTTTAAATTGAGGTTTTACAGCACCGACAGAAGAAAAACCTCAATTGTCATCCTCAAATGTGGAAATTTAATTAAAACAGCTGAATTGGCCAGTTTCGATCATCAGTGTAAGCGGTTTGTCAACAACCCTTCAGTTTCTTTTGCCTTTGTTTACCACCACATTATGACACTTTTATCTCCTCTGCACAAGGTGGTAATGAGCATCCTGAGTGGTCAGACAGAAAAATAATGCTCAGGTGTAAATAGTCTCCAGGCTATTGGATTTCCAAGCTTCTTTAATTAAACTAAGCTTCCATACGCAGATATAGAAACCAAGAGCAACAAACTGCTGACAGGCAGCTCAGGTTGCAATATCCTTGTCAAAGGTGTTTACTGTCCTTTTATAAAAGCTCTATGTATCACAAGATGCTGTGAAGTTGCAATTGTAATGTCAATGTGTATTCCAGACGTGTATCTTCATGTGAGATGTCATCATAAACCGCACACTTCTGTTCTTATTCTGTCCCTTTCTGCACCTCCTCCCTTAAATCCAGGCTCCCTCTCGCACTCCGAGTGTAGCAGTCCCAGTCTCATCACACCTCCGCAGTCGCCACTCAATCTGGAGACTTCCTCGTTTGCCAGCAGCCAATCACAAGGCTCCATTTCCACGTTACCTCGCATCTCAGTCAGCCCTGTGCAAATAGGGGAGCGCAGGAAAGACAGGTATGATGGAAACAAGTGATCACTGATAATTATAAAAGAAAAAAGATAACTAGTCTAGTTGGGTGACTGAAACATGTACAAATTGGCAAATTGGAAGTTGTCTATCAGAGATGACCTGTTCAGAATATTAATCAGATGATTGTTATTTGATGAGTGCGGCCGTTGTAATAGGACTGGAATGCTGAGAAAATGGCTCTACAAATGGTGTAGATGTTGGGTGAATGATGGAGAGTATGATTATAAGGATCACTTCAGAAGCGAGTACGATATGGCACACGTCTGCCCTTAGGGATCCTCTTAGGCTATTTCAAAAGGCGTTGCCAGGCAACCGGTCTTTCCTGGTCAGAGCTGTGCAATCCCTCATTGAAATTCAGATAGAAATCCTAATACAACTCTTAATAATTTTGTGGGAGCCTCTTGACGTTTCCAAAAAAAGAAGCAGTGATCTGCCGCTATGATTTTATTCTTTCCTCCAACATTTCTGTATCGCCGACACCTCTCAGTCTTTTACACTGTTACTGTCTCTGTATGATATCTGTCCTCCATTCTGCTCTTTATCTTCCTCCCCGCCTCTCTGTAACCTCCCGCTTCCAGATCTCTTTACCGTAACCGATCTTTTCTGAGGATTCCTCTGGCTGCAAGGCCGAGGTTCTCCTCTCTCAGGAGCCTCAGGTTCGTTCTCCCTCACAGTGCTACAAAACAAGGGAATGACCTCTCCCCCACCTTCCCCCCCCCCAAGTTCACGTTGTTCATATGCTTTAGTGCAGTTGGGTAGATCAGTGGTTCCCAACCTGGGTGCCAAAAAATCACAGGGGGTGCGCCAGGATTTGTCTGCTCTGAGGATGTCAAAATTAGATTTGCACATTTATAATTAAAATCATAATAACACACTTACTGGATAATTTATACAAAAGTGTGTATATAAAACTATTTAAAAAGATATATTTTTCCACATTCTGTTTAAACCCGGTATTTGTGCACAGTTGCAAATAAAGATCAGGCTACACTAATATTATTAGTACTAAATTATTTGTAGAATTAGATTCCAGTGGTGGCTGTGTAGGTTTATTTGTGACTTGTGTTATCCACACTTCCAATAACTTGTTGCGCGTTGTAACGTCAAAATTCTGTATGCTGTAAAATGAGAAAGTTCGCTCTGACTGGTGGGCGGTGCTTGGTAGTTCCTCAACTGATCGCAACATGGCGGCCAGGTCATAAACTTTATCATTTTACAGCTAAACAGTACACTACAAGATGTTTCTGAAAACATTTATGCAAGAAATAGGCATTACAGTAACAGAATATTGATTCATATTTGATCAGCGCTGCCTAGTTTGACCGTTTGATCGGAGTTCGCGAGTGATTGACAGCTGCTCAGAGACAGCAGGCTCCTGCTTGGCTCTGATTGGTTGTTTTCCTCCAGTCTGTGAATTCTTGCAGCACCGGAGGACACCAGAGGACACAGAGGAACATGATTTTGTTCAGATTACCTGTCTCATACACTACTGTCAGGATATAGTGACCGTTATATAAAAATAACTTTTTTTAATCATATTTGCTCCATCCTACCTTCTTCAGCTTTAATACACTGAATCATCTTATTCAAATTGAGGATTTTGTTCGAGGGGGCTCAGCTTTTCAGGGAAGGAAAATAAGTTGGGAACCACTGTGGTAGATAATATAGAGGAGCAGAATAGTCTTGTGCAGTTAAACATGCACTATATGGAATGCAGAAGGAGAATTGTGACTTATTTTCACCCTCCACAAGAGTGCGGTTTAATTTTTAGATTGCGAGTTCTTTGCATGCCTCTATATTAGTGCCTTAGGAAACCAAAAAATAGACCTGATTAGCTTCACTTGCTGAACTTCAAAGGTTCAGCGTTTTGTTTATATGTCTGCACTTGTCTCCCTCCATGTCGGAAAATCTCAGATATTGCATGCGGTGTCCATGCCCCATGATGACGACATGGTCAACATGCATGTTTGTATTCTGGCTTTAAGCCAAGTCACCTTCCAGCCCCGCAGTATGGATGTTATGCAATGGTATTATTATGCAGCCTCGAGCCTCTGGGTCATGGTTTTGTTTGTACACCACCACTCTGTTTACCCCCGTCTCTGGCTGCCAATCCATTCCTCTTCATGGAATTGTATGCCATGTCCAAAGCCAACTTGTTATCAAGACACAAAACACACAAGTTCATGCAAATCTCCTTCATGTGAGGGGATTTCACCTGCCTGTGCTTTTTATGATGTTGCACACAGTGCCTGTGTTCTCCAAACCTGTCCAGGTTCTTCTATAAGCCAGGCGTAAAGATCAGTTTACAGGCCTGGAGGGAAATGTAAGCTCGGGCTCAAACATTCTTCAAACACAAATCAGTCTTTCTATTGATAGTGTTTATAATTTGGACCAGATATGAGTTTGTATTGAGCTAAAGCCTATAGGTAGCAAGCAACTCTCCAGAGCTGTAAATAAGTTGGTCAGTCCAGTTGTGACGTTACCCTCTCAACGTGCTCCTCCGTGACATGTAACTGCTTTTCTGGGCTGCTATTCATTTATGCACTTTCCTCTTTCCCTTCCAGGCCATACTTGGAGGAACCCCGCAATGTCATTGTGCACAAAGGCGTGGAGCCTCTGGGCATCTCCATCGTCAGCGGGGAGAACGGAGGGATCTTTGTCTCTAAAGTTACTGGAGGTAGCATCGCCCACCAGGCAGGGTTGGAGTACGGAGACCAATTACTGGAGGTATGAACAACCTACTGTATGTTGAAAAGGTTGCAGCCTCAAGCAGCACAAGTAAAGAATGCACTGTCAGATGCCTGTCAAGAAGCAGAGCAATACAGGTATTGAGGACGGAACCTGCTAACATAAAAAAATAAATTAATAAATGACTCGATAAATAAATAAATAAATAAATAAATATGCCATTAAGTGTACCAAAAATAATATTAGAAATAAATGTAGGCATTAAGTAATTGATAAAATGTGACATACATTGATATTTCTGTTTTGCTTCTTTATTTATTTACCTTTGGTCTTGCATTCTTAGAATGGTACAGGTGTGCAAAACAGAGAAAAGAATACAGAAACAAATTAGTTTGGGGAAATAAGGTGGAAATACAAAGGGGAAATCATGCAGAACTAATTAAAAAAAAAACATAAATACATACAATTTAATATTGAATAAATACATTTAAAAATAATTTTAAATAAATAAAACATAAATGCAAAAATAAATAAATACATTTCCTAGTTAAACAATTAAATAAATACAGGGGAAAATTAAATAGAAGGGTAGATAAATTGGGGAATTAATACAAAGGTAAATAAATAAAGAAGCAAATTAAAACATAAATAGCAATTTGTGTCACATTTTATTAATTAATTAATGCCTACATTTATTTTTAAGATTATTTTTGGTACATTTCTCCTAAATTTCCTTCGGGATTAATAAAGTATCTATCTAGCTATCATTTAATGGCTTATTTATTTATTTTGGCAGGTTTCGTCCTCCATATACAGGAGCAGTCTAATACTGATACTACTAATATGTGTTTGCTTCAAAGGCTCAGTCATTTCGCTGCCTTCCATACATTTATTCCGTATGGCTTCACTTCCTGGAAGACTGTATTCATTAGCGTTGTCACAGTTCCCAGTATTTTAATACTTGCTGAAATGCATTTGCCGAAGGTGTTTTCAGTACATATAAAATGGCTGCGCAAGCTGAAATTCAGTTGCAGTGTCACATCAAGAGGACATATAGTATACTGCTCTTGTGGATGCTATACTGTTTGAGAAGTTTAAAAGAAAAATGAGTAGGAATGTTTTTGAAGTAAGTGAATTTATCCTACCAAAACTTTGCTGAGACTTGCAGTACTTGCTGGTTATCTAGTTTTGATGTGGTTCACTATCACATGAGGTAGTGGACCCTTTGGCAGCGCTAATGCCCGTCACTGCCCCTTAAATAAGATAGCCATGATCTAAGTGGCCTGGTCCAGAACTATGTGCACTTTTTCACATTTTTACAACGATCCAAGAACATGAAAGAGTGTAAATTCATTACATATCATTCTCTAAATATATCTGTTTTTAAAGGAACAGTGTGTAACATTTAGGGGGATCTAAATGGAATATAATATTAATAAGTATGTTTTTTTTAGTGTATAATCACCTAAAAATAAGAATCGTTGGGTTTTCGTTACCTTAGAATGAGCCGTTTATATCTACGTACGGAGCGCGTCCTCTTCACAGAGCTGGCCACCATGTTTCTACAGTAGCCCAGAACGGACAAACCAAACACTGGCTTTAGATGGGGCCATTCACATTTTTGCGTCAGCCGCCGTAGTTCTCCAACACGCTCGGCTTTGAGAAGTTTCAGTTTCAGTTGGTTGCAATCGGCAACCTCACCGCTAGATGTCGCCAGATCCTACACACTGCAACTTTAAGTAAGGCATTAATAGAAATTATTAAGACTCTTGATTATTTTCCCCCTTATTAATAGTTAAAGCTCAAAGAGATTAAATGAAGGCAGATGTTCACCTCAGTGGTGGCAAGATGACATCCTCTTGATCTGTAACTCAATATAACGTTCAATATAATCATGATGTGTTGGGAATGACTGAGGTCCATCATGTAGATAAAATCTTTTAAAAAAATCATAAATAACCACAATTAAGCATGATTTCTTCTGAATTGCAAGTAGGACTACAGATGTTGCCAGGCAAATAATTATATATATATATATAAATAATAATACAGAACACAGAGTATGCACTCTTTTTAAGACCTTATAAATGGATGTAAAACTAATCCCCTGCCAATTCTCATGGGTATCTTCTCCACCAAGTCCTACTAATGACTTAAAACCCTTAATAGACTGAGCACATGCTGTGTTCATATATCTATGTTCTTTTAGTAACTCCATCTCTCCTAAAACCCTCACTAATCACGCTGTTCTTCCTTCATTAGTATAATGGCATCAACTTGCGGAACGCCACGGAGCAGCAGGCTCGCCTCATCATCGGCCAGCAGTGTGACACCATCACCATTATGGCCCAGTACAACCCACACATGTACCAGCTGGGCAACCACTCTCGCTCCAGGTAACAAGATGTTTCTTGTAGAATTGTTTGTAGGTGTTCAGTGCGGGGTTAGCCCCAGGTGTGCTGCTCGGCCGATTCTTGAATCATTTCCAGTAAGTGTTTCAGTTTAAGAATGACATGGACATTTATATTGTTTTATACGGCCAGGTGCTCTCTAAATGCATTTGTAGTTTGGTTGTTTTTTTTTGCAGTGAGGCCATAGGATACATTTTCATTGCATTCACACTTTTTTAGCTGAATGAACAAAAAGGAATCTCTGAAACGGCAGTTGTTCGCTCAGGTGCCAAGTACAAAGATGTGATTAACTATGTAGTTGTTCATCTTTAAATATTCACAATATGCACGATGGAGTCCTACCGATATTGATATTTGAGAGTAAAAAAATGTCAGTTTATATTGGCTGATATTCTTCTTTATATTCAAACACATAATATGAGAACTGAGAAGCTAAGAATTTTTAAAGAAATTTTTGTTATTTGGTTATTGTGACCAAAATACAGTATGTACATAGACATTTTACAGTGTAAAATAAATAAATCTGTCAGTGCTATCTGGTGGACAAAGCATGTAATGGCCACATGGTTTTTATTTGACTTCTACATTACAAAACGTTCCTATTTTTGACTTTTTTTCTATCGGTGCAGCTCCCGTCTGGAGCCGGTCAGCACTCAGTCGACTCCCCAGGGGAGCGGAGCCGCCACCCCCGACAATCACTCCACCATCGACACACTCAGCGAACAGGACGAGGGCACGCTCACTCCTTCCTCCAAGCAGACCACACCCACTACCAGTCCCCGCAATTTCATCAGGTAAACCTTTACACAAACATTAATAAAAGGACAAAACAACCCCACCATAATAATAATATGTTGGGTGTGAGAGAAATGCTTGCTCCATGCTACATCCTTACACTCCCGTAACTCTCTAACTGAGCTCTTGTTGTCCTCTAGAATGCCGTCTGAGGGCAGCAAGAAGGCGGGCGAGCCGCGGCTTGTGACGGTGCGCAGGCCTGGGGTGGAGGTGGGAGTCACTCTCTGCGGAGGCAACCTACGGGGCGTCTACATAGAGAGCCTGGATGAGGACAGTCCTGCCAGAGGCCCTGATGGACTGCTTCCTGGGGACCTCATTCAGGAGGTGTGGACCCGTGCACCTCTGCTTTTACTCAAACACACATGCATAGACACACAACCTGTTGCCTAAGAATTTCATAATGCAAGTAACACTGGTGGACTCAATTTGTGTCCCCATGTTTGAATAAATCGCAGCAAAAGTGCCCTCTTGGATGCCCCTATGGTAGATAAAACATGACAAAGTGCCCCCTAGGATGCCCTTCCAGTGGAGAAAACGGGTATGAAGTGCCCTCTGGGTGCCCTTCCAATGGAGAAAATATGATGAAATGCCCTTTAGGGTGCCCTTCCAGTGGAGAAAACATGATGAAGTGCCCTCTAGGGTGCCCTTCCAGTAGAGAAAACATGATGAAGTGCCCTCTAAGGTGCCCTTCCAGTGGAGAAAGCATGATGAAGTGCCCTCTAGGGTGCCCTTCCAGTGGAGAAAACATGATGAAGTGCCCTCTAAGGTGCCCTTCCAGTGGAGAAAGCATGATGAAATGCCCTTTAGGGTGCCCTTCCAGTGGAGAAAACATGATGAAGTGCCCTCTAGGGTGCCCTTCCAGTAGAGAAAACATGATGAAGTGCCCTCTAAGGTGCCCTTCCAGTGGAGAAAGCATGATGAAGTGCCCTCTAGGGTGCCCTTCCAGTAGAGAAAACATGATGAAGTGCCCTCTAAGGTGCCCTTCCAGTGGAGAAAGCATGATGAAGTGCCCTTTTGGGTGCCCTTCCAGTGGAGAAAACGAGATGAAGTGCCCCCTGGGTGCCCTTCCAATGGAGAAAATTTGATGAAATGCCCTCTAGGGTTCCCTTCCAGTGGAGAAAACATGATGAAATGCCCTTTAGGGTGCCCTTCCAGTGGAGAAAACATGATAAAGTGTCCTCAGGGGTGCTTTTCCAGTGGAGAAACCATGATAAAGTGCCCTCTGGTTGCCCTTCCAGTAGAGAAAATGTGATGAATTGCCCTTTTAGGCTGCCCTTCCAGTAGAGAAAATGGGATGAATTGCCCTCTAGGGTGCCCTTCCAGTAGAGAAAATGGGATGAAGTGCCCTCTAGGGTGCCCTTCCAGTGGAGAAAACATGATGAAGTGCCCTTTAGGGTGCCCTTCCAGTAGAGAAAACATGATGAAGTGTCCTCTAGGGAGCCCTTCCAGTGGAGAAAACGTGGCACCTCATCAACTCACCAATATACAGTACTGTGCAGAACATGATGTTTTGTGTATTTTTTGTTTGTCATATTTACAATTATATGAGTACATGAAGTATTTTTATTCAGTCAGCTGTGTAACTGGAGAGACAGATCTTTTTTTAAGAGGGAGTTTTATTCAATTTCACAAAATTGCTGTGGATTTTCAGCCAAGAGTTGTAGGTGTAATATCAGTAATTTGAAGTGATCTCAAAGCTAAACTCTTATAATAAGATGTTGCAGAGCTTTGTGTGCTTTTGTTACTTTAGACTCTAGCACTGCCGGAGGGGGCTGGCATTTCTTTTTTTTCCCGCCCGTCATTGTTCCTCATTGATCTTCTCCTCGGCTGCATTCTCTCGCTCCACGCCGGCGATCCATCCAGAGCGCCGCAAACTCATAACAGATAATTCGTGGCATGCTCCCACTTAGCTCTCTGCCACAAAGGGCCTGCTATCTGAATTGCCATGCAGCTCTATCATCAGGGCCGCACAGCTTTCAGTCTGTCCTTCAATCTCCCATCTTGTTTGTTTTCTTCCCCCATACGTGGCACGAATCAATACTGCGACACTTTTAATACAGCTGAAAGCTTGGAGGGAAATGTAGCTGTTTACTAGCGGACCCTTCACAGGCACGGCAAATGAATACACAGATTAGTGTAAACACTCTGCTCTTCAACCTGAGTTTGTCTTATTTTTCACGATGTGAAGTTTCCCTTTTTCTACTCTCATCCCCTCTTGTCTTTCAGTACAACTCGGTGAATATGAAGAATAAGACGGCAGAAGAGGTGTACGTCGAGATGCTGAAGCCCGCAGAGACGGTCACGTTCAAGGTGCAGCATCGGCCAGATGACTTCATCACGCTCAAAGATGTTCCAGGAGATGGCTTTTATATTAGGTATGTGCATATATATATATACACATTACACACGCACACAGATCATTGTCGGGTGTTTATACGCAACAGCTCTGTATCAGGACTAATTTCCCCCAAGCAGCCTCATCTCCGTCCATGCCGCTATATATAGAACCACCGCTGGAGCGCCCCTCGGACAAAGCTGGAATCTTTGCTCATCTAAACCAATTATGTCCCAGATCCACCGTGTGACTGCAGTGCTGCTAATCACACCACAAATTTAGGTTATCTAAATCTATCTACTCGCTGCGCATCAGACCCACCACCTCATCCGTTTTAGTGCTCCGTGTTTTCCAGGCCATTGGAAACGCACTGTATATGAGTGGAAAATGAAGCTCTATAATAGTCACGTTTTATTGTTGGGAGTCCGTCGCCTCAGCTGCCGCAGTCACTTGTCATATAGGCAAGTGGGCTTGTGATGTCATCCGCAGTAAATACATTCAGCCCGCCTGGCTGTCGCAGATTGGCTGCCTGGGGGATGACTAACAAGGCTCCAACAAGAGGCAAGCAACCTATCCTATAGATAAACTTTCTCTGCACTTCTTTTCTTACCCTCCTTCTTGATCTTGTTCTCTTCACACCTCTCTTGTCTGATACCTCACCTGCTCTCTCACTTCATCAACTTTATGCTCCTCCGCTCCCTCGCTCTGCCCTGCTCTCCATAACCCCCCCTCATCCGTCTTCGTCTCTCTCTCCCTCTCACCAGAGCACTTTACGACAGGGCGGGGGAGGCCGAGGGGGACCTCAGCTTCAAGAAGGACGACATCCTGTACGTGGACGAGTCTTTACCAAAGGGCAGCTTCGGGACGTGGATGGCCTGGCAGCTAGATGAGAACGCACAGCAGATCCAGAGGGGGCAGATCCCCAGCAAGTACATGTGGGTGGAGAACTCAATGCACGCTTAACACACACACACATGCACACATGAACACACACACACACACACACACATACATTTTTGAGCTAGAGGACAGTTTGTAACAGCTGTGACAACAAGCTGTGCCATACTGCTGCAATGTAGGAATCATATGTAATGTCACTTCTCTTCCATATGTTTTGCACTTCCGGCAAGGTCACGTCCTCTTATCGTGTATCTCTGCAGACGTGCATTGATGTTACTGAATACAAATTGAATTTGATTGATGTTTTTGTACTTACGCTAAAGTAGCCAGTAACAATACATTCTAAACAAATGCTAAAATCAATAAAGATGTATTATTTTTCGGGCTGTCAAAGTTAACGCGGTAATAACGCGTTAACGCAAATTCGTTTTAACGCCACTAATTTCTACAACGCAACTTGCGATTTTTAGGTTGTAGTGGGCTGAGTTTTAAAGCTAGAGTGAAGATGCTGGTATCATATCCATTGGTACCAACCATGTCATACATTTTGGTAAGGAAAAAATGGCATGGCCATTTTCAAAGGGGTCCCTTGACCTCTGACCTCAAGGTATGTGAATGAAAATGGGTTCTATGGGTACCCACGAGTATCCCCTTTACAGACATGCCCACTTTATGATAATCACATG
Organism: Sebastolobus alascanus; assembly: GCA_916701645.2. Lineage (NCBI taxonomy): Eukaryota > Metazoa > Chordata > Actinopteri > Perciformes > Sebastidae > Sebastolobus > Sebastolobus alascanus. The sequence goes on from CAKAOJ020000007.1 coordinate 4,407,525, forward strand.
CAGTTTGGGGCAAGTCATAGTCAAGTCAGCACACTGACACACTGACAGCTGCTGTTGTCTGTTGGGCTTGAGTTTGCCATGTTATGATTTGAGCATATTTTTTATGCTAAATGCAGTACCTGTGAGGGTTTCTGGACAATATTTATCAATGTTTTGTGTTGTTAATTGATTTACAATAATAAATATTTACATAATTTTGCATAAAGTAAGCATATTTGCCCACTTTCAAGTTGGTAAGGGTTTTAAATACTTGACAAATCTCCTTTTAAGGTACATTTTGAACAGATAAAAAATGTGCGATTAATTGTGATTACATTTTTTATCGATTGGCAGCCCCAATTATTTTGTCCAACCAACCATGACTCTCAGAACAACATGCCTAACCTAAACCTTTGCTCTAACCTTAGTGCTACAAATTGTCTCTTGACACCTGTAAAACAATCCTCACAAATGAAATTGTTATGTATTTAAAATCCTGTCAGGCTGAAATGTACCTAAAACAGAAAACACAAGTCCTACTTTTCTACACTGACGCACACACAGCCTTTTTATGTGTGGATCCTCTTCAAATAAATCTGTGTTTCTGTGTGTGTGGTGTAGGATGGACCAAGAGTTTTACCGCAGACACAGCGTGACAGAAATGAAGGAAGACTCCAGTAAGACTCTCTCCGCAGCCGCCCGCAGATCCTTCTTCAGGAGGAAACAGAAACACAAACGCAGCAGTTCCAAAGACAGCAAAGAGATGGTGGCTCTGGACGCCATCAGCACCGACTCCATCCCCTTCCTCGACGGTGAGAAGAAACTTTTAGATGATTTTGAATAAAAATAGCAGGAAGCATCCAAATGGCACCATGTAAATCCTTGCCGAAAAAAGAATATTTTAATGATCTGCGCGTTCTTTGTGTCAGACTGTGTGAGCCTGGCATACCAGCGAGTCCAGAAGGTGGAGTGCGCCTCTCCCCGACCGGTACTCATCCTCGGGCCGCTCACTGACGCCGTCAAGGAGATGCTGGTCAAAGAGTCTCCTGGGAAGTTCTGCAGATGTGTACTGGGTGAGTTCACCTGATCCAGATGTTTGTTGGGAATAAATAGTGCATCTACATTTTTAATATCTGTTGGATATTTCTGCATTTTAAGGGGATATTTTGGATATTTTGAAGTGAGTTGTATGAGGGACTTATCCATAGTCAGTGTATTATAACCTACAGTAGATGACGGTCGGCACGCCTCCAGCTTGGAGAAACAGACAGGTGGTACCGCAGAGGAGCAAAGCAATGCACTGCTGTGGACAGGGGCAACAGCAAAATGCATTTTAGCCACCTAAAAGAATCAATATCAGTTTAAGTATACGCTATATTTAGAATATTTTCACTGCTTTACCTTGCCGTCAGACAGCTATACAGTCTGTTTCTGACGGGGAACTGAAGCCGTTATATACTGTATGCTCTTACCAAAGCAACCAGACTCCATTGGAAAAAAAACCCCAGTAATTTTACCTCGCAGAACACGGGAGTTGCTGGTCTACCGCTGCCTCGATAAGTTAGTTACTTTGTGTGACTTTGGTGAATCCGAATTAACCAACGTCACACAATAACACAAACAAACTAACCGATCGAGGCAGCGGTAGACCAGCAACTCCTGTGTTCTGTGAGGTAAAATTACTGTTTTTTTCAATGGAGTCTGGTGGCATTTTTCAAGAGCTTAGATGGATACAGCGGCTTCAGTTCCCCGTCGGAAAGGGCTGTCTCACGGCAAGATAAATCGGCAAAAATAATCTATGTATAGCGTACACTTGAACTGATATTGATTTTTTTGGTGAGCCTTTCTTTTAGGTGGCTAAAATACGATTTGCCGCCGGCCCCGTCCACAGCAGTACATTGCTTTGCTTCCATGCGGTAACTCCTGTCTGTTTCTCCAAACCGGGGGCGTGCCGACCGTCATCTACTGTAGGTAATACACTGACTATGGATAAGTACCTCATACAACCCCACTTCAAAACACCCAAACTATCCCTTTAAGTAAGACTTTCGGGTTGAAGAAATGGGAGGGTTGGTTTGTACAGTAGTTAGGAAAAATGTAATTTGCATCATATGATTTGTTTAAACCAAAACTTTGAGGAATATCCCTGCTTTGTCCTATCGGCAGTTTTCTTTACTCTTTCACTCTCTTCCTGTCACCTCTGCAGAGGTGATGAAGGCATCCCAGCAAGCCATCGAGCGGGGCGTCAAAGACTGCCTCTTCATCGACTACAAGCGCAGGAGTGGCCATTTTGACGTGACCACTGTCGCTTCTATAAAGGAAATAACAGATAAGGTATTAGCCAGCGCTTTTCTTTCTCATCAGATTTTATCAGGAAAGATAAAGTGGCTTTAATTTGTCTTTTAATCTCTGCTCAAGATCAGCTATCACTATCGCAGCGCTTTAATCTTAGATGGAGATGATTGAAAAAGCAAGGTTCCTGCTATAAACAGCACATGTCAGTTGTTGTCAAGCCTTTGAAACAGTGTGTTGAATTAGTTTTTTCTCTTTTCTTTTCTTTCTTTTTTTTTTGGATACAGGGCTGTCACTGTTTGCTCGACATTGCCCCGCACGCCATCGAAAGGCTCCACAGCGTTCACATTTATCCAATTGTCGTCTTCGTCCGCTACAAAAACGCAAAGCAGATCAAGTAAGTAGCGTTTCTTTGAACCACGTACACTGTCCTGGTACGGTGGCATCCCCACCGCGTGCGTGTGCGTGTGCGTGTGCGTGTGTGTGTGTGTGTGTGTACGGATGATGGACGGATGGATGGAGCAGGATAAGCCTTCACACGCTCCATCCCACCATGAACGCTTTGGAGCATCTGTCAAAGCACCCCACCCCAATCACAAACTCTTGCATAATCCCAAACAGCTGTTCTTTCTTTTCAAAATCAAGTCTCTCAGTGCGAGCGCTCTATCCCTTCTTCAATTCGTATTTCTTGATTGTTATAAACGTTTTGTTGGGATTCATCAGACATTGTTGTCACATATTTAAAATAAGTACTTCAATACCTGATAAACAATAGACATAGTTTGCCTAATTTGTGACTGATTTTCAGAAAAGATTTATCTCCCAAGATCCTCACTGGCGAAATAAGTAACAGGTGAATTCTAAATTGAGCATGTACTTTTATCAGTTAAGTATCTGACTGATTGAAAGCTTAATTAGACACAATCAAGATATTGGAGTGGGGTCTGTCTGCGGACTGCAAGAGAGGAGCATAATAACGTGAAGGGCGCGTAACTTGAAGTTGCAGCTGCGGCTTGCTAATTCCACTGTGCTTTCATGCGACACTGGTTCCAGAAAATGAGCCGGACAGAGTTGTCACTCATCTGGCAAAATGTGCTTTCGTACGCCGTGACAAGAGTGTGAGGATGAAGCATTAAGTTGTTAAATTCCTACTCATTTAGCGGCTGGCTAGTTAGTTAGCTAGCACTCTAATTCCACCATTCCTCTCCTTTGAGTTTTAATGGCGGTTGGCAAACTATCTTATAGGTGAATTACCGCCACCGACTGCACTGGAGTGTGGAGCAGTAGATTGGCGGGAAAAAAAAGACAACTAAATTCTCTATATTGTTCCTGTTAGTCTCAAGTAATTAATTAGAAGATTGCATGCTTTCCATGATGTCTTTCCGAGCAGATTCCCCAATGTAATATTGTGTTTTTCATCAATTAGTCCTGACATTAATTCCCCTCCTTCATCATCATACCTGTTGCAATCTATCAGTACATGTTTGACAGTTTCCAGTTCATTACAGTGTGTGCATAGTCCAGTAGGGTGCTTGCCTATTGCACATAAATAGAGTAAAATTTTATTATAAAAATAATGATTTGATGAATAATTATCACCACTGCACATAGAGTAAAAGAATATTATAAAAAATAATTATCTGAATAATAATTACCACCAATGCACATAGAGTAAAGAAATATTATAAAATGTAACTTGTAGCAGGGGATGTAACTTGGAGTGGGTCTTGCAGGCTGCAGATTGATAATATTGAAATATAAGGAAGATGAGTGTTCACTGGTGTTGGATTCATACCTCAGATGCTCTGATCTGAATGACTATTCACTTTTTTTTTTCACAGGGAGCAGAAAGATCCGGTTTATCTGCGGGACAAATTATCTCAAAAACATTCCAAGGAGCAATTTGAAATTGCGCAGAAGATAGAGCAAGAGTACAGCAAGTTCTTCACAGGTTTGTATGCCATCGAAGTGACATAGACCACAGGCAATATGCCCATTATGTGTCAGTCAGTACTTTTCTTTACACTGTGATAAACGTTCCCTTTGTTTTCAGGTATCGTCCAAGGCGGCGCCCTCCCTTACATTTGCACGCAGATCATGACTATAGTTGATCAAGAACAAAGTAAAGTCCTGTGGACTCCCCTCGGCTGCCCCTAGAGGAGACCGGCTGCCACTACAGCGAGCTGCGGCTCTCATCTCCATTCCCCAGACACTAATTAACCCCTTCACACTATACCAATAGGTACACTACAGTGAGCTAGTTATGTAAATTATTGATATTTTTTAATTTTGTCTTTTGTCTTGATTTTATAATCAGAGCCTCCATTATGTCTGATGTGCTCCGGAGCAGGTTAGTAGCACTGGATCTCGACGTTAAAAGTTCAGTCTCTAAGGGTTTCTGGTGGTGTATTTGTAATGCTGCATTATAAGCGTCCGTTTACAGTCAAAAAGACGAGTCTGACTATTGGTGTTCGATATTTGCTTGAATGCGTGTCCCCCTCCCCCCCCTGTGTACACAAACCTCAACACTAATGAAGTTCAGCAACCCCCTCACCCTCCCGTGTACCAAACGACATTTGTGGTTTCCCCTTCAATTATGCACCCGTTAGACGACGACTGACAGCTAATTGTGTGTTTGTGTGCGAGTGTGCAAGAGAGAGAGAAAATGAGACTGTCGCTCACAATTGTAATGACAGTTTCAGCTGAATCGTGGCTGTCTGTAGCATGAATACGAACGCTATAGAAATGGAATGCCAGGATCAGACATCACATTCCTCGTGGTGTTTCATCACAAAAGTGCAAACGCATCAAAACCTCTTGAAGTATGTAGCTTACTGAACCCTGACTGCCAGCAGTGACGGCCATGAAAACTCAAAAACACATCGATGTTTGCTCTATGCATTGTGTTTCTATAGTAGCTGGGTGTGTGGACAGTTTATGGGCCTTTCGGAAGTGCCTTCGGAGAAGAACCCTGGTCTGAAACCAGCCCCTGGTCACGTAGCCAGAACGTTTTAAAAGTACTATTGATAACATTGATAACATTCAGCCACTAGATGTCACATTCTCCCTCCCCCACTCCATTGCATTCACTTCAAAACAAGTCGTTGCCCGGCACTTAAGTCAATCTCGACCATTTATCCATTTTTTCCACACTAACACAGAGAAACCACGTGATACCAACATTGTTATACTATTGGCTCACAAGCCTTGTTAGGCACCCGATTCGACTGACCATTAAATAGGCATTATCAGTCACTATAAGCACCATAGATGTGGGTCATTAGGGGCCTACTATGTTGTAAAAGTGAAAGTGAAACTTAAAAGCAACACGTTCTAACACGTAAAACTGACTGAAATGTCACGTTTTGAACACAAACAAAAAGGCTTCTTTAGGTTTAGCCAACAAAACTACAACTTCTTTAGGTTTAGGTAACAAAACTACAACGTCTTTAGGTTTAGGCAACAAAACTACAATGTCTTTAGGTTTAGGCAAGAAAACTACGTCTTTAGGTTTAGGCAACAAAACTACAACTTCTTTAGGTTTAGGCAAAAAATAAAGTTACATTTAGGGAAAAACATAGTGTTTTGGGTTAAAATAACTTTGAACACAAAGACAACTAGACATTGTTGGTTTCACATGGGATGCAAACTCTGGACTCCTGGGTGAAAACCCCTCATCTATCTTCCCTTACCTCCACCCTTTATGGAGTTTCATGCTGTCTTTCGGTGATCTACCATGTTAATAGATGATAAAACCTACTAGTAGGCCTAGTAGGCCCCTATTGATCCACATCTATGGGGCTTAAAGCGATTGATAACACCTATTTAATAGCCTGACAACAGTCTAATCGCCTGTGTTAGAAGTGGGAACCAAACTTCAGATATCTTCCACAGATATAAACAAAACATTGATTTTGGACCCGCCAAAATTTTTTAAATGATTAATTTAAATAAAGAAAACAATCATAATAATTTTTTTCGGGAAAAGCCATACTTTTATTCGGCACCTTTCTAAAAGCTCTGGATTTATTAGTTTTTAAAAAATATTTGTCTACGTAAAAATTTTATCAATAAGACCTTTAAGAGGATTTCTCTTCAAGATCCAATGCATCGTTTCACCCGTCATCATGGACTAGATGATTTTGGGGCTGATTTGAGACCAGTACAGTGTAGAGCGCATGACAATGGTGAGGTTTTGAGGGTAGGCCGAAGCGGCGGCCAACGGGTTAACTCCTCAGAATGCACTCCAGGGCTAGACAGACCACTGTGTAACTATCATTCTATCTCTTTAACATATATTTAACAACAATATAGAGTATAACATATACAATATGCAGATACATCTGAAAACAAAAAAGAAACAAATATATATAAATATATATTACATGTATTTTTACTAGGTCATACGCCTAGGAACGTCTGGCGGTCAAGTCATGTCTTAGCAGGTATTAGCATGTTTTTTTTTTAAAGAATTTATTTTTTTTGTGGTTGGTTGTCAGTCACTTATCGATGTACTCATTAAAAGAGACACTATGAAGCAAAATTTGCAGGGTAATATCTTAAAGGATTTTCCTCTGATCTGTTTAAATGTTAGTGACTTTTCATTGTTATTTAATTGTATTTTTTATTCCGGAGGCAAAAAATATTGAAAAAAAAAATATTCTGCCCTTCCTCGAAACCACATCCTGTATCTTATTGTGCCAAAATCCACTAAGGCAACTTTATCCTTTTACTTCTGTTTTGCACTTGTTTACCTGTTAACCTTAAACATGTAACTGTTCCTAGGTTTCCAGTAGACTACGACTAGGTACTATAATTTCTACTGTAACTAATCAACCTTTTTATCTCTCGCATCAGTTCCTTACATTTCATTGATGGCCTTTTTTATTCTTAATTAGAAAAAAAAGGATCACCTCTTATTTGAATTATTAAAAAGGGATCTATTCTTGCACAGTTTTTCAAAGGAAAATTGGTCCACGAGTTTGACTATTGGGCTAAAAGAGTAAGCAGAAGCAAACTGTAATGTTACTATTTTTCTGAGTAGATAGCAAATGTTAGAGAGAGAGAGAGAGAGAGAGAGAGAGAGAGAGAGAGCGAGCGAGCGAGAGCGGGATACAACGTGAAATGGTTGTATCTTTAGAAAGAGTGTAGATGCCAGGTACTGATTGAACTTTTCTTTTATTAAAAAGAATGTGATTTGTATGTTGAGACATTAACATGAGAATAAAACTCATTTTCTGTATCACAATATGGACTCAGGCTGAGTTTTCTTTTAGTCTGACACTGAAAACATTTAATGATTGCATTCTAGGGCTGTCAAAGTTAAAGCGTTAACGCAAATTTATTTTAACGTCACTAATTTCTTTAACGCAAGTTGCAATTCTTAGGTTGTAGCATGCTCAGTTTTAAAGCTAGCTAAATATAGCTCCAAACTTAATGTGAAATTTTGGTGAGGAACACACTGACAGCTGTTGTTGCCTATTAAGCTTGAGTTTGACATGTTATGATTTGAGCATATTTGTTATGCTAAATGCAGTACCTGTGAGGGTTTCTGGACAATATTTGTCATTGTACAGTGTTGTTAATTGATTTCCAATAATAAATCTATACATACATTTGTATAAAGCAGCATATTTTCCCACTCCCAAGTTGATAAGAGTATTAAATACTTGACAATGTACCTTAAAGGTACATTTTGAAAAGATAAATGTGCGATAACTTTGCAATTAATCGCGATAATCTATTGACAATCATGCGATTAATCCTGATTAAATATTTGAATCGATTGACAGCCCTATTGAATTCACATTTTTCTCCTCCCACACCCTGTTTGGTAATACTTTATAATACAGCCCGCGATGGTGTATTTTTCCGACATCTACCAAATACTTTCTGTAAATGTCTCACTGAAATGTGCCGGTGTCCTTCAGAGATGGAACTTATGAGGATGAAAGTGAATCCATTTCGCTGAAAGCAGCAGCAAATGAAAATGTGGCAGATGGAATAGCTGTCAATTTCTGAGTTGAGATAAGGTAGTGGGACAATAGCTGCCAGGATCTCGGAGAGCGAGAGCGATAAAGATGTGGCCTTGCCTCAGCATTAAAGAAGCGGCTGCACTCTTGGGTTTATATACACTTTTAATAGACACTGTGGCTTTATTTGTTCTTCAGCAGCACTATGATCATACATCATGTTTGGCTGTTTGATGGTGATAGTTCAATGTTTGCTGTCTTCACAATAGAACATTGAGTTCAACATACCCAAAAAGGATTTTGGTAATTATTTTTGAAAATATAATGCAGTCATACTGTATGGTACTTAAGTGACTTTATTTAAATCAAAATCTCTTAAAGGGGACATATCATGAAAAACTCAGTTTTTCAGTGCTTTTGCACACACATCTGGGTATCTGGAGTGTCTACCAACCCACTAACTGTGAAATAAGACAACCCAGTCAGTTTTTTGTGGGCTGCCTAGATCAGAAAACATGTGATTCAACAAGCCATTCAGATTTGGCTCCCCTTCCTATGTCATATGCAGGCTCATTAGAATATATCGCCCACAGCTTGAGAACTACCTTTGCAAAAATGCACCATATTTTTCTTGCCAGCCAATCAGAGAAGACTGGGCTTTTTCAGGAGGGGGTCTTAAAGAGACAGGCGCTAAAACGGAGCGTTTCAGACTGAGGGTGAATACAGGTATATTTAGACCGACAGAATGAGAAAAATAATGTGTTTTTTTTAACATTAAAGAATGTAAACGTGTTCTAGTAGAAACCTATAATACAAGTATGAACCTGAAAATGAGCATTAAATGTCCCCTTTAACCTGGTTAACAGTAGAGCCTAGATGTCAGGTGAGCACCCATCTTCTGAGATATGCTCTGGAGTGACTACAAAATATCATTGGTACTGAATAATATGCAATATGTGTATTTCAGCATAGCAGTTTTAGCCTTATTTGATATGAACATTTGATAGCATGTTACACCGCTTTTTCTGTAATTTTTCACAGTTTATTAGGGGTACAAACCACACCAATAAAGCTGGCATTTGTTTTGTTTGCAAATCATTCTTCATTGTCTGTACTTGTCAATGTGGAACTTAATTCTCCTTATCATATGATCTTTCCGATGTACGTCGTCTACCAGCAGCAGAATTTCTTCCCTGCTCCAGTTAAGTTTACTTTTTGTTTCAATTTCAGCCAATTTCTTATTAATTAATAGCTATTTATGTATTGTAAATATATTAGATTGCTGCTCACATGTTCATTCCTAGAGATATCAAGGAATTCACAGTAATGCAAAGACCTTTTTCAAAAATTAAGATCCTAAGTTTTTACAGAAAATCAAATATAAGGATTTTCTTAAAAGACTGAACAATATGGCAAATATAGGGTGAATCATTGTCTCTGAATGGCTGTTCCTGCTCAGAATATGCATGTAATTAGTCATGTGATCACTTGAGCATTATACTAAGCTGTAAGAAGAAGAAAGTGTCTTAATAAATGTTTGTGTTTTAATTTTTTACACTCAGCGAAAAACATTTTTATACTGGCACTCTTACGTGTCATTCTTAGAAGTCTGATGAATGTGTGCCCAGGCTCAGGAACATATATTCAGTCTACACTCCAAGAAAAACTCATATTTCTGCACCATTCTGTGAGAGTTGTTTTCCATGCAGTTGGACAGCCTGTAGCCATCTTGC